>CP099849.1:1814912-2537412 GCA_030062745.1 Capitulum mitella | reverse complement strand
CCAATTGGCGCAGGTACAGGTTAACTGCGACTCACATGGCGCGCGGTGGGCGGCCGGCAGGGGTCTCGTCGCGTCGCGGCTCCTGCCGAAACACGACGGCCACTGCCATCTGTTGGCAACCGAGGTACTCACCGTCCACCAGCTGGCGACGGTTGACAGTCGGCCGACAATCACTGCCATCTGCCGGCGGTATCCGCCCTCTCGTCCTCGTCATGCCTGTTCGTATCCTCGTGCTAGTTGTTTCGAAAAGTGCCCGCAATCACGGAAAAATGATGGTGCCTATTGGCCCGTCAATTATAGCCGCATAAGGTTCCCGAGCCTCTTCTAAGCCAATTAATTAAGATTATAAATAATTATGTCTAAATAATTATAATCTATAATAATAATAAGGTAATGATTGATATCTTATATCAGACGATAATTAATAGAATAATGAATATAACCTAAGTAATTAAGATATAAATGATCGGTGCCGGTCAAGAGACCTCTTAACAGTCAACCAAAAAAACGATTGTTGCGGACATAACTCGTCAGGCTTTGACTGATGCGAAAGCTGACGGGCCGATACTCATAGCCATTTTTTCGTAACTGCAGGCGTTATTCGTCAAACTGTGACTGCCATCTGTCGGCGGCTTCAGACTCAATTCGTCTAGCAGCAGCGGATGACGATGACTGCCATCTGTCGTCGACTGGAGAAACTGTTCGTCAAACGGCAACGGTCCGTGTTGAGTGCCATCTGTCCGTGGCCTGGGCCACCATTCATCAGCCCGCAGGGAGGCGGAGGTGCGCGTTGATAAGACCGTGACCATTTGGAACATTGCCAACTGCATCGTAAGCTCGCTGATGAACCTTAGGGGTTAGGAGGTACATCGCAAGCATGGGTCTTTCCACTTCCACGAGGAATCTGTTGAGTGGCAGAATGTACTATTAATTATGCAACCCATTTTTCTTTCCGTTATTGGCACTGTGGGATGTAGAAAAGGATTTGAAAGGGGCTGAATAGTCAAAGCACGTTCATAATTTGCAAGTTTATTTCACCTTTTTTCCACTGTTTCCAAGCCTCATTTTGGTAGTTAAGATTTTATTTCAGTTAAAGCCAGGAGCTTCGTCGCGGGTTTTAACCTGAGGCGGACGGGAGAGGAATTCTCTCCTCCGTGCAAACCCCACCTGCCCCGGAATATTAATCTGCCCTTGGATTTCGAACGTCTCGTTCTACCGACCTGAACAGCACACAAATGCAAAGCCGCTCTTCAGAAGCTGAAGGTGCATTCCAACAAAGCGCCTGCCACTGCGGCCGCTGTTTACCGGGCACGCCTCGAGCCGCCTCTCAGGGACAGCGTCGTTCGATTAAACGCCAGCCGAGCCGTCGCCAGCGACGGCCCGCTCTCTCGGCCGGGTGGGCGAGCGGCCGCCGGCGGGTGCAGGAGACAGCCCGGATTGCCGCGGTCAGTGCTCGGGCAAGCCGAGCACGCCGCGTTTCACGTGCGGCCGGAGCCGATCGCCGCCCGGTGCGCCCCACTGTGCACGTGTCTGCACTGAACGGCTAACGGTAATTGAGCGGCCGTGCACCGGCAGGGATATTTGCCTGCAAACTCCCTCTCTGCTGCCGACAAAGTATGTTGATAAAGTGATTACCGGCGCGGACGGTCGTTAGCGCCGGACCCGTTACCCGGCGATCCGGATCGGAGAAGCGGCGAGGCGCGGTCACCCGGCGGCCCGGCCGCGGCCGTAAATCGCCGTCGGCCGCTGTCTGTTTCGGTGTCGGCGCGGCGACGGCCGGCGCGGCTGGCCGAGCGCGGCCGCGTCTCCTCCGTCCCCGGCGCCTGCGGCGGCTTAATCAGCGTCGGCCGGCGGTCGACGCCGCGAACGCCGCCGACGGCGCGTCCGCCGCGCGCCGCCGCGGCGCTCGCGCGACCGGCGACCCCCCTGCCGTCGTCGCTCTCCGCGGCGGCGCCGGGCCGCCGGCCGCGCCCGGCCCCGATGCAATCACCCCACTTCACGTCCATCCATAACTGGACATAACGCCGTCCAGGCTTATCCGACCGGCTGACGCGCGGTATCTGCATGAATCAAAGCGCGCGCGCCTATCCTCGCCGTTTATTGGCTTATATCTGCTGATTTATCGGCGATCGTTTGCACGGGGAACCGTTTAGTGAATTATTGTATGTGAATACGCAACCGTTGGGGCGCCGTCGGCGGCGCGGGGAATCGTGCACGTGAGAATACGGTCCGGCCGGGCGGCCAGGTCAGACGCCGACCACGCCGCCTTATTTACGATACTGGCGCTGTAAGTTATCGGTGGGAGGACCGAAGGATAAGTGATGGGACATGTTCATCATGAATGGTGTAGTTTTTGCCCAAGATAAAGCGTGATTAAAACGGAACGATTTCGGTGTCGGCCGTAACTCTGCGCTCTCAAACTAATTTACGTGTTATTGTGATTTTATGCACAATTTCAACGAGGACTGAGTTAATTAGAAAGTTGGTCAGAGCGGACGCGTATGGTCGCTCATGGCTGGGTGGCAGCGGCTGGGTCGATCTCCGTCGCCGGCGTCGGCCTTTCGACGACTCCTCCTTCCCACCGTTCCAGTCCCGGCCTCGGCCGGCATCGTCAGAGCCGATCGCCGCGTCCACGGGCGTGCGTGAACCCGGGAAAGGCTTGAAAACAAAATGAGAAGCCGGCCGCCGGTGCGGGACACAATGGGTGTAATGAGGGGTGTAGCCGAGCCGATAATGGCCACCCCGCGACGTGGGCCGGCGCAGCCGTGCATCCCATATTAATGAATATTTTGACCGGCGCTCAGCGCCTCAGCCGGCCGACGGCCGCGTCCAACTCCGCGTCACAATTTATCAGCCGATACTTGACGTAGGTGGTACTTTGTTCAACATAACTCATCAGCGACGCCGAAAATGGAGGCTACGAATGTGAAAAATCGAGACGAGAGTCATTAGCCGTTCGAGTTACACAATCATTAGTCGGCGCTGACTCGCTGCTCATCACTTGCCAGGTGACGATTTACACCGTTGCCAGTTATAATTTCCAAAATGAAGTCATTTGTCAGCGGCGCCGGCTCGGCGCTGACGAAGACAAAGGTGCGCCAGCTGTCAGCAGCTGCTGGAAGCGGCGCTCTTCTGAATAAACACCGTCGACGGAGGCGCCGGACGTCTCCCAGATATCTGACCAAGTCTGTCTCTCCAGCTGTCCAGGCCAGGCGGCCGGGTCAGGCCATCTGTCTGGGCCGCGGCCGGGCCAGACAGCAGGGATCAGACAGAGTCTGTCTGTACAACTGTCAGGGTCAGATTCCGACCCAGTCTGCTGCCCTGTCGAGATCAGATCACCGAGGCAGGACAGAGTCTGTCTGGCTGCTGTCAGACTCAGGGGCCTGAGATCGGCCGCGCCCGCCTCTCCGGCTGTCAGAGTCAGAGCCGAGGTCAGACAGTCTGCCTTAACAGCCGACAAAATCAACGAGCCGAGGTCATTCCGAGTTTGTTCGTCCTACCACCCGAGGCAGACAGCTGGTTCTGCCGCGAGCGGACCATCGCGTCAGTCCAGCGATCAGTAAGAATCGGGCCGGCTGGTATCAAATAGTCCCACCAGCTCGGCGCCCAAGCGATCAGTTACCATAGAGGATGCAGTCACGCCTAGCTGGGTTTGATTGAAACGTTGAGGACCATATTGCCACTGTTGAAAATTGAGGAGAACCAGCTGCAGCATCTTTCTCTTCTTTTTGATACTCTTAAGGTTGCGAAAGCATAACGTCGATGTCTTTCGCAGCCAGACTGTCAGTCAAATAGTAATCTTGACTATTTTGTGTGGATTGCCGTACGCTGCATTAAGATGTAGCATTGTGTTATGCACCCGGTATGGTTCATCTAACTGGATACTGATTTCAGCCGGGCACGGTAAAGCTTACCGGGCCCTGCGCCTGCTCCATGCTCCTGATTTTAGCCCCACGCTCCACAAGTCGATCGGGAAGTGGCAAAAAGAGACCAAAATAGCCAAGTCATGGCACAGCGCAGTCCGTCCAAAAAAGCCGGGCCATCATTTCATCGTTTTCGACATTGCAACTGCTTGACGTGAATCATCACGTATCGCAGGAAAACACTCTTCACGACAGCCGTTCGTTCTTCAAAAAAAACAAGTGCACCGCCACGATTTAGCTATTGAGAGCTTAGACGACAAAATGCAAAATCGTGCAGTATCCATGCCAGCCGCAGTTTCACAAAACTTCGGAGAGCATCCCTTCCTTTTGACGACACCCGTGAACCTGTGCTAATGCAAATTCAGTAGTCTTCGATCTAGATGTACTGTATACCTTCTCGATAATGAAGTGTGAGTAATATTCAGGCCCTGTGGATCAAGACATGTTAGCCTTGTCATAATGCACTGCAGTCTGGTGGCACAGATTTAAACCGGCACACTTTTAGTAAAGAAATGACTCAAGTTTAAGGGCGTAGCCAAGAGGGGCCAATGAGACCATCCCCTCGTCAAAAATTTAACATTTCTTTATGCACCAAAAACGAAAACAGATAAAATGTCCTACAACTTGATAATGAAGTGGCCACATTCGAGGGGTTTTCGGTTTTGAGGGCGTTCAGATTTGTCCTGCCATCATCTTTGGTGAAATCATGGCTACGCCCCTCCTAAGTTTGGCTTGGTATTTCGCTTGTTCCGTGCGAAATCTAACCAAACAAAACACTACCATCCCATTGTTAGGCCTTCCACTTCGAGCAGTTTCAAATGATGCACTGATAAACGATAAAACCACAAAGTTGTGCTTTTATCAGTTACAGTTGACAGTTCTGTCAGCTGTTGCTAGTGCTGTGGCACCCTGGCCCTCGGCGGGCCACCCGTTATAATAAGCACAGGTCAGAAGGTGCCGTCATCGCTCCGTTGCGTGTATCTCCTGTCACACCTTGTCCTGACTTCTGTACAGAAGTGTCACATCTCCATAAATTTTGTTTTGTGGATCTCTTCCTCCTGCATCCCGAAACGTCTTTTCGTCTGGGGAGTAACGTTACTTCAAGCACCGTGTCAACCGTGCCCCGTTATCCTTTTTTCTCAAACTCCTCCTCACATCTCCAACCTCAAACGGTCCTCAGTTACATCTCGGAGTTCTCAGGCTCCAAACCTGTGGCGTCCATTTGTGTCTTGGATCTTAGCTTGCAGTGTCCACGGGTGTCCCGATTATTGGCCTGCAGAGTCCCTCGGTGATCCTAGCTTCAGCTTGTAGTGTTCGTTGGTGTAACAGGTCTCAGCCTGCAGTACCTTTTGGTGTCCGGAGATTCAGCCTGCTGTCTCCCTTGGTGTCTGAAGTCTCAGCCTGCTGTCTCGCTTAGTGTCCGGAGTCTCAGCCTGCGATGTCCTTAGCCTCAGCCGGCAGTGTTCATTGTTAACCCTATTCCCGGAGGGCTAGACGGTATGGCCGATTCCCGGCAGGGGGGGCGGATTCGGCCCCCCCCTGAGATCTCGAGAACTACTTGTCCGATTTCATCGCAACAAACGGCGATCGATTTGCCGTGACGTGAACTACATTTTTATAGAAAGAAATTTTCAAAATTTTGAAATTTGTGGATACAGGGGGACAAAAATGTCAAAATGAGGGGTACTTTTGGACTTCTTATAACTCCATTGTTTATGGACCGATTTCGATGAAACTGGCATGAATCGAGAGATTATGGATAGGGCTTTTACCATGGGTACACAAATCTGAAATTTTGAGAAAATTCATGGGCATTCACAGTGTTTCAAAAATGGGAGGATTAGTTTTCTAACAACCGGATGAACAAAAGAGGCAAACACCCTTTTTTGGCTTCTGCTAGTCATGTTATACAAAAGAAGTACAAATCGCATTGCAATGTTTCTATAATGTTAGCATAGGCGGTGCCAGGGACATGAAAAAGGGGGAACTGTCATGGTCACACGTTTCTCAGATCAACTTGTGACCTTTGACCTTAAATGACCTCCAGTGACCTTGGGGTCACCTGGAATGATCTCCTATGCATTTAATATTGTCTTTAAACGTTTTCAATGGTTTGAATTCACTCTATTTCAAAAATTTCATTTTATGGCTATTGCGATATAGGGTACGCGCACTGACATTTTAGGTCATAGCTCCGTGACCCGACCTGATATCAAGCTGAAACTTGGTACACAAGTAGAAGGCATCCTGCTACGTCATATGTATTTCGGGTTTCGCATTTAAAAAAACGGCGCCGAAATTATTGCGAAAAAACAAATTTTGACTTTTGACCTTGACCTGACCTTGTAAAATGACCTCAGGTAAACAAAATTTTATCTGCACATGGCCCAACTATTCAGCTATGCATCCATATAAAGTTTTAAGTTCTATCTTAAAAACTCTCTTTTTGGCAGACATTTTCCTTTTACCCTTAACATGGCCAAAAATGGCATGAGGTGCCTCCCAAAAACGTTGCTTGACTCCGCCCCTGAGCAAAGTAGAATTTTGAAATTTTGTCATGGCACGAAGAAAAAATAGCTAGGAAAAGTGACCAAGTTTCGTGAAGCTGCGTTAAAAAGCCTGGCATTGGCAAGCAAAAAACCCGAGGGGGGGCGGATTCCGCCCCCCCCTGCCGGGAATAGGGTTAAGCTGGGTATCAGCCTGCCGTGCCCCTTGGAATCCGGAGCATCAGCCAGCTGCGTCGCTTGGTGTCTCCAGCCTCAGTCTGCAGCACTTTTTGGAGTCCGCAGTCTCAGCCTGCTGCAGGCATCCCTTGTTTCAACCTGCCGTGTCCCGTTCCGCCTGCGAGCGCAGCCGGAAGCAGGCGCCGCCGCCGGCACTGACACCGCGGTGACCTCGGCCGACCGAACAAAACCGACAGGACGCCGCCGCCTGGGAGAAGCCGCCCGACTAAACACCCGACAAAAGGCGCCATCCATCACGCGTCCATCCATCATGGCCGCCAGCAGCCGGCGCTTCGCGGCCGCGCAGAAATGGAGCGGTCGCCGTGGCCTCTAAACGCGACCGCGGCCGTAATGATGACGCATGGCACGAAATTAGCTGGAAATTCCAATTAAGTGCATTATGGAG
The DNA here is from genome assembly GCA_030062745.1 of Capitulum mitella. NCBI lineage: Eukaryota > Metazoa > Arthropoda > Thecostraca > Pollicipedomorpha > Pollicipedidae > Capitulum > Capitulum mitella. The sequence goes on along the minus strand of CP099849.1, from coordinate 2,530,360 downwards.
ACAGGAAAAACGAGCTGCGCGCCTGTCGTGCCCTCCTGTTTGTCTTTCTCACCATTCGTCTTCCTCTAACCCGTCACCCCCTGGCGCCGCATGCGGGCGCACAACGCGAACGTCGTACGGTACAATGGGTTAGGCCGATTTTTGTGTCGTGGTCGTGGCGCCACGCGGACAGCGGGCACCTGCCGCGGGTGTTGCCGCACTTCCGGCGCGCAGATGTGTGACTGCTGCCTCCGCGACGCGTCAAGGCTGACGTCAAGCGAGCGAGTTCGAGACAAAAAGAACGATGTTTCAACGGCCGCCATCTGGAGGCTTTGATGGATGCTTTGCCTTGATTCACCGTTCCGGGTTCCAAGTCGATAATGCGAGCCATTTCGATGCTGGACGCGTTAAAGCGTTCACGTTTGGAGGAGAGGTCGTGGCGTTCGTTTCTTTGATATTGCAATAGAGATATGCATTTACGACGACGTGCCCTTATCAAAGACCTTGGTGAGCTTGTGAGCTTGTTTCTGCTGATGAATTATGTTTAAAGGCCGTTTCAGTATGTACGTTACGAAAAGCATGCAATTTTCAATCAAAATACTGACAAACATTTTTCAAGACTCGCATGTAAACTGAACGACGGGGTTGGTTGCCACCCACCATGAGGTTCTACTTTGACTGCCGGCAAACGGCCCTCGTCAAAAGTTTGACATTTGCTACAGCTGGCCATACGTCCTTTCCTCATATTTTCCCTACACCATATTACCTGGTCATGTAGAGTCACCGAGTTATGACGTCATTCGCGAGTGTATGTAAGCCGTTTGTTTATATCTAAGCCATATTGCGGTTTATGTAGGAACTGTTAGTACTTATCCTTCACATAATATCGGGGTGTAAAAGACGACTGGCGTCTCCATGGTTCTGTAAGGTTATTGACCTTACAAGACCTTAAAGTGTTCAGAGCCTATTAAACGGCAATTTTTGTCTCTGATTTCAATATTGCTAAGGGTTTCTACTCATGTCAATGATCAGAACTGTCTGCGACAATTAAACCATTTTTTTTGACACACTCGAAGTCAAAAAACGTCATAATGCAAAACAAAAACACTCACTGAGAACGACTGGACTGTTTCGAAGCCAGGTTGCTTCAAAAACGTGGTTTGCCGCAAAGACGCAGCCAAGGAGGGCCCGGGTAAGACCGCCCCCGCCCCCTTAGGCCCGCATTTTTTGTGAAAACCATTGCACATCGTCTTCCCGGCAGGCGATTTTCGTGCGATTCCAGTTCACATTGAGCTCTGGTCCCCCTCCCAAGTAAATCCTGGCTGCATTTGTGCATCGGTGAAAGAAAACAATGACCCATGGTGAACAATACTGAGGAACGTAACCGTCCTGGATCGCGCCTATACCTTCACCCATTTTACGGGCTATTTCGTGGCTGACTTGCTAAGCCCCCCACTCAGTTACCAAGAGAAAAGTACAACCATACCCCCAGTGAAAATTGTTCATTGTGGCGTCGTAAACCGTGGGATTCTGTACCCGCGTTACTGATTTTCGTGAAGGGCATTTTCCCTCGGTACATGTTGATTTTTGTCGGACAGTTGTAGCGCCGAAAACGAAGAAGTGATCAAAAGGTATTTATTTACGATGTAATGCTCCACGGTATATTGCGTGCACATGTGGCATGTGTATATTGCGACAGTTCTTAAGAAGTTCAAGGTGTGTGTGAACAATGCCGCTAGGACAGTTTTTGGTTCTGATAGGTACTGCCGTACAACGTATGTGTCAGAGCGCTATGAAAACTACGAAACGATGTTTAGGAAAGCTGCCTGGGGGTTGCTACAGCGCCTCCGCGCTTCGTGCAATCGTATCATGATGTTACTCGCTGGAAGTGATTTGGGAACACGCTCGTTGTTCAGGATGTCCTGGAATCGAGTGTAACTTTCCCTGCGAAGTGATCTTATAATTGGACCAAGAGTCTGTTAATAGAGTGCTCTCTCTCTCTCTTTCTGTACCATGTGAGTTTCTAGTGCAGCTGTTTTCCTCATTAGAAGTCTCACCGCATTGCCGACAAAAGGCAACAACTAATTCTGGACCGGAAACAACATCGCCAATATAACGCGCATATGAAACTCTTCAGAGTCGTGCATTTCGGCACAAATGCAGCCGTATACATTTTTATACACATGCAGTATCCGAATGCATTTGAAAAATGGCATGAGAAGTGACATTATCAGCGAGCAGGCAAGTGATTCGTGAAATTAGCGGAACTGTGTGCCATTGACCATTATCCGTGAGTAAGGTATGTCTGATTGTTCTGATCACTGTCATCCTCGGATTTTTCTCCTGCAAAAACGTTTGGTGACAGCTGGCTGATTATCTCAGAATGGAAGGTTTGATTGTTTGCCGCTTTGCAAATGCTCCGTCGTGGAAATTTATGTAATGAATGGTGACTGATGAACGCATTAATCACAAGTGGCTACGCGGAAGTTGTATTGTAGCTTATGTAAATGCTCGCGAGTCACTGTTCTGTAGCCACGCAGCGACACTAGGTCACTAGTGAACACAGAAAAAAAAAATCCTCAAAGCCATTGACGTATACCACGCCAGCTTAGAATGCCCCTCTCCAGTGCAAAAATTCGTCGAAAATGATGGTCAGTTGAACGGCAAATAATGTTAACGCTGCTTTCCTTCGGTGGCACATCTCATCTAACTCTTACATATTCAGATACGAAGATTACTAACAGCATTTTGTCTTTGAAACAAGGCATTTCAGTTCTACTTTGGGGGGAAATGGCGCGGTTTCTCTGTGCGGTATTGCCGTTTCAAAGCGAAGTTAACCCGCCTGTGCTTCAGTGGCACACAGCTCTTCTTTCCAGCTCTGTTCGCTGTCGTGCCGCGCACCACTGACCCGTTTCGGTGCCTCCGGTCTCTGCGCCGTTAATCGCCGCCGACTCCGGCGTCCATGTGACGCAGCGCCGCAGAAGTTATTGCAGACTGCGGGGCGGTGATGTGCGATATGTCACGTGACCGGCTAGCTGAATGCCCCGCGATCCGCGGCGACGGTGATCCTGCCTCTCAATGATCCTAATCGTTAAAACATCGCGTAAATAATGCCACCAGTGTCACAAACGACGCGAGTGTGCGAGTTATGTCGACAAGTTAATACCATAAAATGTGCGAATTTATGGCAAATCGTCAAAGATGGCGGCTTGTCATCTCGGCACGGCCCCTAAATCACGTGACATGGCCAGCTGGCAGCGCGGCTGGGAGCTGATTGATGCTTTTTTCCTCTCATAATGCTCAAAGACAGATTTATGCGCCAGCGGATGGTAGAAACTGCCATATGCCCATAGAAAAGCCGAAAATTATGGCCTTTCATATTTTACGTAAGAATATAAAGAAAGGGTCCAATATTGACGCGGATGAGTTATGCGGGCGCCGGCGATTTCCGCCAAACTGTGACGAAATCTGGGCGGCCGCGGCGGCGGCTGGTATTGGCGGTCGTTTCGCGTCCGCGCAATGGAAGGCCACGGCGGAAAATACGGCGCGGTCGGACGCAGGGTGGAGCGAAGCTGGACGTGGTGTGACGGACGCCACGCCACAGTTCCGGACCGGCTGCCGCGGCGACTGCCCGGAGAGCTGCGGAAGCTCCACTGCGCTGCAGGACGACAGGGGGTCGTCTCACGCTGTGCGTATGGGAGGAAACGACAAAATGGCTGGGTCTGGTGCAAGGGCGTAGCCAGGATTTTCCTGGGGGAGCTCAGTGTGAACCGAAATCACACGAAAACCGCCTGCTGGGTAGACGATGTACAATGGTTTTCGAAAAAATGGCCTAAGGGGGAACCGGGCCCTCCTGGGCCCATTCTGTTTGCGCCGGTGGTCTGGTATGAGGTTACGGGTGCGTTTATCATACTATAATGAGCTGGGTGTATAACAGTCGAAGTAATGTCGAATCTATGCAGCAACTGACCTTTTGTATGATGTCTGCGTAACTGCGACTCACATACGTGTCGATCAACACGGTTGAATACCACAAAGTACTCGCAACACAACTTAAATCACAGGAGCTTTATCAAGACGTAATCAAGCATTGCTTAGAGTAATGTTTCAGGACAATGCAAGGCCAAGCACAGTCACACCAGCGCACGCTAAACTTTGTGCACACGGTTCATTATGATTTCCTGTGCTGTACATTACGCGATCATAATCGGTCCATAGCCAGCACGCAATCATGCCAAAGCCATGGCATTTCCTACATTCGGAGAAACCTGACGAGGTGTGTGGCGTGTCCACAAAGATCGGGGGGGGGGCAAGAGATACCCTGTTCTAAGGATTCCTAGTTTGGGTAAAATAGCTTCCCATCATTTTAGAACCATTATGTTTGCAGCATGACGGCTAGGAAGTAAGGCACACTGCGTTTGTTTAATGTTTTCTCCTACTCATTCCAGATGATCGTGGTGCTTATCCAGACAGTTTCTGTTTCTCAATATTGTCGGACGAAACCATTCATGTCCTCGGTACCTGTGAGTACCATGCACGTCATGTCACTATACAAAACAAGTATCAAGTAAATAACGTACCAAGTAAATACTAAGTTTTTTGCGTTCGCAAGTCAAAACCACTGCAAAGAAACGAGAAAACTGTGTCACCCGTCATTGCTGACTCAGCAGCAGACATCGTAAAGCCCAAGCGCCAGACTCCCAAAATGCAGCGACCCATTAAACACACGTGCTGTGAAATGGCACGTCGCAACATCTCAGGCGCAAATTCTTCAGCGCGGTCGTTTTCCCTGAACACGTCAATGCGCCCATGCCAATTCATACACTATAACTTCTCGAAGCGCGGCCGGCCTGTTTTCGCGGCCACGCCGAGGCCCGCTGAGCCTTTGATCCGGCGATGCGTTCGCCAGCGCGTGGCAGCCGGACGATTTGTTGGTTTACCGGACGGAGCGGGTGACGGACAGCACGGAGGCAGCGTGGACGACGACACGCCGGGGTAGGCGTGCCCGACAGTGGGCGACTCGAGTGGCTGGTGGCGGCAGAGCGACCGCTGAGGCTGGGCCACGTGCTTTACTGAGTGCGTCCAAACGCAGAGCGGACCATTTTTCCTTTTTTAAGGTTCTCGCTGAGGTAGGCTGCGCAATATCTTACGTGGAAAGTAGAAGAGCATAATATTGCATAATTTACTAATGAAGAGGTCTTTTGTGGGACTGATTGCAGTTCAGAACTGCCGCACAAGCAGTGTGAAGGTTTTGACATCAAATTACAGTGGTACATTGCTTCGGAAAGTTTATTATGCCTTTTAAGGCATCATGAGCTCGAATCCTGAATTCCAATCTCATTCAGATAAAGCAACTGTTGGTGTGATTAAAATATGTTATCTATGCGTAAAACCTTTGGCATGGAGGATTCTCGTGTTCTTGCATATCATTAAGCCCGTGTCGATTGTCTGAGCACTTTGTTTTCCATCCCATTTGCAGTCTGTTCATTTGCCGTAAAAAAGTAATGAGAGCGGTCTGGAAACGGTAACCTTGCTTGGCACTCTTTTAATAAAATACGTAAAAAACAGCACATTTATGTGATTTTTGTACCAAGAGGGCATCTGAAATGCAGTAATGAAAGGGACTGATGATGCGTAATAATCGTGAAAAGTTATTGGCTTGGACAGTAGTCAGATATCCTAAGTCTGAGTCTCGCATACACCATCCTCATCACTGAATTACTAAACTGCATAATCATACAGCATATCTGACCACTCACGGTTCGGTATTTTGTTCGTTTCAATCGACTCCGTTCCCCGTGATTCGTGACCACCATTACGCGCGCGCCACACGACCGGGCGTCGGAGAGCCCCAGCAGCAGCCAGCGAGATCGTGACCCGCGAGGAAGCAGCAGCAGGTTGCGCGACGGCTCGTCGCGACGAAAAACAAAACCGCAGCAGTAATGGCCAGACTTCCGCAACGCATTCGGCCATCGCGGAGGACCCTCGAAGGAGATTGGACCGCCCCCCCCCCTTCCCGTTCCTGAGCCGGCGACTGCCCACCGTTCCCCCTCCCCCGACCTCCCCCGATCCGGCGACTGACCGCCTCCCCCCCTTCCCCGGCCCCCAGGCCGGCGACTGACCGCCGGGCAGTAACTTCCGCTCGGCTCTGGAGCGGAAGCGGCGACCGGCGCTGCCCGCCGAAGATAACTGCGCGGCGACGGCTGTCCGCCGCCGGCTGATGTACGGCGCGTCGACGGCGACGATTCGGCGACAGGTTATGAACGGTTTTACGCCGGCGTCGCATTACGTGGGGCCGCTTCTCGCGGCAGGAATGGGCCGGGTCGGACCGTGCCGAGACCGAGGTGCCGCCGCCGGCTGCCGCGGCTCCAGGTCGAATTTAACCCGGCAGGCAAGGTGGAATTACAAGAATAGGGACGGGCCTTTTCGGGTAATGGTGGGACAGTAGTATGCGCAGCATTGAGAGGGTTAATCTGTTACTTTTTATCTTCGTACATTCATGGGTGTAGGGAAACGGGAATAAGTAGGTGTCATATCCCCCCCCCACTTTTTGGACATAGTGCGGACGCTCCATTAATGTCGCAGCAAAAAAGGGTTTGGAAGGAAATAAAAGCATCTCTTGGGTTCGATCCCAAAGAAATACCGAAATTCTGTCAGTTTTTGTCTTTCTTTTTTGCTGGAGGAGGGCCTTTTTGATCTCCTTAGCAATCATCTGCCTCCAGGCGACCCCTCTTTATGTGCCAATCAACCACTCCTCGTGGACACGGTGCCTCTTACAGGTAAGTGCTATCGTACAGACCAGGTAATCCTTATACGCTCCCTCTAAAAAAAAAAATTGGCGCCCCTCAGAGACCGTACACGTCAACGAGGTAGGTGCTCCTTACAGACCAGACATCCCCCGCAAAGATCAGGCGCCCCGTGAGGGCTCGGCACCCTTGGCAAGCGAGGTGCCCAGTACAGATCAGGCACCCCTCATATATTTGGCACCCCTTCTACAGACTAGACGCCCGTACGGGACTTGCCTCTTCCCTTTCCAGGCCTGAAAGGAACCCCAAAGAGGCCCATATGAGCTTCACGGGATCTCTGTGAAAACCTAACGGTTTCGTGATGCAGTCAGGGGGCTTTGGGAGGCTTTGATGACATCATAGACGCATAGAAAGGCCCCTGTAGCCCTCAAAGGGCCCCTGAGACCACTACAGGGCCCCAACACAGCAGGGTGCTCCTGAGACCGCCAGAAGGGTCATAGGGCCCCTGAGACGGCCAAGATAAAGACTGAGTCCCCTGGAATGTCATAGAGCCCCGAATGGGCTTCACGGGCCTGTGTGAAAAGCTGAAGACTCTTGATGCAATCAAAGGGCCTGTGGGAGGGTCAACAAGACCCTAAAACAGCAAGTTGGCCCCTAAGGTCGATAGAAACGCCCGTGAAACTTTAAAAAGGCCCCTGCGACTGCAAGAGGGGCCCAAATACGGCAAAGGGTTCATGAGATCGCTCAAAGTGCCAGAGAGTCCCCTGAGACGGTAAGAACGTAAGAGGATGCCTAGCACGGCATGATCAGCCCTTGGCTAGGCGAGGGACCTCCTGAATTGGGGTTCATCGGTGACTTTCTAAACCTCGAGAGGAACACCAAATGGACTACACTGGTCTTCTTGGAAACCTGAGAGATTCTTGTTGCCGTCAGGGGTCCTCGGGAAGATCAGGTAGGTCCTGAGAGGACAAGATGGGCCCTGCACGGCAGATGGCCCCTGAGACCGCCAAAAAGGTCGGAGGACCCCTGCAAAGCAAACTAAGGAGGGCCTCTAGGACGGCATGGGGTCCCTAGACATCCAGAGCACCCCCGAGTGTGTTAGGAGGGTTCCTGGCACGGAAAACGTCGCCATGAGACTGTGTCAACGAAGGCCCCTGATACGGCTAGAGGGGCCTTAGGACCGCCAGATTTTCCCCATCTGGCAGAGGAAGACCACTGATACAGCCATGGAGCCGTCCAGAGGGCCCGTGACACTGCACAGGAGTCCCGAAATCGCCAAAAGGTCTTTTGCAACTGCAGGCAAGCGCCCCTTGCAGGTCAGGTGCCCTTCTCTCCCATCCCGGCAGACTATGAGCCCCTCACTGACTCGGCGCCCCTTACAAATCAGACGCCCCTGTACAGATCGTCTGTCGCGCAGCTTGTAGTCCGCGAATTCTCACAGGGGTGGGTCCGGCGGGGCGCCAACCGGCGAACAATTAGACCGCCGACGACTGCAGCGTCATATTCGCCTCCGGAAATAATACATTAGTTTCGTGTCAACTCTAGGTGAATGGAGACAGCAACACGGCGTGCAGGGAGGGGGAAGCCGGCCTAAGCGTCGAACTAGGCTGGTCGGAGCAGCAGTGGACTGTAGTTTTTTTTTTCATTCGTGATTAGCTGTAGTGAATGCCATTCACCGTTACACACCGTTACCTTCTCGACGTCGCGTTACCACGCGGACGAAACACGCTAAAATTCAAATCACCACCTGCATCGCCTGGAGCGAGTGCAAATGAACTTACAGCTAAGTTCTCTGACGCTCTTTATCACAAATTTTTCTCTTTACCTTTGTGGTTTTGAGAGCGGGACGGAGGTGAGATGAAGGGTGCGTTCAATTACCGCCGGACGGCATAGATTCTACGTGACGTCACGAAGATACTTCCCGTCCGGGCTGAAAAGCCGTTCCATGTCGCGCTGACAGCAAAGATTCTTCGTGACGTCACGTAGAATTTTTGTCGGACGCGAAGAACATTTCTTTCGTTACTTAGTCAAAGCTAGAAAGAAATGGCGAAACAGGTTCATTCCTAGGCTGGTTAGGATTGCGCGCAGCTTTCAGGGTTACGGCGGACGCATAATACGTGTGGACTAAGGCTACTAAATAAGGATTAGGCAGTGGCAATGACTAATGGGCTGATTGGTAAATGCGTAAGTGACGTAGACTAATAATAAAGCTGTTAAAGTTACTGCACCCAAACTGAAGAATGCTTTACCCTCAGTAATAACCAGGGGTGTAGGATCGCAAAATCAGGGGCAGGGACTCGTCAACATAGAGAGAGCAAACCCTTCCCCCAGTCATAGCTCCTGTTCCCCCTCCCCAGTCACCTCGAAAAACTGGCCGCTATGGGCAAGTATAACTGAGTGGAAATAGTTGGCTAGGTCCGCTTGGTAATCGCACCGTCTAGCTCACGTTACGGGACATACGGCGAGATAAAAAAGGGATCGCTCACCTGTATACCAAATATTTATGATCTGCCAAGCCCTTTGGAAGCAATGTGGTAGCGAATTGTCGGCAACAAATGATGAGGCGCCAATAAAAAAACGCGGGTGGAACGAGTCGACTGGTAGAGGTGAGCGCTGAAAGCACGGCAGGCATGGAAACTGGAGAAGGTTTTGCGTGTACCGACAGAGGCGCCATAGTCGCAGACTTCAGCCGTGCTACAGGGGCGCGCGACTGGTCATGTCCGTGTCTGTGCTGGTGAAATTCCGGACCTCTCCTAGTGCTTAGTTCGAGCAATCCACCTCATGGAGTCGCTTGTCGACATTGTTGCTTAAGCATGTCTTGCTCTCCGAGGAAGCGCTGGTATTGCTCGCGTTAGCGGAGCGCCGTCGGAACTTCGGAGGGTTGGCTTCGATAAATCTTCATCAAGAGCATCTTACTGTGGGGTGCACGTTTGAAGTCACCTGCTCACAAGCATCCGCGGGGAGGGGCGAGATAAGCGCAGTCATCGAGGCAGGCTTTATGGGAGAAAATCAGAATTTACGCAGCTGTTTCGAACCAGTATCAGTAATCGAGTTAGTAAAAAAATGGTGTCGTGAGTGTGACGCCATTGTCACAGAAACGCAGCCAAAAAAGTACCTCAGCCGGACCTGATCTGCTTCCATAGTACCGCTCATGTCCGCGTATCTTAATATGCATGTGCATAAATAAACTTGAGTCCTTTAAATCCGAAAATCGTAATCCAACTACCAGTTACATTCTAAGTAGATGGCGCCCCTACTGGAGACCGGGTGGCCTTCTCGGGGTCCGACAGCCCTGGACGAATGGCCCCATCCCCACTTTTGGTTGTGCTCCTAAAACCCTTCGTACATGGCCTGCATAGCAAATGCCGTAAAATAGCGCATTTGGTGGACGTGATTGGCTATTTGTAAACACATCTATTCATACATACATACATAAGGGGAAAGCCCCTTCATGTAGTTCCTATGTTTGCTAGGACAGAGAATAAAACGTCATCTAGGTTCTAAAATTATCCGTCTGGCATTCGTCAGTGTCTCGAAGAAACTTTTCACGAGTGGTTTTCCACAAGAATTTTTCAGACGAACCTTGTTTACATCTTTCACGAACATCCATTAAACGGTTCTGCTAGTCTGCGAAATGTCATGTACTCAATTCGTTTCTGTCAATCAGCACGTTTCTTGCAACGGTTGGACAATTAATTTCTGGACAAAACTAAAAGAAATTGCAACTTGCCTCATTACGAAGCAGATCCCCAAATTTGTTACTCGTGCATCAGTGCTGTCAGTGGACAGATTTTCTCAAACCGAAACGGTTTACAGTTCGGACACGCTCGCCGACCCTCTCCGTCACTTTGCCGTGGCACCTCCTCATCAGCGGATGACATCACCATCCGGGTACGGCGCTGCAGCCGGCACTCTCAACCGCCGTTACTGGTTTTCTGCCCGAGAGTACTTTAGAAGTTCTCAATGCAACGCAGCTGGGGCACATTGGGTGGTCTATCATCATGGTCCGCAACAGGCACGTTTGCCTCATCCAGCAAGCGTAAGGTGCCTCGGACACAGCGAGCAGCAGCCAAGACCGAGTTAGAAGATACACCCATCGGATGTTGTTGAACTACAAAAAGCAGTAATACCAACCGCAAATATTTATAGCGCTATGCGGCATCTACCATATTTGCCCCACATATCAGAGGTGACATCACATTTCTTGGCGAGCTAGATCCGCACCAGCATTTTCAAAAGAAACCTGTCGGTGGGCGATGTTGCACCCCATCGGGCATATTCTGTTTCCTCCTGGCCCGATGTGGCAGCTCCGGCTGCATAGCTATCACTCCCGTCTTAGACGAAATAACTCTCGTTCGTTATAACGTCGAAGCTCTCATCCGTGCTTCGGATCTCTTGAGATATTCGGCGGAAGCGTGTATTGTGGGCCTCCTTTTGTTTCGGAGTTACCTTGTGGGCCGTTGTCCTTTTCCTTGTACTCCTCCCTTTTCATTAGTGCTGGAACGTAAGTCCGACAGACGTCAAACATTCGCACAAGTAGACGTTTGGACACAAACTTTCTTGGTGGCAGCCTGAAACAGAGCCCTCTTTTTTTCAAACCTCATTCTACGCATTGGTCTTCATGTTCCGCCCTGGTTCGAACGACTACCACGTCCCCTTATCCGGATGTTAATGATGTTGCATGTTGTTGGCCTGGCTATGGCCGTTGATGAATAACAGACAAAGACACATCGATTCGCTAATTTCGTGTTTTCCTTTAAGTTTGCAAACAACGTCTTCCAGCCCCCTTTTTTACTCAAAAAGACATGTCTGAGGTATGAGGCTGGATTTCTGGGTAGGTGCGCGTAGCGTTTGGGTCTTGCAGTCGTGGAACATATCACTCGAATATTGTTTATGGCCGATATCATCTGCATTGCGCGTTTGTCCAAAAATGAGTCGCCCACCGGTTAATCGCTTCTAGCGATTCGAAACTTTGTTGACTTTGTTATAATGCATGATAGTTTCGTTGGCCCAACCACAACCGTAGTGTGCACCCATGTGACAAAGGTCTTGAATATTTCGATGGTTTCTTTTAAACTGTACTCATATTATTCTTCCCATCACATGATGGGAAGAATAATATGAGCACACTTATTTCTCCTGCACCAGTCCGGAGGATATTGTCTAGACCTTACAGCCTAAACTAGCCCTGACAGCTTACCACGTACCCCGAGCACAGCTCCAAAATGACTGTTTTCTTTCCCTCGTTCCTCAGTTTTCCTGCGGCATCTGCGTTCCCCGTTGCTTGTATCCTTGCCTTTGCATTGTTCTTCATCTAATTCACGGCTGTTCTTCTTTGGCCCATCTTCCTTAGCAATTATATATCCACTTGGTCCGTTCTTCTTTGCCTGTTCCTGATTCGCTTCCAGTCGCTCTTCCTTGCTCGTTCTTCACCCAGCGCATGACTCCGCGGTCCGTTCCTCACCCGTCCCCCTCCAGGTCCATTTTTCGCTTGTCCCGCGTCCGTCGCAGCTGGTCCTCTCCTCTCGGGTGCTTCTCGCAGCCGTTCCTCGAGCTGACCGCGCTCGTTACAGCACCCGGCCGCCGGCTCTGGTAGCCGGCCGTGCCAGTCATTGTTTATAGAATCCGACGCTTGTTTATCGCCCTATAAAGGACGCGCGCGCTGGAAAGTGGGAAGAGCCGGACAGATAAATTCCGGATCAATCTAATAAGGAATGTGGCGCCGTCCCTGCGTCCCGCCCCGGCCGTGATTTATCGTGTTTTTTTTCGTGACGTCCGTGACGTGCCGGTAAGTTAGCCGCGTCCGGCGCACCGACAAATTATTCCGCTCGCCGCTCGGACGCGCCCGGGCGGCCGCGGCGCGCGGTGGACAGGCCCGCCGCCGGCGCGGGAGCTCGGCCCGTCACCGGGCGTCATCGGGGGTGGCGCCACCGTCGAGATCAGCTGGCGGCCGCTGCCACCGACCGCCCGCGAGCGCGACCATGTCGGGACCTGCTGCTGGAAAGTGGCGAGTCATGTGAGTTGCTGCAGTGGGGTGCAGGACGTACCTCAAACACGCCTGGTGTCCTCGGAGAACGTACATTCAAGCCGTTGTTTACATGATAAAGGCCAGTTGGTATGGCAGATGATACAGTCTTGTCTTAATCCTTCTCGGCTATGGGAAATGATGTGCTTCCGTCAGCGCGTCTACATGTATTCCGAGCTGACGTTAATGGCTGGCCTGGACCGACAAATCCACAGGCAATCATTGAGGTAGGGTTTATACTGCACGGACAGATGTTGATTTCAAATCACAGACGTGGAGGAGCGAAAGTTGATGGGCAAGATGAGCTCAAAATGACGTAAAAAACCATTCCTGTACGGACTTGTTAGCTCCCTCTGTCTTGTTTCCTGTGGGGCCGGTGGCAGCACAGATGCGTGCGGCGGTCAACACTCAACTGTGTTCGGTGTCATGCCGTGCTCCGTGCCATATAAGGTGCTGCCAAATCGGCAGCGTAGAGGAAAATGTCTCACAACACAACAGTCTCGTTCATGCGTGCATTAGCGCACAAGGAAGGAATGGACGCAGCCCTACCAAGTTGGGGGAGACCTTGTCAACTTTGAATGGCCATGGCTCTTTAGTGTTGCGAGGGAAGAAACTGTGAGTACTTTGAACACTAGCTCTGCGGTGTTATTGTTGCAGGGAAACAAGCTGCTGAAGAATAGCTGTGGCCCTACCAGCTTTTAAAATGCTCTCACACGACGGCTCTCCCTCGCCGACCCCCTCGCGTGGCCCACGGCCGAGTCGCACGAGTCGGCGGCCGAACGGTGTTTGCCGAAAGTCCTCTGGTCCTGTGCTCCTCGGCGCTGTGAACGCGGACGGCTCGTTGTTAATGATCGGTAATGTGTGGTTTCCAGGTGACTATCGCGCCCGGTGATGAGCACCCGCGACGCGTGGAGGCTACTTCTACCCTCCATCAGACGGCGCGGCCGCGTGCCACCGATTCTCACGTTGGAAACGCGTCCGTGACACTGAAACAGGGACCGACCGAACCGAGAGGACCCGATCGGCGAACAGCAGTGACACTTTTGTGTTGTTAGCCGGATGTGGCCGGGTCGGCTGCAGATAGCGCAATGGCAAATGGCGGAATTCGCCCGCAGGGGAAGATGATTGTCTGGTGTTCCTAAAAGTTATTTGAACCTTTTTTACGCATGGGAGGCCTGGACTGCCGTGCTGAACTGAGAGCCTGACACGAAATGAGCCTTAGCCTTGAGTCACGTATTTATAAACTTGTACATTTTACGGGCGTGGAATTGGTTCGTCAAAGTTTCCAGCTTTTTTTAATTCCTATCTGTGCGGTGGCGTATGCGGCAAGACAAGGCTTGCCTAAACGTTGTTCAGAGGCACAATAAAATGCGAACGTTCTAGTCCCCTGCGTATGTTTATATGAACGTAACACGACCGGGTTCCATTGAATTTTTGCTGTGACACTTTATTATAAGTAATAAAGCCCCAAGACCTCTGTAGACCAGCAGTTTGAAGCTTCCGTAATGCAAAATTTCTAGAACGAGGGAAACGTTTATTTTTTCGGGCAAATTTCTCTGATTTCTTCAGAATCTCTCCTAGAAGCGTTTCCTGTTCGAAATATTCAGACTTTCATTCGTCATGAGTAAATTCAACGCAGCTGAATAAACAAGTAAACTCAGGAGCGTAAACTGACTACTCCGGCAGAATAATTGATGAGGCGCCACCGTTCAGTCGAGCACTGATCGAGTTTGTTTGACTTTGTTGAACAACTTTGCTTAGGAGTTCAATAAACTCATGGCCAATGAAAGAATCAGAGGTTACAACCGATGGACAAACGAAACACCTCGCCACAAACCTTTCGAAACTTAATGCCTATCGCTTTCAACCACTGGCGCAGCCTAAGATAGCCTGCGTGCGCATGTTTGAGGGTCTCCTTGTTCGCGAACGGACCTTTCCCGGAACATGACGGTGTCCCCTCCTCACGAGGGCCCTAGTTCCACTCATGCTTTCAGCCGAGCTCTTGATGGCTGGATAGCGTCACTGTGAACCCTAACACCTCCTACATCGTGGCATTTACCTTGGTTGTGTTGCGTCAACTTATTCAGTTATATGACATGTGTTTGGCAGAACGTTTAAGGCTGCCACACATCTTTGCTTTGGCAAAACGTTTAACAGTACCAAACGTCAATACAACAATCCGGCAAGATTTCTTGAGAGTTATATTCCTTCTTCCCAATCTCATATGGAGTTTGGTCTTCTGTAGCGCATCGGTTCTCTCTTCAAAATGTCGCATTTTGGTAACAACATCCTAATGGCCAGATTCGGGCAAATGACATCCTCCTCTGTGCATCCACAATGTAACGTCATGTGTATCAGGGACGGATCCAGGGGGTCCGAGCAGGCCTGGCGGCCCCCCTCCCTCTTTCATTTGGGTGTCAAATGAAAAACCCTTAGATGCCAAAGGCGGCGATGAAGTATGGGCACCCCTGCGATGGAGTACGGGCGCCCTGTTATTTCAAACGTGCCCCTGTGACACCTAGGAGGCACCTCTGCGATAGTACATGGGAGCCCTGTCCACCTGGCGCAGCCAGAGGGGGGGGGGGAGGGGAGCGGGAGCCCGCCCCTTCCCTTAGGCCCGTATTTTTTAGCCATTGCACATCGTCTTCCCGGCGGAAGGTTTTTCTATGATTTCAGTTCTCACTGAGCTCCGCCCCCTTTCAGAGAATCCTGGCTGCGCCCCTGGCCCTGTCGTTCAAAATGCCCCCCTGTGGCACTAACGAGACGCCTCTCGAGGCACCAGCGTTTTAATTTAATCTAATTTAATTCAGACCCCTTTTTGTTGGAATGGCTCCCTCGTCACACAGAGGCACAAAAGCAGGCCTTACGTTCATGCTGGTACTTGATTAAATTTTTCAAGAATTTTGTCCGTGGGCACAAAGGCACCCTGCAGTTAAAGCGCGTACACATGGCATCGTGCGGTTTTGTGACACGACGTGGGCGCCCTTCTTTTAAAACGGCTCAATTGCAACAGCGAGGTAGCATCCGTAATACAGTACATGTGTGCTATGATAATCTCGTGAATAATATGGGCACCCTCCTTTCAAGCGCGTACGAGTCAAAACGACCCCGTGAGTCGTTTTCACGTTGCCCATCACCATAGGTGGGCATCGTTACTAAAAAACGTAACTTCGTTACTCGTTACTCCGTTACTCAAAAAAGCCAGTCCGTTACTCGTTACTCCGTTACTCTGCCTTAAAAAGTAACGGAAGTTACCGTTACTCCGTTATTCCGTTACTTTTTTAAATGCAGTGAAAACCAAGCGAACGCGGGTTAAGTCTTTTATGCTGCTTTGTGGTTGTAAAACGCATTCCATATACAAAGGGAAGAAACAAAAAGCGCTCACCCAAAACACTCCGCTAGCCGGCGGCGCCGGGACAACAGCCGCGGCGGGTATTCTACCACTGTGTTAGCCACAATGTTCAAACCAACGAATTCCTGTTCATTGCCCGCGGCGCCAACGGAGCGCGAACAACCGGCGCTGGAGCGGACGCATGCAAAATGTGACAAACAGCCATAGGTGGGCACTGGTCCGTTACTCCGTTACTCCGTTACTAACGAAGTTACTTTTTTGAGTAACGGAGTAACGGACCCGTTACTTTTATTTTACTGTAACGGACTGAGTAACGGAAGTTACTTTTGTGGTCCGTTACTCCGTTACTTTTTGGTCCGTTACTCGGTTACTCCGTTACTTTTTAAACTCCTTACAGACACCGCCCGGCTTTATTTGCATCGCCACACGCCATTGGCTACTTGAATAGCCAACACCCAATAGCGTGCGGAGATACAAGCGCGGCTGGGCGCGCACTCAGCTGACAATCGCGGAGTAGACTTGTTGACAATATTCGTCAGCTGATAAACGTTGACTGCAAGCTGGCGGCAATGTTTCAGTATAAAGGCCAGCTGACTTTGGTCTCTTTTGGGACAAAAGTTTTGAATTATGCGTAAGTTTGATGTGACTTAAAATTATAAATTAACCAGTCGTCATTTTTCAGGCTAAAAGATATCAAAGTTATTGTCATTTATACTGGAACAGCCAGCTGACGGCAGTTTTCAATGTTGTCTCAAGTTAGTCACGGATTGCTTACCACCGCCACACGGTTCCCCGCCAAGATCACTCAAGGCTGTTGAGCACATGATTACTGCCGCCATGGCCTTGGATCTGTGATGTCCATGGGGTGATGGAGTGGTGATTGATTCTTGACTGGCCTGAAATTTTAACTACCTGACACTAAAATGTCCCATCAAGGCGTCTTTACGCCGCCACTGGAGGTCGAAAACCTTGACTCCGAGTCCGACGGTGCCTCAGCTTCGGAGGCAGAGGACGAGCCCAGTCTGGGTCACCCATGGCCACATCTAGAAACGTGCTTTGAGTTTAAGGAGGAGGGGAAAAACGTCATTTTTACGTATGTCCTGTGCCGACCAAAAGAGGTTATAATCAAGGGTCACAAGAGTAGCCTTTCAAACCAAAAGGCACATATCAAGAGGAAGCATTATTTACGGTATTTCCTGGTGAGAACAGAATGTGCATAATAAGTTGTCAGTAGTGAAGCATAATTATGAAGCTTGCCGACTATTGCTTGGACTATTTGCCTTAACCATATTCTCTGCAGGCAGTGAGATTCACATTACCCTGGGGGGGGGGGGCAGATCTGCGGTAATCTACCTTTCGGCCGACGCTTACGCGTAATTTTTGGAGACGCGGAAGTGGCAACACAAGTTGTGTGAACAATTTAGCCCATTCAGATATTTTTCTAAGCGCTGGCCCCTAGTGGATGTGTAAACTGACTTGGTTAGGTAACTCTTGAATTTTGATTCAGTTGACACATGTTTGCCTTCAGCCGATACGAGCTAACCAAACCAAAAAAAAAAACAGACGAATTGAACCTAACAAAAAATTAGTTTTACTGCCCATCTAGGGCAATCCCTGCAACCATACAGTAGGTTTTAGGTTAGGTTAGGTTAAATCATTTTTAGCTTGGAGGACAGGCTGCATTGTCCATGCGATTCGAGTTACCACTCCTGCGTTCCCGAAAAAAAACATCAAGTGGCCGAAACACCTTTCGGCTGACACATTATTTTTTCTAGACGCAGAAGTGAGGACCCAAACTCAAACATGATATGAGCCGTTGCCACTTTTGCACCTTCGAAAAATATGCATTGGCCGAAAGGTGAAGATTACCAATTCTGCCCCCTCTCCTCCCCGCCCTTCCAGAGATCTCGAGATGCATTCGTCCAATGTTGATGGGATGAATGCCATTTAATATGTTTCAACGAGATCTCCAATTCCGGACCCCAAAAATTCAAAAATTGCGAAAATAGGGCGTGGGGGCAAACAAACTTCAAAGTTTCGGGATTTTTGAAAGGTCACTGCGGCCGTGTTTACCAGCCAATTTTCATGGGAATAACACGGTTCAGCTTGGAATGTCCAAGTCTTTTATATACCGAAAGCTGAAATTTAAAATAGAAAACCATAGGCAGTTCCAGGGAGGGCAAGAAGGGTGGTTTTTGAAATAAGAAATTTCCTTTGTTTTTGTTTGTTTTGGGTGATATAAACATCAGATGTACAACTAGCAAGCCAGTTTAAGTTTATACGTAGCGCAGAGGTGGATCCAGGTAAACAAAATTGGGAGGGCACCATGAGCACAATAGTGTGCTCCCCCATTTTTTCAATGCCTGGGTGTGCGTTCGCCTGAAAATGTGTGTGCATACGCATTGTTTAGGATGTGTATGACTATATAAATGAGTCAGTGATCTTTATTTCTTCTCAGAATGTCACGATAGTGAACCGCACAACTTTGCAGCTTCACGCACAGCACATTACCGCCGAAAACGGGGGTTTGGAACCGCCTCTGCGGGACCGATTTTTTTTTAAATGTTGACAAAACACGTGTGTATCAATTCCATGAAATGCCAGAAAATCTTGTGGCGCTGCGGCAAACAGTGTGGGAGCGACAAGCAAAAAGACACTGGTAGCGTAATCTGCTCCCCGCCCACAGGGAATAGGGTTAAATGAAGTGTTTTTAACCCGTCTCCGGCCGGGCTCAGAATGCCCTTTGCCCGGCCGGAGGGGAGCGCGGATTTCCGCACCTCCCAGGATCTCGGCTCCCATATATCGCACGGAAAAAAAGAAAACACCGGCGGAAAGGTTTTGTCAAACCGAGACGAAAACATTCAAGAGTTTTGACCTCAGGCCAATTTTGAGGCCACCAGACGCCATGAAAGGTCAAAACACGTCCTTGGAATTAGGTAAATAGACACAATACCTTGTCCCTGAAAAGCTGAACTTAAGCGACATATACTGAACCGTAACACAATAGCGAGTTCATTGATATCAATTTTGGCCTTTCACAGGGGTCAGGTCAGGTCATGTCATCGTTCCAAAATGTTCCACTTGTGAACGGCTAACATCCTCCGTTGCATCTTACTTACGACCATGTTTTCAGATGTCCAGACAGACCAGATGTCCGCTGACATCTGTCGACTGGGTTTGATCAACAATGCCTCTCGAAGTATCCGCCCTGAACATAGTGGTCTCCGTTCAGAGTTTGAAATTATGTGTGTGTATTAGTTTGTGTACGAGCGCGTGCGTGGAGGTAAGATTCCTGATACCCCTGACGTTTTTTTAATACCAAACGACGAAGGACTCAAAAAAACATGACTGATATGGATTTTATTATTGTGAAATAAAAGACTAAAAAGAGGTGTTTTAGTACCTCTTCAGCACCCTTGAAAAGACAAATTAGCTATAAAAACATGGTCGTAAGTAAGATGCAACGGAGGATGTTAGCCGTTCACAAGTGGAACATTTTGGAACGATGACATGACCTGACCTGACCCCTGTGAAAGGCCAAAATTGATATCAATGAACTCGCTATTGTGTTACGGTTCAGTATATGTCGCTTAAGTTCAGCTTTTCAGGGACAAGGTATTGTGTCTATTTACCTAATTCCAAGGACGTGTTTTGACCTTTCATGGCGTCTGGTGGCCTCAAAATTGGCCTGAGGTCAAAACTCTTGAATGTTTTCGTCTCGGTTTGACAAAACCTTTCCGCCGGTGTTTTCTTTTTTTCCGTGCGATATATGGGAGCCGAGATCCTGGGAGGTGCGGAAATCCGCGCTCCCCTCCGGCCGGGCAAAGGGCATTCTGAGCCCGGCCGGAGACGGGTTAAAAACACTTCATTTAACCCTATTCCCTGTGGGCGGGGAGCAGATTACGCTACCAGTGTCTTTTTGCTTGTCGCTCCCACACTGTTTGCCGCAGCGCCACAAGATTTTCTGGCATTTCATGGAATTGATACACACGTGTTTTGTCAACATTTAAAAAAAAATCGGTCCCGCAGAGGCGGTTCCAAACCCCCGTTTTCGGCGGTAATGTGCTGTGCGTGAAGCTGCAAAGTTGTGCGGTTCACTATCGTGACATTCTGAGAAGAAATAAAGATCACTGACTCATTTATATAGTCATACACATCCTAAACAATGCGTATGCACACACATTTTCAGGCGAACGCACACCCAGGCATTGAAAAAATGGGGGAGCACACTATTGTGCTCATGGTGCCCTCCCAATTTTGTTTACCTGGATCCACCTCTGCGCTACGTATAAACTTAAACTGGCTTGCTAGTTGTACATCTGATGTTTATATCACCCAAAACAAACAAAAACAAAGGAAATTTCTTATTTCAAAAACCACCCTTCTTGCCCTCCCTGGAACTGCCTATGGTTTTCTATTTTAAATTTCAGCTTTCGGTATATAAAAGACTTGGACATTCCAAGCTGAACCGTGTTATTCCCATGAAAATTGGCTGGTAAACACGGCCGCAGTGACCTTTCAAAAATCCCGAAACTTTGAAGTTTGTTTGCCCCCACGCCCTATTTTCGCAATTTTTGAATTTTTGGGGTCCGGAATTGGAGATCTCGTTGAAACATATTAAATGGCATTCATCCCATCAACATTGGACGAATGCATCTCGAGATCTCTGGAAGGGCGGGGAGGAGAGGGGGCAGAATTGGTAATCTTCACCTTTCGGCCAATGCATATTTTTCGAAGGTGCAAAAGTGGCAACGGCTCATATCATGTTTGAGTTTGGGTCCTCACTTCTGCGTCTAGAAAAAATAATGTGTCAGCCGAAAGGTGTTTCGGCCACTTGATGTTTTTTTCGGGAACGCAGGAGTGGTAACTCGAATCGCATGGACAATGCAGCCTGTCCTCCAAGCTAAAAATGATTTAACCTAACCTAACCTAAAACCTACTGTATGGTTGCAGGGATTGCCCTAGATGGGCAGTAAAACTAATTTTTTGTTAGGTTCAATTCGTCTGTTTTTTTTTTTTGGTTTGGTTAGCTCGTATCGGCTGAAGGCAAACATGTGTCAACTGAATCAAAATTCAAGAGTTACCTAACCAAGTCAGTTTACACATCCACTAGGGGCCAGCGCTTAGAAAAATATCTGAATGGGCTAAATTGTTCACACAACTTGTGTTGCCACTTCCGCGTCTCCAAAAATTACGCGTAAGCGTCGGCCGAAAGGTAGATTACCGCAGATCTGCCCCCCCCCCCCAGGGTAATGTGAATCTCACTGCCTGCAGAGAATATGGTTAAGGCAAATAGTCCAAGCAATAGTCGGCAAGCTTCATAATTATGCTTCACTACTGACAACTTATTATGCACATTCTGTTCTCACCAGGAAATACCGTAAATAATGCTTCCTCTTGATATGTGCCTTTTGGTTTGAAAGGCTACTCTTGTGACCCTTGATTATAACCTCTTTTGGTCGGCACAGGACATACGTAAAAATGACGTTTTTCCCCTCCTCCTTAAACTCAAAGCACGTTTCTAGATGTGGCCATGGGTGACCCAGACTGGGCTCGTCCTCTGCCTCCGAAGCTGAGGCACCGTCGGACTCGGAGTCAAGGTTTTCGACCTCCAGTGGCGGCGTAAAGACGCCTTGATGGGACATTTTAGTGTCAGGTAGTTAAAATTTCAGGCCAGTCAAGAATCAATCACCACTCCATCACCCCATGGACATCACAGATCCAAGGCCATGGCGGCAGTAATCATGTGCTCAACAGCCTTGAGTGATCTTGGCGGGGAACCGTGTGGCGGTGGTAAGCAATCCGTGACTAACTTGAGACAACATTGAAAACTGCCGTCAGCTGGCTGTTCCAGTATAAATGACAATAACTTTGATATCTTTTAGCCTGAAAAATGACGACTGGTTAATTTATAATTTTAAGTCACATCAAACTTACGCATAATTCAAAACTTTTGTCCCAAAAGAGACCAAAGTCAGCTGGCCTTTATACTGAAACATTGCCGCCAGCTTGCAGTCAACGTTTATCAGCTGACGAATATTGTCAACAAGTCTACTCCGCGATTGTCAGCTGAGTGCGCGCCCAGCCGCGCTTGTATCTCCGCACGCTATTGGGTGTTGGCTATTCAAGTAGCCAATGGCGTGTGGCGATGCAAATAAAGCCGGGCGGTGTCTGTAAGGAGTTTAAAAAGTAACGGAGTAACGGAGTAACGGACCAAAAAGTAACGGAGTAACGGACCACAAAAGTAACTTCCGTTACTCAGTCCGTTACAGTAAAATAAAAGTAACGGGTCCGTTACTCCGTTACTCAAAAAAGTAACTTCGTTAGTAACGGAGTAACGGAGTAACGGACCAGTGCCCACCTATGCCCATCACAGACAGTTGAATGCTTCGCGTGATTTAAGCGTTACTGTGATCCAGTTCAGGGTCCTTTCGGCGCGATTTGGCACCCTTTCGTTGCGATTTTAATGGCCCTACAATATGGTTTTGGGGTCCCTATAAAATCCTGGATTCGTCCCCGACATGTATGATAAAATTTTGTTAGCATGTTTGCATCACATAGAAATCGTTAGACCACAACGAATGTTCCAGTTCCGTGAGGACGTCGTAAAGCTTATGGATTTTGCTACCTGTACTCTACTTTCTTGTCTGAAATTCTTGAATAAACAACATTAATGTAACAGCTTGTCTCACGACCAGGTGTATAATTAATGGTGTTGCCAGCTGCACCTTGAAGTTCACTCTCTCCATGCAGCACCATGCGCCAAATGCTAAAATTCGGAATTACTGGTGTCATATTACCGACACCATTAGTACCCGAAATTAAAGCGCTGTTCATAGCTCATCATGCATCGAGGAGTTCAGATGGAATGTGACACTGAAAACAGAGAATGCACCACCAAGAAAACAGAAGGCGGCGAAAAGGGCTCAGCCGGGATTTGAACCCGGGACCTCCTGCACCCAAAGCAGGAATCATACCCCTAGACCACTGAGCCGCGCAACAATTCCCTGCACCAGTAGTACTCAAATCAAATTGGATGAGGTTTGAGGACTAAAGATTCTTTTTTATTAATTTTGATATCATCAAAAATTGGAAAAGTACTGGAAAAGAGCTTCTTAAAAAACTTAGGTCAATACAAATAGTTAATGCTTTTAAAGCCACAGAATAGTTCATTTCCAGGGTTAACACAGGGCTACCAAATAACACCATATAACGCAATGACATCCAAATGTTTTTTTTTTTTAGAATTGGCACCTGATCTGAGACCCATTGACACATCCATAGGTTACATATGCATACATAACATATCCATTAATCAGCAGATAACCAATCGGCATCAACAATATTACATAAACCTTGATTTCCAAAGGGCGCTTAAACATTAGTCTCGGATAAAAGTGTTTCGGCAAGTTCTGCTGAGCTGGTAAAATCGCGAAATAAGCTTAAAGCTTCGCCATCGGCCTGACTTGATTCTTCCTACGTTTTTTACCTACCGGTTAGCCGTTGGTCTTAACTTCCATGCAATTAGCCAAGTAGAACATGTCGGGAATACAGAGACAAACATTTGGTTCAGAAATAAGGTTTCAGGCATTGGCTCTATTCATTGCTATTGAGGCACACAGTCACTCCAGAAATGTATTTTGATTTTTTAGGGGGCTCGTATCCCTAGTGCCTTCATGATAGTTATGGGCCTGCTGACGTCTTTGGACTGCACTATTTTCCAGCTGGGCCACGTCTCGGGATGATATCTACGGTAAGATAAATGGTAATCTCGGTTCAAATCTCGCACTTAACATAGTTTTTACATCATGGTTTCGGATGATATGAGACGTTGCGGTTTCGTATCAGTATCAAGATCATGCAGTGATTTCTGAAGGAAACCGGAACCCTTGCTTGAATTCAAGAGAAAATGTCCTCAGGTTTCGGACTCATATACTGATTACACGCATTGCATATGTACAGAAATATATGGCACACACAAATTATGTACAAGAATACTAAATTATATGACGCACTGGTACCGGTGTGTTCTCATGCACAGTCATTTCCCATTCAATAAACTTCATTAGAATAAGACTCCAAGAACTGTGTGATTTTTGTTAGTTCCACATTGTCTGAAAAGCATTGCGAAGAAAGGCACACATGGTGTGTGGTTTTCCAAATGGTGGCAAGAGAATATCAACGGATGTGCACCGGCAGGAACATCTGAATGTGACTGAGGCACCAACGCAGGCACCATTCTCCGTGCGTGCCTGCGTTCAGTTTTGCCCCATTTGTGCGCGGTTAAAACAACTTTTTCCTCAAATGAAACGATTCAGTGCGCAGATGTCGAGGTGAAAGCGCCAGAAACTACCAGCCATGATACCTTACCACGATCGAATAAGTCGGGTAGAGTATAACGAGTTGTCATCTCTCGAGAAGCACCGGTCGCTTCTGGTCGTCCTCGTGAATAAAGGTTAGCCGGAGTGTGCCAGAGAAGGAGACCTCCATGATTTCCATATGACCCAGATGTTGGGTGTTCCATATTCTTGTCGCATCACACACTCGTACTTTTCCGTCGTCAATGGTGTCCCTTTTTATATAATACTTCATTTCTCATATAGTTTTCCTTAATATTTATGTCATTCTTAATTCCCATGTACTTAACTCATTGATGAGGTTCGTGCCGCACCAGTGTTTGTGATTTTGGCATCGGACCTATGAGAATGTCCTGAAAACAAATGGCCAAAACCACCATTGGCTCCACCAACGACTTCAGCAGCACAGCATCCGTGGGCGGATCGCGAAGCCTGTTGCTGCCGGGAGCGGATCCAGCCACATTAGCCGCGATTAGGAGCGTTGGCTTTGCGCCACCTGCCGGCAGCGCCTGCTGCGGCGGTCTGTCCATGAGCAGCATCGCAGTGTCGGACTTCGACAGGCAAAGCTGCTGATTCAACGCCGCCCTCCCCGCTGGGGACCCGTCGGCGGCCGCCAGCCACCGAGCCGCGCCGGCCGTCACGGCAGTGACTCTTTGCCCGAAATGGCTTTTCCGGTCAGCGGCCGGATAAATCAGCAGTGATTCTGAGACGTGGGTGCCGGCGTGGCGGCTGCGGCGACAAAGAACAAAAAATGGCCGGTCGCGACAGTGAATTTCGGCCGCGCCGCGCTCGCCGCTATTTATGAAGCGCTCCGCGGCGGGACTTGATGTCTGGTCATCGCTTCTCACGATCCGTGAGTTGGGGGCCGGTTTTCGGAATAGTAAATACGGGATTATTGCCGTGGGTGCCGGTCGCCGTGCAGCGCCAGACGAGCTATCGGAAGCGATGCAGAGCTTTCGCCAGCGGCAGCACAACTTGGCAGCCGGAATCAAACAGAGAAATCGAGCCTGATGGGGACATCAACTTTCAGAGTTGCAATGCTCAGAAGCTGTCAGCCGTGATGGCCTGCAACGCGAGGCGGCACATGCTTGTCAGGCCCTATCCAAGTCATATCTGGTAAAGTATTCATGTTCGTAGCGTCGTCGGCTCAAAGCGGGCTCCTTTCTGCAGAGCAAGGTGCCTTAAAGTGGCCAGTAAAACGCTTTCAAGTACCGACATTTATTTAAAGGTATCATGCGCTCCTTTGAAACAGTCGTGGAAATTTTCTCTTTCGCGTACCCTTGCTTCAGCTCGGCAATTTCTATACTGCTTGACTCAGCTGGTGCATGAACGATGGGAAGCGCAAAACACAGTACGTTGGGAAACAGGCAACGACGGTGCTATTGCATGCTACCTGGCATCTGATGCAGCGAAACTGACCTTGTTATGTCTAGGTTGATCTCTATCTTCATGCTCTCGAGCGAACTCACCAAGAGCGCCGCGGACGTCGAGTAACCACCCGGACGTAGCCGCCGGTCGCCTGTCTGACCAACAAGACCTGACGGCTGGCCAAGCTGCATCTTACTGCCTGCTCAAGGCAGCCATGAGTGGGACACTCGAGACCTGACGTACTCGCGTTGTCTGAGGGTGACCGCAACCGCCGCCGGCTCCGTTGTCGGCTGAGGACACGGTCGGTCGCCGCCCGCCGAAGAGTGCCCACGCCCGGCGTAAATCATCCGGTGAAACCGAACCAGACGTATCTGATCGCCCATGACGAGCAGCGCTCCTTTAAAGGCGGTCGCGATGCCTCAAAAGCGGACACGCCGGCCGGACCGGCGGGTCGGCCGAGAGCAGCGCTCGTCCATCAGCGGCGATGGCCGGCGCCGGGCGGCCGCCGCCTTCCGCCGCCTCCCGGGGCGGCATCGACCGCGGCGCCTCCGCCGCCGGCGACGCGCCGGCCGCGACGCGGCGACGTCGGCGACGACGGCCCGGACCGGACCCGGACGGGCACCGCTCGCCGCCGTCTGGCCGGCTGCAGTCGCCGGCGGCCGCGACGCGCCGCGGCCGCCGGCGGCCGACACGGCAGCGCGGCGCCCCGCCGGAGGGGCCGGCGGTGTCGGGCGCGGGCGGGCGCCGGTCCGGCGCCGGCCGGACACGGATCGGCCGCGACCGACGGCGGCGCACGTAACTAATGACGCCGCACCGGTACGGTTTCAGCGCGCCGCCAAATGATAGGGTGTCACCACTGACAAATAGATATTTTCTACTCAAATCGTGTTATTTATTGTTTCGCATGGCGGTGCCTCGATGTTGACAAATGCGCCGCTGCGGATGACGCCGGGCCCGGAGCACAGCTGGCGCGGCGACGCCGACAGTCCCACGTCAGCGCCGGCACTCTCGCGTCCGGACAACGTAATGACGTCGGCGCCACGTGTGGGTCACTGCAGTGACGGTAGCGCTCTGTGTCGGGTCGCCGTAATGATGGCGGTATTTTGTGTCACTGTAATGATGGTAGCACTCCGTGCCAGGTCAGCGTAAGGGAAAGCGTCACTCGGCGAGAACTCGCCATGATGGCAGTGGTCGCCCCGTCAGTTCGCAATGATAACGAAGGCACGCACATCTCAGGTGATTGTTGGCGGCAAAAGTCGATGTCGGTTCACCGTGATGGCGACGGCAATACCACGCTGGGTCACGGTGACCATGTAGCGCCTCCTCGTCCGTCACTGATGTGATGGTGGGATTGCGATGTAAGGCCACTCCATCACAGTACCTGAACGTAACGATGTGGTTCAGGCATGAAAAAGTCCTATCATAAAGCATGTGAATATGAATCCATAACGCTACATAAACCTCTAATCTTTTGCTTATCCTCATGTGTGGTCACGTGATTTTATATTACAACCGACTAACCATTTAACTCATCTCTTTCTCCCCATCTGAGGGCATATAACGCTTGGCGTAAATAGGCGCAGTCATCCGCATATGAGACGATGAACTCGTCTACGTCTGTGTTTGTTAATGATGTACGAATGGTAATAAATGAGCTGCAATGGAAGTGAAAATTAGTGAAGTCTACCGTCTATTGCGACGGTTGCTGATGTTCGCATATCACGCCGCTGTGGTGTGGTGTGGTGTGGTGTACCGCATGGGTGCTTTCGCCAATCTATTGCTTGTCTGCCACAGTCATCCTGGCCTTGCACTGAAAGCGCGGTCTATGGCGACTGAGGAATACTACATCTGATATTACTGTGATAACCCATAGCTCCTTTCCATAGACAAGTCCAACAGACTTCTGGCGTGAATTAGGCCAAAACCGGATTTTAAACAGGACGTTGTCCTGATCTCAAATGCCACCATTTTCGTCATCGATGTCATATTGTGTTTTATAAAACCTAGGAGTTTAGACTCGAAAAACACCGCTTCAGGGCAAATTCAGAAGTGACGCCACATGTAGGTGGACGAACCAAGACGAAAGAGCGCACGCCATGCTTCAAAATATAAGTGACTCGGGTGCAAAGGTCAGCATGCGCTGTGATAACGGGGAGACGGACTACCATCTACGACTTACGGAACCATGGTCATCGCATTGGCGTAGGTGTGGTAAAAACTCTGCCGGGTAAAGTGGAAAACAAAGTTGTGAAAATGAATAAACCCCGTAACTCGTGATATTTCACATGCAGCAACGTTCAAGCTTCTAAAGCGGTTTCTCCGCCACTTCTGTAAAAAAATATGTAAAAATATTTTAAAAGCAATATACAATAATGACTAAAAAAACAGTAGAAAAAAGCAATAAAAAAAGGTTAGTTTATGACCAATTTCAGCAAACCCGGTGTCAAATGTTGCGACCATTAGCTACCACGTATAACCATCAAAAAAATGGATGACCTTCACATGAAATACCTCATTTTAAGCCTTATGACTGAAAAAAATGACCAAAATCGCCAATTTGCGAGCAAAAATAAATCTGTCACACTCGTCACTAGCCATAGCACGTGCACAAGTGGCCCGAAAGTGCTCACGCAAGGATCGTTTTACTGGCCATTCATTACATTACATTCATTTGGGGGATTTTTTTGTTTCTCAAACCATTTTGACACTGTGGTGGCCCATATCCTAACTGTTCCAGGCAAACAATCAGTTGCGAATGGCCATTTCTAGTGGCGCAGCAAAAGGGGGGCCAGGGACCCGGGCCTCCCCTAGGGCCGCCTTTATTGTGAAAACTATTGCACATCGGCTCCTTAGCAGGTGGTTTTCGTGTGATTTCAGTTCACACTGAGATCCGCCTCCTCCCCCCGAAGGAAATCCTGACTGCGCCCCTGACCATCTCCGCACAGAATTTTCACATAACAATCGACTAGATACTCTAACCTCTAGATATCTTACTTTAATGAATTACAGATCAATACGGGGGTGGCTAAAGATGAAAAATATGCAAGAATGATGCCCTCGTAACCACCAATGCCTGTGTAATCTACGCATTTGCATTCTGTGTAGCTAACAACTGAAGCATGTAAAAAATTAAAGCTTGTGCACAAAAGTATCGCTGTTTTAGGGGCTTCACATGGGCTAAAAAGCAGTAGATACTGTAGGTACATATCTAGGCATGAGTGTATTTGCAGTCCATCCGAGGCCCCTGAAGCATATGTTACTTTTTTGCAAGGTTGGTGCATTACCAAAATCGCTTCAAAGATGTCGACTCCATCATTTGATGATGTGCAATGTATTAACAACCCTTTGCTCTCATTTTATGCTCATAGAACATTGTTAGTTCATCATCTCATCTCAGAACATCCCGGTTGATCCTAACTAGGTCACTTGTGACGTTACACGGAGGTCAAAATAAGTCAGATCTGATCGGTCATTGTCGTTTGCTCTGGGCCACCGTAACAGTTAGTTTTTCTCGGATAGCCTCGAAATCGGCTCCAAACGGTCAGTATCGTTCTTCCGCATCGGATGAGTGGTCATGAAGCTGCTTAGGTTAAGTTCACTCAAAGTTCATGTTAGGTCAAAATTAAGGCCAGATCAGTTAGATGTTAAGTTGATGTCAGATGTTAAGTTGCAGCATGTCATGGGACCGTCATGGTAGTCGCGGATTACCGATCTCGTTGTAAAGAATTGATTTCTTATTATTTTTCATGTCAGAAATGAATTCCTGACAAAATTCTCGGCCCAGTAAGATGGCGTTTCAGTTAAAAATTCGAACAAAAAATTTCGGCTGAAATTGGCAGTAAAACTGTCACAGAAGCACGGACATTGTTATGCTACCTGCCTATGCATGACGTCAAAGTTTCTGATACCAAGAGTATGTGTTTTAATGCGTTATAAAAATTCATATTATTGAGTTAAATTTTAGCCCGGCAGCTCCTGGTAGGTGTCAAACAGGGCACACCCCTTTATTTTTGATAATAATTTGTGAACCGTTACAGGCAGCCCAACCAAACTTTCAGCACCTGTTTAGCAATCAATTCTAATCAAATCCATTTTCATACTAGGTCAGATCATGGAGATATGACGCCATAAGATGAACCCTTGCATGCATGTTTTCACCTCTTTGGACAAGACGCAAACATCCTTCGGTTTTTTGATAATATTCCGCGAATGTAATGTATGGATTATTCGGATTTACGTAGGCACACGGTCATGAAAGGATATATCACCGTGACAAGTCAACATTAGAGGTCATGCTAGGTCACATCCATGATGACAATGGGACTGACTTGCATTATGGGTGATAGACGTGGTTGCTGCTGACCTTTCCCATTATTCAAGCCAGACAAGGTTCACCAAAGCAAGGTACCAAGGTTCACCAAATACAATGTGAGCTCATGTGAAGTCACGCCACAGGTTGATGTCAAAACCAATGAAATGCAACATTGTCTGTGGAGGATCATCCAGTAGCAGTAGAGAACAATTATTGTTCCTAGTCAGAGAAAGAAAAATGACGATCTGTCTTGACTTGGCTTGACCTTGACCCGAGAAGGAGCAGACAGAGGAGATTTAGTTACCACGTGATCTTATTTCAGTTCTTTACTTACGCAGCTAAGAATCCCAATAATTATTGCTCTTTGTCAGAAAGAGTAATACAACTTTATTTCACCTGACCTATAATGATCTTGACGGGATAAAAAACTGGGAATGCAAAACTGATCATCAGAAGGTTTCATTTCCGTCCTCATCTGCCACGTGAATCAAAACAGCTGCGAACTAGTAATGATTTCTGGCACGTAAAGTAAGAGCAATATTTCACCTGACCATTTCATTACATTTTAGCATGCCTCTGATATAGGTGAGCCGGTGACATGATCAGGGGCGCAGCCAGGATTTTCTTGGGGGGGACCTCAGTGTGACCTGGAATCATACGAAAACCGCCGCTGGAAAGACGATATACAATAGTTTTCGCAAAAAACGCGGGCCTACGGGGGGCCCGTGCCCCCCCCCCCCTCCAGGCTGCGCCGGTGGATATGATGCGTGAACCGGTTTCGGTTTTTCCGACGTCGTGTTACGCGTTTTGCGTGGCATGTGACGTCATCAGTCACGTGATCAGGACTTTCGTAATATTTCCTGAATCGCAAGACTCAGGGCTGTCGATTAGTGGTAGACCGGTTCAGATCCGACGGTTAGATCCCGGGATAACAGGGGGTGCCCTTTTTGACACCCCCACTCGGTCGCAGGTAGAAAAACACGCCAGACGGTGCGGTATTAAACTACAAAGCCTGCATGAAAATGCCAATGAATGGCATATTTGGAGTCAGTGTCCCGAGTATCTGAAGTATGGTTATTTTTGACGAGATCTAATTTTCACGCCAAAGATCCTTTGTCACATCCATGATAAGCTTGTAACATCTACTCGAAAAACGTTAGCGGCATCCTGTACTGCACGCGTTGCACGTCACCGACGCCTCCTCTGAACATCAGCTCACTGTCAGAACACGACCAGATACGTCAACGTCCGAGGATTGGCAACCTGCGCGGGTGTAGCGCTCAGTATGATTCGCGCAACAAGAGCTCAGTGTCTGACATGGCGGATAGCTGTCACTGGCTACGGACTCACTGTCCTGGATTTTGGAGGCAGCACGCTGTTTCCCAACGCTATCTAGCCCGAAAGACACGTTTCTGGGAAATCGAGCTGTTTTCAGAGCTTAACGGTCCATGTAGACCCACATTGTAGAATTTCAGTTCTCGTCTCTGCACTCGGTTAATGCTGGATTGCCCTACTGTACGCTCAGTAATAAGAACTGGCAACGCACTATCGAGTGGCTTCGTGCTGGCGATTGAAAATTCGTAGACATGCACCAACAGATATTTCACAGAGATGGAATTTTCATGGACTCAATAGACTGTTCATCAGCTCCCAGTCAGTCCAGGGCTCTCGCGGCAAAGCTAACGAGTCGACGGGCTGCTCTTTTGGCAGTGATAGATGGCCAAGCACTGACTGGCATCGGCCCCACGGCAAACCGTCCTGTCATCAGTGGAAATCAACAAAAGCTGCCCCACCCAGGTTCGCAACGGAATGATCTCCGTCATCCGCAACGTGCAACGGTGATGATTCGCGGCATCTGTGATGGATGTGGCTGCGGTCTTTGTGCACCGGCTGCCTTTGATTGGCTTTGATGGATTGCTGACGTCATCAGGGTGACCGGCTTCCAATTAGCTGCGCACGGAAAGGCCATAAAGTCATGCACGAACCACGATGCCAGCTGAGGCTTGTTTGCTTGACGGATATTCCTGTTAAAATCGGGGAATAACGTGCACTGTGTTAGCCGCATGAAGCGAGGAGTTATGTACCCACTGTTTGAGTACCATTAGAGATAAATCGTCGTGCCAATCGGACAAAGGGAATGAAACATTTATGTCATTCGCGGAAAACTACAATGGGCTGGAGGCCTGTTTTTTCGTCAGTGCTCTTTCAGCGTATGTTGTCGACATACGTTAGAAGAATAAGAACTCGAACTGCCTCAGAAAACTAGCGTCGGTAGCCAAAATCAAATGGCAGTAGTTTGTTCATTTTTAACCAATAATTACCATGACTATATTCAATATTTCAAAACCAAAGTTCATATCTGCTAAAAGCCGGTAAGACCCCACGTCTTTCCCTTACATGTCCGCTATAGAATATCGCAATATAGACGAAAGCGCAATGTTTAAATTTACATTACTCAGACTGGCCACGCCAAAACCTGGCAGCGCGGGCGGCGTTCTGGGGCTGTTCCAATGTGTGCCTGAGCTGGCACATCGCGAGATGAGGTAAGTGACTGAAGTATCAAAATGTGCTCGGTATGCATTGTCATATGTGCGGTAAGTTGCCTCGTTTGCTTTCTCGCATGAGAATGGACTAATATCTTTTCGGTATTGTTTTCTTCACTGATACACAACGGCACTGGATGAAGGATGAAAGTCCCATTTATACCAAGTTTAGAACACCCTGATTTGCGCGATAGAGTGAACGGCTGAATGGACGGGTGCATCGCAGCCACAGTTAGCCATTTCTAGTCCAGAAGCATGTAGATACACTCCACAAAAGTCCTATCGTGGCCAGCGTTCAAATCCGTGGGATTCAGCGGCACAGAGCATGGTTCGATGGACGCCAACTTTGAGCGTCGATCCACACATCATCGAAGCGCTACAGGAAGTGAATGTCCATCGGCCTGTTGATTGTCCGCGCGAATGAGACCATCGTGGCGCACTTACCTCACCTGTCGACATCTGTGGCGCGACCAGACTCTCCGCGTAAAATTGGGGAAACTAATGACAGACACGCTGATTAATGGACCTTCAATGATGGATAGACCGCTAGGTAATATTTTTTCATCATTTATCAGTATCTCTGTCGATGTGCTGGGACCGGACTTTGCGTGCGTCAGGTACGGCACTGGCGAGGCCGCGCTGGAGGGTTCTGCTGTGCCGAGTCGGCGGCCGGCCCTCGCAGGAGCTGAAAGCCTTGTCTGCGAGCTCGGGCCTCGCGCGAGAAACAACTTCGTGTTTAGAACGAGTTGAGCGACGCGCAGTCGTGTGTTTTGGACGGTCCCTTTATACTCTTGACGTATCGTGGCGGTAATAATTACAATATTGAACGAAGAAGTAAGAACCTATATTACTCACGTGCAGAAAAAGCTGAATCCGACCTTTAGGAAGCATTAAGGAATTCGTGCCTGTCATTTACCGGCCAATAAAGTAATAGGCAGATCAATCAAAGCATACCTGGCACGACCTTACCACTATGCGACACAACGGTCTCATTTCGCAACGCCAACAGGCAACTTACTCTGACATCTCCGGCCATATACGAGGCGGCCACACAGCCCGAGAGCTCCGCCCGGCCTCGTGTCACTCGGAGCGCCGCGGCGGCCGGTCGTTCCCAGCCGGAGGCCGCCGCCCGACGCGCCGGCGGACGACGCGGGTTCGCCCGGGGGCGGGCGTGACGACTTCATCCTGGCGGCCGGCGGCGCCGCGCGCCGCCGCCGCCGCCGCCGCGGAGAGAGCTGGTGATCGCCGCCGCAACCGTGTGTGATCCATGCTATATGTGCGAACTGCGGACACGCCGTTCGACGTGCCTCGTCATTACCGGAGATAATATCGCGCCATAATTAATTTCAAATATTAGCCTTTCATACGTGCCGGCCGGGTTGTATACGGCCGCCGAGGGGCAGAACATGAGGGGTATTTCTCCCGTAATTATACGCTTGCCGGATGTATTGGGCAATGAATCACGGTGGTACTTCTCAAACATGCCGTGCATTTCCGTGCTGGCCCCGCGTAAATTTCCGACAAGTGCACCTGTTGGCTGCGGACGGTGCCGTGCGGGTGACTGCGGTGACTCGGTGACTCGAAAGTCGGATGGCTGACGGCCGCGCCGCTGTGTGGTTGACTGCAGCGGCTCGGTGACGCGGTAGTCGGTCGGCGGCCGGCGGCCGCGCGGTGACCGCCGCCGGCTCGTGAGTCACAGTCCGGGGCGTGGCCCGCTCGGCGGTCGTGTTCCGAGAGGTGGGGCCGGTGGCCGTCCGGCCGGAGCGGGAGACTGCCGGCCTTCCCTGCAGCCGTGCACGGGAGGCGGCGGCCCGCGCCACGCCCGCGCCAGGCGGACGCGAGCCTGTTGATTGCGCTGACGTTTCACAGTGCCACTGCCGTGCTCGTTGAGACTTTTGCAGCGAGGGACTGGGCTGCCGGAGAACTCGCCCACGATCATGGATGGCGGAAGTGGGGGAAGAGGTGGAAGTTGCCCCACGCCCGTAATGTAAGAACTGACGCAGCAACCTTACGGCATGGCACTGCGCGAAATTAAACGAATTAAAAATGGGTCTTCGTCCCGCAGGTCTGAAAGGTTCCGACTATTCTGTCTGGGATGTGATGAGCCAGATATTTTGGGAAACATCTCAGCAGAATGGAGCCGCGACAGAGCTCAATGACATGAAAACAGGGGGCGTGCTCCGCTTATAAGACCCAGTACAGCAACTTTGCTTAGTTGCTCATCAATAAAGTTAAAAGCATTTTTCTGTTTCTTTGTTTGAGATGCGTTTAAGTACTATGGTTTGCTGATACCCGTTAAACACAAGATGAGAACAAAGTTATAAAAATAAACCCAGGCGTTCGCGTAGGAACTTGTTTAAAGTTGGTAGGACCAGAGCGATTTTGAGGCCAATTAATTTCATGACAATATGGGACTTAGGTAAAAGCATTCCAAAATTGCCAGCACCGCCATTTTACCTACTCTACGAGCTCCCATACCCATGAATCCAGTTCCTTCCAAGGATGACGAAACAGCTGCAAGTCTGTTGGACCAGACTCCAAAAGCTTCCCTGGTAATAGGGGTCCCGCTGGCAATCGGCCAGACCACTCCGACGGCGGTCACCGTGATGTCGTCACCAAAGCTTTCGACCTCGCACGGTATCCTCAGCAGTGAAACCATCCATTGGTGGCAATCGAGGAGAGATGCGGTCGTTTGTAAAAAAAAACGTATTTTGCTGCATGTCGTAATGCTTTCAAGCAGCCGAGTTATATTTCCTTTTTTATTCTTCTGCTGCATGCTTCACATGTTGTTTGTCGAAACAGGTGTTAGCACAATCGAATTATGCTCAGTTGCTTAACTGACCTGATCAGTCAAATTCAGTCTTGTTTTCTTAGTCTGTGAATCAGACTTAGTGTAGGACAGCTAAATATAAAAACCACAACGAAAAAGTGAATGAAATTATTCGTTTAGGGCGCACAGTGCTGTTTTTAAGACGAATGTTCTCCCAAAACGTATAGTTAACGCTGCACGTTATGCACAAAACAGGACACTAGTGCATGCACTTGGACATTTGCAATAAAAAAACAGTCTGCCAAACCTAACTGCTCATAAGTCAGCTGCACGCAGTCAACGGCAATAACACAAAGCCCCGTGGCAACGATAGTGTGTTCTGCCTCACCTGCGGGAGAGTTCAATTCTGAACTTATTGGTGCCCAATCGCATTGTTCATTGCTACCTTCCACGCTTCGCACATAAATCGCGCTTCAAATGGATACAAAGTGAACCCAGAACACCTGCCCCATCAGCAGGTGAGCCATTTGACGGGCAAAGTTGCATCGATCTGCCACTGGCAGTGAGTTCTGGCGACCCTCTTGTTACTAGCGCAAACAGCGGTATGCTTGACGCTGTGGTGTGTCACATGTGACGACGCTGGACCAGAGCCCACTTTTGTGAAGTGGCGGAGTCACAATGGTAAAATAGCAGCGACAACTTCCGGCAAGCGCTCTTGTTGACGTCACTCACTTTGTGTCGGTAACAGTCATTGTTCGAATGTCGTTTGGAAATGGAAAATGGACGCATGTGGATGGGAATGTTCATTCGTTATTTTTAAACTTTTATATTTTTTCATTTTTCTTTTATTGTCGGCGTTCAGAGCGATTTTACGTCGATCAGGTACTAGTGCCGTCAATACGCATCTCTCAGTGCTCAGTCCAGGCCCAGGCCCGGAGCTTGAAAGCAACCACTGCCAGTAGCGCTTATTCATGCAAATAGTCCCAATAAGCCCAAAAGATCCAGTTCCAAAGTTGCGAAGTGCGAATGACAGTGTCTGTTGCATCTGTTGCGCAGGCAGAGTGGTAAGTGGCGCCCGTGAGAAAAACTAATATACGACGACCCTGTGCCGCCACAATGCATTTGCTAAGTACACTCTATGATGGAGTTGTGAAGAGCCGACACTCATGGTCACTTGTGGAACTTTTGTTCGGCAATGTTGACCACTGTGTCCGCTTTTATCTTTGTGCAGCGCACATCAGTATGGAGAGTTTGCAAAACTGGTAGGGCCAGCACCATTTTCAGGCAGTTTCTTCCCACGTAACGGCGCAAAGTTAATCTTAAAACCATGCAGAGGTGGCAGATCCGGTGCCACATTGGCAGGGCCGTCACCCTAGACACTGACACTTCCCCAGACACACACAGCGACGTCCCTGCTCTCGTCTGACGTGACACTGCTGAACCCCGCACGAAAAACAAAAAGAAATAGGCTGTTAATTTAATGTGCGGACCGATGGCCATTTACTTGATGTATCGCACTCATTCCGGGTATAAAATTTAAGGTCTGCTTTTGACGGGGGAAAACACATCCGTCACGGGAATGTGGCCCGTCAAAACTGAAATGGTCAGCCCTGATGGGCCGTATCTCAGGCGGGGAAAAAAGGCGCGGCCGCTCGCCGCCCGGCCCTGAATGACGGCCGAGTTTCCGCCACAGATCACCGCCGCCGCGACGACCGTCGGCGACGACGCGAAGTCGCCGTCGTCCGCGACGGGCGCGGCGGGGCGGGGCGGGGCGGCGGCGAGTCCGCTCCGAGCCGGCCGTCGGGTGCGTGAGCGAATCCCACGGCCGGCAACAACAATCGAGCTGATTTATCGGGGGAATGTGTCTGCTTTTATGGGACATTAGGGCAAATGTGCACTATCATGCATCCCAAATGCACACATCAGCGCTGCTTTAGTGGGTCGGACTTGGCTGCGGTCGGGTGATTTGATGGAATGGAAGTCAGAAGCTTTCGAAGGGCTTGCAGTCCAGCGTTAATTTGCTTCCTATTTCATTGTGGCGTCACAGAAACAAAACTGAAATTGGCGACTCCTTTGTCCAAGCATCGCCTTACAAATAACAGTTTCTTTGCCAGAAGCAAGACGAACATAGCACTGCTGTAGATGTCAGAGGGTTTCAGTGTGCAAGGTTCAAAGAGCAACAACCTTGACACAGACACACACACACACACACACACACACACACACAGCTTTGTCATAGCCCCGCAACCAAAACTTCGTTCTCTAGTCTCACTGTTCCATTTCGCGGCACCAAGATGCTCTTGACAACGCCAGAGAGGCCATCGCGAGTTTTAGATGCTGCGGAACGACCCAGAGTGATATGACAGACCAACGGATACCTCCAGAGGAAAGAGATCACTCGGGTTGACTGCCGGTACAACTCGATGCCCGTAACATCCGTAACACTACTCAAATCTCATGAAGCTTCTTTCGCCAATGAATCTGATCTACGATCCTTGATCCCATGTCCAGTTTATATCGCTTTTATTGCCGTTGGAAATTTGACCTGACACTAACTGTGATGTTTTAGGTTAGATAAACAGTCTCGAGGAAGACTCGTCTCCAGGGCACCTGTTTCATATGTCTACAGAAGGAATGACTTGGACGAGCAGTTGGGTGAACCAGCGCTCCACTGGATCGGACTGGCTCCTCAAGATACCCCTTTGACTGCCTCGAAACTCATGGCAGGCAAATCATCGTTGTTTTGAAAGCCTGTTGGAACTGACGGCCGTTTGTTGTAGCGATTTAATTGCAGCTTAGTTTTGTGATTGACAATCTTGCAAAGATATGCGCGGCAAAGATAGTTACAGTTTCCCGTGCGCAGCTTTTCATCGTCATTTCTAATCTCGGAATCATCGTGCTAATTCACAACAATAACTCTTGAGGAGTGCTGACAGATATCTTTGTTATTACAACAATCTATAACCAAGTTTACCGTAAGATTATACGTATAGAAAAGCATTCCATGAACCTCCTCTCTCTCACATGCTCGTCTTAGCTGAGACGCCATGTGCTACGGCTGGACACGTTTCTGCGCCATGGAGCCCGAGCTGCCAGCCTCGGGCCGAAGATCGTGGACGGTGGGCCTCGTCTCTCTCCCTCCCTCCCTCCTCCGCCGCGCCCGCTGCCGGCGAACAAACATGGCGCCGTCCGGCGCCGGATCCCTCCCTCCGCTCGGCAGTTCATCACTTGTCACCAGGCCGAATCGGCAGAAATATGAAAATTATGCAAATCGCCGGCCGCCGGACGCCGCCCGGCGGACGGGTGGGAACCGGCCGCCGACTGCTCAGAGCGCGCGACGGGAGCCTGCACGTGGGGGGGGGGGGCGTGCACGGGGTACGGAGCAGGCGGAGAATCCCTCGCGCAGTCTGAGGGAGCGGTGGCTCCTGCGCCGGCGAAACGCTGGTTTGAATGAGGCGGCAGCTGGTGAAGGCTTAGCAAACGCGCGGGCAGCAAGCTGCGATCCACCGGCTTTGGGCGCTACTGATCTGTGGTCGTACCCAGCTGAGTGAGAAAAAGGAAACAGCAGGCACTTTTCCATGAGCTTTGCCGCGCTGAAACCCTTCCTGTTGAGCGTCAGAACAGTCGCGTAACTTTGCCTCGGGTTCTGCGGAAACTGGATGGGCTCGAGGGCGCACGGTGAGTTGAACTGTTTTAGTTTTTGGGGCTTCAGACAAACGGGCCATCAATGACCCTAGTCTGGTCCAGTTTTGGTGTGCAGTCAGGAGAGAATTCAGCCGGCCATCTCGGAAGTGGTCAAACTGCTCTGAGGAAAGGGGAGCAAAATGGCTGGATAGGTTGCAGAATATTGCGCGTCTTTATTTCTATAGCATCGCCACGCAACTTCTAGATGTTTCAACTTGATCTTGAATGTCGCGGAAGACCTCTTGGATGCAAGGTATCATTGGGCTTGGTTGCCTGCTTAAAAAACAGCAGTCAACGCCTAGAGCTGGAAAAAATAAACCCTTTTCCATCCAGCATTGCTTTTCGTGGAGGATGCAGTTGTCTGTTTAACCTCCCTGATACACACCCCTGTGTTCAAGAGCGCCCGATTCGACATTTACGTTTGCTTATTTGGAACGTTTTTATGTCCACAATGCCACGGGTAATGAAGAGCGCTAATCAAACGGAGGAATGAAATTTGATGAAATAGCCGTGATCGGCAGCTCAGGTGGCAGAGCGCTGGTCTCTCCGTGCTGGCAGGACGCGTTCGAGTAGCTCCGGCGCTCGATAAGCGACCGGCGGATCGACCGACAAATGGCCAACATAAGGTGAATCAGACCACACTGCGGTCGTGTTGCACCCTTGGTGGCACGTTAGACTTTCGGCACAAGCAGTCGTTGTCTGGAATTGCGCAATCGGGTGTAGACTTTGGAATCTAGGGTAACAAGCACCGCTAAGCACGAGTTCCCATCTGGAGCATCACCAAACCAAACCCTTCGGATTCAATTTATATAAAAAAACAATTGAATAAAAAGGATGGTAATGCATATTTCTCGCCTGGAGCTCATATATATATATATATATATATATATATATATATATATATATATATATATATATATATGCAACGAGTTCTAGGCAAGGAATCTGTATATATATATATATATATATATATATATATATATATGCATATATATATATATATGTATATATATTGTGTGTGTGTGTAATGAGGTCTAGGCAAGGAATATGTAGCACTTATCACCTTTTCCAGGCCTCATAAAACCAATAAAACCAAAATCCTCATATAAAACCAAACCAACCAACAAAAATAAAACTAGTTTTGCTCGTGTTCGATGGAAGGCATTCCTTCATTGAAAACCAAGAATATGACCCTGGAAGGAATTAAAATGTTACATTTTCGGCCAGGCGTTCTTTTTTGCTCAACTCAGCATGACCTTTACCTAGGTATCACACAACAGATCGGCGTACAAATTTAAACGAAAATGCTACAACTGGCTTTAAATATTCGAAATACGATGGCTTTCTTTCCATTTTTTTCTATGATGACATCCATTTCAAAACCGCAGAGGAAGCTCCAAGGCATAGCTTTGATTTTGGTATCAACTATGGCATTAGCTAAACACTGATTAAACATTGCATTATCAGATGAAAGACATCTATACAACACTATTTGTCTCTTCGGGTGCTTCTTTCGTTTCCATGTTAGCCCTGCTCGTCACAGAATATTCATTCAATGGAACTACTATTCTCGACAAATACAACGTTGCCGGGCAACAGGGCCTGTTTTAAGAACAAATCACTGCGGGGATTTCGGCCAGTCAAATTATGGGTGCATAAAAACAAAATCTGGGTATGTTGCCGAGCTCGTTTTGTCTGATCCTGTCGGAGCTCGGTTTGGATGGTCTGGTGTGGCGAGACCAGCGGTCCACTTGGCTGAAACTTGGCCGTCTCATGGGTTTTATGGTACAATGTATTTTGTTCGATTTTTCAGGTTTCGGGGTCGGCGGCATGCGCTGGGGCCACCTAAAGAGTTTGCTTGCGTTTTTGGCGTAATCCGACATATTTTTGAAAAAACTTTGGCGCGTGTCGCTTCAGGGCGTTCGACCTCGGAAGTCGAGGGTAGCACCGACACAAAAATTGCTGCGTTCTACAACAATCGATTGAATCATTGCATGGCACGAAAAAGGCCGAGCCGGGACCGACACGTGGCGCATTTAGGCCGCGGGAACATGATGAATGTTTTTCTAACTTTTGAAAAATGACGTTTTGCAAGGTCTCAAAACGGAGTCATGGTCTCGGAAATCGCTAAAAATACGAACCCGAGGACACGATGGCCAAACACATCAAGGCACCGGCAGGAAATCCTTAACCGGAGTCGACCTCATCCTCCATCGGGAAGCCGAGACGTGCTCAGAGTACCTAGTTTACAGTGCAATTTTGAATGCAAATGCGTCAATGTCTGACATAAAATTGGTACCAGCGGAAAGGCCGTTATTTTGCTGTTCCGATAACGCCAAACACTGATCAGGTGCGTCGCGGCCGTTCCGGACACGCGACGCCACGGGATGCGATGCAGGAGGCGGTTCCACCCATTTCCAAGTGAGCTCGAGACTATTGCCAACTGCCGACACAGCGTCCTTCGAGACGAAACCTGATCCGTCTGACAGAAAATCGACATTATCATGTAAAACACCGCTCACGGGGACGAGCGCGTGACGCGTGCCAACCAGAGGAACACTAAAAAGGCCGTTTTGTAAGTTTTACCAAAGAAGGCAAGGCTTAACTGAACCTTCATTTATGACGACTTCGCGACGATGTAGCTCTACGTCACAAGGCACTGACTGTATGTCATTCCAGAGGGCCGGCCTCGTCCGCAAAACGGAGTAGCCGCGGCACGCGCTCAAAGGGTGGGTATTTTCCATTTTTGGGTTCTTTGTGTTTACATTGTGATTGTGATGGCATGAAGGGTGAGATTGTTGGCGAAATTACAACAAAGAAAAAAATGGATTTAGTTTGTGCTGACACTGCAATAAGATTATCATAATTCGTCCAATTTTTACCGCTATTAAGCATCAGATAAACTGGTGCAAGTCGTGATTTTGCGAAAAATCGGTATATTTCGAGATATTTGTGTTGGATTGAGGAAAAATGTCCACATGTCGTGCTTTGCATTTCTTTTGCTTTATTACTATTATTACTGCTATTATTATTATCATTATTATTATTATTATCGTTGTTATTATCGCTTCTTAATTATCGGAAACCAGCTTCTTTTGCTCTTAACCCGACAATGACTGGGGTGTTTCGCCACTTTCCATTGACTGGGGTAGGGGCGTTTAACGCCCCATGACTATCTCGAAAAGCGATGGTCTGATTCGGCTGATTCAAACGTTAATCGATAGCGCCGAGCCTTGTAGTCCTTGTACTTTGGGGTTACTTATGACGTTACAGGTCGGGTCAAACAGGAAAACGTCATCAATTTTTCCAGAGTCGCCTAATCACAATGAAAGACCGAACGAGAGTAACGTTTCCATAGCAATGTGTTCCTGTTGACTTAACTTAATATTCTAAGTGCCACCTGACCCAAGGTCATGCAAAGTCAGGGGGACAAGTCGGGTCCAGTTTGATCTCCGTTGTAATGTGTCACGCGATACATGTTTCCTGACCCATTTAACATGGAGATTCTACAAAAGACATTTTCAGTGGGTTCTGGGCACGACATAATCCTTGAAATGGTCCAAATCATCGTACACATGCAACATTGCAGCGTTTTGTAGTTTCATACCCAGTGCCAGTCAGCTGGAGCTCTGTACTGAACTCTTAGGTCATGCTGATATGCAATGCAAGCAACGGCCAACATGCACTGTAAAAGCACCTACAATACGGTGGCGAAGTAAAACTGAACTCAATTTTATCACATCACAAATCACAAAACATGGTCCTCTTTATGAAGTATTACGACGTGACGTAACATGACCTCGCTTCCAAAAACTTGTCAGATGTGCAGAATTGATGTGAGAAAAGGCGTTAAAAGTCTCAGGACGCTGCATTTACTCGTTTGGGGATATCTAAGAAATGCATCAGGGGAGCGTTAAATGCCCCCCCCCCCGTCAATGGTGGTTTTCAACTAAACATTGTATTATTCCATCTTGCTCAGCTTGACCTTGACGCAACCTCCAATTCCGGGATTTTAAATACTCCAAAGGACTCTTAAGTCGCTACTATTTTTCAACCATGGGACTCTGGGCATGCTGCAACAGGCCACATTTCTTCGTTCGCCAGCACCGGTAGGAATGACCTGACGCGCGGCCAGTCCGTGTTCGTCGCCAATATTTTTTTTTCAACCCTGTGCGTCTGTGGGATGCACTCTATCTTATTTGCTATCCGGTTTTAACCGAGCCTTTCCCAGAAATTGATACTTAGCCTGAAGAGCGATAACGAAATTTTAATCAGCGGGAAAGCGACTGTAGAGATAATCGCGAAAAATTAGGGCACGCAGGCTTTGGCGACGAGAGTAGATGAGCCTAACGCGATTACTTCACATGTATTTTTAATGCACCGGACTGTTTCCTCCTTTGACTGGCAGCAGCCAGCGACTACACTGCAAAGTTCTTCTGATTCAGAGGAAAACCTGTCTAATTCATGCTGCTGTCGTCCAGCGCAGTTGCCGTTTGCTGTCCCGTTGACGAGACCACGCGATGACGTGCCAGTTTCGAACTCTTCCCTCGGACGGCAGCGATGGTTCCGTTGGTTCGCGCCGCATTTGACCCTTCCATTAGCTTACTGCCACAGTTCCGATCCTCTGTCCCATTCCCACTTGCCGTGTTTTGGCCGCTGACTGGAATCGAACTCCGGACCCCCGACCCGGAGACAGTCGGTCCCACCAACTGCGTCGCACGTATCGCCGGTCCAGCAGACACTGGGCGACTCGTGACTCCGAGAATCAGCCAGCCATAATATCGGCTTCCGGCAGCCATCTGTAGTGATTTACTCCCGATTCGAAACTGCGAAACTGCTGTCGAACATCGGCTGTTACGTTTTCAAACGGGCCAGTCTATCAAAAGTGGCTCGTGCAACGCGCATTCCGTCGCTCAGTTCCGCCGCCACCATCTCTCGACATCCTAAAAGTCCCGATCCAGCGAGTAGTTTTATTTGTATCGTATGTACAATATTTTGAGTGGAAGAGACCGACAACAGGGTCCACAAATAAATACCTGAACACCGCACATGGCATTGCTCCTACTAAGCACTGCAGGTATGAACGCGTGAGTGTGCGCGCGTGTGTCTGTCTGTCGGAGTGGCTGCTCGTTGGCGGGTGCGGACCGGGGCCCGCGGGCCGGCGGCGGATGAACGGCGGGGGCCGGCGTCGGGGGGGGGGCGACAGGTACAGAGGGGGCGGGCCCGGCGACAGGCCGCGCCCTCGCGGCTGCTGCCGGCTCTCGTCCGGGGGTTGCGTTCCGCGGTCCGGCGTCGCAGCTACTGACTATTTTGAGTTGTCGCGGGCGGCCCGCCGGCGCGGCGCGGCGCCTCTATCCGTCGCGCGCTAGAAAACAGCCAATGGGGTTCACGATAACAACACTAGACACAGGAAAGGCGAGCGGCCGAACGCGCCGGCCGCTCTGGCTCACATGCACCAAC
Source organism: Capitulum mitella (assembly GCA_030062745.1). NCBI lineage: Eukaryota > Metazoa > Arthropoda > Thecostraca > Pollicipedomorpha > Pollicipedidae > Capitulum > Capitulum mitella. Next base: position 2,485,764 of record CP099849.1, on the reverse strand, counting down.
AACGATATCCGAAGAGTAAAAATCGCCTTGGAGGCTAGAATAGGGTTGTACTTTGTCCATACAATGTTGGCACTTGAACTAATAACGAAAACAAACAGGCGCCGCGTGCGCCGCGCGGTCAAGCGCCACACCGGAGGGAGCGGAGAGTCGTGGCCGCCGGCGCCAGCGGCGGCCGTCCGGGGATATGTAGGTGAGTATTCAATCACAAATCTCTCCAGCGCGAATACAAAGTCAGGTAGCGAAATAAATAGGCACGGACATACGAGCAGGCGTTCTCGGCGGCAGCAGATGCGGCGGCGGCGGCGGCGGCGTCCGTCCGTACGGACGCATCTGACCAGACCAATTAGTCGGCGACCACAATGGCGGCGATTTTTGCGGCGGCCCGCGCGGCGCGCTGCCTGCCGGACGGATCACGTCTTGCGAGAGGCGGCCGCGCTCGGCGGCGGCGAAAAACGCGCACGATCGCGGCGCGGTGACCGGCCGGGCGCGGCGGCCGGCCGCCGTAGCCATGGAAACGTGCCCATTTTTCGCCGCCGCTCGCGGCAAAAACGGCCAAAAACGTCGCCGGCCGACGGCGCGTCGAACGCCGCCGGCCGGCCGGCGGCGGCCGCCCTAACCCTTCCGGCGGCCGGCCGCCACCGCGCGGTTCGCGTGGTGTGACATGATGATACGCCATGCAAATCTGGCAACGGCTTTGATGGTCCAAATTACTATACTTAGCCGATGTGTGACGGACGTGGCAGGGCTGGCGCCGGTTCGTGCCTGTCCGCCGCCGCCGGACCGTCAACCCGAAGCGCGGGGGTAAGAAGCTGGCCTGTAATTATGACCCACACAAAAACGCCGGACGCCCCGAAAAGAATCAATAGAGAAATTTTGTCAGTCATGTATAGGTTTTGTTAAACAGGTAGACTGTCCATCAAGAAGCCGGCTGAGCGACGGGCGGTGGGCTCTCGTGACAGCGAGCGCTCGTAATTACGAGTCATTATCCCGCGTAAAAAGCCCGCGTAAAAATCGCCGAGAAGGGTGAAGGAAAACGACAATAATTGGTGATCAGAAGCGACGCCTGCCGGTCTTTTTTCGTGCGGTCCGGCGGCGGCGCGCGGCGCCGCGTCCCACGCGGCTGGCTCGTCACGGCTGACCCCGGCCGGGGTCACGTCAGGCGGGCAGGCCGCGCGGCCGCCGCCGCGGGCGCACAGCGACAGGCACAGGCGGCGGCGGCCGTGGACAGCCGACCCTTCATCCGGCCGGCGAATTCATGGTCGCCGCGGCCGCGCCACCTCCGCATTCGGACCGTGAGTAAGTATTATTTGAACAATGTTGCACGATGACAATGCAGCCGGCTTCAACAAAGGAGCGTCCACGACTGGAACCGGCCTATCGATCGTGGCCTTTCATTAATCTTGACAGCTTCGAGCCGCCTTTGAGATGTCAATAGAGTGACGGCGACAGCGTGCATGTCATACGATTAGTACAAATAGCTTTCAAACGTCAGTCGGTGCGCCGTCTGACAGTTTTTAATGACTTATCCTTTGATATCGGGCAGGGCTACACCTTTTGACGGACGACAGCGCCGCGCCGGCCGGCCGCGGCGGCGGCGGCCGCGCACAGTCACCGGCAAAAGGTGTGCGGATCACGCCGGTCGCCGGCGCATCGCCGCGCATCGGCATAAATTAGCGGCCGAAAAAGCTGCGTGGCGGTCGCGGCGCAGCTGCCGCGCGCCGATCGCGGCGCGCTCGTGACGTGACGACAAAACTGGCGCGTCACGAGCGCCGCCGACGGCCGTCAGGCGGCTGACGGGCGCAGTTTTGCCGTTTGCGATAATTGCCGGCGCCGCGTCGCCCGGGAGGATGTGCTGTCATTCAGGCGGGCACGAACCTCCGTGTCGGCCGCATGGTCGGGCCGCAGTCACGCACCGCCGCCGCCGCCGCCGCCGCCGCTCACGAGCGCACCGCCGCGCTCTCCCTCTCTCGCACACACACAGACACACATAAATACAAACCGAAAACAGGCCGTGTCGCGGCGCGCCGAGAGACGAAGGCGGAGGGCGGGGGCGTCGCGGGTCAACACAGGAACGGCATGTCTAAAAGACGAGCGCGCGCGGCGGTCCACCGGGTGGAGAGAGAAGAGCGCTACACCACAGACGACCACCCTATTCTACCACGTACTTGGATGAGAGCTGCTTCGCGAGTTCGGTGTACTTGAGAAATTTCGAGTGGGACGTCTCGTCGACACTGGAGTTGCTCGACGAGGGCGGAGAGCGCGGCGGCGCCTTGCCGCTCGAGCTGGGCTTTCCCCCAGCCGGCTCCGGCACCATACCGTCCTTGACGAAGTGCATCTTGGAGAGGTGGTGCCGGTACGCGCCTTTTGATATGAACGGAGTATCACAGAAAGCACACTTCATGATGGAGTCAGTCATGACGGCGTCGTTGCAGGCCCAGGAGAAGGCCAGGATGGCGCCGGGCGCGCCCTGCGGCGGGCCGGCCGCCGCGCCGCCGGCGCCGCGCAGCGGCGGCGTGTCCGTCTTATCGCAGAGCTTCTGGAGCGCGGCGAGCGGGTTGGCCGGGCCGGCGCGGCGCGGCTCGGCCGGCTCCTCGGCCGGCGTCGACCGGTTGCTGTCGCGCTCGGAGCGCGGCGTCAGCGCCCGCTCGCTGCCCGGCGCCGGGCTGGCCGAGCCGTCGCTCTTCTTGGCGTCGTCGTCGGCGGCGGCCGGCGTGGCGGCGCCGCTGCGCGTCGCCTCCCTGGTGCCGTTCTCGTCGCAGCGCAGCGGCGGCGGCGGCGGCGGCGGCGCGGCGGCCGGCGGCGCCCGCTCCGGCTCGGCACGCTCGGCGTCGCTGTCGTAGCGCGGCTCGGAGCCGGCGCTCGACTCACTGCCGGAGCGGGGCCGCGCCGCCGCCGGCCGGCCGCCGTCAAGCAGCGGGCGCGAGTAGTCGACGCTCTCGTCGATGCCCAGCCGCTTCAGGATGCTGGCGCCCGGGAAGGCGGCGGCCGGCGCGCTGGCGCGCTGCCGCGGGTTCAGGCTCTTCTCGATCAGTCGCTCCAGGCAGTTGATGGCCGACGGCGAGGCGCCCGCGTCGCCGGCGCCGTCCCGCGCCGCCGCCGCCGCTGCCGCCGCTGCCGCTGCCGCCGTTGCCGCCGCCGCCGCCGTCGCCGGCTCGTCGTCCTCCTCGCCGGGCGTCTTGCGTTCGCTGGCCGAGTTGGACGTCTCGCTGGGGCTCTTCGAGGCGGCCGCCTTGCCCGGACACGTCCTGATATGCTCCACGAAGAGCGGCGTGTCGATGCGCGCCGCGCACTTTTCGCATGTGATCTTACCGGCGCCCTCCTTAACGGCACGCTCCGCCTTCAGCTCGCCCTGCGCGCGCTCCAGCTCCAGCAGCTTGCGCACGGGCAGCGACTTTTTGCGCTTCTCGCGCGTCTGCCGCCGCCGGCCGCCCGACTCGCTGATGGAGCGCATGATATGTTCCTTGTAGTGCGAATACTTGACCATGTGGTTGCTGAGCTCCTTGAGGCTGGAGAACGCCTGGTCGCACACCTTGCACGTCAGCACGGCGTTGACGTGGCTCTGCGACGCCGTCTTCGTGTCGGGCGACTTCCACGAGATGATCTGCTCCTGCGAGATGATGTTGGTGTAGTGCTGCGTCTTCTGCATGTGCTGCGTCATCTCGTCCAGCGACTTGAAGCTCTGGCCGCACCACATGCACTTGAGGATCTGGCGCGTCTGCTCGGCGCCCTTGCCCAGCCAGACGTCCTGGCCGCGGACCAGCTTGCGCGGCAGCGGCATCGTCTCCTTCAGCGAGCTGATGGCCTCCGAGTTCGCCGACGACGACGTGGACGGCGACGGCGGGATCGCCGGCGGCGTCGGCATGGTCGTGTGGCGCGCCTCGCGCATGTGCGCCGTCAGCTCGGCCAGCGTGTTGAACGAGATCTTGCACCAGACGCACTTGAGCACGTCGCGCGCCTGCTCCACGCCGCGGCTCATCCACTGGTTCTGCCACACGTTCGGCCGCTGGCCGAGCGTGCGGAACAGGTCGCTCGGCTCGCCCGACAGCTTCGTCAGCTCCTGCATGCGCTCGAGCGCGCGCGACGCCTCGCTCGGCGTCGGCGACTTGGTGTAGGGCGGCAGCTTCTGCGAGCTGGGCGGCTCCTCGGCGCGTCCGTTCCACGCGTCGAGCTTGGGCAGCGCGGCGCCGGCGGCGAACTGGAACGGGAAGCGCTTGTCCCACGGCGAGAGGAACGCGGCCGGCTTGGCGTCGAGCCGCGGCTGCTTGCGCGCCATCAGCTCGTCGATGTTGTGGCCGGGCCGGCGGCGCGGCACGCTGAGATCGAGCGGCGAGTCGCCGCCGGCGGCCGGCCGCGCCGCCGCCTCGTCCGAGCTGGCGCTGGCCGGCCGGCGCACGCTGAAGTCGAGCACGTCCGGCGGCGAGTCGGCCGGCCCCGGCGGGCTGCCGGCGCCGGCCGCCCGCAGCGTCAGCTCCGCCGACTGGGCCGAGCTCGGCCGCGACCCGGCACCGTCCCTGCGGCCGAGAGCCGGGCGTCAGGCGGCGCGCGTCAGCCGTCACAGGCGGACACCGGTAGCACGCCGCCGCGAGACAGCGACAGCGACCGCGGCCGGACAGGCAATAGCGAGATGAGTGATCCGAAGAACCCATAAAAACAGTACCAGACAGCAGTGCGCAGAAAGTCAATTAACTGCGGACGATGGAAACGAGCCGGCGATGAGAATGAAAGCTGATTTACGTCGAAGCGACATACACGGTCCAGCGCATTTTCCCTCACGCGTCATCATACACGACAGACAGGCTACAGCATTGGGTAACTCAACCTCGGCCAGTAGGCTAGTAGCACACAATGCCCTAACATCGCGCTGTGAAACCACTCAACCACTGGACCACATTTATATATATATATATATATATATATATATATATATATATATATATATGTATATATATATATATATGTGTGTGTGTATATATATATACATATACATATATATACTCATGTATACAACATACTGTTCCAAAGACAGCAGTGACCTCGTGACGTACCAGGAGGCGGAGGTGGCAGCGCCGAGCATTATCTTGTCGGAGCAGTCACTCTCGTCGTCGCTGGCCATGGCCACTTCGTCGGCCGGGCCGGCGTCAGTGGCGGCGGCCGCGTCGCGCGTCTGGGCGCTGGCGGCGGCGGCAGCCAGCAGCGCCTGCTCCTCCTCCCCTGGAGGGCGAGAGGGGTCGCAGTCAGACCGGGCGGCGGCACGGAGTCGGGCACAGCCGCACGGCGCGACGGAAGCCGACCAGGCTCGAATCACGGCGTTTACGACAGAAAAAAATCGGGACGCTTGGGAATCGTGGGCGTCTTGTCCTTGTCTTGTCTTGTCCTTGTCCTTATCTTGTCCTTGACCATCGATGCTCGTTTGCTGCAAAACAGCGCAAGAGTGGCAAGCTGTGGATTCAGTCAGGCGCAAGACCGGGTTGAGAATTATAGCCTTTTCATCCATGATAGCCTACGGGCGTCAGACCATCTCTGTTATCCGATGCCTCACCGAACAGAGTCCAAAACTGTGCACCAGATCCACTCCCAACACGCGTCTGAAGCCGGACAGTCCTTCTCGCCACCACGTGACCGACAGCCTCGGCCCTCGGTCCGACCACGTGACCGGTGCGGCCCCTCCCCTCCGGTGGATGGCGGCGGCGCGCCGCCTAGCGCCATCCACGTCATCGACGCTCGAAACAAAGCGGCATAAATCAGGGTGATTAGTCACGTTAACCGGCACGATTTACGATCGCCACGGTATGATTACTGCACGCCGCGCCGCGCGTATTGTCTGGCCGCGCCGGCGGCGAGCGCGACGACCGGCCGCGCCGCGAACGTGCTCGCCGCGCCAGCGCCGCATTGTTTATGGTCGCGCTGACGGGCGGCGGGGCCGCGCGGTCGGCGGATGTCGCCGCGGCCGCCGCCGTCGCGACGCCGCCGACGGACGGCCGACGGGCGCCGCGGAAACCGCCGCTGCGCGACAAAAACGCCGCGGCCATTACCGCGCGCGGTTATTTACTTTTTCGGCTGCAATTCGGCGGCGGCGGTGCGGCGCCAGGATGCGTTTCAATTTGTCGCCGGACGTTTAGTAGAAGTAAGGAGTTGGAGAGGGAGACATCGAACGAGACAGCGCTAGTCCGGCCATCCATCGGGCGGCTAACGACGCCGGACAGTCGGCTTCGGCCGGCGGCGGCGGCGGCGGCGGACGCGCCGCCGGCGCCGGCGCGCCGCGCAATTGATCGACTGTCGCGGGCAGACGTCGCGGTCGGCGACGGACGGAGAGGGCAGGGGACGACGCGGACGGCCGGAACGACCGGACCGGCCGGACCGGAACGCCGCCGCCGACGGCCGACGGCCGGCTCGCCGACCGTCGACGGAAGCCGCCGCCGCCGACTCGACGGCCGGCCCCCGCGGCGCGGCGGCCGGTGCCGACTCGCCCACCGCCCCGGGACGACTCCTAATTCCATTAGACACATTATGAGCGGTAATGCGCGACGCCGCGCCGCGCCTCGGCCGGTATGAATATTCAGGCGGGTGTCGGCGGCGGCGACGGCGGCGGCGTCGCGTCGGCGTGCTGACGGTCCCGTCTCATACCGGCCGGATAATCTCATTAGCCGTGTTCTGGTCGTCTCCGAAACCATGAAGGGTGAAATACGGCATCAGACGGGCACGCGCAGCAGACGCCGCCTCCGCCGCCGCAGAGGGGAGACGAGCGCAGAAAACACGCCCTCAGGCGGAGAGCAGGCGCGGAAAGCCGGACGTCATCGCCATCCGAATTCTGTCAGGTTCAGTACCGCAACACTGCGCTGGAACGTCGCGTTCGTGATCACTCTCCGTCTCGTAAGAGTGTCCACATCGTCGCTGATTAGGTGTGGCTGACACGCAGTGATTCAGACGCATCCACGTAAACAGCATCTTTTCTTTTCATTTGGTGCTTCAAAAGATTCATTTCCTGATGCGCGCTGTCGCCGCCGCCGGCCGCCGGGCGTCGGAAGGCCTGACGGGTGTTCCTTTGTGCCGGCGTCGGTGTGACGTCGTGATAACGCCTGCAGTGGTTCATCATCGGCGCGCGGTCCCCCTCCCGGCCCCGCCGACCATCATTGCCGCGCTAATAACGCGCGCGCCTCTCCGCGGCCATAAATTCGCCGGCCGAACCATACACCGGCAGACGCGCAATACAAAAATATCCAATAAATTAGCTAAGGAGGGCTGTAAATAAAAGAAATAATATGCGATAAATCTGTCACAGTCGCTCCCGACCCCTCCCTACGACGGCGGGTGCAAAAAACGACGTCGACGCCGCCGGGAGGGTGAGGCTTTTTGTGCTCGGCCGGCCCGACTCGGGCGTCGGGGGATGCCGCATGCTAACAAGTCGCGGCCGCTAATTGCGCGGCGGCCGGCGGCGCGCTGCCACCGGCAGGCGGCCGCCGCCGGCCGCGCGGCCACTCGAGGAAGAGCGACGACGCCCGTCGCCGTCGGCCGCCGGACCGGCCCGCCGCCTGACGGACGGCCACTTCCCGGCGCGACCAGCGGACGGCAGCCGGCGCCGGCCGGGTGGACCCCGGCAGGACTGACGGACGGCGGCGGACGGCGACGGCCGCCCGACGGCACAAGCGGTCGGCTCCGGTCGTTCGACGTTTCCCGCGTCACATTCAGAAAACCGGCTCACCCTCTGAAGCGTCCAACAGGACATCTCCAGGCCGCCGGGCCGCTGGCCGGATCCCTCCCCGACAGCGCGCAGGAAAGTCCGGCGACCCACCCCGCCCGTCCCGTCTCGGTCCGGCCGGCCCGGACCGGCCGTCCCCGCAGCAGAGCGGCAACACGGCGGGCGCGGCCGTGCACCGCCGCTCTCGATCGGCACGCTCCACTTGCACCCGCACGTGCGACGCCGCCCGCGTCCGTGGCCGCATCGCGTGACCTGCCGTGCACCTAATGGACGCCGGCGCCGCGTAACGGTGTCCCGTTCACGAGCCGCCGCCGCCGCCGTCGGCACCGCTGTTTTTCTCGCCGCAGCGCGGATTCCGCTGACGTCGGCGGCCATCCGAAGCGTTGCCCACCCCCCTCGACGTGGACATCGCCGGCGGCGTGCCTCTCGGCGCGCGCGTAACGTCATCTGACCCGTGTGTCGCTCGGGCGCCGGCGGCGGCGACCCCTGCCCCGCCGGTGCCGGGGGGCGGTCCTGATGACCCGCCGCCGCCGCGCCCATCCATCCCCATCTATCGGAGACACCCGAGTGATGGACGATAATACCTTCGTTGTCTTTCAAGTGACCTCTGGTGTCCCTCAGGCGCCGCGGGAGAGCGCCGGCAGGGGCGCGGCCAGGCGCCGCTCGCCGAGGGCGGAGCGCACGACTGACGGCACCGGCTTGGCGCGCTCTTCGCCGGCTGCTAAGCTCGCCGCCGCGCTCGTCCGCCCGCCCTCCCCGCCGCCGGCGCTAGGCGCGCCCCTGCCGGGCCGGCCCTCAGCGCAGCGCCTGCTCGGACTACCTCACGGGCGCTGCGCCGAGCGCCGGCCGGCAATAAGCGTGCGTCCGCGTGATTGATGCTTGACGGATGTGCCGGTATCGACCCGGGCGGGGACGGTCGCGAGCGTCGACACCGACGAGGCGCCCTCTGGTTATCGTCAGCCGCCGGCCGCGCCGCCGCCGACGGACGGGCGAGCGCCGCCGCGCCGGCGGCCGCCCGGGCAGGTGCCGGCGCCGGACGAGGCGCACGACGAAGCCGTCAGAACGTGACGGTAGATCAGCGCTCCGTCGGGCGGCGGGCCCGCCCCTCGGCCGGCTCCAGTGGCCGCCTCGGCACGTGACCTCGGTGGGTCGGCGGCTCTGGCAGCGCCACCTGGGCACGGGCCGGCCGGCCGCGGCCCCTCCCCCTGCCGGCGGCGCCGGCCCGCACGCCGTTCGCCAGAAACGGTCATCATAAACAAGGCGGCCGGCGACTGTTTGGGGCGGAAACCAGGTGATATGTTTATGGGAGTTCATTATTTGAGCGAACGAAGGCAATCACGACGGAGGTATCCAGCGGGCAGGGGGCGGCCGGGTTAAATCATCTGTAACTCTCGTGGCTGTCACCTGATGGCAGCACCGTCACGTCCCCGCTGCCGCCATGACGTATAGGTCCATTTTTAATCTGGTCCATCTACGAAGGGGAGGAGATATTGCAATTAACAAAGCCGGCGACGGTTAATCACTTTTAATGTAAAATTTCGAAATAAATCAGCAGTAATGGCACCCATAAGTTGCGGTTATAATGGCAGGGGGATCACTCAGAAACGACGTTTTAATGCCATTGCCAAGGCCAGAAAGGGCTCTGTACGGCAATTTATCGATTATATCAATCTGTCTATCACCTGAATCAAGCCATGCATATAAATAAGAGCGGCCGGCGTCGTAAAGCGGCGGCCGCTGCCGCTCGCTTTTACGTCGCGGTCACGAGCGGCGCGGCCATCTCGGTCGTAACCGGCCGGTCGAGCGGTGGAAAACAATAACGACCGCGTCACTCGGCGCCGTCCGCGGCGCGGCCGGGCCGCGGCCAACGGCCTCCGCCACGCCCGCGCGAAACGGCGGCCGGTGCAGGGTGCGAGACAGATGACTCGATCCGGCGCCGCCGTCGACTCGGCCTGACGTGCGTCCGTCACCGATCATCGGCGCGGCCGCCGCCGCCGGCGGCCCGGCCGGCCGGTGGACAATGGCCGAGACGAGTCAGTCCCGGTCGCCATGGCGACGGCGGAGGTGTGCGGCGGATGACGCGGCCGGCGCCGTGTCCGACGAGGCCTGATCGGCGCGGCTATCGACGGCCGGCGTCGCCCCGGTGGCGCCCTCTGAGGCCGACTGACGTGATGGATGACAGCACGTCCGGCGATCAGGGCGGCGGCACCGGCCCAGCGGCGCGCCGGCAGAGCGGCACGTCGGCAGCGCGCCCGGGAAGAAAGCAGGCGGGCTGCCGTAAAGAAGCCGCCGGTCAGCCGCACAAAGAGGCCGAGCGCGTTTGGCGAACGCAGCCGCGCCGAGAAAAAAGACGGCTGCGCGGAGGTGTCGGCCGGCGAGGCGGCAGGAAAGAGCGGCGCACGGGCAGAGCGGCGGAGGCCTCTCCCCTCCGGCGTGAGGCCCGCCGCACCGCCCAGCCGCGGCCCAGTCATTCAGGGCGCCGCAATAAAACAAGAATTATGGATATATTCGTCGATGTTAACGTCTCCGGCTCTGATCCGTTTACCCATAAATCAAAAGATCAGTGCACTCGGAGTGCTTTACGGCGCGCCGTCGCACGCCGGCGGCCGCGATTCGCCGGCGCCGCCAGGGGGCGCGCCGACCGCCGGCCGGTGGTCGGCGGCTCAGCGAAGAGACGGGTACAGCTTTGACGGAGCGGGGGCCACACCGCGGTCGGCGAACCACCGCGAGATGACAAAGGTCAGATCAGCATAGAGGCACGAGCTGCGATGACAACATCGACGTCAAACGTGGGTGGTAGGGGGATGATAATTCACGAGTGGGTGGCAGAGAGTGGGGGGAGGGGGCGCTGGTGGCGGTTTGAGGGGCTCCAAGAATCGGAAAAAACTGGCGTCCTCGACAGAAATACTTTTAAGTCTGGCGAAAGCTTAGCCGCAGGCGGAAGATAACGAAACTCAGGACACAAAGACGCGGCAGGCTACAGCAGCGCCTGGACAGTTCAATCACCAAACCTAACGAAACAGCAGACTGCGGGCGGCGAGCAGAGCGAGCGGACAAAAAGGGCCCATCTGGCGGGGTGGCCGCCGGTTCCTGTCGACCATCACCGGGCGGCCGCGGTCTGAGCGGAGGTCGGGCCCTTCAGCCCCATCAGTCCATCTTGACAACAGGACACTGAGAGCTATCAGAGCAACTCCATCTGCGGCGGCGCCCGCAGGCAGCTATTAATTACCCGGCCACAATGACACAAGAAGTCCTGGAAACGGCTCCTTCCACCGATAATTATTCATATAAATCGGTCAATTATTTTCCGGCTACCCCGTGTATCAGATTATACATCATCCTGGAAGTCGTGTTCATCACGAAACCCATTAATATGTTTAGCCGGTGATTGATCGGGTCGCATTAGGCCGCGGGCCACCGTCCCGGTCAGTAAATCGTCCAGGATGCGCGCTATCGCACTTGCCCGCTAATTATCGCTTTCCCAGCGGTGGCCGGGCCGGGAGACGCGGCGGCGGCGGCGGCAAAAACGGGCCGCGGCGCCTAATCTGGCGGCGACACGTCAGCGCCGCGTCACGTCATCGCGTCATCACGTCAGCCGGCGGCCAGCGACCTCGGCGCCGGGCTACGCTCGGCCCCCTCAGCAGGGTTAGACCGCGACGCGCCGCGTCTTAACAAGGCGAGCGGCGGCCGTCAGCGTCGAGAGCAGGCGTCGTTCCCGGCCGGCGCGGACCAATCAGCGTGCGACGTCGCGATCCGCACGCCGGACACGCCTCGTCCGACTCTGCCGCCCTCCCCCGGTGGCTGCTCTGACCTCTGCCCACGCGGCGGCGGCGGCGGGTCACGCGGCGGCCGTCCATCGCCGCCTAACTGCTGTCCACTCACCGGCGCGGCCGCCTCAATCAGCATTAGCGCCGATGCGGCCGCTTCGCCGGCGCCGCTCGTCGCTAACGACGGGGATAACGCCGGTAACGTCGGCGTCGACGGCGCTAACGGGTGGCGGCGGTCGGCTAACGGCGCGCGATACGCCGCCCCTGAGGCCGGCGGCGGCCGTGGCGGCCGCGGCGGCCGCGGCGGCGCGCAGAGGCGGCGGCCGGTGACCACCGCGAACCCGGAGCGCGCCGGCGTATCACCGAATAAATAATTACCGCCGCGCTCATCAATCGTCTGTCCTGTAATCTCCGCGCCCGGCCATGAATATTGGATCGGCGCGCGCGGTACATCGAGAACTCCTGTAATGAGGAATGTAAGCGCCCGCGGCCTAAAACATCGGCAGCATTAGTTAATACCCGCGAGTGCATTCGTCATGGGCGACCGCCGCCCCCACGGGCCGCCATCCATCTCTGGCCGGTACAAACAGGCGGCGGCCGGCGCGCCTGATGAATACGTCTGCCCGTCAGGCGCGGCCGCCGCGCCGGCCGCTCGGCCGGCGCCCTCGACAGGCGTCGGCCGCCCGGTGCCAACGGCGTGGCCGGCCGACGCGGGTCGGACGGACCGCCGACGGACGCCGGCGGCCAGGCGGCGAGCGACGCCGACGGCCGGCCGCGGCCGCCTGACGGAGACCTCCGGCCAGGCGGGCCCAGCGAGCCCGGCGGGGCCCGGCCGGGTCAGGCGGCGGCCGAGCGAGGTCCCGGGCAGCCGCCGCCACCGCCGACGGCGGCCGTCCCCGGTCAGAGGCGGGCGACCGAACACATCTCGATGCAGACGACGGTCAGCAAGTGTCTCTCCGTCGGCCGCAGCCGCGAGAAAGTCTGCCCGTCAGCCAGACGGCAGAGCTCTCCAGTCAGACGGAAAAGATCCCGAATCAGCTCCAGACGGTGGAGATCCCCAGTCAAACGGTGGGGATCTCCAGTCAGACCACGGCAGCCTCCAGCCGGACGACAAAGTCCCCCGTCAGACGGGGGCCGCCGACGACCTCAGGTCGCGACCCCCGGTCAGCCGACACCACCCCGCCGGGAGTCCCCGCGGCGACCCCGAGCCGAGCGGACGGCCTGACGCAACGGCCGCCGTGAGTCCGCCGCAGCCGGCTGATTCATCACGGCATTGTTCGCGGCCGCCGGCCGGCCGGCCGCTGCTCATGGCGGGCTGCAGAGCCGGCCGCTGACACGGCGCGGTCACGTGACGCCCGCCCGCCGGCGACGTCGCGACACGTCGTCCGGTCGAGGCTCCGCCAGTTTGGCGAGAGGGTGGCCGCTATGACGGCGCACAGATGCGCAGACATGACCCCGCGTCGAGCGTGTTTGCCTCGGTCGCAGTGTAAAAGCAGGCGTACGGCTTACGGACATAGTTTAAATATTTAAATCCCGCGATTTAACGATGCGCTACGGGCATCGCGCCCGTCGCCCTCCCATTCCGACACATCTGATTCTGATGCAACACGGGAGTAACGACATGCAAACAGCACAAACTACCGGCACTCGAGCACGAACGGCGACAGGAGACCGCACCGCGGCGCGCCCGTCCTCGCTGCAGCCAGGCCGACGCCCGGCGACAGGTCGTCACGGGCACGTCGGCCGCCCCCGCCGCGCCGGGCGGCGGCGGGGGCGGCCGCGGGGCGCTGGGAAGGCCCGGGCGCCGGCAGCGCCGACAAAGCGGCTATTTACGCCGGCCGCCGAATCCGCTGTCATTTCTCATCTGAGATCATTACACACGGCCGGCGGTAAATAAACCGGCAGCCATCGGCCGCCCGCCGTCGCCAAATATTTGCCGGCCGAGTTGGACACCTATTCGGCGCAAACGATAATTGGTAACACGCTCGCCGGCGTCCGCGTCGCTGCGTTTGTTTATCGGCTGCGACTACCGGGGCGCGTTGTTTGGGCGGCGTCTGGCGGTGTCGGACAGCGCGCCGCCGTGTCGGCCGCGCCCGCTCGTGTCGGACCGCTTCCGGGCGTGTCGGACCGCCTCCGGTCACGTCTGTCGGCTCGCCGCCGGCCGCGGCGGCCGACGCGCGCTGGCGTTCCGCGGTATCCGGCGGTGACGTCAGCGAAGGTTGCGTCGGTCAACTTTCGCTGACACCTGCCTGAGAGCGGCCGCTCCTCAAGTGACATCGCGGTGCGTCGATATCACGCCGTGTCCAGGTACTGCGTCTGGCGTCTTTCCCGCGAGGCGTCCGCACACGTCAGCAGCACTCGCCTGTGAACGTCCCGCCGCATCAGCCGCGTCTGGCTGAGCATGGCAATATCCGGTCGCCTTGAACAACGTTTTCTTTTCGTCATGCCAGCCGGCTCCCGACCGCGTTCGGCAACGGCCGGGGTCTCGGATAACGCCGGGCGTGACGTGTCACGTCATCCGCCGCGTCTGGTGAGACGCGTCACGGCGAATCGCATTCGTTTCCGTCACGACGGCTTCCAGCAGCTTGTCGTCGCCCGTGCCAAGCGTGCATGTTACACAAAGTGCCTATTAACGACTTTTTGCCGAGTGGCGCCGTTGGCCGAGTTTCGAACGAGCCCGGCGACTGGCGCGACAATGTGCGCCATTTCTTGCCATCGCCTGGCTCGCCCGAATGATTCCTGCACGGCGCAATTGCAGCGTGAACGCGCGTCTTCGGCACACAGCTGTGCGGGGCCAACTGCTCTCGTTCATCTTTATCACGTGGAGTAAGTCGCCCGCTGTCGACATCGGATAGCGTGCGCTTTTCGCTCGGTGACACGGAAATGGATCTAAGTCGCTGAGGCTGTGGCGACTCCTGAAGGGAGCAGAAGTCCTTCAGCGCCGCCGCCGAACCTTGGACGGTACGTCAAAGCTGCTGGCTCCATCACATCATCACATCATCACACAGGCCTCGGGAGGCTCAGAAACCTATCGTTCCGCAAACTCTCAGATACCACCTAAATAGCGTAGAGTCAAAGGGATTCCCCAGAACGCACTCCTTCAGCCGTCCAGCCGACCGTGGACGCCACCTCACCCCGTCCCGACCTGCCTGTGACCACCACCGCCACCTCCCCCGTCCCGAACCCGCCGTGACCTCGTCTCCTGCACCGCCGCGCGCCGGCCCGCTCAGCGGCGGGCCGAGGTGTTGACACGAGCGTCGGCCGCCCATCACGGCGCTGCCGCCAGGGCGGCCGATGTGCGCCAGATAGCGCCGCATCAATCAGCGCGGCCGGCTTCAACTCATTTCCCCGATTGGCTTATCGCGCCGGCGCCGGCAAAACAGGCGCCGCCGCCGCGTGATCCGGCCGAGCACGGCGCGGCGGGCGTGCTCGGGCGCGCCTGCCGGTCTGCGCGCTCCGGTCCCGGGCGAAGCGCTCCCGGTGTAACCGAAGCGCGGCGGTCGCGGTCCGCTCGGCTCGCGCTCAGTCAGGGCGCTCGGGCCGCGGCCGGCGCCGCCCGCGCGTCGCAGCCGGCGTTCTCGGCGCGCCGTGGTCGGCGTTTTCGGCGCGGCGGCGGCGGCGGCGGCGCGGGCCGCCCGGGGGGCGGACGTCAAACAATGCGGCGGCGAGCATCCATCGCTCAGCGGCCGCGTCCCGGCCGGGCGGCGGCGACGGACGGCCGGCCGACGGACAGACAGCCGGCGGAGAGGCGGCGGCGGCGGGCGACCGCCGGCCAAACACAAAGACACGGACCCGTGCGAGGGAGAGAGCGATGTAGAGTTCAAACAGTACATGTTAGGGAACAAGAGGCTGAGTTAAAAGGGCAAACACTGGGACCAAAATGAGTAAATGAAATGCGAAAAAAGTGAGTGGCATATGGAGTTAACATATAGCAAACGTTGACAGAGCCGGGCGAGAAAAAACAACGACCTCAGCACTCCACTTGACGCGCTCCCGGATGCAGAACGAGTGGCCGTCCGGCGCCGGTCCGGTCCGTCCGAACCGGCCCCCGCACACCTCGGCGGGGGTCCAGCCCATCCGGCGACGGCCGTCACCGGCAGAAGAGCCACTCATCAATCGCGACTGGGCCATCGAGCCGGCCGCCGCCCCGCCGCCCCCGCCAAAACAAAACGCTCTGCATACCCGGCCGTTCGAGAGTGGGGCGCGGCGGCCGGACCGGCGGCCGCGGCCGCCGCGCGCGGCGACGGCGGCCGCAGCCGGCGGCGGCCTGTCCGGATCCGGGTTGGCGCTGGATGACGAGCGAGATGAGGTCAGCCATTGTGCGCTGACACGGCGCCGTGACGGCGGCCGCGCCTGAGAGCGACAGAGCGGCGGAGGGTCCACGAGAGAGAGGGGTTCTTCGAAGAGGTACGGAGTGTCGGAGCGACAGGGAGAGAGTCCCTCAGTGGAGGGAAGCTCAGTGGTTGAGAGAGGTGCACCAGCAGAACAGAGGCGGAGACGGAATCTGCGAAAGATGGAAGGGAAACGAGGGAATAAGCTACGAGCAGAGACGAAAGAAAGAAGCAAATAATGGGGCAGAGAGAGGGAGGGAAAGGAAGGAAAGGAGGGGAGAGAGAGACAGAGAGGAAGAGAGAGAAAGAAGAGGAAAGACGGAGAGAGAGAGAGAGAGAGAGAGAGAGAGAGAGAGAGAGTTCCCACCGGCTAGCCCATCTGCCCTCCTCCTCCTCCGCGGGTCGCTGCCGGCCGCCGACCAATCCATCAACGGGCATCTGCATGCTAAAGAGGCCGTGAACGGGCCGGCGGCCGGCCGAATACCGGGCCGCGCGCCGGACGGCGACTAAGTGCCTCCCGGGGCGGCGATCAGGTGGCGGCCGCGGCCCGCCGCCGGGCGGCGCCGGCCGGCCCGGCCCCGCCCTGCCGCCACAGACGGCCGAGTCCAGCCCGCCGCCGCCAGATTGAACACCTCCCGGACCGCTTTCGCCGATAAATGATATCTCCCAGGTCGGTCCGATCCCGCGGGCGGCGACGAGACCCGCCAGCGGCCGCCCGGCGCGTTTTCGGCCGTTTCGCACCGTCGGTCCGCGGCCGGCGCGGGTCCCGCGGGTGCCGCGCGCCCGCCGGGAGCCGCCGCCGGCGCCGTCTCGGCCCGGCCGGCCGGTATTTGCGCGCGGATGTTTTGTCCATGCCTGTTAATGATTTTCCAGGCGTTCATTAGAGAATCGGTGCGCTCATAAAGCGGCCGGCTGACACTGACGGATGACGCGGCCGGCCGACGATAATAAATCGGATTGTATTGGCGGCCGGGCGTCTGACGAACAGTCGCCGGCCGTGATGGATGAGCGTCGCGGCCGCGATCGCCGCCCGCTCCTGATGAGTTTTTACACCGGCAAACACTTACCGGCCGCCGGTGACAAATGGAGGCCGGGAGACGGCCACGCCGGCCGGCCGCTAGCACGGCCGCCGCCGCGGCCGGCCGCGCCCGCGGGGCTCCGGCACCGGCCCGATGACGGGCCGAAAATCCGCCCACTCGCCCGGAGGCGTGCGCGGGCGGCGCTTCCGGTCGCCGTCCGGGCGAGGCCGGGGGAAGACGGCCGCGGTCGACTCGGACTCGGCGAGTCGGGGTCCGGTGCCGGCGCCGCCGCTCCGTTCAGATTGGGATCGTGTGGCGTATGTTGTGTCCGCGGCGTCGTTCGACATGGCGCCGGTCGGCTCTCCAGTCGGGCTTCTGTCCTCGCCTCATCAGCGTCCGCTCATCCACCGCCGCCCGGCGCCACCTCCCCACGACTCTCCGCCCCAGCTCCGGGATCACCCAGATCAGAGTACTCCTCTCACGGTCGCTGTCCGGCCGCAGGCAGGTCGCCCGGACCCGCACCGGACGACCTGCCTGACGTCACGACAATCCAGGCGCAGGCCCCCTCCGGCCCCGGCCGCCGCTGCCGAACGGTCGCCGTTTCACCTGTTGCGGCCGGACGCGCGGCAGAGCCGGCAGGTCCGCAGCGTGGCCGCCGGAAGAGGTCACGACAGTCCCGCGGTGGCCGAAGGTAGGCGGCGTCGAACCCAACCGCCTCTGGCGCCCGGCGGCGGCGGCGGCGGCGGCGGCGGCGCCGCCATTAATAAGCCGTCGGCGCGGCTGTCGACGCCGACGCCGCGTCGGCATCGGCGGCGTCCGTCAGCGGGGCGGCGATCCGGCGCCGACGGCAGGTGCGCCGCGCGCCGCGACGCGCGCGCTGACGACCGCCGCAGTTGTCGCCGGCTGCATGATAAAACCGGCCGTCAATTAGCGCGACGCGTCGGCGGCGGTGGCGGCCGCGCGCGCCGGCGGCCGCCGCCGCCGCTCGGCCCGGATAATGGCCCGGGCGACGGCTAACTGATGGCGGCGCGGCGGCGGTAATGGTCGCCGGTGACGTCACGGTGACGTGATGGAGCGGCCATCAGCCGGGCGACAGTTGTCGGCGCGGCCGCCCGCCCCCGGCCGCGCGCGATGACCTGACGGCGCGGCGAGCGATGGCCGCCAGCTGAGCGATCGGCGCGGTCCGCCCCCGGAGGACGCCGGCGACGAGCCGGCCGGCGCGACCTGATGAATCGAGGACAGCGCGGCCCGCCTGTCCTGGAGGACGCCGGCGACGAGCCGGCCGGCGCGACCTGATGAATCGAGGACAGCGCGGCCCGCCTGTCCTGGAGGACGCCGGCGACGAGCCGGCCGGCGCGACCTGATGAATCGAGGACAGCGCGGCCCGCCTGTCCTCGGCCGGCCTCCCGCCGGACGGATGGCCCTCCTACGGCGGCCTGATGAACAGGCCGGACCGGTTCAATGAGGTCCGGCGGAGTAACGGCGGCGGGGCTGATGGTGTCCGGCCGCTCCTTTCCCGACTCCCAGGGTCTGGCGGCGTGAGAGACACGGAGATGTACCGCACCGACCTGCGGGCGAGACGGGACGTGCTGGACGCTTTTCCTTCAGGAGGCATGTCACTGATGATAAGCGAGCGTAGCTCTGTAATCAGGAACGCAGGGGCACTGTTTCCAGGCCGTCTTCTGAGGACGCACCGGCTGAGGACGGACGGGGAGGTCCCGCCGGCCGACGGCTGCCGGACAGCTGCGCCCCGGCCGCCTTCTGAGGACACGCCGGCCGAGGACGGACAGGGACGCCTCTGTCATGTGACGGACGTCGGCCAGCTGCGCCACGGCCGCCTTCTGAGGACACACCGGCCGAGGACGGACAGGGACGCCTCTGTCGTCTGACGGACGTCGGCCAGCTCCGCCACGGCCGCCTTCTGAGGACACACCGGCCGAGGACGGACAGGGACGCCTCTGTCATGTGACGGACGTCGACCAGCTGCGCCCCGGACGCCTTCTGAGGACACACCGGCGGAGGACGGACAGGGGCGCCTCTGTCGTCTGACGGACGTCGACCAGCTGCGCCTCGGCCGCCTTCTGAGGACACGCCGGCCGAGGACGGACAGGGGCGCCTCTGTCGTCTGACGGACGTCGACCAGCTGCGCCTCGGCCGCCTTCTGAGGACACGCCGGCCGAGGACGGACAGGGGCGCCTCTGTCGTCTGACGGACGTCGACCAGCTGCGCCTCGGCCGCCTTCTGAGGACACGCCGGCCGAGGATGGACAGGGGCGCCTCTGTCGTCTGACGGACGTCGACCAGCTGCGCCTCGGCCGCCTTCTGAGGACACGCCGGCCGAGGACGGACAGGGGCGCCTCTGTCGTCTGACGGACGTCGACCAGCTGCGCCACGGCCGCCTTCTGAGGACACGCCGGCCGAGGACGGACAGGGACGCCTCTGTCGTCTGACGGACGTCGACCAGCTGCGCCTCGGCCGCCTTCTGAGGACACACCGGCCGAGGACGGACGGGGACGCCTCTGTCGTCTGACGGACGTCGACCAGCTGCGCCTCGGCCGCCTTCTGAGGACACGCCGGCCGAGGACGGACGGGGCCGCCTCCGCCGGCCGACAGCCGCCGGACAGATGAGACCAGGCCGGCAGCCGCGTCCCGATGACGTGACGCATGGCGGCCAGTTGGCCGCCGCTTGGCACCGGCCCGGCGGGGCGCTGGCATCCAGGAGGCGCGCCAGACCGCCAGCACTCAGCGCCCGTCACCGGGCGGGCGGCGGCCGCGCGCCGCCGCTGCAGTCGTGCAGCCGGGCCGCCGGCGGGGGCGCGCCGTGCACGGAGCACGGCCGCCGGCGGATCGCGGCGGAGAGAACGGGAAAGTCTGCCGATGGTGGTGGAGATGAACGGGGGGATCGTGCCGATGTCGTTCGGTGAGCGTCCACGGCGAGAGTGGTTTCCTTTCGGGAGGGCAGCCCTGACCTGAGCTGGCTAACTTGATGTTCCCGATAATCTAAGCTCAAAATGATACCGAACGTTGCTGTGGTTGACTGCAAGGGAAAGCGTACGGATCACCTAAAGGCTGCAAACAACTAGAATGATTCGTCCAAGGTATCGCAAGCAACTATCTTGTCACACATTGCATTACCCATTCAAATGCCAGCCACGAAAGCACCTGTCATGTCCAAATCACTCGGCCCGCAGCAGCCACGCTCGAACACGTCCGGCGACCCTGAAGCCCCCTCCGTGGGCACCGCGTGCCTCTACCGCGCTCGACGCCAGTCAAGCGGCGGCGGAACCCCGTCAACCGGCAACCGGGTCCGCACGGGCCGCGCTGTCGCCCTGTCGGCCGCGCTGAGCTGGGCTGCGCTGAGCTGAGCTGAGCTGGCCGCGCTGACACGGGAGGTCCTTCCGCGTTCCGGACGGCGGCGAGAGGCGCCGCCCGCCAGGCTTCACCACAGCGTCAAGCTCCTTCGGAACCGCGTACGACCGGCCTCCTCGAGCGAATTAGGTGCGCTGAATTCTTGATGTTTCCATCTCGGACGAGAGGCCGGCCGGTGACGCCGCAGGCCGGGGGCGTCCTCGCCCAACGCGGAGGGCCCACGAACGGCCGGCGTCAGTCAGCGAACAGGATGGCCGCCGAAACGCCATCGGGGAGTTTCTGAGAGCCGACCATTACACACGGGGCCGGACCCAAACGAAGGCAATCCACTTCGATCTGGCACAGCCGCGATGAAATTCGACGGCGGCCGAAGAGGCGGACAACCGCCGACGCAAACGCCGCGCAGAAGGCTCGCGTCCCTCCCAGAGGTGGTCAACTGCACCTCCCGGTGAGCCAAGCACCACTCCCCCGACTGCAGGGCCTGGGCGCGCGCCTGCCGCCGGCCGCGGCCCCGAGCGCCAATAGCCGGCCGCTTTTGTTCCGCGGAATCAACGGTTCTCGGCACTAATCACCTCCGTCCGGACGACTCGCGGACGGCGGCAGCAGCGTCCTATCGATCTCGCCGTGCCGCCGGCAGCCCGGCCTCGGCGACACTTTCCGATCCGGCACGCGTCTGTCAAGAGTTGGCCGCTTTCCGCCGACTCGTTACATAACGCTGAAACGCCCGTGCGGCTCGGCGGCCGCGACTCGCGGACGTTTCCGCCGGCCCGGTTACCGAGGTGCGCTCGTCATTTCCCGTCACCGCGCCTGACGGGGAAGTCCTGTCAACATGACGCGGCCGTCGTCTTACAGCGCTGTGACGGCCGGGCGGCGCCCCGGCGACAGCTGTCACTGTTCCAGCGCCGATTGACGTCCCCAGAAAGCCGGCCGCCCTGATGACGGCCGAGATTATTCCGCCCATCCCGTCGCGGCGCGCCCGCGGAAATGGCGTCCGGCCGGCGCTGCGTCTCGTCTTTTGTCTAATGACAAGGCGGATCGTCGCTCGCGGGAGTGCAGCGACAAAAGACCCTCGTGATCGGATGTCGCCGGCAGCGGAGCGTCGCCATGGCGACCGCCGCGGCGCGTCTCGTCACCTGGGGCATGCGTCTGACGGGCGGCGCGGCCGGCGCGCTGCAGCCGATGCCGCCCGGCGGCCGATCCGCGCCGCCGGAAAACAAGCCGGGCCGGCCGGCGGCGTCCCGCGGCGGCCGGCCAACTTGGACAGCGCGCGCCGCGCCGTTTGATGTCCCGGGCGCGCCGCGATCGAGCGGCTCCGTCCGGACGGCTCCGGCTCGGACGGACGGGGGCGGGGCCGGGTCGAACCCAGTCGAACACGGTCACGCCCGCGGCGGCCGCTGTCAGCGTCGGCGCCGACAAAAGACGGCGACGCGCCCCGACCGCCGTCGGCCAAAGGGCGTATTGAACCGGAATGCTCAGACCGGCCCCTTGCAGCGGCCGACGCCGTTCCGCGGAGCGCCGTTCCCGGAACGGCGCCCCGCGGCCCGCGAGACGAGCGGCCGCCGCCGCCGCTGACGGCTCCATCCGGCTGCCGCCGGCGACGACGGACGTCCGTCAGCTGACGCCGCGCCGCGCTCGCGCGACGGCGCCGGCGACGCCTCCGGCCGCGCCGCGTCCAGATAAATGACGATGAATTTTAATTTCCGCGCCGGACACCTGAAGAATGACGCAATCAATACCAAATGACATGCACCTTTATTATGACAGCTGATTAATGGTGCCGCGCCGTCGACAAGGGTTGCTCGTGTCGCCGCGCGGCCGTCCCCGCCGCCGCGTGATGCGCCGCGCCGCGCTGCCCCGCTGGCCTGTAATTACCGGCGTCGGCGGCCGGCGCGCGGTCACGTCCAGCCGCCGTCACGTGACGCGGCCCGGGCGCCGCCGGAGGCCGTCACAGACCGTCACGTGACGGAGCCCGCGTCCGCCGGAGGCTGGGAGAGGGGCGGCGGGCGCTGGCGGCCACCTGCCGGCCGGGGCCCGCGGCCGACGGCTGCCGCCGGGACGGGAGAGACCGAGGAGCGCTGGATTGGGCGGTGGCGACTCCGGACCCCTGGATACCGGATCCGACGCCGGCTCCCTGGACACCGGGCCTCGCAGGGACGAGAGGTCTGCGTGAACGCTGGGGCGCCCGCGGGAGCGCCGACGCGACAGGCGGGCGGCGACGTACCAAGTGCTTTGCTGCCGGAACTCGAGCATGTTTAACAGGGCATGCCTAACGTCCGCCTGGTCCACCAGGCGGGCTATGGTCTCATCAGTCTTCTTTTTCAGTCTTCATTTTCCGAGACTTCTTTGATTGTCTTGTTCGTAGGCGAAGACCAGGACTGCCCAGGGCGATGGCGGCATTTTCGCATTAGATCTACGACACTGCATGAAAGAATTGCTCAAAATCTAAGGTTGTCCTATGTTTATGTTTCGCGCGGCTATACCTCTGATATCGGCCAATGAAGTCGCATGGCAGGAGACAGGATGGATTCCTCGCGCAGACGGAAGAGGAAAGAAGACATTAAAATGAAATCTGTCAATCAACGTGGGACTGTGATTACGATTATTTACCATTCGATAATGGGATACCGAGCATAACGTTGGGCAATGGGTTCCACTGTTCATTGCCCACCATGTTTTCGTAATCAAAGCAGAAACGCCCTGAGGGTCTGGGCCAAGGCAGAAGCCGTTTGTCGGCCCTATGTCACAGCCTTGGAACTTACCCGTAAATGCTTGCTGGACTCTCCAGAGCATCGATAAAAGTCGAAGCGGATCGGCCATTTGGCGGCGGCGCATCGAAATTCTTGGTGCTCGCCGTCTGTTGATTGATTCCGAGACGTCGTAATGAAAAACTCGAGTTGATTGATAAAGACGCCGCGGCCACACATACCGATGACGCCGGCGGGGCAAAACAACGGATCCTCTCGCAACTCGGCGCCGCCAAACAAAGGCGGCCGCCGAGCCCGGCCGCTCGCGGCGCGCCGCGCACCGGAACCGCCGGCAGTCGACGGGCGCGCCAGCTTCGACGAACCGCCGGCCACCCTGGCAGCGAGGCGCCGGGATCAAAGCCATTACGGCCCTCAGATGGCACCGAGTTCACAGAGGCACCGGCGCCACTCGCCTGCATCTGTCCATCATGGCCCGTCGGGGGGAGGGGGAGTCGCCAGGTCGGCGATCGCGCGAGCCCGGGCGCAGGGGGGCCGGACGCGGCCGCCGGACTATCCATCAATGACGCGCCAAATTAACAACAGGCATCGCCGCCATTATGCCGCCGCTCTCGCCGTCCTCCTGCGCCGCGTATCGCCGCAATCGCGCCCAATTAGGAGCCGGGTAAAACGCGACCGTGATTAAGGATGTTTCCGCCGCTAGATGGCAGGAGACGGACGGCGTCAGCGGGGCGCCAGCTGACGCGCGGTGATAGACAACCGTCTCTCCGCCGGGATCTGTGCAATAAATCACCGACGTCGGGACAAAGGTCGTCAGGCACAGCGCGGAGCAGGGGAGCGCGGCGGGGCAGAGCGGGGGAGCGCGGCACGACAGAGCGGCTGGCAGAGGCCTGCGAGCAGGCTGGCCGCGGCAGAGCCGGAGCGACTCCGGCCGACGACGGGCGACGCCAGGATTTCTGCGGACGATGCAGCCACCGCCTGACGAAATCTCCCGCCCATTCCGGCACGAGGAAGCTCAAACTTTTACCGGCGCCGCTTCTGAGTAGACCCTCGGTCGCCAGCCGGCGGCGGCCGCGTCCAGCGGCCGGGGGACCGCGTCAGGCAGGAGCAGGGCAGCGTTATCCCGCGAACCGGGCCCGTTCCCCGGACCGAACACCGTCCCGGCGACCGGGGACCGCCCCCGCGGCCGGCAGGCACGTTCGGACCGCTCCTCCGAGCCGGCCGCTCCTCCGAACCGGGCCTCTGCCGGCCGGCCGGCCACGCGGTCCGATCGCGCGGGCGGACAGCAGGACAGCCGTTGCCGGACAGCCGGACACGGCGCGGCGTCCGAGCCGCGGCCTCGGACGCTGCGTCGCCGCTGCCAGGGCCGCCGGCCTCCCGCCGACGCCGGCCGCCAGTTGCCACGCCCGAGCAGGATGCGAAAATGCATTAATCACGTGCAAGGCCCGCCGCGGCACCAGTCGGCCGTAATCAGATACGTCTGGGATATAGACAGGAACGGCCGGCTGGAAGCCATGACGTCAGGCGGCGGCCGGGCGGGCCGCGCTGACTTCCGCCCGGCCCCCGCGCGCCGCGGCGTCACTGCGTCACGGCCGCGCGCCGACGCCGACGAGCCGGCAGCCTCTGACGACAGCCCGGGGAAGCGCGCTCAGGCCCGGGCCTCCGCGCAGAGCCGCCGCTCCGGCCGACCGCGCGGCGGCGGCGCGGCGGCCGACCGGATGCGGCGGCGGCAGCGGGCACGGCCACAAGTGACCCGTCCATCAGCGGCGCGGCCGTTTATCAGCGCCGTCCGGCCGGCCGGCTGCAGGCCGCATGACTAATGGCGGCCGCCCGACACACGATAAGGTCGGCCGGCCTCAACACCCGGGGCCGTCGCTCGCCGCGCCGCGTGGATCCGTCTTCTGTCGTCACCGGCTGACGGCGCCCCCCTCGTCCGCCGGGGGGTGCAGTTGGCCGCGCCACCCTGACCTTTCGGCAGCATCTGGCGGCGGCTCGCGGGCGACTCTCGCGACCTGGCGTTAAATCGAGCGCGGAGCCGGCCCGCCGCGCCGCAAAAAGTTCGGCTCCCCCGCAAGTTCGCCGGACACGCCTCGGCGGCGGCGACGGGCCGCGAGCCGTACGACACGAACCAGGCGACCGGGCGCGTCCTCCGCCGAAACTAAGCCCGATCAGCTGATTTATTCCGCCAGGTGAAGCCACTGACGAATGCTGCCGGCTCTATTAAAATAAGTTATGACGTCATAAATTAGGGTACCTCTCCGGCGACACCCAGTCCCATAAATAACAATGAGAGCCGAGGGCATCCGTCAGGCCGGGTCGTGGCGGACGGCGGCCCAGCGGGACGGGGCATCTCGTAATGACGTCATGCCTCACCGGCCGCGGACGGGGCCGTTTTTGCGCGGCCACCGCGCGCTTAACATTCCGGCGCGGTGTCCCCCTGGCGGTGATAACCGGGCGGCGCGGCCGTCACTCCTCCCCTCAGATTTCGCACCTCCGCGGCGGCCGACGACCGCACGGGGGCACGGCCGGAATCAATACGACATTCCCCCGGTCGGCTCCACCCATCTCTATTCCGGAAAGGTGCCGTTAATTTGGCCGGCCCGGACCCGACGGGGCGGCCTCCCCTGACCATTTGGCCGCGCCGTTAGCGCGTTACGAGCCGCCCCGCAGGGGATGAAGTCAGGGGTCGAGCCGATCCGGCTCCAAACGCACCGACTCGCGCCGTAATCGGTTTCCAACTGCGGCGTCGTTTACAATGGGCGCTTATAGCATCAACCAATTGCCGGAAGCCTCGTCAAAAGCTCGGCGCTGGCCGCTGCTGTGGCTCCGGGCATAACGGGATACTAGATATAACGGGCAACTAGATGGCTCCTACGAGACTGACGATGTATTAACCGAGTTCTCTGAAATTCTCGTTAAAGAAAAAAACTGCTGTTTTTACTTCATGTCCTTTTTCATGAAAGTATAAAACTGAGCTCCAACTTTCGCAAATAAATCCCACACTCCCCTTTAACCCCGATGTTTCTAGCATCCCCGATAAATTCTAAGCCCTCCCGCCTAAAAACGCTCCACGGTGACTGACACACACCACCCGCCGACGGAGAAGCCAGCAGCCGGCGCCACCCCACCCCTCCCCGGCCAGATCGTCGGCGCCGACGGACGGCGGCCGGACTCGGCGCGCCACGAGCCGGCCGCTTTCACTTGCACGCGGCCAGCGCCGGCCCGACGGACGACTATCAGCGTCGCTAATTTACGAGTGTCGCCGCGGCTGGCGGCCGTCACTTGCAGGCCGGCGCGCCGCGGCCGGCCGCCGCCTGGCGGCGCCACCGTCGCGCTGCAGGCCGCCGGCCGCCGGCCCGCTGACGGCCATCAATAATGCAGGCGGCCCGCAGTTGTCATGTTCGGCCGGGAGGTGGGTGGCCCGGCGCGGCGGTGGCGCCGCCTGCCGGCCGCGCCTCCGCCCGGCAGCCGTTGGGCCGACTCACGGCGCGTCGCGGCCGGCCGCCCCCCGCCGGCCGACGCTGATGGACGCGGCACGACTCGAGCGTCGCCGGCCGGCGCCGCTGCCGGCAGAGGGCGGCGCGCCGTCCGGGTCCCTGCAGTGTCCCTCCCGGCCGCCCGGCGACGGGAGCGGACACCACGGACCGAACGGACGCCAGGGACCGGCCGGCCGCCGGGACGACCGTGACCGGCCAGGCCGCCGGGACAGCGGCGTGTCGGGCCGTGACCGGACAGGCCGCCGGACAACTGCCCGCCTGGGGACGGAGAGGCGCTCCGGACCGAGCGTCCCCTGGCGGCGGACGGCGCTATCAGGAAGCCGACGCCGCGCCCGAAGATGGACGGCGACATCAGGGCCGACTGTGCACTCGATGACTGATGGCAGGCGACGTCGGAGACCGTCCACCGCGTACGGCCGGAGAGCCCCGCGTGGTCCGTCTGAGTGGCAGCAGAACACTGGGCCCGGCTGTTCACTGACGAAAGACAGACACCAGAGGCGGGCCCGCAGTAACTTAGCTCGGACTGCGGCGGCAAGCGGGAGAAAATGGGGTACGCTGGCGGGTCCGGCGAGCAGCTGTTCGGCCGCGCGGAGCGCCAGACGGTTCGAAGAGTTGACCAGCTCCGCACAAACGGGCATGGTCTGGAAAATTTCGGCCCCCGCTTTCCAGACGGCTCCATCTCCCCAGCCTTGAAACACAAGTACTCTCAGCCGGACCGGGCCACGCCATCTCCAATCATCTTCTGCCCCTCCATCCAAGAAACTGCGAAGCGTGAACGTTTCGCGGCTTCACCTTCCGCCCAAGTCCGACTCTTCCGCTCATCTGTCCACCTCCCTCGTCGCTGGCGCAGGTCTGCCGCCGCCAGCACTGACCGGCCGCTCCAGGGCGGGGGCGGGGGCGGCGCGCACGTCACGCGCCGCGCCGGTAGCCGCGCCGCGGCGGCCGCTCATCGCGATTCACGTCGCTCGGCCGGCCGGCATTCGGTTACAGGCACGCCGGAATGCTATCATTGAGATCAACATCAATTTATCAGCCAAATGAAAAGGGTTGGATTTATCTCGCCCCACACGAGGCGGCGGCGTCGGGTTACGGTCCGGACGCGCCGCGGCGGCCGCGCGGCGGGCGGCGGTGACGGCCGGCCCACCTGTCGGCGGTCGGGCCGCAGGTCGCGGGCCGGTGCTGGCCCGCGGGCTGGGGCAGCCCGCGCCGCTGAGTGATGGCCGCTCCGGACCGGGAACTGACTGATCGCCGCCGGCCGGACGGGAGGCCAACCAGGGATCTGGAGTCCGCTGCCGAGCTCGCCGGCCGTCGGGCCCTGCACGACCACAGCGGGCGGCAGCAGCCCGTCATGACCGCCGACCATCAGTCAAGGGCCCCGGCGAAAACGAACCCAGGCCGCCAATCCACGTTGTGCGATCCATGTCGCGATGTGTCGCCTTACACGATATCAAGCCTCCTGGCTCCCGCTCCGTGGATATTACAGCCCCGCGCCGGCGCCTGACGCCGTCCATGTCCGCGCAGTTGTTTGCTAGTGACTTCGCAGTACTGCTTCTCGTCTGACACGGCTGAGGCGAGCCGACAAACAGCCAGCACTCCCCACAGCCGGCCGGCTCCAGATGGCACCAGTGCACAACAGGGATGGGGACGGACGGAATCTTTCAGCGCAGCTCCCGTTCATTTCTGATGGATGCGGAAACTAAGCGCAAACAAATAACGGAAAACACGTTGAAGATTCGGCGACAATAACCCGCCGAATCTTGTCTCGGCCCCGACAGTGGCGTTCAGAGGACGTCCTCATCTGAACGCCATTCTCGGCACCTCAGGTCAGCTCCTGTCCCCCCCCCCTCCGCCCCCGACACCCGGCTGGGCGCGCCACTGCGCGGCGACGCGGGGTCGAGCTGCGGCAGCGCTCCGGCCGACGCCGGCGGCTGCGTCACATACCGGTCCGGGCCCCGGGCCCCGGTGATGGCCGCCTGGCGCCGCGGTCAGCCCTGCACCTGCCGCTGACCCGGCCGGTACTCACCTGAAACAGACGCGGCCATTAGCAATCGATCACGGCGGAGCGAGACGGCCGCCGCCGCCTTCAGACGCCGCGGCCAGACGGCAAAGGCCCCAGGGCGGATCAGCCCGCCGCCACCGCACCGCACGACCTGCGCTGAAGTCCGGGGCTCTGCATTCAAGGGCCGGCGTTCCGTTTCAACAGCCGAGTCTGAAGAGGACGACAAAGGCGGCCTGGATTCCCACGCCTGCGTCCATTCACGTGTGCAGCAGCGGGTGCCGCCGAGCCCGGGGTGGTCCGCAGAACTCCGTCAGGCATCGATTAAGTCGGCGCCGCCGAGCCCACCCGCGAACCAGCGGCCGCCCGCACGCCCACAACGCCGGTCCAGGTGTCAAAGCCGCGAACGACCCGCTCTTCCCGCAAACGCCGTCACCACACCTCCGCCGGCTTAAAGCGACGCGACACTCCCTCGCACCTCCTCCAAGGCGCGTCACGGTCACAGGCCGGCTACATGAGCATCTTTGCATTAATGGAGTCAGACTTAGGTGTCCGCCCGTGTCCCCCTCCCTCTCCGGGGGCGGCGTGTCACAGAGGCCGTCACCGCGCCGGCGGGTCGCGGCGAGTGGCCCGCAAAGGTCGCCGGGGCAGCGGCGCGGGCACCACGGTACACAGGTACACGCCCCTCCACCGACACGACCCCATTGTTGAAATACAACCCGGCGGCATTAAATTCTGACAAGTTTACGACGTCCCTGCTTGATTTATTCGGGCGCACCACGCTCTAAAGATGAAGTCAAATTCGGCGTAATTTATCGCGCCCATTGGCGCCGGGCAAACAGTATTGTTTTATGAAAACGCCGGCGGTTATCGAGGGCCGAAGAGCCGCGGCGGCCGGCGGCCGTTCGCCCGACGTTTGTTGCCATTGATGTGTGTGAAATACGGCCGCGTGCAGCATTAGCCGGCCGTCTCCACGGGAATGGAAGTGTGAAAGCCATGTTCGCGGCTCGATGGCGCCGCCATTGTGGGAGCGGCGGCCGGCCGGCCGGCCGGCGGCCCGTGCACATGCACCGCCGGCCGGCGGCGCGCGCGACGACGCGTGCAGCCGGCGCCGCTGGGCGACGACATGCCATGAGCCGCCCGACCGCGAACGGCCGGCAAGTTACGCACGCCGCGCCGACCGACGGCAGTTACACAACCGGGCGCGACGGACGGTCGGTCGCCGCGCCGGCGGCGGCGGCGGCGGGGCGGCCCGTTCAGCTGCGGCGGCCGCGACAGGATTCAGCTGGGGCCGTGACGGCGGCGGCCGGCCGGCGCGGCCGGCCGGCGCGGCCGGCGCGGCCGCCCAGGTGCGCGGCGGCGGCGCCGGCCCGGGCCGGCCGGCCGCCGGCGGCTATCGAGCGGAGCCGGCCGCCGCCGGAGGGGCTGTCCGGAGCGGACGGATCGCTGTCGGCCGGCCGCCGGCGCCGCCGCGCGCCGGCCGCTGATGGCCGCCCGGCCGCCGGCTGACGAGCGCCGGGGACCTAACGACAGCGGCCCCGTGAACGATGGCTGTCGGGCCGGCCCGCGGGCCGCCGGACGGGGACGCCGTGACCGATGGCCGATGGGCCGTCAGACAGGGGACCTGACGACCGCTGGCCGCCGCAGGCCCGGCAACGAGCAAATGACGAGACCTGGCGAGCGAGGCCTGCGGAGGTGAGACCCAATCAGCGATGTGTGCTACCGACCACGCAACGTAATGACAGGTGTCTGTGATCGGCCCGATACAGCTGGCGAAGGGGTCTGCTGTAGCATAGGTGACACCGCACGGCATAAATTACCGGGAAGGATCACATGTGGCAGTGTTCAGCAGCGACGGTTTAAGGCTCTGAAAACTACCGTACACTGACCTCGAAATGCGGCATGAGAGGAACGCTACAAAGCAGACCTCCCCCGGTTTATTGCAGAGCAGAAAGTGCCCAGTCAACTGCCGCCACATAAGCGGAACACTTACACGGGTCTCCCATCATCGCAAGCCCGCTGCAGTGGCCAGGTGGCGCCGGCCAGCTCCAGACAGACCTCACCGGCTCCGGCCGAAGCCGAGTTTCACAGAAGCCCCCGCCCGACAAACGACCGTCTCAAAGCGGCCGCCGGCCGCGGCGACCCGGCGCCTGGCCGGCCAAGGTCAGAACCGCGGCCGGCCGGACTGCAGGCGCTCCGGCCGCGTGCAGCCTGCACGGGGTCACGTGCCGTGACCCAGTGCGGCGCGGCGGACGCGCGGCGCGACGGCCGCCGCTCCCAGCCGTGTTTGATTTAGCGGACCGGCCGATCGCACGAGCGGTAATTGCAGCGCCGCGCTGGGCCGCGGCCGGGAAACGTTCGCACGGCTTTCGAAGGCACGTGCACGGCGCTGCAGCGTCTGCCGTTCGGAAAAGTCGGCGCAGATTTACTACCGCCGCTCGGCGGACGGGCCCACCCGTGTCAGGTAGGGTTAGATCTATGGCGGGCATCCACTCAGCATCACTCGCCGCTGTTAAAACCTAAATAAGTCATAAACAACAGTAAATGAGGCCAGCGGATATTAGCAGCCATAAATAATGCATGATTTATTCGATGGGAGGCACTTTCTGTTCGTTGCATTTCTTAGATTGATAGCAAGAACGCCGCTATAAAAGTGTAACGCCCAGTGATTTACACACTGTGTGCACTTAAAGATATGACAGGTGCTCATTAGACGGCATTTCCAGGCGTCGCCGGAGCCGGCCGGCGCCGGGCCGCGGTCGCCGCGCCGCACGGCCATGGGCGCCCGAGGTGCCAACAGTGCGGTCGGCGCCGCGCGGCCGCTAACGAGTGACGCGTCTCATTAGCCGCGCCGCGCCGACCGCGGCGCCGGCTTCCCCGCGCCGGCGGCGCCGCGCGAAACCGGCGCGCGCTTCCTGCAGGTGCGCGCCGCCGGCAGCCGAGCCGCCGCCGCCGCCGCCGCTCTGCGACGCTCCAGCCGGCTTCGCGACCGTCCGGGCGAGCGAGGGTTCAGCAATCGGACTCGTGGCAGGCTTTCCCTGTAGATTGTCCGGTGGACGGTCCCCCTCGTGTGACCCCCGAGAGAGCGACTTTCTATGGCCGGCCCTCAGGTGGTTAGTCCCACCGTTTGCTGGATGCTCCTCGCCACCACCCCTCTGGCTCTGGCATCCGGTTCTCCGAACGCCTTCTGGTGGTGTCTGAAACCTCTTCCGCCGCTCTTTCGTGGCCGCATCTCTAACGTCCTGCATCCCTCTGGCGGCTGGCTCTTGGACAGTGAAGGCCCCGACGGAGGCCCAGGAGGGACAGTCTCCGCCCACACCTCCTGGCGGCCGGCCGGCGGGCCCTGGTCCAGGGCCGGGCTCTGGCAGCCGCCGGCGCTCGTCAGCTCTGTCCGTCAGCGGCGTCAGCGGCGGCCGGCGGCCGCGCAGCCGCCGTCGGCCGGCCCTCCAGCCGCCAGCCAGATTTATGACTCTGTTTGCCGGCGCTTTTATACACAACATAATTTACACGGCCGGGCCGGCGGAGACAGGGGCAGGCGGCGGCGACCGTCGCCCATCCGGCCGGGGGGCAGAGAGGGTCGCCGCGGGCGACGATCGAGCGCCGCCGCGGGACGCCCGGCCGCCGGCTTCCGACCGGACCGTTCAGCCCGCCGCGACTGCCGGCCGGGGCGGGGCCGCCGGGGCCGAGCCGGACCGTGGTCAGGCCGCGGCTGGCCGCAGGCGACCGGCCGCCGCCGGCCATCGCCGGCGGCGGCGAAAGGTGCGCGCCGCCGCCGCGTCCGTCGTCGAACGCGCCCGGCCCGCCCGGCCCAATCGCCGGCTAATCTTGATTTATTTCGCGCCCCGGCAATCTATGACCGTTCATATTCAGCAAACAGACAGTCACTATCGCCGCTGATTGATAAGCGGCGGCCTGCCCGCGACGTGGAATAAACACGGTCCTGCTCTGTTTGACAGGGAAGACAACTAATCAATAAACACGTCAAGTGGGACGGCGAGACGCGCGCGGCGCTGCGTGCACGCCGGCCGCCGCGCCGCCGGCCGACTCCGAACACGAACACGAAGAGCGTCGCGACCGTCGCCAGGCGGCGCTTTCGACGCGCCACCGTCGACTATGAGCGGCGCCCGGGCGGCGGCCGGCCACCGCGCGGCGGCCGTGCAACGTGGCGAGACGCCGGTGATAACGAGCAGCCCGGGAGCCGAGAGCGATAACGACAAGAAAAACAAACCGCGCTGCCGCGCGCCACCCGATCGGTGACGTCACACGCCCGGTGACGTCACCGGCGCGCCGGGCGGGTAAAAACCCGTCCGATATTCGGACGAATAGAGTTATATCGGCGGCGGCACTATCACGCATATAAATCGCAACCGCGTCCGCGGACAATGGGGATTAGCCATTATTGCGGCCGGGAGAAAAACGGAGCGATAAGCGGTGATTGACAGGTGACACCGGCGCTGGTAGCGCCTATCGTGACGGATAGGTCCGGCGCGGAGGTCACGGAGGTCACGGGGCGCGCCGCACGCACCGGGGCGGCCGGGAGATGCGACCGTGATAGAGCCGACCGGTCGAACACGGCCGAGGGAGAGGGGGAGGCGGACGTGAAACGCTGGGAGGATTACCGAAGAAGGATGAAAGGGAAAAGACTGACAGAGAGAAAGACGAGGGGGGACGGAAACATGAAGGAAAAAGAAAGGAGAGAGAGAGAGAGAGAGAGAGAGAGAGAGACGAGCCCAGTTGACTGGGTGGATGAGTAAAACTTCGCAAGAATATTTCAGAGTGATTGATCGGGAAGCCCAGTGAGATGGCCACTTAGCGGACAGGAGAAAAAGACCGGCAAATTGACAGACGAGACGGACAGGAAAAGAAAAAGAGTGGGAGATCGACAGAAAAGGGGCAATAACCGCAGATAAGGAGAAAGAGCAGGAGGAAGGGACAGAGGGCGGGGTCCGAGCGCGGGAGAGACGGGCCGGCGGCGGAGAGCGGGTCGCCGTGGCAGATTGCAGGCGGACGTGGCAATCGGCGCCGGCCCGTCTGGCCGGCAGCTGCGGGCGCCGCAGCCGTCTCCGCCGCCATCAGCGCCGCCCTAAATCGCCGCCGGCTAAATTGCCCACTGTGTACTTATTCGCGGCGCCGGCCGCGCCGGAATTTAGCGCTGCCGTTACTCGTCCGTCCCATCCCATCTCCGTCAGGGCGTGGCAGCCGCGAACGGCCGGCGCCGGTCACGTGGGCCGCGCCGCCGCCGGCCGCCGGCGTCACGTGACCGGCCGGGCGCGGCCGCCAGCTGGCCGCCCGGCCGGCCGGCCGCTGGCCGGCCACGCCGCAAACACAAATATCTGGGTTAATGGCGGCCGCGGACCGGTAGAGCGGCGTTACGCGCGCCGTGCCGCGGCGCCGCTTGATTGGCGCCGTGCGGGAGGTCGCGCGATTGCAGTCGTCCCCGCCACCGCCGCCACCGTCGCCGCCGCCGCCGCCGCCACGACTGGCCGTCTGTCAGCGGGAGAGATCGACCCGAAAAAACGACCACCTGACTTCCAGGCCGGAGACGCGTCGTTTTTCACCGCGCCGATATTTTAAATGGAGAATCCATCTCGGCGGTGGCGCCGGCGGCGTCCGCGGCGCGGCGGCGTTTCTGGCGCGCCGGGCGGCCGCCGTCTCGCCGGCCCGCATCCGGCAGGAAGCCGGCCGGAGTTTGTTTTTCCGCCGCGGCCGTCGCGATTCCGCCATTCCGCCATGTTTGATGTCGCCGTCGCGCCGACACCTGCCGGCCATCCATCCGGGCGCTATTGACGGCGGCTGCCGGCTGCGGGCCGCGCCGTCGGCGCCGCCTGGCGGCGACCCTGCGCACCGCGCGGGTCCAGCTGGGCCCTGTCCGCGGCGCGGAGTCCAGATCGGGGTCGAAAGGACGTGTCAGCTGCACTGGACAGCTCCAGTCAGAGGCCGTGATTAGCGGTATTGTCGCCGTCCTGTTGCCCGATGTTTGATGATGTTCTGCCGGGGCAATGTGAGATGAAGTGATTCAGCAAACGGCAAGAGTGCCAACCATTGTTTCTGCTCGGGGGTTTTTCATGACTACTTCCAATAAGTGACAAGATAAAGCAGACTGTCCGTATCAAAGATATGGGTTTAGCCATCTCCATTTTCCACGGAAAACGTGGGTAGTGCGAGGCATCCGCCGGTCCAATGTTTTCTTTTTGCACCACGTTCCAATCCGTTTTCCTGTGCATTGTTTGCACCAGAACAACGCCAAATGAATGAAAGGATAAACGTCCAGCACAAGCGCTGACGTTTTTCCAACCTGTGTCCGCCCTAGCAGAGCGGAGGCGCCAGCTGAGCGCGACGCCGCACAGTCGTCCAGATCTGCGCATCCATCCGGCACAAGTCACCGCGTCGCCGGACCACGTCCGGCCAGACATTCTGACGTCTGCTGCCGCCTGGCGGACGACATGTGCCGGCGGCTGACAGGCGGAAGGCATTCCGCGCAATCAGTTACACCAGCAGAAAATCCAGCGACGAGGCGGGCGCTTCCCGGGAACGACTCGAGTCCGGCCACCGCCTGCTGATGTGATGTGACGTGGCTGGCCGCCCACGCTGTCCGCTGCATACCGCTCGCGCCTCCGTACTCCTTCATTCCTGCAAACGGACACGCCGCTCCCACGTCGTCGCCTCCGCCGGCGCTCGTCTTCCCGCGACGCTCCCGCCGGCGCCCACGCGGCGACCCGGCGACCTGGCGACCCGGCGACCTGGCGCGCCCGCCGACACCTGCCGGCGCGCTCCGGCGCCGCCCTGACAGGGCCGCCGCCTGTTGCCGTCCCGCGGCCGCCGGAGCCGCGCGCTGACGGCCGTCGCCGCTCCGTGCCGGCCCGACGGCCAGCTATGCAGCGGCGACACGCCGGGCACGCGGCCGCCGCCGCCCTGATTCCGTAATTTGCCCGGCGGCCGGTGTCGCTGCCGCCCGATCGCCGTCACGAGACGGGCGCGGCGTCTCGGCGTCGTGACGCCGCGTCACGTCACGTCACGTCACGCCACGCGGCCGCCGGCCCCGGCCGTCCGCCCGGCCGCGGTCGGCCGGCGCCGGGTCGCCTCGACCCGGCCCGGGCCCGTCAGGCCAATCCGATCGGCCGCAGATGGGACCCGACGCCCGCGTCCGCGCCGCGTCAGACTCCGGCCGGAGCGTGTCAGGCCGTCACGCCCGCCGGCCGGCCGGGTGTCGTCGGCGTCAGCGCGGCGCCCGGCCCGTGTCAGCCGCTCGTCGCGCCGGCCGACGCCGTCGCCCGGCCGGCCCCGGCTCAGCCGCCGTCAGTCGCCTAAATGGTCGCTCACGAAGTTGGGCGGCGCTCCCAGGCGGCGGCCCTTTCACACGACGTCAGCGGGGACGCGGCGCCGCGGCCGACGGCCGCGCGGACGCGGCGCGACCGCGTCCGCATCGCCGGCGCCTCCAGGCCCGCGCGTGACGGCGGCGCCTGTCCGCAGGGCCGAGGCCGAGAGGCGGACCTCGGCCGCCGCCCGGTCCGTCCGGCCCCGGACGGCAGCCGGCCGTCCGCCGCCGCCCGGTCCGGCGTGATTGGCAGCGCCACTCGGTGCCTGGGCGGCCGGTGTTTTTGCTAATTACGTGTCCGGCAGCGCGCCGTTGACAATTAGTCTGCGAGCGCGGCAGCCGGTGGCTGCGCGGTGGCGGCCGCCCGGCAGGCGCCCGCCACTGGCCGAAAACAAACAGCTCAAGAGCGGCGCGTCCCCGCCGAGCCTGACAGCGAATACAGACGTCCCACCTGAGACGAACGGCCCCGCATTTGGCACGAGCGTGACGAGCGCGCAGCCAAAACCCGAGCCGGCCTGCGCCGGTGCGACGCGGCGTCCTCAGACGGGTCCGGTGGCCCGCTGAACGCGGTGCGCCCGAGCCCGGTCTGCCCGCCGCGGCCCGGGCCGCCGGGCGGGCCGGTGCGGCGGTCGGGCCGCGCCACCCGCCACCTGCACCAGGAAAGTGTCGCCCGACCGTTCGCCGAAGCCCCGCGACGTGGGCGGCCGCGTCCGTCAGCCGCCAAGCCGCGCCTCCTCGCGCCGCGGCGGCAGCGGCCCGCGCGGCGCGCGTGACGGCGACCCAGGTCGCGCGGCGCGCGGCGGCGACCGCGCTCGCGACGCGACCGGCCGCGACGCGCCGGCGCCGCCGGACCCGCGCGCCGCGCCGACCGGGCCGCGCAGCCGCGACATTCACGTGTTGGCCGTCGTTTATCAACGGCGGGGCCTGAAGAGTTGGGTGACAACGGATCCCATTGTTTTCCTGATTTACCCGTCGCCGTGAGTGACGGCCTCAAGCAAGACAAATACATTCGGAATTGAGTTGGGAGCTGGACGGACAGCGACAGAGGCGGCGCCAGGTCAACACGGGCCGCGATCCGGGGCGCGTCACACGCAGCCACACGCCGTCACGTGACGCCCGTCGCGCGAAGCACGCGCCGTTTCCCGCGACACCGGCGGACGCGGGACCGCCGCCCGTGTCGCGCCGGCCGGCGGCGGCAAGGGAGGCGGGCGGCGCGGCGCGCGGTCCGGCGGCTGGCAGCGCTCGGGGCGGCGCGGCGCGGCGTGCCGCGCTGTTTGCTGTGAGAGGTAAACCGCGCGACGACATGACTTGGGACCTGCCGACGGAGCTATGGGCCGCCGGCTGATTTGTGATACCGCCGCCGGCTGCGGCGGCTCCGCTGCCAACCGCGCCGCCGCCGCCGCCGCCGTTCGGCCGGCGACCTGCATCGCCGCCGCCGCCGCCGCCGCCCTTCGAGGCGCCGCGCTGTCAGCGCCGGCCGCGGCTGTCATCCGGGCGTCCAATTTTCGGCGGCGTGGGCCCGGTGCCGGCGGCCGTGACACGCCGCCGCCGCCGGCCGGGCGGCCGCTCCTGGCGCGTCGGCCGGCGACACGTGTCAGCGGCCCGCCCGGACGTGACGAGCGCTCCAGAGAGGCCGCGGCGGCGGACAAACGGGAGACGGCTGAGAGACGGTCGGAGACGGCCGGGAGACGAATGGGAGACGGCTGGGGGACGGCTCCGGGACGACCGGGAGACGGCAGGGAGAAGGCCGGGAGAAGGCCGAGAGTCGGCTGGGAGACGGCCGAGCGACAACTGGAAGACAACTAAAATATGGCCGGGAGACAGACGGCAGAGAGATGAGAGATAGCCTGCAGAAGACTGGACAGGAAAGACACCCAGGCAAGAAAACAGTAGAC
Organism: Capitulum mitella; assembly: GCA_030062745.1. Taxonomy (NCBI): domain Eukaryota; kingdom Metazoa; phylum Arthropoda; class Thecostraca; order Pollicipedomorpha; family Pollicipedidae; genus Capitulum; species Capitulum mitella. The sequence continues at coordinate 2,448,178 of CP099849.1, read as the reverse complement.
AGGAGACGTCTGGAAGACCATTGGATGGAGACGAACAAGCCGTAAACGGATTAATAAGTCCGACGCCATCAATGCTCGCGTCAGTGAACGCCAAGAAGCTCACACTTCCAGGTAGCGTACTGGTCTACGTCACTGTCACCGCTGCATCCAGCGTTTCCTCCATCACTTGCAGACCTGCCAGCCGCCGGGCCCGACCCACACGACACCCAGACGGCTGCCGCTGCCTGCAGCCGCCCCTGCCATGATCTATCGCCGCCGTGTCGCGTAACTCGCGCCCCGCGCCGGTGCCAGCCGCCGTCTGGCCCGCGCTGCCGGGACGCGGGGCGTCACGCCCGGCCCGGAGAGGCGCGGCGGCCTCTCCGGGCCTGGCGGCGGGCGCGACCGTCCGCCGAGTGATCAATGCCGCCGGCCGGACGTGATCGGAGGTGACCGGTCCGGCCCGACACCGGTCATTCGCGCGCTCGTCAATTACCGGCGTCAATAATGCGGCGAGCGCGCCGCACCACGTCTGCAGGGCGCGTAACTGAGGGAGTGGCCGGCGCGGCGGCGGTGCAGGAGCCGGCGCGGCGGCGGTGCAAGAGCCGGCGCCGGGCGCGGAGAAAAGCCACCGGTCGCCTCCTCGTCGCCTCCTCGGGCGCACAACGCCAGGTGGCGCCGGTATTTGGCCAATCGCTTAGAAGCCTCCGCTGATGGTCTTCGCCGGCTCCCAAATGGCGATGATAATGGTGAGATGGAGGCGAGATGAGGTCGTCCAACTCCGATATGGAACAGCCTTTTTCATTTATCTCACCACAGCACGACTTCGTAAGTTTAACTGCTGTTTCCTGATTTGTATGCAGTGACAATGAAGGCGAGACGGGTCACGGAATGAAATGAGCTGTGTTGCAGCACCCTAATTGTCTTTCCGCAATATGTGTTTTTTCTCCGGCGACTAGCTGACGTTTATCACTTAGAGCAGCCCGGGTCCTCTGCCATCTGTCTCACTCCCCCGTGCCTCGAACCTCCCAGAGGAGCGCGCGCAGCCCGCTGCCTGCCCTCGTTTCTGCAGAGCCCCCCCCCCCCTCCGGACGAGGGGCGAGGGGCGGGGGCCGCGTCGCCGCCACTCCGCGCCGTCGGACGCGACGAGCGGCGTTTTTCGCCGGCTGTCCGCGTCATCAGCCGGCGGCGACGGCGACGGCCTGTCGCTCAGCGTGACGGACGAGCAAAAAACGGGGCCGACGGGTGACGGACGAGTGTCACCCGCGCGCCGGCAGCCGGCCGCCCGCCAATCACCGCCGCCCACGCCGGCCGCCCGGTCACGCGCGCCCAAGGCCGCCCCGCCGGGGGGGGGGAGCGGGGCGTCGTCGGCGGCTGGGGCGGGATAGACCCCGGCGACTCCTGCGGAACGACAAACCCTCTCGGTCCCGAGGTTCCTGACCGGGGGAACGCGGGGCCGTCCTGCGGCGGGACAGGAGACGGACGGCGCGTCCGGCGCCCTCTCCGGAGGCCGTCACCGGTCCTCCACCGGCCGCGCCGCAATAAACCATCGGCGGTTTAACGTTTAAAGGCCGGCCGGCCGTTAAAAAGGCCGGAGGCGGAGCGCCGTTTCCGTACTCGCCAGGTTTTCGTTAATCCGTCCGGCTGATCATCATCAAACCGACCACAAACGCGCCCGGGAAACGACCGCGGCATAAAAGAAAATATCGGCGTCAATCGGCCGCAGCCGGGGGCCGTCCGTCGCCGGGTTTTACGGCGGCGTCTTCATTGCCGCCGCTCGGGCGTCCCCATAAAGGTGACCGGACAAAGGGCGGCCGGCGGCGCCCTCTCGTAGCGGATATTGCGGGCGGCCCCCGCCGGCCCGCTGCCCGTCGGTCGCGGCGGCCGGCGGCAGGTGCGAGCCGCCGCCGCCCGCTTTTAAATCATCGTCGCCGCCGACGCGCGGGAGCGCCGCGCCGACATTAGCCAACATGGGCCGGCCGGCGCCCAAATTGATTTCCAAATAAGCGGCGAGCGGCGAGTGCAAGGCGGCCAGCGTTGAGATAGGTCTGGCTGCCGGCAGGCCGCCAAGCCCGGACCGTGCCGGCCGCCCCGGCGGCTGGGGCGCGGGCAGCCCAAAGCCGCGCGAGTCGCGCTCGGCTGGGGGCGGCCGCGGCAGAGGTGTCGGAGCTTCAGTCACCGTCTGGGTGCAAAAGGACTAGAGAGAGTTCGCGCCGTGGGAGAAGACGTGGGGCCCAGGGAAACATGAGACGGGACACAGCAAGTTGTTTTATTTTATATTTCACTTCGTGCGTTTCGTGTTATCGCACATTTCAGAACGTGGGAGTCGGCCTCTTTTGTCTTCCACGCTCTTGCGTCCGCCATGATCGTGTTTTATCGCGGCAGAGTTTTTCTCAACAGAGTTTCTCATGGTGCACTGTCGTGAGATGGCTATTGACCTCTATGTAAATGATCTCACACTTTGTTGAATCAGGGCAGCGACAAAGACTGCTTTGTCACTGGATCGATACAACAGCTCAACAACAGCGGTTTAAATGTTATCGGTGGGTCCTGAGCGTCAGCTGTTACAAGCTCTCAAAGATAAATGGTACAGATCTCACGGATAACGTCGCATCGCGACGAGCCACCGGATCGCTGATTCGGTCCTCATGCAGTATCTGTATTGTCCCGCTTTTCCCTGCGGCGTTATCTCCGTCGCCGCTTCATCGTGGCGCAGACTACCCTCCCACCGCACCAGAGAACCTGAGTCAACACGTCGCTCCCGGCACGGACTCCTCACCCGTCCACCCCGAGCAGAGGAGCGCGCCGCCGCGGCTTTGTCCGGCCGATGCGGCCCCTCGTGTCGCCGGCGCTGCCGCCGCGCCTCTCTCGGATAATCCGCCGCCGGCCGTCCCCGCGGAGCGCGGCCTCTGTCTCGGACAGAAGGCTGATGACCGCCGCCTGGCCGCGCTCCAGAACAGCCGCCCCACCTCGCTCCTCGTGTCTCGAGGAGCGCCGCCCGCCCTCCGGGGCCCGCCTGCCGCTCCAGGACAGCCGCCCCATCTCGCTCCCCGTGTCTCGAGGAGCGCCGCCCGCCCTCCGGGGCCCGCCTGCCGCTCCAGGACAGCCGCCCCATCTCGCTCCCCGTGTCTCGAGGAGGAGCGCCGCCCGCCCTCCGGGGCCCTGACTGCTGTTATCCGCCTGTGGCCCGTCCCTGAAGACTCAGTCCGGTTCCCGGCGTCCCTGCTCTCCTACGTCCTCGTATAGGCGGGTGGTATCAGCCTCGCCTATGTGGACCGGCGGGGCTCCTAAAACGAGCTGCATGCGTCACATTAGGCGACGTCTCTGACCCCCTGAATACTTCAAACAGAAAGAGGATGTAAAAAAGATCTAAATTTGCGCCATCAGACAGCCCCAAGGTTCCGTTGTGGACTTTTTTGTGACTCCATATCCGCAGAGACCTGTTCCTCTGCCCTCCTAGCATTAGATCTTGAAAGACAGAGTTTCCTCTGCCTCTTAATTCATATCCTCGTAATGTCTTAGCAGATGGCTCTTCCTTTTCCTCTGCCCAAGATGTTGGATCTCTACCCTTCCTCTCACCCTGTCCTGTCTTTGTCTTTCTTCTTCATTCGTCTATTTTTTCTCCGTGTCATTTATACCTGTCTGCCTGTGTTCCGCCGGTCTCTATTCTGCCTCCATCCACATTCTGCTTCTGCCAAGGGTTCTGCATGCATCTCCGGCCCGTTTCTGCTCCCAAGGTCAGAATTTTGGGTAGTTTTAGAAGTTTTTAGACCTAGGGAGATTCTGTTCTGAAAATCGTCGCATTGGGTGAAATAATTTCGTCTGTTCTCAGATCAACAAAAAGAGCCCTGCCCTGAATACTCATCCAACTGCCCATTACAGTGCTTATTGACGGTTTTCATGGTCGTTTACCCAAGAGGATTATCAATCTACTGCACATTCCAGAGCAGTCATGTAATGTTTTCTTAAATTTGGGTTGTAATTGTACAAATAAAGCTGAATGTCCACCACATCAGCATTGCTCTCAATATTGGCCTATGTACACTTGCCCTAACTAGCTGCACACAAATATATGCTTTCCTTCTGTTTTATTCCCGTTTGCTCATTTTGTTCTCATCAACCTCACGTCGCAAAGCAAAATTCTTCCCTTGTCTGTCCCTGTTTTCCCTATCTTTGCCCTGCCTCCGTCCCGGCTCTGCCGCTGTCCCCTCCGTTGTCGCTCCGCCTCTGTCCTCGGCCTGCGTCTGACACCGGCCGCCTCTGCCCTGCAGGCGCGCGGCGCTCTCCGGCGGCGCGCGGCCACCGCCTGTCCATCGTCGCCGGATTGACGGGTATTGATCACCGGGCGCCGGTGCGCGCGGACGGCGGCTGGCGACGTCGCCGCGCCCGCCGCCGCCCAGACGGACCGGCCGCCGCGCAGGCCGACAGACAGACAGACGGGCGGACGGACCGGCCGCCGGCCGAGCCGGAGGGGAGCGCAAACAGGCCGCTGACGCAGCCACACGTCGCGGGCAGGCGCGGCCGCCGCCGACGTCGGCCGGGTCGGCCGCGCCGCGCGGCGGAGGTCGCCGGAGACGGGCTGACGGGGGCGGCTCTGGTCAGATGCCCGACCGCGCGATGCCTGTTCACGGTGATGCGATGGGATGTCGATCGGTGAGAGAGCTGCACTGTCCAGGCGGTTGCGTCTCTGTCACGTCACCGTGTAATAGTGTGCAAAGCGCGGAACTGTGCAGTGGTGCACGTGCCCAGGTTTAATTCTAAGCTGCCGTATTTGGGGACATGATCAACCCTGCAAGCAGCGCGAACAGGCCATTAAATAATCAAACACGAAACAAATAATCAAAATGAACAGCAAACGTGGTCTTCCTCGTGCCCCCTTCCAGTCGCTGAGCCCTGCTGGTCGCTTCATTTTGATCTGTCGCCCTCTCGCTGGCAGCGGGCTCCGTCAGACCCTGAAGACGTCCTCCGCAATGCCGGGCTCTGGTCGCCACTCTTTTCCGTGAGCACGCGGACGCAGTGTGGCCGGGCGGCGAGCGGCGGCGCAGCGTGGCGCCGCTTTAACGGCGGCCGCGCCGCATTCGTCAGGCCCAAATGATGCGGCGCGCCGGCACGGGCACCGGTGGCTTTACGTCTCTCATTAGATATCGGCCATAAATCAGCCTCCCCGGCCCGATAATCGCGCGCCCCTGACTGGCATCTTTCTCCTGGCGCGGCCGGCGAGCGGCGCCGGCAGCGGCGGCGCGTCTCCTGGCGCGGCCGGCGACGCCCTGTCGCCGGACGGCCGGCCTGGCCGCGGCGCCGGCCGGACGGGGTCGCCGGGTCGCGCCCGGCGCCCGCGACGCGGGCTCGACCGACGCGTCCCTTTCGCCGAGCGGCGGCGGCCGGCCGGCGGGGACAGGTGAGAAATGGCAGTGCGGCCGCCGCGGCCGCCGCCACATCAGAGCCGGCGCGCCACGGCCGCCGGCACTACACGCTACTTACGCCTGATGACGCCGCTTTCAAATCTCGGCGGTGGTCGAGTCCATTTACCTGAAGTGCGGGCCGCTGTAAGCGAACGGTTCCGCCCGCCCGGCCGGCACGGCGGTTCCCGCGCAGCAGCCGCCTGCGCGTGGCGCCGATGCTGTGCCGCCGGGCGCGGCGCGGCGCGCCGAACGCGACGTGACCTCGCCGCGGCCCGGAACGACGGCGCGGCCGCGCGACCGACGCGTTGCAAACCGGCCGGCACCGTCACAGCTGGGTGTCCCTCTCCCATTCTTATAAAAATAACATAATGACGCCCTTCATCACGACGGACTCATAAACTGTCCCCCATCGATACGGCTCATCCCGGCGGCCGCGACGGCGGCAATCTGACCTCTAGCGGCACAAAGGCGGCACCGATCAATCAGCCGCGGGTGACTGGGAGCTTTGATCGACTGTTTGGCAGCGGCCGGTCCTGTTTTTCCCCGTGTCATCGGACAGATTGCAATAACGTGCGGCCGCGCCGCGCCGGTGACGTGACGGACGTGTCACGCCGCGTCACGGGCGGGCGAGCTGCCCGCCCGGCGGCGGCGGGGGGAGGGGCGCCTCAGGGCGCCTCCCCGCCGATGGGGCTGGAGGGAAGGTGAACGCCTCCCACCCCCGCGACGGAACGGTGCAGAACGCATGTCTTCGGAGACGCCGGCGAGAGATCAGCTGACGGACGAAAGCGAGACGCTCGCTGAGCGATTTCGCCGAAGGCCGCCGGCGAGACGTCCATCGACAGACACGAGCACACTATCGCCGACGGACACTGAGCAAGCGAGCACACGCTGTCGTCGAGCCACGTAACCGGCTCAAGAAGCGTTATGGCCGGAGCTGAATGCCGAGCACAAAAGGCCGGTCAGACCTCCGGACAGGCCGCTTATTGTCCGGAGCCCGCGCAGACAGAGCGGATAGCGCTCTCCATCCCGCAGATAAAGCGGGGCATCCATCCCAGTGGCGCGGCTCCGAGTGTCTTCCAGAGCGGCGGCGAGACGTCGCGGCCATTTCCCGGCCCACTTTTCACGCCGGACACGCGGCCCACCTCTGATGACGCGGCGAGCCCGAGAACGACAGCGGCGATCGGCCAAGATCTGAATCACCTCCCGGGCCGTCGAGTCGAATGCCGCCGGACACGGCCGCGACAGGCGAATGGATCGTCCGATCCTCGCGCCCCGGCCCGGCGCGGCCGACACGACAAGGAAATACTGCGCCTCTTCCGCGGCCGTCGCTGACGTAATCCTTCGTCGCCGTCACGGGCTTATAACATGAGGTCAGAGCTGTCATTCGAGGCTTTCGCAAGCGCCGCCGGCATCCGAGCTCCGCCCAGGCCGAGGACTAAGCACACAACGGACGGATGTCACCGGTCGTTAGCATTGTCCACGTTGTCGAAGGCGCGCGGCCCGCCGACTTTGCCAACCCCCCGGCGCTCTGTTTACCCGACAAACGTCCTGCCGGCAGCGCAGAGCAGCTATGAACCGCTTGCGATGTAATGTGGGCAATCCCGCTGAAAGGCCCCAGCACGGGGCATCTCCGAGACAGACGCTCCGAGCCTGCGGTCTCTCTCGGACAAATGTTACAATAATAATATTCAAATGGTCATGTGTGTCACCACTCATAGCACAAGTAGGATCTACGCAGGGGTGTAGCCGATGGGGGGGCAAGGGGGCCAGGACCCCTTGGGTTTGAAGTTTTGACGTTCCTTTACGCATAAAAAATAAAAGTGAATAACAATTTGCCCAAGTCGAAAATAAACAGGTCGGAATCCGTAGTTTCCTGTTTTTCGGGAGGTTTGGTTTGTCCTGGCCTTCTCCTTAGCGAAATCCTAGCTACGCCCCTGTGTCTATGCCAGCTCGGAAGCTGGTGTGAGAGGGTAATAATCGGTTTTTAAATGGCGAACCAAAAACAAAACATCATGGATTGTTATCTAGCCCATAAAAGTATGAAGTTGTATATGTAAAGAATTCGACTTACCAAGAAATAACGTGGTCCAAAAAAAGGCAGAAAACCCGATTGGGGACGGCGCCAGGTTGTCTTCATCTTTCCTGTACAGCTTCCAGCTGGTCCTACCAACTTAGTTTGCCCTCCTTCGCCTGTGCAAAGTCGCGCCGTCATCAGTCTGTCCCCCCCCCCCGTCGGTGGTCTAACCTCCCTCTCCGTCGGCGGTCTAAGGCACTCTGACGGGGCGTCAGCCAGGCTCGACACGTCCGTCCGGCAGCACTCGGTCGGCGAGGCGCGCGGCCCCGCCAACGGCCACCGGCCGTGCCCGGACGGTAAAACCGGCCGGCTGGGCGGCCGCGCCCGCTCTTGGCCCGGCACCGACAGACCGCTCGTCACCGGCCGGCCGCCAGCCTTGAAACACGACGCCCGCTCGTGACAGAAAAGTAAGAGGGTGAATGACGCGACTCAGCTCGCAAATGGCCTGCACAGGCCCCGGAAAAAGGTCACGGCGCGCCACGCTCCGATAACTCTGAGCTTAACACCTCTCACTTTCCTCTGCGACAAGGATATGCGCCGCGCGTCACTTGGTTTCCTGGAGGAATAACATGCACTTCCAGCATCATGCGAACGTAAAATCACCGAGACGAGGCTTACAACAACTTTGGCATGTGCAATAGAAAAGCCTAAGGTGGCTGTGAGTGACGAAAACCTGGCAGTAACTTGCCGGCCCCTCCGTCAAACGGACTCAGGAGAACAAAGCGAACCACCGACGAAATGAAATGGACATGATGACGGCGTGCTGAAAGTTTCGCTTGACTCCCTAGATGTGACGGATTCTAATTAAATTAATCCACGAGTCAGAAGTTGTGATAATTTTCCCCACAGGGGAGTGGCTGGTAGTGCTATCACATGCTTCCCGGAGCCCTCCTGTTTTCGATATCTGTCGGAACTACATCCAACAAAGTTCCTTCACAGAAGTAAACATTTTCCGCCAGGGATAGTGTCGGGTAATTAGGGACAGGATTCAGCCCAGAGCGCATCCAGAAGTGGAAAGTGCTGCCGCAGCCGAAACTTGCCATCTTACATTCTTGCCCCGTCTCGCGAAACAAACGACACAGGTGGAATGGACAGAACTTTTTGCAAACGTAAAATACCTGATAAAACGCAAGTTTTCTCCGCCGGCGGTTCGAAATAACGACACCGGGGACGCCAACTTCTCGGGAGAAAACAGTGGCCGGCGCGCGGCGGGCAGGTGGGCGCCGGCTCGCACCGAGACAAAGGTGCCGGCCGCGGCCGCCCTGTCTCCCCGCCGTAAGTCAGCGCCAAGGCCCGGCCGGCGACAGCGCCGGCTCCCGTGACAGAGCTGTAACTCATTACTGGCACTTTATTATCGACCCGGTAAGTGGCGCCGAGACGAAACCGAGCACCCTATCGCGCCGTAAAAGATGAATAAAACGAATCTGCCCGACGTGAAAGGCCAGCCGGCAGAGACGTCCGGCGCGGGCATAACTCAGTCGCGCCCCGCCCGGCACCGACAACAAATCAAGACGTTTTACGGGCCGCCATGTTTGATGAGATGACGTCACGTGCATGAGAAATATTTGCCGGTGAAATATGCGGCCATTCCAGCGGCGCGCGGCGGGCGATAATTTATGTCCATCAATGGCTGTCTGTCTCGTTAAGCGGTGACGAATACCGAACGGACGGTCGTCCATTGTCATTAGCCGTGCTCGGTAGCCGGCCGCGGCGCCCGCCCGCGGACCGCCCTAAATCCGCGGCGGCGGCGGCGGCGGCGGCGGCGGCGGCGGATGACGGCCACCTCCGATTGAGCGGCCGCCGGCGACCGGGCCCGGCCGGCGGCGCCGCCTTTCAGCTGTCCGTCTCAGCGGCCGACAATTGAGGGGGCGCGTGACGAGCGCGCGCCGCCCGGCGACGGCTGCAGACGGCTGCAGGCCGCCACCCGGCCGCCGCCGACCGCTCTCCCTCCAGAGGTCGGGAACTGGGACCCCGATGCCGCGGCAGAGGCGGAGCAGCCGCCGCGGGCGGTTCCGGCCGCTCCTCCGCGGCGTCACGTGACGCGGCACGACTGACGCGGCAGACGTCACGCGGCGCGGGCGCGGGCGCGGCGGATGGCTGCAGCGCGCGGCCCGCAGTCTGCGCAGTGCAGGGCACGGTCACCGTCCCGCCAGGGGCGCGCCCAGGAGGAGGCTGGGGTCGGCCCGCCGACAGCCCCGGACAGCACCAAAACAAACGGAACAAGGCACCTGCTATCAGCAGCCGGGTCCCCTCATCGAGTATGCACGATGAATGACGCCCCCCCCCCCCGGCCGGCCGCTGGGCGCGCCGGTGGTGCAGAACATGACTGCAGGCCGCCGATGAGTGGCTGCTGCCACGGAGCGCGGCCCACGCCTCGTCATCGCCGGGTTACTGGGCGCTGTCGGCCGGGGGCGCGGCCCGTCCGGCGTCCGGCAGCGCGCGCTCCCCCCGCGCGCAGCGCGAACATCATCTCCAGGCTCTCCAGTTGCACGACCAACGCGCGGAGCGCCCGCCACTCTCGACTGCCAGCGTCGCTGCAAAGCCTGCGGCGCCGGCCTAACCCGCCTGCGCCCGCCGGCCGGCCCACTGGACCGCACAGATACACAGGCCGGCCCCGGGAGGACCGGACAGACGGACAGACGGACAGACGGACGGACGGGCGGCCGCGGCCGCCGCGGCCGCCGCCTCTCGGGGGAGCCGGGCAGGCGGCCAATGTTTGAGCGCCCGTCCCAGTGACACGCTGTTTACAGGTGCATCGCCGCGTGATTGACGTCGATGACAACCGGTAGGAAAAACTGAAGGGCTCTCGACATGCCGATATCTCATTTAAACAGAGGAGGGCGCGCGCGGGCCGCCGGCCGGCCGCGGGCGCGCGCCGGGCGCGGGTAAACAGGGCGCCGCCGGCCGACCGCGCCTCTGTCAATACGGTCTGTTTAGATTTTCGTCATGGGGCCGCCGGAAAAAGTGACGCGCCCCGGTCAAAATACGGGCCGGCGGCGCCCCTCCATCAATCAGCGGCCGGCTGGCGGCTGAGCCCGCCCGTCCGTCCGACGGCGCGCCGGAGCGGCCGGAGCGGCCGCCGCCGGCCTGCCGTCCATCTCCGGCGGCGAACAATGGCGCGCCGCGCCGGCCGGCGACGCGCCCGCAGCCGCTAATAAAAATATCCGCCCGTCACGCGGCGCGGGCATTCCGCGGCGCGCGGCCGTCACCTGTCGACGGCGCCGTGACGGCCGTGACGGTCTGTTGTGCCGGCCGGAGATGACGGGGGCTGTGGCGGCTGTGACGGGCGTGCTGCGCCGCCGCCAGACGAGGCCGCGGTGCGTGAGTGGCCGGGCAACCGTGCCCGGCGAGCCCAAGGCAAGCATTCTGTGGAGCTCGAGTGTTGTGATAGATAGAGCGCCTGTTGCAGACTCTCAGCGCTTATCTCTGGGCAAATACAATCTCCTCTGTTTGCCTGTCATTTCGCACTGACCAGCGTGCTAAGCCAGTCAAGTAGCGCGGTGCTGCGCGACCGTGGGACATCCCTCGCCGTCGTCACCACCCAGACCCCGCCCGCTCGGAGGCCGGCCCCGTCCAGCTCAATGACGCACGACCCAAGCCCTGATCTCTCAGACTCCGCTCTCCTACCGCCAGCGGCTCCCCGCCCGCCCAGCGCCGCCGCGCCGTCTGATCCGTCCGCCGTATCCGCGTGAAGTCCGCATTGTCCGCCCGTCACGCGCCGTTCAGTTCAAGTGTCTGTTCGTGTCCGCTGTGTGCGTGGCGTGTCCGCACTGTCCGCCATCCCGCGCCGTCCGCCCGTGCCCACGGCGTGCCGCCCGGCCGGCCCGCGCGCCGTCGCCCGCGCGGCCGTGTCCGCGCCGTACGCCCGCCGTCCGCCGGCGTCCGCCATGGCGGCGTGTCCGCGCGGCGGCGGCGCCGGCGGCCACGGCCGACCTCGGCCGCCGTCCTCGGCCGGCCGGCCGCGCCACTGCAAGTCATTACGACAATAACGACCGGCGCGTGATTGATGCCGCGTCTCAGATAGTGACGTGGCGCGCCGCCGGCGCCGCGCCCGGCCGCCGGACGCCGCGCCGACATGCGCCAACCGCCGCTGACTGGGAGGGACGCTCCACGGCGGCCGCCGCTCGCACGCACGTTGGAGAGGCGGCGCGCATTCATGCAGCGTGCGTTCATGACCCACGAGCGAGAGCGCGCAGAGGCCAATCGACGACAAGTTTCGCGTGCGTCTCGCATGTTCGTACACATGTACGCGTTCGCGTCAGCACGCGTGTTCGCGCGGCTGTCGGCGGCCGCGCGACTCGGCGCGTAAACACGGCGCGGCCGGCTGGCGGGCCGGCGCGGCGACGCTGCAACGGCGGCCGCGCGCGCTCTTTGTGCGCCAGCGGCGGCCGGACGGCGGCCGGCCGTTTTTACCGGGCGATGATGCGGCAGGTGGGGGAATTCACTCGTCACCTCGACGCGACCACAAAGGCGGCCCGCGGCGCCGGCCGGCGACGGCGGCGACATCTCGCGGCGCCGAGCGGCCGGCGCCTCCGCCGAGCGCGCCGGGCTGGCCGCCGGCGCGCCGCTCTCGAACGCGGCCGTCTCCGGACGGGGCCGGCCGAGCGGAGCGGAGCCGGAGCGGACGTTTTATTTTCCTGTTGTTTTGCCGGTGTCAGGACGGGTCCGCCGGCCGCAGCGCGCCCCAATCCGGCCTGCATCCTGTCGATCCGCGGCAAATCAAACTGTCACCATTTTTTGTCGCCGGAGCCTTTCACTGGCGGCAATTAAGCCGGCGTCCGGGCGCGGCGGGATGATCAAAACAAGCGCGCGCGCCGTATTGATTTTCCGAGACATTTTCCTCTCATTCCGGCCGGCCATAAATCACCGGAATGACACCCATCAATCGCCGGATCAATAGAGGCGGGACAGCCGGCCGGCCGGCGGACAGGCGGACGGACAGAGGCGCGCCGCGGGCACCGGGGCGGGGAGCGGGCCGCACGAAGAAAGCGGGGACGGCGGAGGGAGCGGAGAGCGGCCGCCGCCGACGCCAGCTGACGCCGGCGCCGGCGGCCGGGTGGACAGCCGCCCGGCCGACTGACGGACGGACAAAAGGACAGGCGGATGGACAGGCCATCTGGCCGAGACGGATCAAGGCCGGAGAGAGACACGGCGGCGGCTGAGTCACGCTGACGGTCACGGCGGCCGACAGCGGGAGAGTGGGGGAGAGGGGGTGGCCGGCCGGAGAGAGAGGAGAGAGGAGAGAGTGGGAAAGACGGAGGACGCGACGGAGAGAAAGACAGGGAGGGAGCAAGGGAGAGAGACAGACAGAGAGAGGAGGCAGAGAAGGGGGAGAGGGAGAGGATTAATAAACGTAGGAGGAGGGAGGCGGGGATAGAAAGAGCGAAAGAGAAACGATGCACTCAAGGTGGACATTCACGGTTCGGACCGTCGCTGTCCGCTGTCTTCACCGGACCCAGCGGACAGACCGCCTGCCTCAGCCTGACCGACAGCTAATCAGTTCGATCCACGCCCGGCACATCGCCCGTCATCCGACGCGTCGGAGGCCGACGCTCCCGACCGTCGCCCCTCTGACGTTCGACCGACTGCCGCCGTCCCGCCCGACGCCGACGAGCACAGCCGTCCGGCGACCACGAGGCGACCTCTCGCGCCACGTCGTCGACATCGACACCGCCCCGCCGCATCCGAGCCGCGGCGGACAGACAAGCCGCCCCCCCCCCCCCCAGACTCCGCCGGCCGCTGTCCGGCAGGCGCCGGTCGCGTCCGCCGCTGTTTATCCGCGCCGGCCGGCCTCGTATCGACGCGGCACGGCGTGCGGACCCGTCGCGCGCACCCGGACCCGCTGACGGACGGGTGCCCTGGCCCAATCGATGTGGCCGGCCCGGCGTCCGGCGGCGACCGCGGCCGGCCGCCGGCGGCGACCGCGGCCGGCCGCGGCGGCGACGCGGCGGCTCCGATCGAAGGCCGCCGGCGCGATCCATCAGCCGATCGCGGACATTTGACACAGTTTAACAGCTAAACAAGCGCGGGCCTTGGCGGCGGCGGCGCTGTCCGGCGCGCGCGGCCGCGCCTCCGCCGTTGATTGATGGCCCGTTCAGCCTTCACTATTCCGGATAGAGATTGATGCCGGCCGCGGCACGCGGCCGCCGGCGCCGGCGCCGGCGCTCCGGCGGCGCGCGGATTTTATCGCGCGCGGCCGATTCGTCGGCGGTCGCCTCCCGCTCCGCTCGGACGCCGGGCGTCATGTACGGTCGCCGCGCCGCCGCCGCCGCCATTGATTGGACGGAGGCATTACCACCGGCCGCGCCGGCCGCCTGCGTGATCAGGAGCCGTGCCGCAGCCGACGGCCGACGGCCGGTGCGACGTCTTCAGCGCCGACGACGACGGCGGCGGCGACAGCGCCGGCCGCGGTCAGGGCGGCCGCCGCGGCTGGCGGGCGCTGACTCGCCGCTCCCGGCCTGGGCTGAGTAGATTTGTTCCGGCTCTCGCCTGAGGCTGGCCGTCTTCCTCGACCCTGTACAGACCCTGTCGGCCCAGGTGACGGCCGGCGGTCGATGATCACGCCGCGTCCGCCCGTCACGTCCTGTCAGCGCCGACAGCGACGGCCGCGACCGGACCCCACGACTCGCCGCGCCACGACTCGCCTGTAACGGCGCGCCTGTCACGTGACGCGGCCGTGACCCGCCGCGCGCCGCAGGTGCGCCGCGTCGGCCGACATTCCGCCGGGACAAATGTGACGCGCCGCGTCCGTCGGCGGCGGCGCGGCCGGCGCCTGCCAGCCCGCCGCCGCCGCCGCCGCCGCCCTCCTAGCGCAGCCATCATAGCCAGGTGATTTAGTGGCGTCGTTCTGGGGCGGCGGCGCGCGGTAACAACTGCGCCGGATGGCGGCGAGTAATGAGAACCGAAATGAGTGGCCCGGCCCCGGAGAATAGAGTCGCGTTGCTCGCACTTTATGAGTTTATATTCGCGGCGACGTGAGATAGCCGGTGCGGATGATGGCGCGGTCAGGCCAGCCGGGCCCGGCCGGGAGGGGTTAAAGAGGGCATAGTTGATAGCGCTCCTGCAAAATGAAGCTGTGACGCTGGCGACGACATGAGCGTGAGGCCCGGCGCCTTCCTGCGCAAATCGGTGGTCACCGTGGCTTCTTTCGCCCGTCCGGCGGCCAGACACGGCGGTTCCGGCGGCGTGCCCGCGCCACGGGCGTCACGCCATCACTGTGCAAAAGAAAACTGATGCATATGCATGCACGTGAACGCCGAATCGGCCCAACACTTGCCAGATTCGTTAATAGCGGTGCTTTTAGGCGGCGGCGCGGGCCGATAATTTGCGGCCGGCGTCGGCGGCCAGTCACGGCAGGTCCGAGCGGCCACCGGTCGGCCGTGGACCGGGCCGTCACGACCGGCGGCCGGCCCGGCCCGTCTGCGAATCACGGCTGCACGACCATCAGCGGGCGTCCCAGAGATCAGCACCACTGATTCAGACGCCCACGCCTCCGCCCCCCCCCCCCCCCCCGCTCCAGGCCGAACCGGCCGCGGCGGCGGCGCCGGCGGCGCACACGAATCGCCGTGTTGTTGGCCGCGCCCGCGAGGCAATCACAACAGGGCCCAACTTGTCGGCCCTAAATCGCGCCAACTTCGCGACGCCGCCGGCCGGCCGGCCGCGGCCCTGCCCGCTAATGAGGAGCCACGCAGCGGCGCTGCAGGCGCGCGGCCGCAACTGGCCCGGGCGGACGTGACAGCGCGCCCGGCCGGCACGTGACCGGCGCCCGCGGCGACGCACCGCCGCCGCCGCCGCCGGCTCACCTTTAATCCGCCGGCGGCCATCGCGGCGCGGCGGCGCGTCGTCGGTCTACAAACAGGCGGGCGGCGGCCGTTACAGTGGCACCGGCCGCCGCCCTATTATGTCCGTTACCATTTCAATTTGGCCAAATAGGCGCCGGAAAGAGGAGAGGCCTATTATGGAGTAGATGAATTTGTGATAAACGGCGGTACGAGCCGTTGGGATGCGCCTCCAGACAAGAAACAAGTGTGCCAGAGGCGATTAAGGGCTTCTGAAAATGCCCGCAGGGAGCATCAAGGGGCGAGGGTCTCGCGGCCTGGCGGACATGCACGTGAAATGTGGGCCCGGCGTCGTGCGGAAAATAACCCCGTTCCGGGGCTTAGCTAAGAGATTGACCATACGGCGCGGGATGGAAGGCGAGGTCCAAACGACAGTGGCTGTCATGTTCTGGAAGTCGGAACACATTGGCGGCGGCGAAACGGCGTTTCGTTCCGAGTTGGCGGCAATGAAAACGGCCGGTCATTGCCGAGCGGCCGGCGCGTCTGCCGGGTCGGCATTAACCGCAGCTAAAGTCATTCTTAGAAAAGATATATGGCTTTCTTTCGGCCGGACGTCATGAGCCCAAATGCCCGTAAGGGTATCTGAAGAGACTCCAAGAGGTCTGGAAGGGTATTTGAGATGGCTATCACAAAAGACGTTTTCTTCATGATATTTTGCGTTTACATCTATGTGAAGTCTTACAAAACAAAGCATTACAATGGCAATGCTCAATATCTTGATAAAATCAAACATTCAGCAAGAATGTCACGGTTCTTGTTGCACAAAAACGAATGCGCGTTCCTAGATCAATGACAACACGCAACCAGCCCTGTCAACCGCTATTGCATTATAGCAGATGTCTCCACCATTTCAGCACAGAATCGTGCCGGCAACAGAACGCCAGTCACCGGCGTCATCCCGCACCTCTGGCCGCCACCGGCAGCCGCCGCCAGCTACAAATGAAGCCATTAGCAGCTCTCCGAGTCCCAGCCGCCGCGGCCGCCCGCCCCGCCCCCACCGTCGGCGCGCCGCCGGCACGCCTGTCAGCTCGAGCCGCGTCGCGGCCGCCGCGTCGGCCGGCGGGCCGGAACGACGACGGCGCATTTTTGCCGGCTTTGTCTCAGGCCGTCGTCTGCGCGCCGCTCCTTCCGCGCGCCGGCGTCGCTTCCGCGAGTGTTGTCCGAAAAGCGCGCGCCCTGACGATTTTCTTTTCATTTGGGCCGGCGGAGACGCGGCCGCCGCGACGCTTCTGACAGAGCCGTAATTGTTGTCAATAAGTGCGGAGAACCGCTTCCGACGCTGCAGACAATGTTCGCCGGACGGAGGTGGTCGTCGAAAAACGGCGCGAGGCCGGACCGAGCGGCGCACGCCGAGACCAAACAAAATCTCCTAAATCACTGCGATTAAACAAACAGGATCGGCCAGGTCATTCAATGAAGGCCGCGCCGGAGCCATTCTGTATCACAGCACGCAACGATAAATCACGGATTGTATTTGCTTTGGCCGGGCCCGGACGGCAGCGGGCCCCGGCTGTCCCAATCTAAGTCCGTCAAATCTTTCAACGCCACATTATTTCAATTAACACCTAAACATGTCGCCGGCGGCCCTTATCCATCACGTCCTGATGGCATACAAAGCCAACCATCACTCTAAATCACGTCGGGCATCCCGCTCCTCCGAGCAGCCATGCACGATTGGCGCAAAAAGGGGACAGCGCCGGCCGGCGGCCGCTGAGTGGCCAGTGCCGCGGCCCCCGGCCGGGCGGCGGCCGCCTCCGTGCCACCGGCGGCCGCCGCAGCGCCGCTGGCCCCGCCTGCCGGCGCCGGTGGGTGGGAGCCGTCAATCTCGTCCGGCCGCCGCCTGCTTATCATAATCCTTCGCGCCGGCAACTGGTCAGACCGGTGGCGGCGGCGCCCGCCCGGGCCGGCTCGGCGCGGCCGGCCGAGGCGGCGGCGCGGACAGGTGTCGCCCTCGCCGCCCTCGCCGCCGGCGGCCGCCCGCCGCCGCACGTGCGACCGACACCGGCGGCCCAACACTAGCCAGGAACCCGGGCTTTCCATCGCTACGCACAACGTGGAGGAATCAGTTCACGGCAAAAGATCGGAGCTAAACGTCCTGCTGTTTATGTTTTCACATCTGCCTACAAAAAACAAATCGGCCATGAGATTCGACATCTTAGTAGTCGGAAGTACCAAGTACAGCTCGTTTCCAACAAACCGTCGTGATTAAAAGGCGTGCCACCACGAGAACCGGCACCCACAGATACAAAACAAACCGATGATTCCTTTGTCCGATCTAGATCTACGAGCAGATCGCTTGCACTCAGCAAACAAGCAAAAAAGGAGCGGGCGGCGCTCCTAACCACCTGATGGGCGTCCCGACCACCAGCGCCTCCCGCCACGGCCCGGAGAAAGACGAACCGCCGACGGCGGGCCGCGGAGAACAGCTGCCGCCGACCGGCCACTGTTTGGATTCCCATTACGTGGTAAAAACTCGTCAATCACGGCCTGAGCGGCGGCTGATGGATGCGGTCCGCATGCGGCGGCGGGGCCCCATTACCTGGAAACACGGGCGGCGGCGGCGGCCGCGTTCGGGCCGGCGTCGAGACGCGGCCGAGGCGTGGTCCGCCCCGCCGGCGCGACGCTCTCGCCGGGACGTCGGCTCGCCCGCCTCGGACCGGCGCTCGGATGGTCTGGCTCGGTACGCTCCGGTCCGATCCCCGACAGTGGTCCTTCGTCATCGCTGGCAGACGGCCGACTCTGTTTCCACGATGCTGTCGTGGGCTTGGCACCATTTTCTCCTACTGATGTTCTGAAGTTTTTTTATCAACCTCTGCTCAATTCTGGATGCTGCTCGTTCTAGTTGTACCCATTTTGTCAACGTGCACCCACAGTAGCACTGCTTTTCTAACGACAATTATTTGCCTCTTCTACTTATTATATTACTTATTTATATTTATCGCTTTCGTCTTTTGTGTTCTGGCATGCAACTGCCCAAACCACCTGAGTGAAACTCTCAGGGTTTCAGCACCAATTTTAGCTCCTGACATCACTGTTTAATTATTTTGCCGAGCACTGAGTCTTCGTATGTAAGTTTTCCCCATTTCAAAGTTTATTTCAGCCTCTTAATTTCTCACTCATAAAACTCCTGGCTATGTTGCTGCTTCTGACCTCTCCTCTAGATTACAACTAGCCCACCACTGCTTCCCTTCCCAGACTTCTCTCCATGGTTTCACCCGTCTCCTTTTCACTAAGCTGTTTTTCACGCCACCTTGGCCCTGTCACACGTAGCGGCCCTTTATCACAGTCCCGTCCCAGCCTTTATCCCGCAGCATGTCTCGGCCAACCTTTCTTTCCCTTTCGCGTCTAACGTGTTCCATCTCTTCGACTCGTCACGACAGCGCGGATCCTTCGCCCTCCCCTCCCCACCTCGTCCCTCCGTGGCCTTCCCGTCTCACGGTCTCACGTCCCATCTTTCCGGCTCATCCCGTCACGTGACCCCAGGGCCTGCTCTCACGTCGCCGGCCGTGCCGCCGGTCCCCGAGTTGTCCGCGCGGCGCCCCCGCGGCCGCCCCGTCCGGGCGGCTGCTGCGGCCCGACCGGACCCGGCCGACCTGACCCGCGCCCGATCCACCCATCACCTGCCATAATTGGAGCGGCGCCGCGCGCCTCCGCCGCCTCCACCGCGCCCGATCGGCGCGGTTGACGGGTTTTTGCCCGCCGTAACCCGAGCTGCGCGGCCGTGCCGGCGTTGCGGCTGCAGCGCCGCGCGGCCGTCTGCAGGTGTCCGCGTCACCTGCAACTCACGGCGGCCGGGCGCCGCCCGTCTGCAGGCGCCGCCAGCGGCCGCCGCGCGGTCGCGTGGCGTCGGCCGCCGCCGCGCCGGTGTACTACAGCGCGCCGCAATCGCCACCATCGGCATTTACATGGCTAATCTGCAGCGCGCCGCGTATCTGATTAAAGGCTTCGCGCCGGGACAGCTGTCGGGGCCGCGCGGCACAACAGGATTCCTAGGCGTCGCGGCCGCGCGCCGCTGTCCGTCGCCCCGAGTCCGTTCGCTCCATCTTCCCTCACAATGCGTCCGATCCATAAATCCGTCCCAAGGCCGGCGCTAATCCAGTCTTCTGTCATCCTGTCCTGTAGACGGTGTCATTCAGCTGTCATACGAATCAATCAGTGACGTCAGCGCGTCACGTGACGCCGGCGGACGTGTCCGGGCGGAGGCCTGTCGGCCGCGACAAGCTCGGACGTCAGCCCAACGAGCGGCGGCCGCGGACGCGCTGTCGAGCTCGCCGGCGCCCGCCGGCGACGGCCGTGACGATGATCAGCACCGCGCGGGATCGACTCGGAGGGCTGAGGCGAGGGAAGAGGCCCCTGTCCGGGCTCCTGACACTGGCATTGCCGACTCTGCTTCGGGCCCATCCTTTCCCTGCATCACCATAGGCGTAACGCTAAATTACAGCACCACTGACGACGCAATGTACCAACAAGAGCACAGGCGTCATCATCCTTGGGCCTGGAGCACCACCCCGGGAGTCTAGAGCACCAGATCTGGACAGCCAGGTGTCGGCGGCCGCCAGGATCGACGGCAGCCTGGCCGCGGGAAGCCCGGAAAATCCGAACCGCAGCGGCCGCGAAAAACGAGAAACGGAAAGGGCGCAACATTGTCCGAGGTTCGGCCGGCGCGCCGCGGACGGCACCGAGGCCGCGCGGCCGGCGGTCGGCCGCGCCGGAAGAGGGCGCGCCGCCGCCGCCTGAGCGACAGCGCCGCGACGCCAAGGCTGACGCGCTGACAGAGACGGACGGCTCCATATGGACAAAGGCCTCGGCGGCCGTCTCGGCCGACAAAACCGCGCCGATCCTATCGCCGGCCGAGTTTCTCCGCGCCGAGCAGGCCGGCGAATTCACGGCCGCTTGCCGCGACGGCTTTGCGTCATCGCGCCAGCCAGCTGGGTGGCGTGTTGAGCGGAGTTTTCACTTGTCCCGGCCGGGGCATCACTCCGGGACGGACGTTTTCCTCGAATCAGATACGGCGAAACAGGCGCCGAGCGCGGTGAACGGGCACAGGACGCCCTTTGAACAGATCTTTCATTTTTCCCTCTCCCCAGTTTTGCTTGTAGAAGTTATCATTACAAGCCGGCAAGTTCATGTTCGCAAAAATCGCGGCGCGCCTGCCCAACTCTCTCAGATCGGCGGCCAACGAGTTCCGAGAGCGGCTCCGAGCCTCACGAGCTCGGCCGCCGCGCCGACATCAATCAGGCGGTCCGAATCGCACGCGGCGTGAGGCGTCGCCGCCGCATCGGCCGCGTCATCGCCGCGCCTTATTCAGAGCGCGAGCCATTACCGGCGGCGGCGGCCGGGCGGCCGGGCGGCCGGGCACGGGAGCAGCGCCGGCCGCGGCTGCACGGCCGCCGCCTCCGTCAGCCGCCGTCAGAGGGTTCACACCGTGCCGGCGCCATCAGCGGTGATTCACGCGGAGAAAGCGGATCACGTGGCGCGTTCCCGCGGCGTGACGGCCCCGGGCGGCGGCCGCCGCTTGCAGGAGGCGGCCGGCTCGCCCGTGACGACCCGGACCGGGCCAGAGTCCGGCCCGGCCCGGGGGACTGGCCGGCCGCGGAGCCGCGGCGTCTTCCACTGTCGCGGCGACACGGCCGACTGGGCCGGCCGCCGGCCGCCGCGCACTGCAGGCATGAAATCGCGGCGACCGCGACGCCGCCCGTCACGTCCGGCGCGGCGCTTCGTCATCAGTTCGGCGCGGAACAAATGGTCCGCTAATAGCCGTCGCATCAGCTGCTCGAAAAACGTAATTAGTTGTTAGCGAGCGTCCCTCTCGGGCGTCTCGCCAAGCCAAACACTGCATCGCGCCGCGCGGTGGCCAGGACCCGGCGCGTACCTCGCCGACACGAGCGGCCAGCGGCGGGCTACACATCCGGCGACGGAAAGAGAGCACCGACGAACACTTCCACGCCAATTTGCCACGACTCCCTTACATCAGATAATCTGACAACGTGACAGCATGATTCAGAGGGCCCCACTTTGCAACGTTCAAGTGTGGGAAGCGGCGTCTCGCTGGGTTAGAACCATCATCTCATAAACTGGCCCGGCGGAAGGGCTGACGGGGCTTTGCACGCGGTCGCACGTCATGGCCGTCACCATGGCAACGGCTGCGGTCACCGCCAGGCGGTACGAAGAACTGCTGGCGCATCTGGACACGCATTCAATAACCCGACAGCCACCTCGACAGCTGATTTATTGCCCTTTTTATGCCCGCATCATCAAAACGGACGACTTTCCGTCGTAATTATCATAGCGTCACGATTTACCATTCAGCCGGAGCTCGGTGCCGCCCGCGGCTCCGGTGTTAGCCGCCGCGCCGGGCGTCGCAGTCGCCTCCGCCGCGCCGCCGGCGGTCGGCTGCCGGGTAGGCTGCACCGCGGCGACGACGACTGCAACGCCCCGAAAAGTGACAGCACACTAACGGACAGAATTTTGGTCGCGAGATCGCGCCGGCCGCCGCCGCCGGCGGCCGCGACGCCCACGCCGTCCGGGCGCGAGGCGAGACGGGGCCCCGCCGGGCCGGATCTGGGGCCCGAGGCCGGTTTCAAAGCGGCTTTGATCGTTCACCATCAAACAGCGCGGGCCATTGATCGGCCTCCTATCCCGGGTGCGAGACCACGGTCCGGTCAGCTGGCGGCGCTCGTCGCTGATTATTGTTTGTAGTTTTGCTATCAATTAAAGTCGTCCTCAGTTGTTCCAGCGGCTCATCGATTAAGTTCGCCGTACTCCCATTAATCCGAACATTTACAAACAACAGTAAAGCGGCCAATTAGACGTCTATGCGCGTCAGCCCGCGCTGATGGATGCGCCGGTCGATCTTTTTTCGGCCGCCGGTCCGGCCGACCGGTGTAGGGTGACGCCCCCGCCGGCCGGCCGGCCAAACACCAGGTGCCGGCTGACGGCCGCGAATCCGTCCGCGACTGACACCATTCTGATTGCGGCCGGCCGGCTCCAAAATGGCCGCCCCGGAGTCGCGGTCCGAGGGGGGCCGGTCTCGGAATGCCCGCCACCCCCTCCGGTGCCCGGCCGGGCCGCCCGCCATCGCCGCGCGGCGAATCCATCAGCGGCCGGACCGCGCGCCGGAATCGATCATTTATTTTATGCCTATCGGGAAAATTGCCGGCCTCTTTGAAGGCGGTGTCGTCCGCCGAGACAAAACACCGACGGGGCGGCCGCGCACCGGCCGGCGTGGGAGGGACGTGATTATTACAGATTGTTTAGCGGCTATTACGACTCGACCCGTCCGCGGCCGCGGCCGGCGCCGGGCGCGACCGTGCGCCGGCGAGTCGGACGCCCATTCTCCGCCGTGACGCGCCGCGTAATGCTTCCAGGTCCGGCCCGCTCCCCGGGCTCAACGTTCGGCGAGCTCTTGTCCGCCGACCCCGGACAATTTGCCATAAATTGTGACGCTTTCCGCCGCCAGCTGACAAAAACAGGTCGTGTCCAGGAATGTATCCGCATGGACTCCCGCCAGGCAGGGCGGCGTCATACGTTTTGAGCCCACTGAGGGTCCGCGAGACGTGTCGCCGCAGCCCTCGAACGGCGCGTGACGAATCGATCCGCCTGCAAGTCCATGTCAGGTTCGGCCTATTCGTTTATGAGCGTTAGCGTGTAGACCGCAGGGCATCAATCACGTCCGGCCCTTGCAGCGCCTTTCAAAATTTCCGAACGACACCGGCATTAAAGCGCGACAAAGGCCGCCGGCAGACTTTTCGCGACGGTAGCCTCGCTCGAAAATCCGAGAGCGACCCGCCACGACACGCCACTCGCGCTCGGCGAGTGGCAGCTCCGCGCCATTTTCCCGCGTCCGGGCCGAGCTGGCGCGCGCGCATCCGGCGAGATCCGTTCCGATCGCGGCGGCGCGACCCTCCCCGCCCGGTCCTGTTGTCCCCGTCCTCGCCTCCGCGGCCACCTCCCGAACTCGGTCCACACCTGGTCCGTCAAAAGCCGCCGCCGCCGGCGGCCGCGCGCTGTTTGCAGCCGGGCGCGCAAATACGCCAAAACGGCGCGCTCTGGCGGCGCGGCGCGGGGCGCGCGGCCGCCGAGCGCGCGCGGTAATAAAGGGGCAGCCGTCCGGGAGAGCCATCAATCGCCGGCCGGCCGGCGCTGTCCGGCGCCGGGCCGGGGGCCGGGGGTCAGCCGGACCCATCTGGGGACGCCGCCGCGACGTTGATTAATGACGATCGCGATTCTTTGTTGATAGGCCGTTCTGGTGCGCGCGCCGGCGCGTCGGTGTGGGAGCGGGCGGGCCGCATACCTGGCCGGCTGCAGCGCGCCCGGTGAGTTATGGCCGCCGCCGGGCCGCCGCCGGCCGCCGGCCGCTGACGGACGGTCGGCCGGCAGCTGAGCCGACCGCCCGCCGACGTCGCTCATGGCCGGCGGCGGCCGCGGCGGCGAGGGGAGCGCGGGACGGGTTCTGGCAGGCCGAGCGGCGCCGCGGAGGAAGCAGCGGCGGAGCGGCCACCGGCGGGCCCGCGGGAGCGGGCTGTCTCGCCGCGTCGCGGTCAGGGTGAAAGACGCGTCTGTCGCCATCTGTTCTGCGTCCGCGTCTCGGCTCGATGCCGCTCCCCGTCTAACACGTCCTCTCCCCGCGTCTCCGTCCTCGGCGGCATCTCTCCCAGCTGTGGCGGGTGCTTCCCCCCCCCAAACCGACTTCTTGCTGCCACCCGCCGGGTACCACACTCTGCCACGCCGCGAGGCAGAAGTCGGCACCGGTCGGCGCCGCCGCGCCCCGCAGCCGGAGCGGGCGCGCTTCTTGCGCGGCGCCGCCTCCACCGGATGGCGGCCTCCGCGGCCACCCGGCGCGCACGGCCCTCTCTATTTATTCAAGCATAAACGTCACGGACGCCGTTAGCCACCGTCTCGGCCAACTAACAAATGTAGTAAAGCGGGGCGGTAAATTCGCCGCGTCAGATG
Source organism: Capitulum mitella (assembly GCA_030062745.1). Lineage (NCBI taxonomy): Eukaryota > Metazoa > Arthropoda > Thecostraca > Pollicipedomorpha > Pollicipedidae > Capitulum > Capitulum mitella. Next base: position 2,423,936 of record CP099849.1, on the reverse strand, counting down.
CGGCCGCCAGATAGCACCTGCCAATTACCTCGGAGGACTCGCCGACGGGCGGCGCCGCGGTCGCCGCCGACACCTCTGCTGCCGCGTGCAGGCCGGCCGCGGCCCGATCGGCGCAGAGTGACGTCACCCTGACGGCGCCGCGGCCAATGGCGGCGCGGGACGCTCAGGGCGGCGGCCGGGTGGTTCGGGGACGGCCGAGAGATGGTCGCGCCCGCCCGGCAGCCCCATGGCCGTCGGGAACGACCTGATCCGCCCCAGCTTTGACACCAGCCGGGCGGCCTCGCCACCAGAATGGATGAATTCGTCCCGTCGAGCGCCGGGAGTGGCACGAGAACGTCGAGAGGGAACTTGCAGACGGGGGACGGCCGACGGCGAGCGACGTTTCTACGCTCCTCGTTCCGTGCGGGAGGTCGCCCGCCCGAAAAACCTCCTCCGCAGAGCGGGCGCGCCAACGAGCCGCGCGCGCCTAACAGCCGGCCGCGATCGCTCCGACGCGGCCGACCGACAGCAAAACCAATTCCCCGACGCGTCTCTCAACCGGCGCCGGCGTCGGCGCCGCTCCGCCGCCGCATGCGATCGCCGGCGCCGACGGCCGCGCCGCCGAGGTCGGCGCGGCCGCGCGCGCCGGCGGAGGGTGTTTACCCTGCGGCGAGGCGGCGCGGCGGCGGCGGCCGTCGGCGGCCGCGCGGGAGGTCGGCCCGGGAAAACGCGGCGTTGTCATTCAGACGATCACAAATAAACGCGCCGCGATTAATGGCCCCGTGACAGGGCGGCGTCGCTCGCCGGGGTGTCGTCGAATCCGACATTTGACGTCATTTGGCTTGATTTGTGATTCTTGGCTGTCATTGTCAGATGAGTTACCGTCCTGGGAAAGGGGGAGCGTTTTGTGTCAGTCGGATAAATCAGGCCGGCGCGCGCACCGTTGTCGCGTCGCGCGGCGGACGCGCGGACGCCGCCGCGTCACCCGGCCAGCGCGCCAAACGGCCCATTTGTCATACGGCTCTGGCGCATTCTGAGCCTTATTCAAATCCTGATGAACACCATTTTTTACGGCGGGGGGAAGAGTTCCCCGGTGATGGACGGCCCGTCCGCGCGCCCCGTTCTCCGGCCGTCGCCGCGGAAAGCGCGAGAAAAAACGGCGCCGTTTTGGGAGGAATTTGGTCCATTTCTGAGTGGCCCGCTGTCGCCTATAATTCACGACCGTCCCAATCTACCGACCATTGTGTCTTTTCAGCGGCGGATTGACGTGACATTAGTGCCCGGACCGCAGCCGTGGCCGCCATTGCTCGGCGTACCTGCGGGAGACCGCACATAATGGCCGGGCTTGATCTATGCCCATGAGCGGCAATAATTCAACCCACAGATCTATATTCCCTTTGTCCTGCGCGCCATTAACACGATTTATGACAAGGGGTTATGACAATTTATGCCGGGGGAGAAAAACTTCATGGAGCGAATTAATTATTTCAGACGATAATTCAGATAGTTTGTCCGTTGCATGCAGACGAGCCGACTTTTAATTGGGGATGCCCGCGTGAAAAACAAAGCGACGCTAGTTAATCGTCCGTCCGACAGATGGCGCCGCCGGCGCGCGTCGCCGGCGACGGCGCTCTTATCGAGCCCAATGGTGTGACAAGGTGATGGATGGCAGAGCGCCGGCTGTCCGTCCGCGTCGCCGTCGATGCGCCGGTGCGGACGGGGGAGGGCGCCGGCGCGGCGGCCGGCGCGTCGGCGGCGAGAGACGCCGGCGGGGACGGGCCGACGGCTCCCGGCCGGTCCTCTCGCCTGGCTGCCGGCCGCCGCCACTCTTTTAATGCAATTTTCCTGCGCGCTCCATCACTCGAACCGTATCTCCCGCGGCAGCAACTCGCCCTGACGTCACATTCATTTCGGCGTAAATATGCATTTCGCGCATTAGCATAATCAATAATTAGACGGCCGGCTGGGTGCGCGGCGCGCCGCGAACGGAATGGGTCAGGCCGGGCGGCCGCCGGCGGCCGCGGGTCCGGCCGGGCCGGCCGCCGCGGCCTCCAGACCGGGAAGAGGGCGACAGCAGCGGAAACACGTCCCGGCGGCGGCCACTGCCAGTCCGGTCACGCCTTCGGCCGGCCCGCCGGCACCGGTAATCGTCGCCGCCGACGACGCCGGCCGCTCGACGACGTCGTCGGCGGCGGCGCTAACGGCGCGTCGCGCGCGCCGCGGCGCCGCCGCCGCCGCGGCCGTGCCGGCGCGTCCTTGGGGACAGGCGGTTCACATGACACCTCGCTGATTGATTAGCCCACATGCACAAAGCCGGCAAACAGGGATGATTGACACGGCAGTGATCGAACGTCGCCGGACGAGTCCACCGGCGTCGCGCGGGGGAGGCCGCCGCCGGCGCGCGGCCGCCGCTTTGATGGGGCCGGGGGTCAGCGTCACCGGAGGCCGGCGGCGGCGAGCGTGTCGCGCGGCGTGATTGATGCGGCCGCCCGGGGTCAGTCGAGAGGTCCGTCCGCGCGCGCCAGATGGCCCGTCAAGGGGCGCCGCCGCGGCCGCGCCGACGCCGGCGCCGGCCGGAGCTGGCCGAAACTCGCCCGGAGAGAGGCTGACGAGGTGTTCCATTTCGCCGCTATCAATCTTGGCCGGGCGGCGAAACAGCACGCCCGAGGCGGCGGCGGCGGCGGACGAGGCCGGCCGGCACGCACGCGGCCTCTCGCGCCGCCCGCGTAGGGGGGGGGCAGAAGAGGGGCGGGGGAGACAACCGGACACCGTCGGCGGACCGTCGCCGCTTCCTAATGACCGGCGCCCTCAGAGGGACCGACGTGTCTCCATCAAAGCGGCCGCCGCGCCGCCGCCCCAAACGCCGCCGATTCAACAATAAAAACATAAAACAAGGCATTTACGGCGCGGCCCGGCGCCTGATGCGGTGACCGCACCGGCGACCAGTGATGACCCGGGCCATGATTTATCGCCGGCGCGGCGCGTTTGAAGTTATTTACGCGCTTAAGACATCGCCGGCCGGCGGTAATTTGCAGGTAGGGAGATGTTAATGGTGCGCCGCGGCCGGGGACGACGCGCCCTCGGACGCGATGAGTGATGACAAAACCTTTGTTTTTTAGCCGCCGGACGGCGCGCTCCGGCCGGCCGGCTCCAATCAGGAGCCGAGTGCAGGCGGCCGAGTGATTTGTGCACACTGTTACGACGGTCGGTCCATTTACAGCTAACAAGGGCGGGCGAGCGGCCGGCGCGCACCGGCCGCCGCCGCCCGGGCCGGCCAGCACGCCGCGCCGCCGTTGCCGCCGCCGCCGCCGCCGCCGCCGCCGCCGCCGGCTCATCCCCGAAGTGCCGTCGTCGCGGCCGGCGGCGCCATTCTGGCCGTTCGGGCCGGAATTTCGGCCCGGTAAAGCGGCCCGAATGACCGTAAAGCTTCCCTGTTGCTGCGTTTATGAGGCGGCCGGCCTTATCAGCGGGCGTCGCCGCAGGTAAACAATGCCCGCGTCGCTATCGCCGCGCGGCCGCCGCGTCTGCCGAGGGCCGTGCGGAGGCGGCCGCCCCTCCCTCGGGCTGCGGGCGGCCACCGCGGGCCGAGCCGCGCGCCCGCGAGCGCCAGCGCCGGGACGCCACCTGTTACACAACGGCGCGAGCCGGCAATGAAGCCGCATGCCGCCCGAGGGCGACTGTCGGCGACCGAGAGGGGGAAAATTCCGCGGATTTTCGCCGCATTCCTGCCGCGTGTCGGCCGACTGCCGCCGCTGCCGGCAGCCGAATCCCACGGGCGGCCGGCCCCCGGCGGGGCCGCCGCGCGCTCGGCCGGCGTCGCGGCCGCCGGCGGCCCGGCGGCGCCGCTCTCGAGCCCGGCCGAAATGTATCGGCCATTGTCGGCCGCGGCCGGCCTACAGAAATCCATCAGCGGCCTGGATCAGCCCCCGAGAGCGGCCCACTTCACCCTTTCGGCGGGCGGCGTCAATGCGGCGGCGGCGGCCGAATTCGATCCCGCGCCGAGCGCGGCCGGCCGCGTCGCTTTTTCCCGGCCGTTTTCAATCAGCGCCAGCCAGGTATGAACGATAGAAGGCGACGGCACCGCTCGAGTTACAGACGCTGGCCGGCGCGACGACCGCCGGCCTGATGGTCGCCGACACCTCGTGATTGGACGCAGAAAAAGGGGTGGCGGCGGCCGGCGGGACGGCGGGGGACGGGCCGCTCCGCCGTCCCGGCGGGGGACCGCCAGGGGGACGGACGGGGTCGGGCTAGAGACGAGCGCGTCCCGAACGGCTGCGTCGACGTCGGTGCCGGCCGTGCCGGACAGATGTTTCGTCTCGGGAGATTGATGGCGTCTCCGCGCCGGCCGGCCTAGTGGAGCACGGCGGGCATGTGGGGACATTCTGTCGCCGACGGAAAGGGGCAAGGCGACAGATTCCTGAGGCGCGCGCAGAGTGAATGCCGTCCGCCCTGGCGCCCCGCTGCGTCCTCGATGCCCCGCTCCTGTTACAAAGATGAGGAGATAGATCATTTGGCCAAAAACGGAGCAGATAAATCCCAGCACTGTCGAGGAAATAGACAATCCAGACCAAGAAAACTCTACCAGCCGTCGAGAGTAGGCATGTATCTAGACAAAACATGCCACGGTCGCACTGAGGCGATTATTTCTTTAGAAGGTGAAGTTCCATTCACCAGCGCTATCTCATGTCACTGGGACATACAATCGCTCCACGAGCCCATCGATTACTGAAGGAGCCGTGCCCGTTCTCTCGTGGTAGCTACGGACCTGGTCGAAAGATCAAGGTCTTTTCCAAGACTGTATCTCTTGCAACAAGGATAACGGTCACTCGGGCAAGATGCATGTTCTGCGTCCTGTCGAACGTTGTCGGTTTTCAACGTTCAATAAAAGTGCAACGTTTCGCTGCTAGTACGTTACTTTTGTACATGGATCGCGACGCCCGCATTTGATCCGTTTTGCACATGCCTTGAAACCCAAAACATCTGGGGATCTTCATCGTTACATCCAGGGACGTTAGAAACTGGGGCTAGGGGGACAGCCGTCCCACAGCTTTGGGGAACATTTAACCTTAACCCTAACTATTGGGCCTAGGGCGGTGCGTAGAATCATAAGCATAGGGCGGTGCGTAGAAACAAACGAGGTAAAAATCGCGTTTTCCGCCATCTCCACAGAGCTTCCGTCGCTCCTGGTTACCTGTCAAATGAATATATCTTTGGGGTGTTCAATCAAAACTCTGGTGCCACGACACCCACAAACAAAAATAAATGCCGATGTTTAGCACGTACATCATTTCACTCGTGGCGGTTCGGCCTCAATACTGCGCTCATAATCGGAGTTACGACAAGGCAGGACAAAAGAAAAAGTCAATCAGCCACGGTTGGTGGACAGCTTCCAGTTTTTTTCGTGATGGCGAAGTTCCTGAAGTTCCCGACACCGGGACTGAAGCCATGTGTGTTGACTCGCATGCTTTTGATGTAGTCCGGGCTAAGGAGCGAAGCCAAGGTTGAGGAAATGGGGGTATGGTCCCCGCCTGAGGCTGGAAATTTATCGTTCATTCAAGCAATAGAAAAATGAGAATAAAAATAGATTTACAGAACTCGAACTTAAGTATCCGCCATCAAGAGTCTTTAGTTTTGAAGGGAGGTTTGGTTTGTCCTGGCCTCCTCTTCAGCGAAATCTTGGCTACGTCACTACCCGGGCTCCGCCAGTTCTCGGAGATTTAACATGGGACTTGTGGCGTTGACCGACAAGAAACGCTAAGAATCCTGGCGGACGAAGCCAACATTTTTGAGAAAAGAACGGCAGCTGGATACATCGAGGAACTCGGCTCCACCGATGTGCGGGGATTTCAACGTGAGGCCCCGGGCGCAGGCTGGAAACTGTCACATCCCGGCTGGACGTCAGAACAACTTTCGGTAACCTCCACCTCTGCTCGCTGTGTCCCGCGGAATGCTTCGAGGTGCTCAGCGTCACATGACACTGCATGCTCCAAACATTCGGAAATCCAAAATGAGCCCCTGATTACAGCTACTGCGGCTAATGTCAAACGTTCCCATTTCGTCCGTGAGCATTTCATTCCAAGCACGTCGTGGAAACCATGAACCTGATTCCTTCCTTATTGCCTGCTAGCTACATAAATATTGTCGAGGTTGCAATTGGTGCACGTTGTTTCGCACGGCCACCACAATGTAGCTTTATTCGACAGCCGGAAACGGTACCAAACCGACTATTAAGCCTTTATGAAGGTAAGACAGCGGCATATCAGGCTGAATAAACTGGGGTATAATGTGTTCCAACGGGTTTCAAGGAACAAATAACAAAGTTTCAAAGGTATGAAAGTAAATCGAGTCTTAAGCATACACTTTAAAAGTCCCATCGACTGTTGAAGTCACTTAACTAGATTATCGTAACAAAACGCTTGCACACGTTGAAAATAACAATGTATCAAGAGAAGGAAAAATAAAACATGTCTGTAGTTACCTTTAATTGACGTTTGGACGTTTGAATCATTTGAAAGCCTGAATCGTTTGGATCGACGTTCGAATCATAATACGTGGCAAATGCTTGTTGAAGACGATAGGTCTTTCGCGTGACAACCGGGCTTTATCAACTCTTTAATTCACTTCATATTCAAGCACTTCACATCGGTATCTAGATCGATGCCCGATTTCCCCCACGTGGAAGAAAGCTGTTTTCCCGAAAATATAACACTGAACCCATGTTTACTCCTTCTCAAGCTATTTCATCCAAATTTATTTAAAGTTCAGTACTGGGCATCCTCGCCACGAAGTAACTTGCAATGAGCAATACTTTAAGTTTCACACTAACCAGGATTTCGAAAGTTCCTTGGAACTGCATGATGTCAGAAATGATTCACCGCGACAATTTTTACCGACCTGTCGACACGTGGGCATCCGGGCGAGAACCCAGGTGCAATTCTGTCCCCACCTAATTCGCGCAACATGACGGGAGGCAGGTCAGCGGCCGGTACTCACATTGCATCCGTTTTGGGCAGTCCTGTTTCCGTCGAGGCATTTTTTGTTCTGCCGGACACCTGTCAGTCGTCACTAGAGTGTCTCGTCGGCTAGATTTGCATCTTTCCAGTTCTCCTGCAGGTCACCAGCCACTCCTACGCGGTCAACAGTCCACAAACGTCTAGATATGTGCAAAATTCGTAGCAGAAAATCGTTTTTCAGACAGCGTCCGGTCCGTGCTTCACTGCGGGACCCGCGCGCGCACTCCCCCGCCGCTGCCGTTTCCACTCTGACGTTCAGTGAAAACACAGACACCTTCCATGGATTGCACTCCTAGCGCAGTTACGTCACCAGGGGGCGGGGCTAAGGGCGGAGCCAGTGTGGAGCGTAGCGCTTGTGGTACGGTCGATGTTGTTCGTGTTTTTTGCCGGTTTTCGCCTTTTCAGGAGCTTTCCTGCCAGAAATGGGTGAGTATACCTCAAGCTACGTGACATTGGCTGCGTTATATCTCGTAGGCTTGGCAATTTGTTTAGACTGTACCACATTTTCCAAGTTTTCTGTAGCAGTGTAAAGATGGCGTCTGTCTTAGCCGTAGTTTAATCGCGAGTAGTTGTGGACGCAGTTGCAATGCATTTTCGCACGTGCCTCGGCATGCATTTGCTTGAATATGAATGGTAAATAAATATGGACCACGTACTGTACGTTTTGCGCTCTCATTTTCTGTGTTGCGGTTGGTTATGCGCATTTAAGGGTCGACTTGTGCCCCTGTTTCCGCCAATCGTAACCTCTGTTTTGACATCATCCGCTAGATGGCAGGTTAGGCTTGAACATGCTGAAAGGGTCTCTTACCAGGGGCACGGAAACTCCTCTTTATTTGTGGGGGGAGGGGCAAGAGGCATTTTGGGTCACTATTTTTCCAGTCAACGGCCATAAGGTCAATGCTAAATTTGAAAAAAGTTGGGGAGGAGAGCTGAAGCCCCCTGGTCCCATTGCTCCCGCGCTTATGCCGAATACTGGCTTATGTGTAGCACGAGCAGGCACGTAGCCAAGGTTTTCCTTGGGGATGCCAACTTTTGTCATACGCATTGGCATGTGACGAAGTTTACAGAAAAAAACAGCAAATTTACGAAACTGACGTCATATTCAACGCACAGGAAAGACATGTTTGCTTTTACAGCATGTACGTATATGATCATTATTCCGCACCTCTTCCTCCAGAATCGTTAAATACCTAGTGTAGACCGCTTGGCCCAGGGGGTAGGCATGGCTTCCATGCCCCCCCCCTGGTTACTTTCCTGGCATGAGTGTAGAATAGGGACAAATTTTGGCATGGAAAATAAATTCATTGGGCCCTAAAAGTTGTCAGTGACGACATATGTACAGAACATTATTTTACAAAACAACAAAACGCTTGAATGGGTCAAAATATTGGCACGGAATCCCACACCAAGAACTTCCTTTGGTATGTAAAGCTCCATACCAAAGATGTACAACGCCACGCCCACGGCCCCTGAGCTTGAGCGAACGGAATGTTTCTCTAGGTAATCGTGGAAAAGGTGTGATTTTGTGTCGGCGGTTTCTACTCGATATCCGTAGGTCCAGAATGGTGACGCACGATTACCCCATCGATTGGCAACTAGGTGGAACACCTTAATCGTCCAGTGTGGAATAATGAAGACATGCTTTTTCATTAGGTGGGGTTCAAGAGGCTGGAAATGCAGTGAGAGACCCTAAAAATTGAGAGGCTGTGAAAATTGAACAAATGGGAACGCCAGGCGAATATTGTGGTTCAGTTGGGCCACCTGCTCCTTAGAACCCACCCCCTGGATTAACTTTTGGCAGAATCCTGTGTGTTAATCGTAACTACACAATGACTGCTCTTGTCACGTAGCGTCGTAACATGTGCGCTGTGTGTGGCTGACGACGACGTAATCCACGCATTTACACATTGTTTGAAACACATTTAAAACAGTACGTTGATAATTATGATAGAATAGGTGGCATGTGATACCTATAAATCGAAATATACCTATGCGTTGTCAGAAGAGCTCCAACTAGTTGCTTATCGTGAAATTTAATCGTCTCTGCATTTGATGAGACGCAGATTACCTTTCTCAGCTTCTTTCGTGCGACGATAGTTTAGGTAACTGGTAAGACGTCTTTGTGGGCGTATGACGAGCAGGACTGAATGTTTTCGCTTTAGATTTGAAAGTACGTAATAAAATGTTTGAAAGTCATTTTCCCTGTATGCGTTTTGCAGTAGAAACAGATGTTTAGGTCACCTACTTCAGCATTTTTGGCATCCGAACAATTGCGATTTATAGCGTCACACGCTTCATGTTATGGTTCGTGGTCATTACTGGGACGTTGAAAACACCCGTAGAAAACCCTAAGAGGAGAAACATCACTCCTGGCATAGTTTTGTGCACGAAAAATCCTGCAAGCTTAGCAACTGCGAATACAGATACAAAACAGCAAAAGAAATGAACCATCTCCTGGTGAGAACTGCCTGATTCTGTTCCCAGCGTTCGCCAAGTTCTTATCTTTTAGAAAAGCGTTGTGGCCAAATCCGGCGAGGGGTCTGCTTAGACTGATTTTTCTAGCTGAAGTATCGTATATGCAGTGTGACATGGACATGGCAATGAAAGCACAATAACGAACGTAATAGTGTCAAATAAATAAAGATAAACTGTAATGCAGTCAGAACCGTCTTTACTTATAGACCGTTCTCCGTTGGACAATCGATGAGAACGTCCTGCCAGGACATGCCCACTTCTCTGCATGCGTAGGGTAGGATGGAATGGAAAAATACGAGTACGCAGAAGTCAAGACCTACATCGTATTTTGATATGTACACTCGCACCTTAGGAGCAGAGAAAACATTTTTGACAGCCTGTTACCTCAGGATTGGCATGAATTAAAGGCATGGATTTTGGCCGTAAAAAATCCTAGTTTTTGGCCATTGCTTGCCTTATGACGAGATAAAGGCTCACTGTAATCCCACCAACCCTGTATGTTTCGATTCTGATGAACTCGAGAATGACAGCATGGCTCGACTCCATCACATCTTGGATTCCTTGATGCAAAGTTCAGGCCACCATGGACTTAAATAAATCAGTTTTATTTAAACCGAGCCAGATTTGTTACTATGAATGGTCAGTTCTGAACGAAAACATGGACTAGAAAACCAAACACTGTCATCAAGCCTTTTAATCACATGCGACATGGACGAAAGGCTGCTTCAGAAAAATACTCGCAAAAATATGTCTGACTTGATGTCACTCGTTCTCAGTACCATCCCAATATCCTTGCACAGTTTATCGCTTTTTTGGCACGCTTATCTCTAGGCAATGTGAATGAGTCTTGCCGGCTCGACGCACGCTGGTGATTGCCCAAGTGTAGGAGCAAAAGAGATGGAAGTAATTCGCTACAGCAGTAGTGAGTACGGGTAGGGATGCACCGAATCGGGATTTTTGTAATCCAGCCGGATACTGGGTATGCCGGATCGGGTGCTGGATATCCGGCCGGATATCCGGCCGGATAGCGGACATTATGGATAACTATTTTTACTTGGTATTTGTTGCTGGAAAATGAGGCGAAAAATGACTGCGCTGGAAAAGAAAGGTCTGAAAAATGGAAAATAACCTCGCAATAACTCTGCATCCCTCAGAGTTATTGCGAGGTTTCCGCATGTTTCATTCAAAAAAAAGAACAATTAAAGAACACAGCGATCATGGCGTAGATCACCGATCACCATCTCTGTCTGAAGGCAAAGGGCAAAGGTTCCAAAATGCGCAGAATGCCATTACGCTGCCTTGGTAGACCTCAAATATCTGTCTTGATAAGCATTTTGTACAAATACTAAGGTGCGTCCACTGAAGTATATTGTCCCTTAACCAGGGGCGCAGCCAGGGATTTCTTGAGGGGGCCCGGAGCCCAGTGTGAACTGAAATCATATGAAAACCGCCTGCTGGGAAGACGATGTGTAATGTTTTTCACAAAAAATGTGGGTCTAAGGAGGAAGCCCGGGCCCCCGGGCCCGCCTTTGGCCGTGTCAATGCCCTTAACACTTGCCGGTATGGGGCCTTCTGCATAAGGCGGACGTATAGGGGAGAGGGAAGTTGGTACGAACCCCCAGCCATTTCAACATCTTGCGTCCTGGAGCGTCGCGAAAAAAACAGCGTGTTGCACGTGACGAGATCTCACGACTGGCATCCCTTCGTAAGGTCTCAGGTTAACGGATGATTTTCCACATCGGGTCAAATGTCAAAAATGGGCAGAAAGTGGTGCTTTCTGAGTTAAATGCAAATGAACGTCAAAGAATAAATGACGATGAAACGAACGGATATCATAGTGTTGGTCAATCAGTTATGAGTCTGTATGTACATCACATGATTGTATTTAACCCCTGGAGTCCGATCCAGGCCATGTTAGGCCAATCCTTGTCAAGCGGGGTCGTCAGCTTCAATGCGTTCTCGGAGCTGTAGCAGCATTTTTTGTATACAGTTATAGATGCTGAAGTCAAATGTAGTATCTCAATTAACAAACACTATTGTCAAATAACATATAAGGGTCATCTTAGGTTACCCAAGGTCATCTGAATCCAATGACCTAGGGTGACCTCGATTTAACTGGAAATCGTAACATAGATACCTTAAAAGCGTTTTTCGAGTTGAGATCCAAAGCAAAGTCGAGTTTTAGGCATGCCCTCTTACTGCAGACTCATCATTCCGCGGCCGACGTCGCTCTGCCCGTCGTAGCAAGTCAGGCGTCCGTTGCTTTGCGCCCTCTTCAGATGAAAGAAAGGACAAACTGCACCAAATTTATACCATTCGATTCCTTTCAACTTCAGGAATCCGAATATATAGGTTGTTTTGTAAAATCTATTTCCTATCGCATTCCCAAAGATAAAAAATAACGTGTTTCTCGTCGTACCTCAGGACCACACGACATGAGCTCATGACCCTCGGAAAACATCAGCGGGGTTGCACCATTCCCCCCCCCCTCACCACCGAACCCCTAAGAGGGTTCATGAATTTGTACAAGAGTATCTGAGACTAATAAAAATGTTTGGAAAATAGGAGGATGATGCGCCGCGAAATGGTCGGCTGAGTATATGCTGGCTGTTATTACACAATGAGCTTGAGTCCAATCCTTGCAAACAATGCCTCAAGCTTTTTGAACTAAGATGAAAAAGTAGTGCTCCAGACAGACCCTGGAACCGTCAGACACATCGACAGTCTAATATAGCAAGGCACGTTGCTCCCGAAACGGTTTTATAGACAGACGTAAGAGCGTCTCGATTGTACACCACAAGGCCAAATATCCGACAATATCCAGCCGGATCATGGAAATATCCCGTCGGATACCGGATACCGGATAATCTCAGATATCCGGCCGGATATCCGGCTGCACCGGATATCCGGTGCATCCCTAAGTACGGGTGACGATGCCGTTCGGAAATTCGCAGTCCCTGCTCTAAAACTGGGCTGTACACACTCTACAGAGTTGAGCCTGCTTACCGGAACAGAGGGAGGCTCATGGAGCCGTGTTTACCGTGCTACCAGAACAAATGAGCATGACTGTCAGTCGTAGGGACGCTCCTAGCTTTCCAAGTCACCAGCGTCAGCACTCAAATATGTGCTTGGTTACGAGGTTATAGACGATTTCATCAGGAACCCGTCCTTTTGTGAAATGATATTGTGAGATGGAAAGAGATGTGGAACAGCGGTAGGTATTCGCAAAAAGAAAACCAGATCTTAACAGAACGAGTCACGACCAATGAACGTAAATTGTAGTATTGGAACAATTGCAGTAAAAATTAATGATTGCATAGATCAACAAAACGATGCGAAGAGAACGCATTTGTTTCATGTCGCCTGGCTTAATTCATGTATTTTGTTACATTTCATAGCTTTCTTGTGGACGTTCGTCTTTGAAACTGTGAACGACGTTCATAGCTTTCTTGTGGACGTTCGTCTTTGAAACTGTGAACGACGCATACCAACGAATTTAGCTCACTTCTGTGTCAGTTGCTTATCTGGAATTCTCGCGATCGGTAACGATGTCATTTTTTTTAACTCCGTGATCTGTTCGGTTTCATGGGGTTCAAATAAACTTAAGTGCCATTATGACGCAAGCAGTCGCGGAAAACAAACATTTTTAATGCTCCTTTTAAACTCTCCGAAAGGGCCGTTTCTATGATAACAAAGTTCTTTTAATCTGTATGTTTTCCTGGTTTTTGGTGCACGGCTGCGTAAAAGACGTACATTTTCTCTATTTCCGTGTAGTTTTTTTTTCTTTCCACGCGACTATGGGGCGTCAGCGCTGTGTGGTGGAGCTATGTACTTGATCGTTCAACCCGGGGCCATTTGAGTCCGGGCTGTCTCTCGAAGGACGGAAACGTGAACGTCGTGCTGGCCGTGTTCCCCCAGCCGACCGGGACGACGTGCACCACTGCCTCTCCTGCTCGGCCACCATCCACGGCCTGGACGCGTACGTGGCGCACCGGCAGGCGGGCTGTAGCGGTCCCGCCGCCCCCGCCCCCGCCGCCGCAGCCGAGGGCGACCTGGCGCCGCGGCCGGCGGCCCGGCCGGCCCGGCCGCCGCGGGCCGCCGGCGGCAGATGCGACGCGTGCCGGCTCGACTTCAAGTCGCGTGCCGCCCTCAGCGAGCACGTGGACCTGATGCACCGCTCGGCGCTGGCGCCGGCCACTAGCCGCGCGGCGCGCAAGCTGGACAAGCGCAAGCCGGGCTTCCGGCCGCCGCGTTGGGTGCGGCGGGCGCGCGCGGCGCGCGCCGCCGAGCTCGACCTCAGCTTTACGTCCGACGACGAGTTCGCCTCGGTGGAGGACCTGCTGAACGTGGAGGTGCAGGTGCCGGCGGCGGCGCCGCGGCGCGGCCGGCGGGCGCCCGCCGCTGGCCGCCGCGCCGTGGAAGCTGACGCGGAGGTGGAAGAACCCGCTGAGCGGCTCGACTGCCCCCTGTGCGGACCGGTGGAGGAGGCCAGCGCGGCGGCGCACATCTTCTCCGCCGCGCACGCGACCGCGTACGGCGCGCGCGGCGCCGAGCCGCCGGCCGGCGAGGTCGCGGCGCGGCTGCACGCGCTGACGCTGGAGGGGATGGCGACGGCGGCGCCGTTCGCGGCGCACCGCTGCTTCCCGTGCGGCTTCTCGTGCAACACGCTGGCCGACCTGCGCCGCCACGCCGGCTCGCAGGGCCACTGGCTGCGCCGTTGCGACAAGCGCTGCTCGCTCTGCCGGCAGCCGGTCGCCGGCGGCGACCACTTCGACGACGAGGCGCACCGCCGCGGCCGGCGCGTCGACATCGTCGCCGGCGCCGGCTTCACGTGCGGCGAGTGCGGCGCCGCGTTCCGACTGCGCGCCGCCGCGTGCCGGCACGTGCGGCGGCGCCACGGCGGCGCCGACGGCGCCGTGGCCGCGTGCGACGCGTGCGACGCCGTGCTGCCGGCCGGCCGGCTGGCCGAGCACCAGCGCAGCCACGCGACGCCGCAGCGCTGCGAGACGTGCGGCAAACACCTGGAGACGCCGCGCGACGTGGAGCGCCACTTCCGCAGCAGCCTGTGCCAGTTCGGCGGGGACATCCGCCGCGGGCGCCACAAGTGCCGCTACTGCGACTTCCGCAACAACCTGCAGGTGGGCGCCGCCGCCGGACGGCCGGCGCGGGCGGCGGAGAGGCGGGGATGGCGGGGAACAGCGGTCCGGAGGTAGGTGGTGCGGGACTAACGACGAGCTGTGCCGTTCATCGTGACGTCACTAGGTGACCTCGGACGGGTCCAATGGTGCCCTGAAGAAGGCGCCAGTGCAACACGACTGTGCCGCGATGGAGGTAGGCACATGCAAAGTGCATAATGGTCGCGCGAAAGAAGTGCATTGTGCCATATCTAATTGGTGCATCGTCTGGAACGTTGCATGTCGTAGGTGCTGAACTGAAGGTGGGATAATGCTTCCGCTTTTTTTATTAGCACGCTTAATGCTGTGCAACTGCACGAAAGGTGGCGATTAGAATTGACGTCGCGCTCCTTTGTCTTGAAACGTTCAGGCAACCCTGTTTGTAGCATATATGATTTTATCGTTATTGCAAATGCATCTTTACCGTAAATATCAGAACCACAAAATATGCTTCACTGAACTGATTGGAATCGTGCTGAGGACTTTTGCTTTGCCACGGCGTGCATGCTGACTCGGTCGATAATGGTAAAACGTTCGGTTAAACCCCAAGCATTCCCTGTCGCTGCGCGCAGACTGCCGGGGACGGTGCGGATTTCACGCGGTCCCCCGTCCCGCGTGTGTGAACGCTGTCGGGTTCCGTCAGTCGGGAACGCCTGGCGTGACACAAATCTGTGGCGCGATCTGAGCCGTCCTGTCAGGTGCTCCCGACCGGACGTGACGGCCAGAAATTCCGCGCCTGTCCACCTCGCGCGCACTTGTATTCGGAGAATGCGGATCGGCGCCTCGTTGGAATTCCGATTGCTTATTGGACGACGACTCTTAATCTGTCACCTGCCAGTTCTCGAAATCAAACCGCGCTCGCGGTCGCGAGCTGCATCCTAATGCGTCGTCCGGGCAAGCTTGGGAGTGAAGCATTGCTGGGCGGTGACCCTGGAGGTGGTACGGATTGACGGATGGTATCTTGTTACGGCGGTCAAGGCGCTCACCCCTCCTTAATAAGAGGTCGGGAGATATTTTTCTTCGGTAACCACAGCTGTCGCAAGCCCCACTCATTTCGGGTTTGCTTTGCAACGCCTGTCGGTGATTTAATGCGCGATCTTCTGTGAAGGACGATATGCATCTTGACGTTGTATGTGGCTTGTGGTAATTCTTGGGTCATGAAGTAAATCAGGGTCATGTGTAGCTGTCGAGACCCTATTCGCCGCACGTCTCTAGCTACTTGATAAAAAAAAATGCCAGGAGGCAGTGGTGCTAAGACGAAATTATGGCATGTTATAACTCGCGAGATTGCACTCTTTGTCCAGTTCTTACACTGACGTCTTTACTTCTACCGAAAACTAAGTCATATTCCCCTCTCCGTCTACCCCAGCCGCGGCCGTTGCCGCCTCCGTAACCGCCGCTCGCCGCCGCCAGGTGAACGTGCTGTTCCACGAGTCGGTGACCCACCACGCTCCGCACACCAGCCGCACGAAGAGCGCGGCCGAGGCGGCCGGCGCGGCGGCGCCCTCCGCGGCCGGCCGCCGCGCCGGCACGCTGCGCTACCTCTGCCCCCAGTGCGACCTCTACTTCCGCAAGGCGTCGCTCAAGTCGCACCTGATGAAGCACACCGGCGAGGCCTCCTTCTACTGCATGTACTGCTCCAAGTGAGACGCGCGGGGAGGGGTCTGCGAGTCGCGGCGCAGCGACTGGCCGTGGGCGACTTGTGGGCGGCTTTCCCCCGTGGCGTTTACCGCCGGGTCCAGTGTCTGTCACGTGTCGGTACATCGCCAGAAAGAGTACGGCTGGACTTACCTTCCAATGGCTGCGGGCTGCTGCGCAAGGTTGGAAAAGATGCTGTTTTTGGGTGTTGAAGAACACCAGAAAATATTCTTGAAGAACATTTTATACTCGGAAAGTTTGGTCTTGTGCTTCCATCAAAAAGCTTCATTATAATCAAGTTGACAAATTTCTTTCTCTGTAATCATATGACTCTGTTTTTCATTCAGTAAAAAGCAGTGACTTAAGCAGTAATGTCGTAATTTACACCACAAATGCCAACCTAAACCAGTATACTCTGCACAGTTTTCTGCTCCATAACAAAAATTACACTCTGGCATCAAGAACAGAAACCAAATTTCCAACCCTGCTGTTGCCCCGTTGACATTGCTTCATCTGCGTGTGCCACGAACCGGCTACTCCGCAGCGAATTTCGGGCGCACAGTAGACTTGACTGATGTCGGGACAACAGGGAAGGCTCTTCACATCACGGACACGTTCTTCGCCTCCCCCCCCCCCGAGCAGCGACAGCAGCTGTTCCGTGACATGGAACGGCCGAGCCCGGCATGACCGATGTCAAGTTGGATGGCAGCCGGTGAACGCGCCAGCTGGACGCGGTGGTGGGCCATGTTTTCCGGGCGCGGCTGCAAACTCCGTCTGCATGGACATGAAATCATCCATGAAATCATCCTGTCGGACACTTTTATTTACCCCTGAACTGGTTTTGTGGCTTGTTTCCTTCAATGTGCACCTGCATTCGTGAACCTGACAAGTGTCATGTTTTCATTTCCGTCGTCTTCGAAATGCTTCGGTTTACGTAAAATACTTGAGGCACATGAGTATTCCAAGCACGCGCTGCGGCCTGTTCTCATTGAAAGAATTTGGCTTCGCATTCCCATGTAACCTGGCCAACGTGACACTGGCGTACCTCTGACCACTATAGATTTTGGACCACGTCCCTGCCGGCCGAGCCTTTTTACCTTACCAGTCGATTCTCGAACTAGCGAGACGGCCTATATTCCGTCTCCGATTAGTTACGACCGGCAAAGAGTGGCGTCATAGCCCCCGGACCGGCATAGAGTGACGCCATAACCCTGGACCGGCATAGGGTGACGTCAGAACCCCTGCGCGGGGTGACGTCAGACCGGCGCCATGTGACGTCAGACCGCTCCGCCGCAGGTACTTTTTCGTGGAGTCTGAGCGGGACCGACACGAGGCCACCTCGCACCGCCGGCGTCACGCGCGAGACACGGCTGTCGGCGCGGACTCGCAGGAGGAGGCGGCCAGCCCGCAGACCATCGCCCGGCCTCAGGTGCCCTGCCAGATCTGCGGCGACAGGTTCAAAAACGGGTACGTCCGGCGCCCTCAGACGGCTGACGGTGAGGATGGGACGGCTGCATTTAGTGGTGCAGTAACCCTGGAGGCGGGGGCTATCCAGACAAAAGTGATGTTAACCCTGGGGCTTTAGCGCTGTGTGCTTTCTTTGAATTCAAAAGACATGCTCTTCCCGGATTTTGTCCTCGGAAATGCGGCGTGTGCAATCAGCACTGACGACTTCAGCCGTGGTATTCATGTTATTGCATTGCTTTGAACTGATCCCGAGCGGTGTTGCAGTCCATTGCGAGCGTGAAGAATCTCATCCACAACTTCGCTCCCTTCCCCAGCTCTCTCCCAGCTCGCTGCGCGCTGGGGGAGCTCTCGTCATGAAGCCCATCCCGTTTCAGCCACGCGGCGCGCATGCACGTGACGCGCATGCATCGCGGCGAGTCGCGCACGTGCCCGATGCCCGAGTGCAGCTTCACCACGCAGCACGCCAGCCTGCTTAACCGGCACGTGGCCGTCAAGCACCCGGACTTCCGCCGGTTCCGCTGCACCCAGTGTCCGTTCGCCTGCGCCACGGCCGTCACGCTGGAGACGTGAGTCACGCCGCGCGTCACGCCGGGGCGAAGGTCACACCAGCCGTCACGCCGGGCGTGATAGTCACATCGGGCCTCACGTTGGATATGGGGTCAGAAATGAGAGGGGTTAGTTGGCCATGGCCTGTGCACATTTCCAGGTTCAAGTTGTAGTTCGCGTCATGCTGAAGACGTGAGTTGAGTCACGCCTATGGTTGGAATTTGGAGTGGCGCCCCTGCTGGATCGTTGTTGGTATCGCTGCAGCGATTTCCCCCAGCGTCTGGCCGCCGTGTCTTCGCCTGCCTCCGCGTGACTACTCGCCGGCTGCCGCAGGCACATCAACCTGCACAAGGGCCTGAAGCCGTACAAGTGCGAGCACTGCGAGTTCGCCACGCGGTTCGCGCCGCACCTGAAGCGGCACATGCGCGTGCACACCGGCTCGCGGCCGTACCCGTGCCCGTTCTGCGACTACAAGGCCAACACATTCGTGAGTGGGCCGGCGGCGCGGCGAACCGGCCGGGCAGCAGGTCACGCGCGCGCCGGCGGCGCCCCTGCCGTGAGGAGGGGCTATGTTGTGTATGACTTAATGCGCTGGACTGTTGTTGGCCAATCTAGTTCTTTCAGTGATACACTGTTTTTTTTTTCTTAAATTGAGCCCTGAATCTGCATGTCGGAATATTTCGGAAATATTCTGATAAATTCCGATTACATGTCCACACCGAAGAACATTAGCATCACGTATCGCACAGCACCAGCAATGGTCTCTGCTTCCAGCGTGCTCAACGTACAGCGTACTGAGGACCCCTCCTAGCTCGTGACCCTGGCCATGGCTGGAGATTTCCGAAAATTTTTGGGGGTTCGACGTAGGATTTCAGACCGTTTTTTTTTCAAGTCAGTGCCATAGACATAATGTTAACATCCCTGAATAACGGAAGGTCCGGACCCCCCGCCCCCCTCGGGGTCGCCAGCCACAACTCTGGCCTATCCGCGCAGGAAAACCTGCGCAAGCACGTGATCACCACGCGGCGACACCAGGGCCTGTCCGTCTACATGTGCAAGTTCTGTCCGGACGGGGCGCTGTTCGGAACGAACTACGCGCGCGAGTTCAAACAGCACCTGCGCGCCAGCCACCCTGACGAGTTCGGCTCGGCCGGCGCGCTGGCCACCTACGTGGCCGGGCTCTACAACCAGGAGGATGACGTCATCGAGACGGACACGCCCATCAGCCACACGTACAAGATCAGGTGAGGCGACACGCGGGGGCCGATCCGATGGTAGAGATCGCTGTTTTTCCAGGGTGTGGGATTAGGGAGTTTTGGAGGAACAGCCTTTAACCATCAATACAATAGATGTATATGAAAGTCAGCGTTGGACGTGGGGAAATGAGGTACAAGAGCTAATTGCAAAGAGAGTAAATTCATGCACCAGGAAGGGGTTTTCAGCAGGTGCTGCGTGACTCCGGTGCCGTGCATCAGTTTCTCCACTCACTCATTGCCCAGCCACCGACTGGTCCACGTTCTCTCCCGCTGGAGCTGACGCGTGCGGCCAACTTCCGTCTGACCGATCTCACCGCCGCAGGAACATGACGCCGAAGCCGCGCCGACCGGCCGGCCGCCGCCAGCGCCAGTCGGTCGCCGCCGCCGCCGGCGCCGCCGCCGCCGCTGACGCCGCCTCGGCCGACGGCCCGCTGACGGTGACCGTGCTGCCCGGCAAACAGTTCGTCCGGGTGGGCCGCAGCCGGGGCCAGACGCTGGCGCCGCGCGGCAAGGCGGCCATCGCCGGCTCGACCGCCACCGACGCCGAGGCCGGCAGACCAGCAGCCGGCAGGTGAGGCAGGACGGCCGGCCGCGGGCCACTGCGGGGCGCGGACTGTAGACGCTCTCTGAGGGGAGTGCGGTGAGCACCAGGTGATGGTATGTGGAAAGTCACCAACACTGTTATTCACCGAAGTGCCTTAGCAGTATGTGGGAGCGGGGGTGCCGACCTGTATTCTTTTGCGGAGGTGATGCTCCCCCCGCCCAGATGTGTATCTTAGCCCCTCCAAAGGTGATTTTGCCCCTCCCCCAGTATTTTTCGTTAGTTTCGACAAGGGAAGAATCGCTTGTTATTTCGTTAACGATAACAAAAAAGTAAAAAAAGGTTTTTGGTCAAAATAAAATGGGCAAGATCTGCTCAAAAACTCACAGTTCGGGGGAGGTTAGATTGTTGCGCCTTCGGCTCCTCCCCCCACAATAATTTACACAAAATGGCACCCCTACACACGATGTGCGGCAAAAGCTTTGGGTCGCCGCACATTGTGAAACAAAAAGTGTCAGCCAGCTGACCACATTTCAGTAGCACCTATCTGAACGCAGCGAGCGTCCCCAACCTTTTTGGCCATCTCACCCCGCGGCTAAAGAACAACGGCATTGCAAGGCCACCACTCCTATCTTAGAAAAGTGGCGCCGCCGGGATTCGCTCCGCTGCTGCCTCCCCCTAAGATCGCCCCGCCGGCAGAGGATGCGGCGGCGGGCGTGGCGCCGATCGACTACATGGAGTCGCCGGACGCCGTCTCGCTGCGCATGGACCCGCTCGAGGACGCCGGCCTGGGCGCCGTGACGGCGGCCGACGCCGATAGGTTCGCGCCGCCGCCGCTGGGCGGCGCTGCCGAGGCCGAGCTGCTCGACGACCCGGCGCCCGAGGCGGGCCCGACGCGCTTCTCCGGCGACCAGTCGCTCATCGAGACCACCGTGCCGCAGGTGGGCTCGGCTCGGTGGGAATGGTCCAGGCCGGTTGAGAAGGTCCATGCAGTGGTCGGTCGGGCACGGTGGCGGGTCGCACGTGGGAAAGTTCGGGTACAGCTGGGTCACGGTCGGGTGGGTCGGGGTCAGATTGGGTATCCAGCAGGTCAGGGCGGATGGAGTCAAGTGATCAGCTCAGTTTGGGCGTGGTTCTGCAGGGTCAGGTCAGGCTAGGTCGGGCAAAACCTGAATGCGAGGCACTATTTTGGCACCGGCTTAAACGCTAGATATGCCACCTAGCCTCTAGCTTGGTTGTATAAGGACTTGGCGTCATTGGTCGCAAGTTGCTTTTGATGGGTGCAGTGGTGTACTGAGGGGATGGCCATTGGGTCATGGTTCTTCTCCTTGGTGCCGAAGGCGCCCGCATTGCGCATCGTGATTGCTGGTTAATAGCAGCGGCGCAGCCGGGATTTTCTTAAGGGGGGGGGGGCGGAGCCCAAAGTGGTCTGGAATCATACGAAAACCGCCTGCCGGGAAGACGATGTGCAATGGTTTTCACGAAAAATGCGGTCCAAAGGGGGGCCGGACCCCCGGTTGGCTGCGCCCATGACCGATAGGGCGGCCAACAGGGCTTCATTCAAACAGATAATCGTCCAGGACTTCTCTGGGAGCTTCATAGGTACTTCCGACGCCTGCTGGGTCGCCTCAAGTCCTAAAAATGCGCCACGTGGTCCTCAAAAGCGCCCCGTGGTCCTCAAAAGCGCCCCGAGGTTTAAAGGGTGTTCCGCGGCGTGAAGGTGCGCCCCCCCCCCCCCCCGAGACCTGAGAGGACGTCCCGATGTCCCCCAGTACATCACGGCTGCCTGCAAAGACTTGCATCTCTTTTGATTTGCTTGGCTTTCCGTTTCTTCAGTTGTTAAATAGGCCGCTGGCTGGCAGCGATGTCGAATGCGCGCGGTCGTTAACGCGACGTCCGATTCGAGGACGGTGCATTAAAAAAAGACGAGCTCATCCAAGATAGTTCCTCAGATATCGACGAATGTGTTCCCCGGGGAAGCAGAGGGCTAACCCAGGGTGCGGCTTTGTACCCGCAGGTGCACATCGAAGAGCAGGGTGCAGGGGCGCGCGGCCAGCTGCATCGCATCACCCTGCTGAAGACGAGCGTCGACTCGCCCGACAGCGAGATCATCTCGCTCGAGACCAACTTCCCGGTCGAGATCACCGCCGTGCACAGCGAGGAGACCGGCGACTGCTCCTCCCTGCTCATGACCTTCGTCACGCACAAGGGCTCGCGCCACGTCATGGTGCCGCGCGACGTCATCATCCACAAGCCCGGCGAGCCTGTGTTCCGCAGCATCAAGGTGGACTTCGCCCCGGGCGACAGCGAGGGCGCCGACAAGGTCACCATTCACAAGTTTCTTTGAGCGACGCGAGCGACTGGCTGGCTGCCGCGCGGACGCGGCGGTCGCGAAGTGGTTGCTTGTGACTGGTTGATTGGTCGGAGCGGTTAGCCGCGACTGGCCACTGTGGCGAACTGGTCAGCCGTGACTGCGCACATTGCTGCTGCCGACCGTTGTGCCATAGATGACTGGTACGCACGTTTGCCGCCATTGTTCTTGTCAGCTTTATTCGTGTTCTTCATTATTTACGTCAGTTCTGAGGGCGCAAGATGCGGCTCTCGCTTCCGGAAATTTTAGTTGTTGAAATATAGGCTGCTCGCTGCGTGCCTCCGTTTCCTTACTAACGAATAGTTGCAGTCGTAGTTCTCGTTGGTTTAATGCAGTCTCTGGGTTAAGAACTACAGACGTGAATAAAATTTTCGCATGCTTGTCCAGTGGTGGATGTTATGGCCATGTATAGCAAAGCTTAACTATAAAAAAGCGATTCGTTAATTCATCTTTGGCCGAAATTTCTGGGTCTAAACAAGTGTAAATTCTGAAAGCTAGCATGCAGGCTATCGCTTTAATTTTTATAGGCGTACAAACGCCTAGGACTTAAAAGGGGGATCACTAGCAAATTAAATGCAGTTATTTACTCCTAATGGTTCAGCCTTGCCAAAGGGGCTTGCTATGTTTTTATCTATGACTAATGTCAAAACTGAAGAGTATGGCGATACTTCCAATATGACCTTCCGGTGTTTCCGTAAATCACGTAATCACAAAAACGTCTGTTTTGATCTTGTTCTTTACATTCGCTTCATCTGCAGGCCTGACAAACATTTTCTTTGGGGTTTTCACCGGTCATGCGAACTGTCCTCGCTAAACTTCGCCGAAATATGGCAGCAAAACTTGAGTGTGGCAGCACGGTCCCAGGTGCAGAGCGCACGTTTCGTGTGGCGGGTAAAGATAATTTCCGGTTCAGTCCACGTGCGGGAGAGCTGAGAATGTGATCATCCCCGAGGTAGGCGTTGTTTGTTTTATATGAAACAGAGATAGCCGAATGCGGGCTGTTATGATGGTTTTTGTTTCGTTGTATAGCAAAATAGCGGTACAGTTTAACCTTAGCCCTGAAGTTTTGGGCTATAACTAGCGCATCATTTGCCTCCGCCCCCCAACCGTTTCCAATGGGTATTAACCACATAGCGTGGTAAATAATATAAGGATGTGGCCTGGAAACAGTAGGGATCCAGATGCATCAAGAAAAAATTTGTGTCATGTAGGTTCTCTTGCAAGGCTGCAAATGAGATATGTGTTAGCCTTTTGGATAAAGATGGACTGTGCATCACATTTCCATCTAGTGCTTATTTTCTGGCAAAGGCAATGGGGGGAAGTCACATGTAATCATATAAAATGGCAGTGTTTAGTTAAGGACTGTGATCAACTGCAGCATGATGTCATTCCACCTCATCACCCCTGTCTGGGTTCTGCTTGGATTATCTGATAACTTGACTAGTGTATTTTCAAGGTCAAGATGTTTCATTTGCTATGCCATTAAATGTTACACTGAATGTGGCCAATGTTTGGCCTTATATGATAATAAAGGCATAATAGTTAATAGTCATAATAATTTGATTTTTATCAATGCTAATGACATTATCAATTTTTTGACAGTAGATAAGGCAACCTCAGAGAAAACTGGGTATAAACAAGATGGTGATGAGTTCTGGTCACATTTGCACATAGTGAAGTATAGCATTATTTTCTTCCAAAATGATGGTGGGAGCAAAACCAGTTTCTCACTTAATTACAAAGCTTGTTTTTCTGTATATATATACATATACATGTACATATATATAAAACATGTAGCAAAAGTGGTGTGGGAAGAGGTAAGAATGTGATACATTGCCCAAGGATATGCATAAATAGTGTCAGAGATGTCAAATGATATTGTTTATGAGTGGATTTATGACAGAGCAGGCTTGTTCATTGCAACTACTGTGCCAGATGATTTAGTGTACATTGCATTTATATAGATTTATGGGGATTATCCAGTGTGGTTGCAGTTTTATCATGATGTCTGACAGCCAGGATGGAGATAGATGTACTGTGCATTTGGTGTTGAATGACCTTAGGGTAGAAGCATTACAATCCTGGTCATATTATGAGCAGTTATATTTGGCCATTTATTAGGTTCAGTGTCTCTTGGAAGAGAGGATGACATCTGCTTATGACATATGACATCTGATGTTGCCTGCATGCAGTTGCCTGCATGCAGGCAACATCAGCTTATGAATTCATACATCTATATGCACATATCTGGATAGTTTGCACCATCATGGTCACATGACAGTTGACTGATTTTTAAGCACTGGTCAGCCTGTATGGATTTTAGTAGCTCTAGATTATGCTTACCATGCAAAGCTGAAAACAATTGCTTTTGATCCTGATTTCAGTCAGCCAAAATGGGTGTAGTGTCTCAAGAATGAGGGAGGTGGGTATAAATTAAGAGTTGCTGTAAATGCATCAGCTTCAGTGATTTCTTTCCTGAAAGAAATTTTAACATTTATGTGGGATTTATAGGTATGGAGTTTGGGAAACCTTCACATCAGTGTGAGCTTAGTGTTGGTCTGAGTAAGAAGCATCACCAGTCAAAAGTCAGTCACCAGAAGCATCACCAAGCCTGATAAGCATAGCCAGCAAGAGAAAGCCAAACCAGAATAAGGGAGACCGGAAGGTGAAATTACATAGAGTTTTGGAAAGTACTAGCCTGCTGTTTACCTGTGAATAGAAAGGAGAAAGAAACATTGAGGTGAGGCCAGTATCCATGCAATACCAGAACTTGAATGAGTCTTCAGCCTGGGTACAGCATCAGTACTTCATATTATCATATTATTGATCATACTTCACAAACCATCTCTGATCACTACCATTGAGGTCTGATGAGGTTGTTTCAGTCCAAAATGTTGGTCATTTTTGTGCCCAGGATGTTACAATGAGGGGATGTTGAAAACTTTAAAACCCAATCTGAGTCTTCTATGTACCATGGTCATGGGCAGAGACTGATGAGACTCTTCTGACCATCTCCAGAACCAGTCTTCTCCTGTCTGTGGATACACAGTGAGAAAAGTAAAGGAAGGTGTCTGTGACTGCAATTTAATTTCATTTGCATATCCTTGCTGAGCCCATACTTGTCTGTTTTGGGGTATTGACCTCACAGTTGCCTCCTTATGGGTGTAGTAGTGACATTTCAAAGGTGATTGGATGGAATGGACTAATCGTGTCTCAATGAGAATCATGACCTCTGTCCCCTAGAATTGGTCATCACTGTCACGGATCAGTAGCTGTGTACGAACCAGCAAGTATGTCGCGTCTCTACACTGTCCTCAGAGGTAAAAATTGGTTTGATTTATTACTGCATTTTGGGAGTAATAAAAGGCATGACTGTGTATTCCTTGTATTGTAAGTAAGCTTGTTTGGTGGACATAAAGTATTATGTTTTGATGGCTGGGCAGTTCTGCATCCAACTATTGCAGGGAGTACTTTTTGGGATATTGGCTTCACAGTTGCCTCCTTATGGGTGTAGTAGTGACATTTCAAAGGTGGTTGGATGGAATGGACTATTCGTGTCTCAATGAGAATCATGACCTCTGTTCCCTAGAATTGGTCATCACTGTCACGATCAGTAGCTGTCTATGAATCAGCCAGTATGTCGTTGCAGCTCCACACTGTCCTCAGAGGTAAAAATTGACTTGATTTATTACTGCATTTTGGGGAGTAATAAAAGGTATGACTGGGTATTCCTTGTATTGTAAGTAAACTTTTTTGGTGGACATAAAGCATTATGTTCTGATGGCTGGGCAGTTTTGGGTCCAACTATTGCAGGTAGTAATAGTTGAGTGGGCCATTTATTGAACGGAAGTCCTATAAAGCCATTTACGCTTTTGGCTTTGTTGAAAAGTAGTCATCTCACGATGTGTCCACCTGTAACTCTGTCATCACTGATAGTTATTATCGGCAGCTTAGCTGAATACTGCTAGTCTCTGCCCTGACTAAGGGAGTTGGAATCGATTTGGCACTTTGCATTTGGCCTAAGGATGTCTGTGTCAAATGATGTTTTTAGCGCAGTGAACACCAGGAAGTTTTGCATTTCGGGTTTGTGAGCGGATGATATGAGAATTTGCAAGGGCGGATCCAGAACGCTGCTTTTCGTCGGTTGAAGGGGGGAAGGCGAATTCCGAAAAGGTAAACCGTTTTTTAGAAACTCATCGGATTTTGCTTCCTTTTACCTCGTGGACTTCTTTAAGGTAAGTCAGCAATGACATCATATCAACCAATGGCTTAAAGTAAACTTCCCTTTGTAAAAGCTGCTTAGACTTTTTCAGATCCGCAAGTATATCAACTTTTGCTTGGTTTTGGTATGGGGGACATGGCCCTGTTACCCCCTGCCCACCATATCCGCTATTGAAAGGCTCTGTACTGCAAAAGGACAATTTGATTGGTAGCAATGTATTGCCGGAAATGGAAATATGCCACAGCCTGTGTTTCGATTAACCCTGTCCCGTATCCATAACGCACGGACGCGTTCCCGTATGGTGTTGGCTTATTTGCCCCCCCCCCCGATATCTCGAGACCTATCGGTCCGAATTTATCGCAGGAACGATTGATTGGGCGTGATGTAAACTACATTTTTACGCAGTTGAATTTTGAGAATGTTGTAAGTGGTCGATATAGGGGCAGAAAGGAAGAAAAGTGGGCATTTTTGGACTTGCTGAACTCCGTTGTCAGGGGGCCTATCTTGATGTAAGGGGCATGAATCTAAAGCGAAGTGATGGGACTTTTCCCTTTGCCTACACATCTAGAATTTCAACAAGACCGGTAGGCTCATGTTCACAGGGCTCGGAAAATTGGTGGTGTATATGTTAGATATATATGCATATATATATATATGCATATATATATATATATATATATACATATATATATATATGCCATCTTGTTGTTACCTGAATATACCTGAGAGTACAAAAACTTGAATTTTACGCCGATAAGAATTTTGACCGGTTGCGCAGTGGACTCATAGACAAGGTTGGAAAAGTTGTTTTTTAGTGCTGAAGAACACCAGAAGACGTGCTTTTTTTATTTTGTACTCTGAAAGTTCGATTTGTGCCTCCAACAAACAGTTATATTATAACCATGTGGACAGATTACTAACTCTGGAAGCAAATGACTGTCTCCATTGAGTAGGTATGATGTCATTGCTAACGTAGGCTAATAACGCCAAATGAAAACACCACTGCTCTTTGCAAAATTTTTGGCTCCAAAACCAAAATTTTACTCCGACACCAAGAACAAATACCAAAGTTCCGACCCTGCCCATAGGTGAGGCTCAGCATCGATGCCCGGCGTTGGAGTCTCCACAGGCGCGGCGTTGGCCGCTGAAGCCAACACTAGGCAGCGGCCAGCGGGCGGGCGAAAACGACCACGTATGGGAAAGGAGTACTCTTTCGAGCGGTTTATGAAATCATATCGCGCGGGTCGTAAGAAGTCTCGGCCGTAGATTTAGCGTGTGCGGGATTCGCATTGGTATTCCAAACATGTTTACAGTCCTAGCACCACGAACATTTGCACAACACCGATATAATGGTGGAGATCGTTTGCGGTAACTGTCAGTTCGTTCGGTGGATCAACGTGAAAATTGCACAAGCGACGTATGTGTATGCACGGTTGATACCTATGACAGCTCGGGAAATCGCTGCGGGAATCCAGGTAGCGAACGACAGTGCAGAGCGCGCTGTAGCTGTCGTCACCAAGTACAACGTCAAGATCACGCATGACGAGAAACAGCTCCAGTTCCTGCCGCAAGTTGCTGCTGAACATCGCTCGCGATTTTCTTATTCAAAGACGACCCTCACGGGACCAAGAATGCATATGAGTTTGTTCTCCCCGTAGAACGAACTGGTTTTGTGCTGTTCTTGTTGAGCATAATTAAAGACCTCTAATACCGCACTTTGCGCGGGAAATGACAGTATTGCGCAGCGGAGCCCGGATCGGCAACCCAGTCTTCAAATCTAATCTGCTCGGTAACTGTCTACAATAACAGATCTTTTGGACAACCAAATGAGATAACGATGCAATTTTTCTGCATATCTTGAGTCCATAGTACGGAGGAGATAGCCCGAAAGATTGGTTCCGATCTGATCATTAGTTTCGTCATCGCATTGGAGTGTTTACTATCAAATAGTATCGCCCTTCCCAGCCATGTAGTCAGGATAATAAGAGTCGTATTGTAGTTTTGACGTACGAATTTGCGCGAGACTTTCCCTGTAGCCCAAACACTGCGAACGAATTAGCAATGGTCGTTAGGCAAACATTGGGCGATTTGGGTTTTTGAGGTCCGACCGTTACGAATAAGTGTCGCGTAGTGATTTTCCGGACGGGACAGGTAAAGCTTGTCATCAGTCGCTGGACATCTGATGACGTTTTAACGCAGCGCCGTTTAATCGCTCGTACAGAGTAATCAGTTCTGCGTCTCGGTGTCGGCATTGACGGGCTGAGGTCTGAAGATGCGGAGCGAAGTTGGCGTAGACCCATATCAACGAAAACGAGCTTGACTGCGGCTCCCCCATCAATAAGTGCATTGAAGAGGAAAGCAGAGCTGTCTCGCTTTAAAACCGAAGAGGCGCAGAGAGCTGCAGAGGGGCGGGCCACGCGGGCACGCGCCTGGTCATGGATCGATGTTGGGGCGGCTAAGGCGGAGGCGCAGTACGCTTTGGACCAGGCTGAGTTCGACAATATTGAACTGTGCCTGCTGGACGAGGAGATAAATTCCCAGCATGGACGTGTAGATGTTTATGTAGCTCAGTCAGATTATGTTCCTTTGAGCCGCTCCACTCTTCAGCCCCTGCAGCCGTATGTGTAAGAGCTCTCGCGTATACGGCTGCGTAACCCTCGATACGGTTACTCGTCGTAACCGTATCGAGGGGTGTATTGAGAATGTTGGCGAAAAAGCCCCAATTGGCGGTTGCACCAGCGCCCATTGCTGTACCCCGTGCCACAACGCAGTGCTGCCCAGGCTACGACCTGAAGAATTCGATGGCTTCCCAAGTCGGCCGAGAGTCGGCAGCGGCTTCCCTAGTGGACTGGGAGCCAGCAGCAGCTCCTGAGGTGGACCGGGAGTCGGCAGTGGCTCCCCAGGTGGACCGGAAATCGGCAGCGGCTCCCCTACTGGATCGGGAGTCAGTAGCAGCTCCCGAGGCGGCCCGGAAGTCGGCAGGTCCCCAGAGGCGATTACTCCCAGTTACATTCTGTTTGGACGTCATACCTACGCGCTGCCTCTCGGACTGTTCAAACCGAGCGACGCGGGAAGAAGAAGGGCTTGGCGACAATCATAAGCGGTGGCTGACCAGTGTTGGAGAAGGTGGCGGAAGGAATACTTGCCTACGCTGTGTCGTCCGAAATGGACAGCAAGCTATCGAGTACTGCAAACCGGCGACTTCCTACTAATTGCTGACGACCGCGTGTCGCGGGGACATTGGCCCTTGGGCCCAGCAATGCTGGTCTTACCAACTGCAGATGGGCGCGTGCGCTCGGCACGTGTGAGCTCACGTGGCGAACTCATACGCCGACCGCGAAACATACTATGCTTGTTGCAAGGGGCAAGAGGGTGCGGTTGATTTGTATTGCGGTCTATATGCGCAGTGCGCACTTGCTGCACGTCGTGCTGCTAGCTCTCACCCTGTCGGGGGTGGTAGGATGTGATCCGCAGATCTGGAATCGCCCGCTTGTTTTTGGGTGTGAATTTGCACGAGGCTGTTCCTGTAGCCCAAACATTTAACTACACCGAAAGATTAGCAATGACTGTTGGGTTAACGTTGAGCGTTGTGGATTTTAAAGTCCGGACCATTAGTGATATATGCCGTGAAGTGATTTTTGAGCTTGAACAACCTAGGTCATCGGGCAAGAATTAGCTGAACCACCTCTGTATTAGTAGAAAGGAAAAGTGGATGGGTAAAACCTCGTTTTTGCCTCCCCAAAACTAGCGGGTAGATCCGTGCCTGGGCGACGCTGCGATCTCAGCCGACGATCGGGCGCTGAAGGACTGGCGGCCGGGAACCGAGGTCCGCTGTGCATCCGCCATTCTCAAAATAACCGTTCACGGATTCGTTTTTGAAAACGAATCCAGTCAGTTTGAATGTACTATATTCCTCCATGTGCTTTTATGGTCGTGATGTGGGATACGTGCGCAGACATTATAGGTCATAGTTTCGCAACCTGACCTGACATCGGTGTGAAACTTGAAACAAGTTAAGGAGACTTTCCCAATTAATACGTATTCCGAGTTGTATTATGGCCAAGAAACTATGTATTAAGCCAGATTTGGACTATGGACCCTGATTTAACCTCTTGAAATGACTCTGGCCAACACAAATATTTCTGTATACACCCATATCTTCTCATACATACTTATGTACTCCAGAACTTTTAAGTTCTGTCAAAAAAAAAACTTTCGGCCACTTTTCGTCTGCATTCAATTGTGCAGAAAAGCCCTGGATGCCTCCCACGAAGACTAGATAGGAAGTCACTAAGTTTCATGAAGCTGCTCTATAAATCGTGGATATGACAAGCAGAAAACCGGAGGGGCTTTTGAAGCCGCCCCCCCCCCCCCCTTATACAGTTATGGGATTTAGAAAAGATTAGAATTGAAGCTGGGCTAGACCAACGCCATAAAAGATACAGGTTAGTCAGAGGTGTTACAGTGTTATCAAAATTCCAGTACATTTTGTAGCTGTGGACGCTGTGTTCGGGCAAGTGTTAATTTTCTCCAAATAAAACGGCGAATGACAAAAGTTTGTTACGTGTTTGAACACTGCTTCTGTCTCATAGGATCACAATGTCCCGAAAACAACAGTTGACCGGAATCAAGCGTAATTGTGAGGAGGGTTCTTCAGGACTATGAACCAGTTGTCATGGAAAGATGCTGCAAACTGGCTGGTGGCGTCAACATAGCGATCAACAAAAATTTAGTGGAAAACCCCAGCGGGAGACTGGGCTAGACCTTGACTGGCATTTGGCCAGGTAAAGGTTTTGCTGACTATGACAGGATTGTGACCCTTGACGACACGTTGAACTTTCACCTCGAAATCAGTCATTGATAGCTGGTATGGGGTTTAGGGTTTGAGCAGTAAATTTATTTTGTTCAGTCTCGAATCTGGAAAATCACCTTAGTTAAAAAACGCGAACGAATTTATACCGAAACCACACACACTGTTTCAACGGTGGAGCTAACCTCGTTGGGTACTCGTCGCGTTCAGCACCCTGCTGAAGTTTGTCTGGTATCAATTCAGCGAGGATGCATAATCATTGTGTATGTTTATCGTAATACCCATGATATGGTTACCAGGGTCATAACCATGGTTGTTTATCCGTGATCATGATGTGGTATTGAGTATATTCTGTGTCACTTATGTCAGAGTTGTGTGATCTGAGTCACAAAAAGGTCTTAAAGTCTGTTTAAAATAACAAAATATCTCGAAATATGTCGTCAGTGCATTTTGCGTACTCTGGACCACGAGATAGCGGCTCTCAGATCCAGAGGGCGTGAGGACTCCAGCCAGCGCTGTCTGGCCGGCGACCCGACGCGCCGACGACCCGTTCTGGGCCCGGGCCTCAGTCGGAACCCCTGTTCAGCCGGGCCGGGCGGCCGCCACTGGTGCGCGGGGCCGCCACGTGACCGACGGTCCGTCCACAGGGTCGACGCGGACCTGGCTCGGCGCGATGTCGGGCGACCTGAGCCTGTTCGTGACGGCGGTCGCCAGCCCGGGGCCGCACATCAAGTTCTACGCGCAGCTCAACACGGAGAAGTTCGCCGCGCTGGACGGCATGATCGACTCCCTGCAGTCGTACTTCGAGCAGGTGAGCGCAGACGGTTTGAGACCGTGGCAGGTGGCGTTTCCGTGTCGTGCGTACCCCGGGGCCGGGGTAAGAATTACCGCCGGAGTTTCACGTGACGGTGCGCATTGTTTTGCGCCTTGCTGTGAGGAAACGTTTGTTTTCAGTCTTCTGGCCTGCTTTATTTTCCTCATATCACAGTGATGTCTGCAGTTCTTTGTAGACCCATCTCGCATGTTACATAGTCTTGTATCACCTGCGGCGTCTAACGACAGACACGCATGACTAAAAACTGCTGGAAGAGTTTTACGACCCTTGTTTCAGTGACTCGTTTCGGACTTACAGCGATTTGGCGATATCTCTGTGCTGTTTGTCTGTGGACCCAGTCCTGTTTTGCAAAGCTCGTCGACATTGCGTACGACGTGCGAAGCCCTTCATATTCACCCCCTCACCCCGATCCCGACCACGATGCGGAAGGGTACGTCGTGAAGTGACCCTGGCAGCCGACAACGTTGCTGCACCCTGCAACCTGATCCCCATACAAACCCACCTTTGGGGCCGCAATTCAGGGCCGTGTTAGCCTGAAAAACAGGAGTTATTTGTTCCTCTGGCTGAAGCTGTGGCCGGCCGAGACCGCGTCCCGAGGTTGCAAAAGGCGCTGTTTTTTTTTGTTTTTTTTTGAGGATGAAGAACATGAGGAAATATGTGCTCCAAAAACGATTTATACTCCAACAGTTTGTCTTGAGCCTCCATTTACATTTTAATCATGTTGGCACATTTCTAACTCTGCAAACAGATTACCCTGTCTTCATTCAAGAAGAAGCAGATGTTAGAACTGGCACTAAGAATGCCAACTTGAACCTGTATTACTCTTTGCGGAATTTTGTACTGCAGAACAAAAATTATGCTCCGACACGAGAAACGAAAACCAAGTTCCCAACTCTGCCCTCCCTCTCCCCGCCCTCTGCGCCGCGGCGTTCAGCGCCGGCCCGTGTCCGGCAGATGGCGCTGTCGGCGCCGCTGGACCTGCAGCCGGGCGAGATGGTGCTGGCCAAGTGCGTGACGGCCGGCGCGGCCCGCTGGCACCGGGCGCGCGTGCTCTGCCCGCTGAACGCCGAGCGCGGCACGGTCAGCGTCGAGTACGTCGACTACGGCACCAGCGACGTGGCCCACCTGTCGCAGGTACGCGCCGCAGGCGGCTGGGCGGCGCCCCGTTCGTCGCCGTTGGGCCGTGTGGTGTGTTGGCTTCCGTGCCTTTCCAACAGTACGTATGTTGGGAAGGGGGTTGGTGTGTGCTTGACGTTAATGCTCCTGGTGATCAGCGAGGTGCATCGTCGTGTGCAGATGTCGCCTGACTGCTGCCGGCCGTTTTGACTTGGGTGATTCTTATTTGCATACTTTGTGTGTACGCCTCTTATGCTGTATGTAGTTCGTCAGCAGTCTTCTTTGCAACGACGTGGTCCTGCTTTTTTGTGTATTACTGTGCTGATAGTATCGCCATGTCGTCAGTAGCTATACTAATATATTTAAGGAAACATCGGCGCCCGTAAGGATAGGTGTGTCTTCGTTTAAGAGAATCGTTAGACCTTGTGGTATTGGCGTGATTTTGAAAACCAGCTGATGTTAACGTGGGAGCAGGGCCGTCTTTTTGCCGCCTGAGTTCCTCCGATACTTGCCTACCTTCACCCCGACTTTGCCTTGCCGCCTCTTTCGTGCCCCGCTGGACGGTGACGTCCCCTTGCCGCGCTCTGTATGGATGTGTGGCTCATGCGCTGTGTCCTGACGTTATCTGTGTCCCTGCGCTGTGCCCTGACATCCTCCTCGGTCGGTAGGTGTATCCTGTCTTTGTGTTTGTCCTCGGATGTTGTCTCCGTCCGTATGCTGTGCTCTGTCGTCCCTGATCGATGTCGAGTCGCCCCCGCTCGGTGGGCAGATCCGTCACGTCGTTCTCCGCGTCCCTGGCGTCTGCGCTGAACCGTGTCCCCGGCCGTGTCGGCAGATCTGCGCGGGCCGCGGCGCCGCCACGGGCGCCATTCTGTCGCAGCCGCCGCTGGCCGTGCCCTGCGTGCTGGCCGAGGTGGCGCCGGCGCTGGGCGCCTGGTCGGACGCCGCCGTCGGCTACGTCGAGGTGCGCGAGCCGCCACGGGGGGGGGGAGACCTGGTTTGCGGGGCTCGGAACTCCACCGAGGTGCCCAGTGTCGTCCCTTGTGCAATGTTGCCGGATTAAACGTGACCCTGTCGTAGCGAGCTGCTCGCTACACGAACTTGGAAATCCGTTGTGTTTTGACGTCGTTAGAAATCCGCCTTGTTGTAGCCGCGTTGATAATCGACTGCGTTTTGGGCTGGTGGGAATTTTTCTGTGCGTTGGCCTCGCCCGTTGCGTGCGGTGCGTGATTTACGAGAGGGCCTCTGGGACCGATTAGAGCGGCGCGCCATGTCCGGCGCGTCAAGGTTGTCTCCTCTGCGGCGTGTCTGACGCGGGCGCTCCGCCGGCTGCAGTCAAAGCTGCGCTTCAAGCGCGTGCAGGGCCAGCTGCTGCGGCAGGACGCCGACGGCGTGCTGCACGTGCGTGTCTTCACGGCCGACAACTCGACCCTGGCCTCCCAGCTGGTGGCACTGGGGACTGGGCCGGCTGGCGGCGCCGCACCAGGTGAGAGCGCCTATAGCCGGCACGGGAGAGATCGGTCTGGGTCGGGCTGAGGGTAGGAGGTCGGGTTATTGGGAGGCAGTTGAGAAGGGTTTGTCGATCTTCAGTAGACGGTGTGGTGATAAAGGAAGTTTTGTCCTCAGAGGACGTTCGCTTTCCGTCGTCGCTGTGCCGCTTCGCCCTGTCTTTGTGTGCGGCGTCCAATCGGTTCTCATGAATTATAAAATCGCGGACGGACGGAAATGTCGGCATGAAAATACCGCTTTCCGACCGTCACCTCGGCATCGGACGCACTATGTTGTAACTGTCGTAAAGAACAAAGTATATTCGGGTTTTCTTTTTGCCCTTTTGTGTTTTTGCCATCGACATGCACATCCGGAATAGTAGCTTCGTGTGGAAGAATGTGTGAAAACGCGACCTGACTTTGACCGATGGGTGGCAGCGCTCTCCGTGTGTTTCCGCACCGCTCGCCCGTCACCGTGTCTGCGCGTGGGTGTGTCGCAGCTGGCGGCGGCCGCGGCGGCGCCGGCCGTCGGCGTGGCGGCGGCCGGCCGGCCGGCGGCGCCGCTGCCGCAGTTGGCGGCGCGCGTCAAGGACATGACGTCGGTGCCGCCGCCGGCCGGCGCCGAGCTGCTGGTCACCATCTGCCACTGGAGCCACGGGCCGGCCAAGTTCGCCATCCACCTGCACAGCCCAGCAGGCGGCGCTGCAGCAGCTCATGGCCGAGATACAGGCGAGAGGCCGCGGGGATGCTATCGGCAGTCAGCTGTCTGTCAGCTTGACTGTTGACTGACCGTCCAATGATTGTTAAATGACTTATTTCCTGTCTTTTATCCTATGACTGTTCTTTAGTGCCCAGTATTTTTGCTATTTCGTGTTTCATTCGAGGTCAGCAATGAACGTGTCTTGCGGATTGGCTTTTTAATGTTCATGTAGTAGGCTGACGGCTCCGTTGCCCGCCTGCTGACTGCGCCGACTGACCGCGCAGGCCTACTGCCACACGAGCCCGCCGGTGCCGCTCCAGGCCGTGGAGTCCGGCGCCGTCTGCCTGGGCGCCTCCTCCACCCACGACGACCGCTACCTGCGCGGCGTCATCACGCAGGCGGACGGCAGCGTCGTCAAGGTGCGGCCCGCTCCTGTCGTGCTGGACGGGGCGGTTTGAATCGCGGACCTTGGTCCGTTCGGCGCGAATCAGCTGGCAATGCGGCATCGAGTCTGGGTTGGAAATCTGGTTTTTGTTCGGTGTTCGAGTGTAATTTTCGTTTTGCAGTACAAAATATTTTCTGATGTTCTTGAACACCAAAAACCAGCACCTTTTCCACCCTTTCAGCAACTGCCCCTGTTGTTAATGGGCACTGAGGAATGTTTCGACGGTCTGTGAGCCCTGTGGAGTGTGTAGACCCCCAGTTAAACGTAAGCAGACGAGTGATCTCGATATCCTGGTCACTGTGTTTATTTTCTCTAAAGCATCGGCATGATAAGGATTGGTGCGGAAGCTGAAGGGAAATTTGGGACAGCTGGTTTTACCGACCCCCGATTTATCCGCCTGTGAGGCTTTTTTAACTTCAGGACACCAGTGTAGTCCGCCTCGGTGTGTGCACGCCTCGGTGGCGACGTTTTTGTAGCAAGTTTCGAACGATTTCAAACAGTGCTCTGTCCGCCGCCGCACGGAGCGCGCTCGACCCCGCTTCGCCGCCACCTCCCGACCATGCGAGCCGCCGCGCCCTCCCCTGTCCGTGCCGACCCCAACCGCCGCCGCCGCCACCTCCCGACCATGCGAGCCGCCGCGCCCTCCCCTGTCCGTGCCCACCCCAACCGCCGCCGCCGCCACCTCCCGACCATGCGAGCCGCCGCGCCCTCCCCTGTCCGTGCCCACCCCAACCGCCGCCGCCGCCACTTCCCGACCATGCGAGCCGCCGCGCTTTGTCCGTCCTCACCCCGACCACTGACTCCGCCGCCGCCGCAGGTCTACTGGGTGGACTACGGCAACGACGAGACGAAGCTGGCCTCCGAGCTGCGCGCCATGCCGCTGCAGTTCGCGCAGCTGCGCATCCAGGCGACGCGCGTGGCGCTGGCGGGCGTGGCCGGCCTGACGCCCGTGCAGGGCCAGCAGCACGTGTTCCGCCAGGTCACCGAGGGCAGCGTGCTCACCTGCCGCTTCAGCAAGACCAGGGAGCAGCCGGTGGGTGGCGCGGGAGGCGGCCGTCGAGTCGGGGTCGGCCTGTGAGGGAACCGAGGGGACTTACCCATCGGCTGGGGAACCGCTGGGCGAAGTTGGACTGTTGGCTGCCCTTTCCGACAGGAAGCTTACAGAAGGAACTCGTCAGGTGTTGTGGTTGCTGTTTTAAGGACTTCGCGTGGGAGGCGAAGTAATCCAAAAGGCGTGCCGAGCAGGTTCGGTGTTTAAACCGGTCCCCTCCCCGTCTGACTGACCAAAGCCAGGTTTAATGGTGTCAGTGTGAGAAAGGGCCGTAGCATTGGCGATGCGTCATAAAAGTGGTTAATGGATGGGATATCGTAAAAGCCGTATTTTATTTTTGTCCCTTGTTCTCTTCACTTCTCCTAGTACATAGGCTCCACAGCAAAACCGTCCCCATCAGTGACGGTGAATCCTGCCCAAATCACGTCTCCAGCACACGATGCTCTGCCGTCCGTTTCTGGCCGTGCCCCGGTGCCTTTGAGTCCTGTCTCCGCTAACCGGCCGCTTCCTCGTCCGCAGCCGCAGGTGGAGCTGTTCGACATGGGCACCAGTGTGCTGGACCTGCTGCTGCGCTTGGGCGCGTACGAGCGCCGCGGCGGCTCCTGCTCCACCACTGGCGCCGCGCCGGCCCCGGCCGCCGCCCAGGGTGAGCGCTGCTGGCCCAGTCTCGTGCAGGCGGCGGAGTCGAACGGGAATGCAGCGGATGTCGTACCGCTTCGCCCTGAGCGGCGGGTTATTTTGTGTCGTGTGGCATATCGCGGGGCCCTTCATTGTTGGCCTGGTTGACGTAGAGCGTATTATTTGGGATTTGGTGTTGATCTTACTATGTGCGACTGCTAGACGTCGTTGCTTCATGCAAACCTAACGAGGAAATGTCTGGGAGCTGCAGTGTGGAAAAAATAGTACAAAAAATGCGTACAAACTGCAGTTTTGATTCAGTTTGCTCTCAGTGGTTGGTGTTAATGAATAGTTTGTCGGTCGTTGAAGGATCGGGTCGTTCCCGGCTGGTATGAGTGTATTGACCCTGGCCGATCGCCGCCGCCCCGCCGTGCGGCAGAGACGGCGCTCTCGGCGCTGCTGCGCGGGCCGTCCCTGACGCCGGCCTCGCACGCCGAGGTGCTGGTGGTCTCGGTGACGGCCGTCAACAGCCTGTGCGTGCGGCCACTGGAGACGGAGCCGGCGCTGCGCCGCCTCACCGCCCAGCTGACGGACGCGCTCAACGTGCACGCCTGCCCGCTGGCGCCCGAGCAGGCGGTGGAGGGCGCCATGTGCGCCGTCTTCAAGGTGGGTCGGGACGGCCGGGCAGGGGAGGGGGCACGGGAAGGACGGGTGGGCTCCCGTGGTTTGGATTTGGGGCGCAGCCGCCGGGGCCAGGCGAGGTGTCGGCGGGATGTTGGATAGTGTGAGCGGTTTGGTCAGTTGGAAGCTGCGCGGTTGACCGTCGTTCTGCGTAAGCTCGTGAATCAGACCCTTCACCGGATAATCAGCCCTCAGGACTGTCGGCGGCTCCCGCCTAACCCTAGATCGCTGCGTCCCCGTCCCCCTCCCCCTCCGTAAGCTCGCTGGATATCTATTGTGTCCGGTGGTCTGGACGTTGACCTTCGCCGACCGCCGCCGCCAAATCCCTGTCCTCCGCCGACCACACTAAACCTCTGTCTGTCTCCACACCCCGTCCGTCCGTCTCGGACGTCCTGCCGCTGACTCGTGTCCCTGTGACCCACTGCCGGCAGGACGCCGGGTACCAGCGGGCGCGTATCGTCAGCGTGGGCCGGCGCGACATGAAGGTGCTGCACGTGGACCTGGGCACCTCGGAGATCGTCCCGACGGCGGCCGCGTTCGTGCTGCAGCCCCGACTGGCCGCCTACCCGCCGCAGGTGAGCTCGGCTGCCACCCTGGCGTGGGCACCCGCGGGCCGACAGAGGACTGCGAGAAACAGGACCTCTTGGGCAGGTGTTGATGTTTGTCGTTTGACGGGGGGCGCATCGCGTCTAGTTCGCTCCCGTTTTGTCGGAGATGGATTGATTGATAATTGGGGCCGAAGGGCGCACTGACGTCATGATTATATGGTTCCCATTGTAGCGTTGTGTTCTTAGCGTCACTGTGTCATGGTTGGACGGCAATCGTAGAAAGATCGTTGGCTGAATTCTGACCTGTAAAGCGAAGTGGTCGTGCGCTCGCACCAGACTCCAGCCCCGGCCGTGGCCCTAGACTGCGCCACTCCTGAGCGTGCGGCCGTGACCCGCCAGGCGGTGCCCTGCTGCCTGGCCGGCCTGGAGATGTCGCACGGCACGCCCAAACTGGTGGAGGAGCTGCGCGCTCTGACCGCCGGCGGCCACCTGCTCTGCGAGGTGCAGGACCAGCTGGGCGACAAGCGGATCGTGCGGCTCACCGACCTGACCCGCGCGCCGCCGCTCGACGTGGGCGCCGCGCTGCGCGAGCGCATGGGCCGGCGCGCGCCGCCGCCGGCCTCGCCCGTGTCGCCGACGGTCGCCGTGCGCCCGCCGCAGGTAGGTGGACGGTCCGAGTGTCCCGCCGGACGCCGGGAGCGGGTTTGTGTTAGCCGGGGGGTGGGGACGAGGAGGCTGTCCTCGGCGGCGAGTCGGCTGTGTCAGGAGTCTGACAGCCGTGAGGTTCCCGTGGAGGGTCCCGCCCGCGGGCGAGCGTGGGGCGGAGGAGTGGCTCCGTGCTGCTGGGCCCTTTAACCGTGTGTTCAGACTTTGTTCAGGTGCGACTGACCGGCGCCCTTTCGCGCCTGGGTTGCCATGCGATTCGACCTTCGTCATGTCCGAGCAGCCAACGTCTGTCTGCCTGGGCGCTAACCTCGCACTAACCACCGCCCCACCACACGTTCCCCTCACTTGGAGGACGTGGCGTGCTGGCGCAGTTGTTTCTTGTGGCGACCGAAAGTTCCTTTCCGCGACAACTTCGTGATCGCGGAATGGCGCGGGCAATTGAAAACGTCGGCAGATGACACCGTACCTGACCGAACCGGGTTTTCGCCCGCCCGTGTCGGGCCGCCTGTCCGACCCAGCCTGACGTGACCCGATCTGACCTGACCTGACCTTATCTCCCGGGCGTGTGTCGGGCCGTCGATCTGATCTGACCTGCCCTGGTCTCTTGGTGTGTCTTCAACGCCAGTCTGACCTGACCTGACCCGCCCCGGTGCCCAGCTGGAGCCGGGTCGCAGCGTGACGGTGACGGTGACCTACGCCGAGTCGGCGGCGCTCTTCTTCGGCCAGCTGGTGCGGCCGGACGAGGCCAGGTTCGCCGACGCCATGGAGAAGGCCATGCAGCTGGCCTACGGCGGTGGCCGGGCGACGCCGCTGCCAGTCGCCGCCGCCGCGGCCGGCTGCTTCTGCGCCGCGGCCTCGGCCATCGACGGCACCTTCTACCGCGCCCGGGTACGCTGCACCGGCGGCGGGCGCACCCGGCTGATGACGTGCGAGCTCTGCGCTGGCGCTGCCGTGCCTGCTGGCTGTTGGTGGTCCGTTTGTTGGAGTTGGTGTATGAATGGTACATTGTGGCGCAAATGCCGCTTTCTGGCGATTGTGGGGTTGGTCGTCGAACTATCATTTTGTGGTACGCGATAAGAACTGCTTTGGATGGTAGAACGTATTAGTTGCATTCTTGCATCTACTTTTTGCGTTTTAATTGGTGTTGTGTTCCGTTGACCCATTCTGTTCCCATTGTGTGCGCATCGTTCCTTCCAGGTGCTGAGTGCCAAAGGAGACAAAGTGACCGTGCAGTACATCGACTACGGCGACACCGAGACCAAGTCGGCCTCTGAGGTGCACCCTCTGAAGGCAGAGTTCGCATTACTGTCCCAGCTGGGTACGTGCCGGGATCCGGTCAGACGAGGCTCTGACGTGCACCCTGCCAAAGCAGAGTTCACAGTCATGTCCCAGCAATGTATGTGCTGAGGTCCGGCTAGCTTCTGACTGTCCCGCTTGATCAGCATTTCGTTGTACCGTCCCGGTTGTGAATCCTCGCCACCTTCCCGCCTGTGAAGTCCGCGGTGTCCGGTCGTGAGACGCAGGCTGGACCTGGCTTGTCGGGACGCGGCCGTCCTGGAGCTGTCTGGAGTTAGCTGAACCGTCTTGTGAGCGGCTCGTCGGTGGACACTGGTGGCCACTCGCCGTTGCTGTCCTGCCTCTGCTGTCTTGCTGTTTGTGACACGCTCATGTACGGAGTGTGATGCGTCTTCGTCAGTTTTTGTCTTTGTCGTCTTTATCGTCTTCGAAGTCTGGCGAAATATGTGCGCGTCGTTCCCCGTTTTGCGTAGCCTTGCCTCTTGCCTTGGAGGTACTCAGTTTCATCCTGGTATGGTCTGTTTTCTGGCGGGTATTTTCTGCTTGCTCGGACCAGCCCTCTAGCCCAGCAGGTATTTTCTGCTCCCTTTGACCAGCTGTGTGTCCCGGCAGGTGTTTTCTGCTCGCTCTGACCAGTTGTGTGTCCCGGCAGGTGTTTTCTGCTCGCTGGTGGGCGCGGAGGCCGTGCCGGCCGCCATGTTCGTGCAAATGGTGCAGGACCAGACGATCGAGGTTCTGCCCAGCTCCGGTCAGGGCGACCGCTACAAGGTCATCCTGCCTCCCTGCGCGGCCAACCAGCCGCTGCTGGCGCAGCTCAAGCGATTCGGTGTCGGCAGTGCGCCCGGTGAGCCGGTCTGGAAGGCCGAATGAGGTGTTTTGAAATGTTTTTGTGGTAACTGTCCTGTTGCTAGACACCTTACCGGGTGTCCCATAAGGAGCCAGTAGCATTTTGGCGTCATTCTTGACTGGCTGTACTGGTCAGAATGGTTGTGTGTTGGGCTAGCCAAAGTCTTAGCATATATGTGTTGATTGAACTTGGTAACTTTATGCACCAAAAGCCGTTAAAAACACGTCGTGGAAGGCATCCGGGTGTGGAGCCAAGGTGGTTGATTACAA
Source organism: Capitulum mitella (assembly GCA_030062745.1). Lineage (NCBI taxonomy): Eukaryota > Metazoa > Arthropoda > Thecostraca > Pollicipedomorpha > Pollicipedidae > Capitulum > Capitulum mitella. The sequence goes on along the minus strand of CP099849.1, from coordinate 2,381,885 downwards.
ACGTGCAGTTCAGATCACGCTTATTTTTGGTTATCTTTTATTTGTGCTTTTTGCGTACTCTTGCTCTTGCATGTACATGAATGTCGTTTCTCGCTCCATCTCTCTCATGGTGATCATAGTACGGATAAGACCAGACCGCAGTCCCGATAGCTGCCACCAGCGTGCTCGGCCTATAACTCGCGGGTCGCCGCCCGGCCCGGCCCGTAACTGTAGACCGTCGTCTGACCGCCACCCCTCTGGCCGCCCGCAGTGGCCGGCGCCGGAGGCCCGGAGCCGGCGACGAACGGGGCCTCGCCGCGAACGAGCAGAACCGCCCCAGCCGGGGACCCGCCGACGCTGGCCTCGCCCCAGAAGTTGCCCGTCGGCGTGTTCAAGGTCGGTGGTCGGCCGCCGACCGGGCCGGCGCCGCGGTGCCCGCTGTGGGCCGCCTTGTCCGGAATGGGTGGTTTGGTTAGACCGCGACCTCGCCGCTAACCATGAATGGGGCGTTTGTGTTGTGTGTCTCAGCTCTTGGGTGACGCCCTCACTTGCACATATCACAGTAATTGGTGTTATGTATACCCTTCTGTGCTGTTTGGCGCGTGAACGAATTCCCGCATCGTTCGGGACGTGGGCACGATGTGTGCGGTTGAAATTCCGGCATTTTCTTTTTGTGGGACTTGGATTAGTCTCTTCCGACACAAGGGCACAATAATCTCTTCCTTTGCTTTGATGACAATAATTCCAAATAGAAAATACGGAGACGCTTAGAAAAGTTATTTGGACTGTACTGATCTCTCCCTCTATTGAGGCAGGGTGTATGTGTGTTAAGTTCCTCTTGTGTCGTCGCGCACTTGTCTGTCGCACGTGCGGACGTGACCCAACGCCGCCTTTCGGCCGGGCAGGACGTGGAGGTGGTGCACGTGGTGGCGCCGTCCGAGTTCTACGTGCGGCTGCGCGAGTCTGCGGCCGCCCTGCGGACGCTGCAGGAGGAGCTGGCCTCGTACGAAGCCGCGCCGGCCGCCGCCTTCGCCGCCGCCGACCAGCCGGTGGCCGTGCGCGGCGGCGACGGCCGCTGGAGCCGCGGCCGCGTCCTGGCCAGCCGAGACGACCAGGTGGGCTGGACGGACTGGCAGCTTGACCGGGGGGGGGGATGGGCGCGAGACGCGAAATGTAGAGGTCGCGTTCTGTGGTGACGGGTGCTGACGAACCTCGAACACGAATTGCGACCACCACAGTGGTGCACGTGAGGCGGAGTTGCGGTTTTGTCCACCTCGGCAGGCCACCGAATGGCCACCCGATAGCCATCACATATTGGGAGGTTGCGCAGTTGTCGACTTGTCGGCTGTGTCGTTGGTGCTGTTTGTACGTCCCAGTGGGCCGACTCGGAACGGCGCGCTCGTGGACTTTGAATAGGCCGCGACTGGTTGGTTCTAGTGCTGCCACCGTCCGTCAGTGAATGCCTCGGTGTGCCTGCGTCTGCGGCAGACGCCTCTCGAAGCAGAGACTAGTTCTGATGCCACCGGCGGTGGATTCCTCCGTGCCGGTGCCGGCAGAAGGCGGCTCTGACCTCGCGCCGGCCCCTCGGCCAGGTGACCGTGTTCCTGGTGGACGCGGGCGAGACGGTGACGGTGCCGGTGTCGGCCGTGCGGCACCTCCGGCCCGAGCACGCCCGGCTGCCGGCGCAGGCGGTCCGCTGCTGGGCGAAGGGCGCCCGGCCGGCCGCCGCCGCCGGCTGGTCCGACGACGAGGTAAGCCCGACCCCGCGGCCGGAGGTCAGGGCGGAGAGGCTGCCGCAAGGGGAGGCGATGGAAGTTGAATGGCGTGGTGGAGTTGAAGCGAGCAGCGGCCTGAAAGCGCTCACCGTAGACCACTGTGCCCTGGTTTTTCCTCCTTGTTATGTACATGACTGGAAACTTATATTACGCCGTGTGAGAGATTTCCCAGTCAGTGACTATGACCGTGATTCGCGTCTTACCCGGTCCTCGCCGGGCAGGTTGCTAAGTTTCGGCGCGACGCGCTGGAGCGCGGTTTCCTGGCGCGTGCCGACGAGTTGCGCGGCGGCACGTGCGTGGTCACGCTGGCCCAGGCCGAGCCGGTGACGCCGGGCGTGCCGCGGCCGCGCGCCGCCGACGCCAACAACAACACGACCAACACCAAGAAGGTGTCGCCGCCGCGCGCTGACCAGGTACGGGCAGACTGGCGAGACTGGGCTGTCCGCCGTGTGGAAGCGGACTATTTGGTGGAGAATGCTGATTGAGAATGGCGTGCCCATGAACGCACGACGTTTATTTGCCAGAAATGCATGTTTTTCGGTGTTGTTGCGCAGGGCCTTGGATGGATTTGTGATTTGAACGTTTGTCACAGCGTTAATTCCATCTTACTTGGTCTTGAGACGTAATAGTCGTGCACTTGTTAGATGGGTAATTTACTGTCCGGGATGACGACCTTTTCCCTATTCCTTAGGTCGTCCTCCGCGCTTTCCTGTTTTGTGGTCGTTTGTTTGTTGAGTTGACATCGTTCCTTTCACTCTCCTGCATTCTCCGGGAATGATGAGCCGTTTCTCACGCGAACATCCCCGCCTGATTCTACGAGAATGATCGATCCTGCCCGTGACCGTGCCGCAGGACATGAACTGGCGCGACCGGCCGCCGCCGCCGCCGCCGCCGGATCCGGCCGCCTCCGAGTCGGCCAACTGGCGGACAGCCGAGCCGCGGCCGGCCGGCGGCGGGCCGCGCGCCGAGCGGCGTCCCTCGGCCAGCGGCCGGCCCGCCGCGGCGCCGGCCGAGCCGAGGGCGCCGAGCCCCGAACCGGAGCCGGAGCTGGACCGGTTCGCCGGCAAGATGCGCATGGACCGGCCCGAGGAGTACGAGCGGCGGCCGCGCGACGCCTGGGGCGGCGGCGACGCGCCCGACGTGGCCCGCCCGACCGCCGAGCGCCGCAGGCCGCGCCCTCCGCCCGACGACGACTGGGGTGACGGCGGCGACGACGACAAGGCCCCGCCGCCGACGACGCCGGCCGCCGCCGTGGAGATCCCGCCTCACGCGGCCAGGATCGAGAAGCGCGCGCTGCCGGGCGGCACGACGGTGCACGCCGCGCCCACATGGGTGCGGGGTCTGCACCGGTTCCACGTGCAGCCACCGACGGACGCTGAGTTCGGCGCGCTGATGGCCGAGATGCAGACCCTGTACGGCGCGCTGCGGCCGACGGAGGGTCTCGAGACGGACCCGGCGCCCGGGAAACCTGTGGCGGCCAGGTGAGGCGGCGTCGGCCTGCTCCGGGGCCACCTGTGCGGACTGCGTGTTGTCTTTCCGCCGATGGAGCCGGCGCAAAGAGGGATCTCGGGCGATGAAAGACGCCAGGGAGTGTGATGAGGGGAAAGGATGTACGTCTCCGTTGGTGATGTCACCAGAAGCCGGTTGTTTCAGTTGCTGTTCAGTGCTGATTTGTCTGGTGGGGATTCCACGCCTAAATTGCGATTTCCGTACGTTCTCCACCGCGGTGACATCGGTCTTTCGCCATTGCACGATGTTTATGGGTTCCCCGCCCGCCGTGGTGATGTTCTCTGGGTTCCCCACCTGACCTGGGTGACGTGCTGTGGGTTCGCGACCTGATCCGGTCGCCCCGCTCCCCGCCAGGTTCACGGACGGCGCCTGGTATCGGGCGGAGGTGCGCGCCGTCTCCGGCGACCAGTTGCGGGTACTCTTCCTGGACTACGGCAACGCCGAGACTGTGCCGCGCGGCGAGGTGAAGCGGCTGAAGGAGGAACATTGCCGCCTGCCGGCGCAGGCCTATTGGTCAGTCGCCGGCCGGGAGGAGGACTGGCCCCGGCTCTGTCTGCCCCCCCCCCCCCCCCCCGCCAACCATCGATGATATGGCGCTTAGGCTTTCGCTTTTCGTTTTATCGAGTGATGACGGTGCCCTGTAGCAAGGGCTGGTACGGAGCTGAGCTTACTGTTGGGTGGCGGCGGAGCGTCCACGGGTACTGATAGTATTCCCAGTGTCTGGCTCCGGAGTTTTGGCCCCGGACTGAAGTGTCGGTGCCGACGAAGCGAAGAGTGATCTGGACGGCGTTGGCCCCCGAATCGCCGTCCGTCATTGCAGTGCAGGCGCTTCTGAGATTGATTTATCCGTTGTGTCCCGGTCCTCTGCGCGGCCTCCAGTCTGCCTCCGTCGTTGTTTCTGTCTGCTCTGCGAGCTGTTGTCAGCGGCGGCGTTACGTATACCAGTCCGGCAGAGCCGCGCTCGGCCGACCTCGGCCTCCGACCGTCTGACCGTGCCCGTGCGTCGGCAGCTGCCGGTTCGGCGGCGTCGAGCCGGCCGGCGGCACCTGGAAGGCTCTGGACGAGACGCAGCTGGCCAAGTATTTCAGCTGCGACATGGAGGTACGCAGGCGGCCGGCGGCGACCGCGGCCGCCGCCTGGGCGTGCGGGACTCACAGTGGCTGTGGCTGAGCTGGTTGGTTTCGGTGTTTGGGTGCCGCGTCTTTCCGCGGTGGTCAGCATGACATGCGAGTGCTTATTCAGTTCGCTGGAAGCTGTGCAGAGCTGCGGCGTGTTCCAGGGCCAGTTACTACACCGGGTACATCGGCGAATAGGTTCAGCCAGTCAGAGCGGGGTTTTCGGTGTATGCGGTGTAAGAACTGGTCCTGGAACAGGTCTCATGGTGACTGCGCTTTTCCTGGTGCCGCGCTGTGGCGTTCTTTGGCATGACTGTAACCCTCCCCACGCTGACGGGGCTGGTGCTCTCCACGCTTCCCGCGGCCGTCCGGCGCCGAGCGCGGCGTGACGTCACCGGAGTGCTGCAGGTGACGTCACTGAGCTCGGCCGGGGTTGTGACCGAGGTGGAGGTGACGCTGTCGGGGCGGAAGGTCACTGACCTGCTGGTGGCCGATGGTTTGGCCGTGCGGCCGCCGCCCGCGCAGCCCCTGCACCAGGAGAGTGAGTGCTGACCTGGCCCGACCCGACCCGACCTGACCTGACCTGACCCGACCCGACCTGACCTGACCTGACCTTACCTGACCTGACCTGACCTGACCTGACCTGATTTGACCCTGGAGTGGTCTGGACTGACCTGAACTGGCGTGACCAGAAACTTGATTTTTATTGATTTTTTATTGATTATTTCTCGGATCACTTCCCCGCTATGGTTGTTTTTACGGTCACTCCCATTTGTTGTACACACCTTCGTGCTGTGGTTGCCGTGGTAACGCGTTGTTTGTCCTGAGGCGCCACTGCTCGGACACCTCGTTGGATTCGTGAACATCTGGCTCTCGCTGGCCTTAAGCATCAGCTCCTTATTGACAGTCGATGAGTCCGATGGATTCCAGTCCGTTCACGGTGCCCCATTCAGCGCCACCTGACGCTGTTGGATCGGCCAGGGGTGCGGCCCGTGAAATCCCCCGGCCGGCTGTCGTGTGTGCCGCGACTGACGGCAGCTGCGCCGCCGGCAGATCTGGGCCCGTTCCCGGGCCTGAACGCCCGGTTCCGGCCCGGCCAGCGGCTAGCCGTGTTCGTCTCCTACATCGTCGGCCCGGACCGGCTGTACGGTCAGCTGGCCAGCTGCGCCGCCGAGCTAGAGCAGCTCGAGGCCCGCGTGGAGCCTGCCGCGGCCGCTGGCGAGGTTAGTAGGGCCCGTGCACTGGCTGCGTCGGTCGGCAACCGGGTGAGTGAAACCATGCAGAAACTGCTAAGGCTAACGTCTGCGTAAAGACGGACTAACTGTTGCAGGAAGAGGTACCTAGCGTTCAGATGATGTTCAGTCAACGGCCTTTACGAAATGTGACTGAATATGTCCCCCCCCCGCGTTGAAATTCAGGATGTTGGCGTGAGGATGGTCTTGGTTTGGAATACTAAGTGAAGACACGTGTAGCTTACACTGCACCCATCACGGCCCCTGTGTTTCTGACAAATGTATTCTCTCCCGTGCTCCACCGGTCCCACCAGCGTACCCTGGTGTGCTCCGACCGCTGTGCCAGGCTGGACCGGCCCTCCTGACTGCTCTCTCCCCCTCCTCCAGGCGGTCGACTCGGTGGCGGTCGGCCGCGCCTGTCTGGCACCGTTCGAGGGCTCCTTCTACCGCGGCGTGATCGTCGACGGCGGCGGCGAGCTGCCGTCGGTCTACTTCGTCGACTACGGCAACACGGAGCGGCTGGCGGCGGCTGAGGTAGGCCGGGCACGGCGCTGACGGCGGTCACCGCTGCTGTGGGAGGGAGCCGGAGGTGGCTGCTCTTATAGGAGGGAGCCTAAGATGACCGCTGCTATAGGAAGGAGCTGGTAGTGGTCGCTGCTGTAGGAGGGGGGCCGGAGGCGGCTGCTGGTATCGGAGGGAGTCTGTGATGGCCGCTGCTATAGGGGGAGCTGGATGTGGCCGCTGCTGTAGGAGGGAGTCTGTTTTGCCTCTGCTATAGTAGGGTGGCCGGTGGTGACCGCTACTTGAGGAGGGTGCCGGTACTTGCCACCGCTCTAGACTGAGCCTGGCGGGCGTGCTAATCGTGGGACAACCGTAAAGGATCGGGCATCACAGCTTTAAAGTGCGTTTTCATACCCATCCGCGTTGTTCATAGTGCGGCAAAACAGACCTGTCCTGTCACCGCTTTCACAGCGCGTTGCTGTTCACGGTGGTGGTTTGGATGATTGCCTCGGTGTGGCGTCAGACGACGTGGCTTTCAGTCGACGCCGGTGGTGTTGGACGGTATTGAGCGTTAGGGCTTATGATGAGGTGTTAACGCTGTCGTGGGAATCTTTTGGTGGACCATCGGACAGCTGGCGTAGGTGAAAAGGCTTCTGTGGTCACTAGGTGCGGTAGCCAGGTTCCCGACCGCCGGGCAGAAGAGTTCTGGGCTAACGCAGGCCCCCGCGGATGCTCAGAGCCGGTCTCAGCCGCTGAAGTGTCCGTTCCCGAACACCGCAGACCTGGGACCTGCGCCGACTGTGATTGGCCAGTGTTCTGCGGGCGGACGTGTGATGCTCGTGACCGTCCGTCAGCTGCTGCAGTGTCCGGAGGAGCTGACGGTGCTGCCGGCCCAGGCCCTGCGCCTCTCGCTGACCGGCGTTCCGGCGGACCGGGCGGACGACTTGCTGGCGCGAGCCGACCAGACGGTGAGCCGCCGCCGGCAGAGCGTCCGTCGCCGGGCATGCCCGGCTTTGCTGTTTGTCACGGCCGCCTGACTAGCGGTGATCGGACTGTGGCGTGATTGGTCAGTGTCAGGATGTCGGTGTTGGAAAGCCGGACGGACTGCAGTAGGTCGGGGTTCAGCTTGTTACGGTCCGACGCTGGCCGTCCCGAACTCGCCCGGGAAAGGTTGGTTGTGGGGCAGGTCGCGGTGTGAGCGCTGCGCCGGTGTGACGGGGTCGGGGCACGGCAGGCACGGCTGACTGGGCGCCGCGCTGCCGCAGGAGTTCTCGGCCCGGGTGGACCGCGTGGCGGACAGCCGGCTGGAGGTGACCCTCCTGGACGGCGACGTGAACGTCAACCTGGAACTGGGCGGCGGCGTCCCCGCCGAACCGGTGCCGGCGGCGGCGGCCCGGCCGGCCGAGCGGGCCGCCAGGCAGACCGCCGACCAGACCGAAGACCACGCCGCAGACCAGACGGCAGACCAGGCCTCGGAGCGGGGCGCGGCGCCGGCGGCGCCGGCCGGCCGGTCGGTGTTCGTGTCGTTCGTGGTGTCGCCGGCCGAGTTTTACGCGCAGGAGGCGGCCGCGGCCGACCAGCTGGACACGCTGATGGCGCAGTTGGAGGCCGAGTACGCCCAGCTGGGGGACGGAGAGCGGACAGGGGCCGAGGTGAGGCGCCGACTCGCGCCGGCTGTCCTGTCGTTCATATCTGGAGTTCTAGAGCGGATGTATGTCCGTATGGATGTTGTGACTGTTTTGAATGGCCACATGAGCTTTCTGGTACTTCTGGTCTGTTTGCAGTGTTTACCGTCGACTTGTTTATGTACGCCTTGAAAAGTGGGACTTATCTGTGAGTTTGTTGTGGACATGTTCATGTAAGCCTTGAAAAGTGGTGACTTATCTGTGAGTTTGTTGTCGTGGACATGTTCATGTACGCCTTGAAAAGGTGGTGACTTGTCTGTGAGTTCGTTGCTCGGGGCTGTGGTAAAGCCGAAGGACAGGACGTAACCGGATAGGCTCACTGTGTGGAGGGAGGTTAGCCGCTCAGTTTTGAGTTGAAAGGTGCACCGGGCCCTCGGCCTTCAGCGTTGCACCGTTCGTGAGCCGGCCGAGCCGTTTGCCGATCAGGTGCAGCCGGGAGACCTGGTGGCGGCCGTCTACTCGGAGGACGGCGCCTTCTACCGAGCGCGCGTGCTGGCCGCCTCCGACGACGGCCGCTCGCTGCATCTGCAGTTCGTCGACTACGGCAACTGCGAGTGGTCGCCGGCGGCCGGCTGCCGCCAGCTGACGCCGCCGCTGCTGGCGCCGGCGCCGTTCGCGCAGCGTTGCCGGCTGGCGGCGCGGCCGGCCGGCGCTGAATGGACACCTGCCGCCGGCGACGCGCTCGAGGCGTTGACCGGCGCCCCGGACGGCCGCGTGACGCTGCTGGCGGCCGAGGAGGACGGCGCCGTCTGGACGGTACGGTTGGAGACTGAGGACGGCCGAGACGTGGCCGCCGCGCTGGCCGAGGCCGGCCACGCGCTGGCCGACCGGGACGAGCCGCCGGTGCCGGCCCCCGCCGGCCCGGCCCCTGACCAGGGGCCAGAGCCGGCAGCCGCCGGCCCGGCCCCTGACCGGGGGCCAGAGCCGGCAGCCGCCGGGCTGGGCAGCCTGACGCCCGGCCGGCCGGCGACCGCCGCCGTCGTGTTCTCGCTCGGCCCGACCGAGTTCTGGGCGCAGCTGCTGGCCGACTCGGAGCGGCTGGACGCCGTGATGGCTGCGCTGGAGGCGGCCCGGCCGCTGCCGGCCGCCGCCAACGTCGCCGCCGGCGTCCTGGTGGCCGTGCGGTACGTCAAGGACGGCGCCCTGTACCGGGCGCGCGTGCTGGGCGACGCTGGAGACGACGCGCGTCGCGTGCTCTTGGTCGACTACGGCAACACGGAGACGGTACCGGCGGCCGAGCTGCGAGCGTGCCCGCCGGCGGCCGCGGCCGAGCCGCCGCTGGCGCTGCGCTGCGCGCTGGCGCTGCGGCCGGCTGCCTGGTCGGACACGGCACTGGCCCGGTTCGGCGAGCTGGCCGCTGAGGAGCTGGAGCTGACGCTGCTGGCCGCCGGTGAGCCGGCGCTGGTGGCGCTGCGACACGGTGGCCGCGACCTGGCTGAGGCTATGATTGAAGCTGGGCTAGCCGAGCCGCTGGAGGCAGAAGCCGAGCCAACCGCTGCCGCCGCCTCCGCGGGCGACGACGTGCACACGAACCCCGGACGGGACGCCGAGACGGACGGAGACCGGCCGGGAGAGACGGAGCCAGCTTCTGACGCGCTGAGGGAGGCCGAACCGGCACTCGCAGAGACGCAGCCGGCGGTGACCCTGACGCTCAGAGGGAAGCCGAACCGGCACCCACCGAGATGGACGGAGACCGGTCAGGAGAGACTGAGGCGGCCTCTGACGCGCAGAGGGAGGCCAAACCGGCGGAGTCGGCAGTCGCTGGGGACAGTGACGCCGATCCGTGTCGCGACCTCCCGACGCGGGAGCCGGCCGCCGCGCCGCTGGACGTCGCCGGCGAGCACGAGGTGTTCGTGTCGCACGTGAACTCGCCACTCGACTTCTACGCCCAGTCGGTGGACACGGCGGCGCTGGACGCCATGATGGAACAGCTGGCGGCGGAGGAGCCCGCCGACGGCGACGACTCCCCGCCTGCCGAGCCGGAGCCCGGTCTGCTGTACTCGGCGCCGTTCTCCGGGGACAGTACCCGATACCGCGCGCGCGTGCTCGCCGTGTCTGCCGGTGCCGCTCGCGTCCTCTTCGTCGACTACGGCAACGGCGCGGAGGTAGCGGTGCGCGAGTTGCGCCCGCTGTCGACGGCGCTGAGCGCGCCGCCGGCGCAGGCGCTGCGCTGCCGCCTGGCTGTGGAGGCCTGCGCTCCGGAGGCGACCGATCGGCTGTGTCAGCTGACGGAGGAGGGCGCCCTGCTGACGGTGCTGGCCCGCGGCGCGGACGCCGATGGGCCGTGGGTGCGCGTGCGGCTGACGGTCGGCGGCGAGGACGTGGCGGCCTCGCTGGCGGCGGACGGCCTGTGCCGGCCGGCACGGCGGCCCGCGCTGCCGCCCGCCCTGCCGCCGCCGCTCGACGACGAGGTGCCGGTGGAGGTGACGCACGTGGAGGACGATGGAGTGGTGTACATGCTGGTGGGGTCGGACGCGGCCGCGCGGCGCGAGCTGGACGCCACGCTGGACGAGCAGTACGCGGCGCCGCCGCCGGCGCTGGCCGAGCCGGCGGCAGGCGAGCTCTGCGTGCTGCGGCGGCCGGACGGCGCCGGCTGGTCGCGCGCCGTCCTGCTGGCCGTGGACGCCGCCGCCGGCCGGGCCCGGCTGCGGCTGGCCGACTCGGGCGCGCCGGTCGAGGCGCCCCTGGCCGAGCTGCTGGAGCCGCTGCCGGCCGCCGCGCTGCCGCCACCGCTGGCGACGCGCTGCCGGCTGGCGGCGCCGGCGCCGCACGCGCCCGCCCTGCGGCAGCTGCTGGCCGGCTCCGGCGGCCGGCTGACGGCCCGCCTGTCGGCCGGCGCTGCCGGCCCGGTGGCGGAGCTGGCGCTGGACGGCCGGCCGGTGCGCGGGCTGCCGTCGCCGCCGGCCGCTGACGTCACGCCGTCCCCGCGGTCGACCGGCCGGCGGAAACCGCGACGACAAGATCGTGCCCGGCCAGATCTCGTTCAGTCTCATCGCGGCGCCGGACGAGACCGGCCAGGAGCCGCAGCCGGAGGCACCCGTCCCCGCCGGTCAGCCGGAGACGGGGAGACGGCGGAGACGACTCCAGGAGTGTCGGGAGGTGCGGACCCGGCGGACGGCCGGCCGCCCGCCCGCGGACGACACCTGAGCCACGAGGACAAGATCGCGCCCGGCCAGATCTCGCACAGCCTCCTGACGTGCCCGCCGCCGGACGAGGCGGAGCCGCCGGAGATGGAAGGCGGTACATCGGAGACGACGGGGTGGTATTCTGAAGAGGCACCGACGAAGGAGAACGAGGAAGTCGAGGACACGGACCAGACAGAAGGGCTGGTGGAAACGGAGGATGCTGTGCCGTCGTGCGTGCAGGAGGATATCGGAGTGGTGACGATGGAGTTCGCTGGGCTAGAGATAACGGACGTGACGGAGCTAGTCAACGAGGAGGAAAGTACCGAGGACGGGATCGAGCCGGGTGCTGAACTGGCGGCTGTAGTCACTGAGGACGACGTAGGGGAAGGAAGTGGCAGACTAGAGATCAAGGATCAGACGGAGCAGAGAGCGAGGCTAGAGGCGATTGAGGAGGCGTGTGAACCTGGGGCGGTGGTAGAAGACGCCGGTGCCGAGGTGGAGACTGGGGTAGGAGAGCTAACGGGGAGTAACACAACCATGGTGGCTCTGGGTAACGGAAATGGGAGGACGCGTGGAGTGTCAGAGGTGGACAAAATTGGAATGGTACCACTCGAAGATGATTGCGAGGTCGAGAAAGTTGGAACAGCTGGAGTTCATTCGCCGGGTCCAGGCGCTATTGAGTCCGGCGAAAAGGAGGAAACCAACATCGATATAAGGGAGGTGAAAACTGAGCTCGAAACACGAGAGGATGAGTTCGAGTCCAGTGGGAAAGAAACCGAACAGGAAGTAGAGGAGTGTGAATTTGGCAGCGCGTCAGAAGTCGGAATGAAACAAGAATCGAACGAAGACGATGCAGCCGAACTAGAAGCACTGGAGAGTAAGATGGCTGGGCTTGTCTTGAAGGAGGAAGCCCCCGAGACGGGGATGAGCACGACTGAAAATATTAATCTGACCGGACTGGGCAGCGTTTCGTCGCCAGACGTTTTCCCTGAGGACCTGGCTTCCACGTGCGAAATCGAGGACGCCAGGCGACCCCACGGACCGACGCACGAGGCTCCGCCTGCGGATGCCGAGGAACGCCTGGGGTCAGGGTCGGTCGGCGGGGCCTGCCGCGAGAATTATTCGGGCCATAGTTACGAGGAGGCGGGCACCGAGGAGACCTGCGTCAGCGAGGAGGAGCGCTACCCCCGGGAGGAGATCGTCGCCGAGTCGTGCTCGAGCGACGACGACCGGCCGTTCGAGCTCGAGCTCTCGGGAGACGCGCTCTCTGCCGGCGAGTTCCGCCCGCTGAAGGAGGACATCGGGGACGAACCCTGCGCGGAGTTCGCGCAGCCTGCGTTCGACGTGGAAGAGGGAGACGGCACGGGGCCGAGTCTGGCGACGCTCGCTCTGGAAGAAGAGGCGTCCGTGGAGAGACGCAGCGACAGCCAGCGTCATTTCGAACTTGATGTCCCCGGAGAAGCGCGTGCGCTGGACTTGGCTCCAGCTGTGGGAGACGAGGCCGCAGATGATGTCGGTTCTAACGACTGGGACAAAGCAGCTGCCGAAGAGGCCAGTGTAAGCAGTGCGATCCGTGGGAAGGAAGGACACCTGGAGGGATCCGCGATGGGAGGTGAAGAACTTCCGAAGATCAGCTGTGATTACGAGTGTACAAACGCGGATTGCCGCCATCAGGAAGGAAAGCTGGCCGAAGCGAGCAATGAAAAAGACAGGGAGGCAGATCAGGAAGCGGATTCCGTGGCGGATGTGGTGCATTCCGACGACTTCGTCATCGAAGAGCCTGTCGGGGAGATGTACGCCGGTATGGGCGACGCTGGCTCTGAGGACACTTGGGCCGCCGCCCACACTGCGGCGGAGACGCCCGCGCGGCTCGGCGGGCCCGCTGGCACGGGAGACGGCGCCCAGGAGCCCGGTGCCGGCCGCCACCCGAAGGAGACCGGGGCGGCGCCGAGTCCGGACGCCGCCCGGTCCGAGGACGGGGCGCCCACCCTGGCGGCGGCCGGCGAGCCCGCCGAGCAGTGAGCCCGCTCTGGTGCGGCGGAGCCCAGCCCAGCGGCCCGGAGCCGACCGTTGTGAGCTGGCCGAGCCTGGGGCTAGCCGCCGGCTCGCAGCTCGCCAGTTCGCGTGCCGTACGTTCTTGTCGAAGGTGCTCGGTGGCGTAGCTCGCAGCAAGGTGATCTAGTGCCATCGTTGTTTGCCGCCCACTTTGTTGCGTAGTCCAGTTCATTCAGAGATTTAGACGTTTGTTGGCCAAGAGGGTCTAGAACCGTGTGTTTGCGACATGCATGTATATAGTGCAATGCTCGAGCTTTTGGTCTGCTGCCAAGCCACCTTTGGCATACTTCAGGGTGGAAGTGAAAGACAACTCAGTACTCTGAAAGAGGCTGTTAACCAAGATTTGTATTGTGTTTAATTTAGTAATAAAACGTTTTTCGTAATGCACTGGTTTCCACTCAAATGGTTGTCAATGAAACTGCTGCAGCGGGTCGTGCTGGTAGTTTGCAAGGAGCCCGGCGTCGGCGGCGACCCGAAGGAGACCGGAGCAGCGCCGAGTCCGGACGCTTGCTTTTAGTTTTAGTTTGCAAGGAAGATTGCCCTTTCTTCCTGTGATGAGGATAAAAAACGAACGGAGTTCCATGATGGTTAAAGTGATCTTAGTGGGTGCTCAGCGTCCTGAATTATTGCTCCCACAGCGGGTAGCATTGCTCAACACAAACTCCGCATCCCTTCCTCGCTTCCCTGTCTCTGCACTCCTTCCGACGGACCCCGTGAGTTGTTTTGTCTGATGCAGTGGTCTGCCGAAACTACCGCAGCTGTCTCGCTGTTTAACCGTCAGACCGGTCGCCGGCGCCGAGCCGTAAGAGGCGGCCGCGCGCCGCCCGCTCCGCCTGCCGCCGCCGCACGTGGTCCGTGTAGGTCAGCTCGTGCGCGAACAGCCGGGAGCACATCCACGTGTCGCGCGCCGCGCCGGCCGGCGCCGGCGGCGGCAGCGGCGCCGGCTCGCCGGGCCAGTTCCAGCGCCAGCGCCGGCAGCGGCGCGCCCAGTGCAGCACGCGCCGGCGCAGCGCCACCAGGCCGCTCTCCACGTGCGCCACGCCGTGCTCCCGCAGCGCCTCGCGCAGCCGGCGGTGGAACATTGCGTAGAGTGCGCCGTCGGCGGCCAGGTGGTGGCGCAGCTGGCGGCGCAGCGTGCGGTTGAAGCCGGCCGGCGAGCGCAGCGCCGGCGGCCGCACGTTGTGCCGGAACGCCACCACGTCGTCCCAGTCGAGGCAGAGCCGGTCGCGCAGCAGCACCAGCGACTCGTCGAGCAGCTCGGCCACCAGCACGAGGCCGAAGCGGCGCCGCACCGCCTCCAGCATGTCCTCCTGCAGCCGGTCGTCGGCTTGTAGCGCGGCCGCGTCGAAGCCCAGGTCGAACGCCATCTGATTGGGGAAGAAGTGCGAGGCCAACGCGGCCGCCGGCATCAGGTCGGCGGGCGCGGCGGCGAATTCGGCCAATGAGATGTTCCACACGTCCTGCAGGTTGTAGTACTCGAACATGGAGATGAACTGGTCCACCGGCCGGCGCATCACTGTCACCCAGACGGCGTCCGGGCCGACCACCTGCCGGCACGCGGTCACCGGTCAACGGTCAGGCGTCACGGGTCACGGCCGACCGCCTGCCGGACGTCGGTCATCGGTCAAAGCCGAGACGTATCTCACTGGTCTCGGTGAAACGAACGCAGCGTCGACGCTCCGTCAAGGAGAAACGTGATACAGCACGACTGAATACGCCAAGCCCGTCGCGACGCGCATAATACACAACGCGCCGGCCCCGCGGGCAGAAGGCAGCATTTCCCTTCGCCTGGACAGCCGCCGCGTCACAGAAACGACCATTTAAATCGGCACGACGGAGCGTGGTTTGGCTCGACAGGGTTCATGCTCGTCCTGGCATGGTCCGAGCAGTGATCTCGGTAGGCCTCGATTCCAGCCGGTGAGGAGGGTTGACTGCTGGCAGGTGATCTGTTCGCAGACAAAAACAGGAGCCGATAGCGCCCGGAACGCCGTTAACCGCCAACTGCGCCTCATTTCGGCCCCCTGCTTTCTTAGGAGGTCCATCCAGGCGCTGAGCAGGGCCCGGTGGTGCGCAGTGCGCCGCGGATACGAGCAAGATATTGGCCGACGCTCGGATGAAAACGAGCCAGCTGTCGGCGCCACTGCTCCGGCCGGGTTGGACGTGTCAGAAGGGGCGATGGATGCGCCTTTCCTGGACGTTTTTGCAGCGTTATGGCTCGTTCATGCTGGATGCCAGCGATAATGGACCCAGAATCTAGTCTTCCCAGAAGGTGAACAGTCTGTGTGTGTCTCCTGAGACATCTGGAGACTTGAATTTAAAATTGGTAGTGCGTCCTGTTAGCGCGTGGCGGAAGATAACGGCATGGTCACTCGTGATCCCTTCTGAACTTGGAATCCACATTACCCGGTAATTTAAACTCAGAACTGCGTTTAGGGAGGTTTCCCTTGAAGGAAGAAGGAATATGATGGTAACAAGAAGTTGCAGTTTTTGCTAACGTAATGAAAACATTATGTGTACTTCGCTGTTTTTCCCATATTGTAACACGCGGGCCAAAGACGTGCCCTGCCGAATAGCGACTACAAGCGAAAAAATAAAAGCCGTCATAGTCGCAAAATTACCCAGAGGTGACAAAAAAGCAGCGGCAACAAAATCCACACCTGACACTGGACCCTCGTCGATAAATTTTCATTATCGATCTGGCAATGCTGGACACCAGTGCTTCCGCCAGCTTTCCGCTCAACTATAACCCGCTCAACACTACCCACAAGCGTCCCGTCCCTTGCCCTTCCCCCCGCCTTCCCCGTCCTCTCCCCTGCGCCCCGGGGCCGCAGGCTGACCTTTGCGACCTCGTCGGGGTCGAGTCGCATGTGGTGCAGCAGCATCCGATAGGTGGCGTTGGCGGCGCCCGGCGGCCGGTGCACCATGTCGGCCCGGAAGTGGCGCGGGTGACCGAAATAGTTGCCCCGCTCCGGCAGCGCCATCGGCATCCCCAGTCGCTCTCCCAGCCGCAGGAACATGTTCTGCACCGAGCTGCTGGCGCACTTGTGCAGCTTCAGGAAGAAGATGGCGCTCGGCTTGGCGCACGTCGGCTGTTCCCTGGGGGCGTGAGTTTCGCCGTCGGCTGGAGCGTCCAACGTCGGCGGCATTGAAATGGCAGCCAAGAATATGCCGCAAACCACGTGTGGTTAGGCTCTCTGGGAATAAATGCGGGGCGCAGAAACTCCAGGAAAGCTGGGCATTGGCAGTAGATGATATCAAGTGAAGTCACTTCTTTGCGATGTCGCAGACTAACATGTACAACAATGAAATCAAGAAGCTGGATCCATTACCCTCACTGCTCCCAGTCACAGTGATCATGAAAACGCGTATGCTGACAAGTTTGGCATATTTCTTTAATTCAGAATGCTCGCTCCTGCCCGATACTACTAAAGTTAAGCTGACTCATAAAAGTCGGTTGTCTGCCGACTCACTCGTCTCCGGCACAAAAGCAACAAATTATTGAATTACGTAACCACCGACCATCGTAAGCATGGGCCCGAGAAATAATATTTGTTACAATCCATGGAGTGTTACCGTCCAGTGACCACGACTCAAAAACATCCATATGAAGGTTTAAGAGCATGACAAACGCAGATCACCCAATGACCGAGCATGCATGAAATAAAGCTTCTTCGCAAAAAATTGAGTAGATCACTTTAATGTCCAAGACACTTATTTTCAGGTCCTACGATAACGTCATTGTCAGACCTCCGCTTAAATTGGATGGTCTGCGGCCTCCAAAACATGTCTAAGAGTCTCAGTCATGACCACAGACCATCATTATTTTACTTTAGAGCGTTCTGTTCCCTGCCCACATTCAGAATCAAGTCGTTTTTAGGAAGAGATCGCTATAAAAGACCTGGGCTCCGGCCTATGTCCCTGGTAAATGTCATGGTAAATGTATCATGGAATGTCCCTATTCAGAATCCCCCAATAAGACCCACTCAATGTTTTTACTCGTTACTGCGTCTGCATGTGGTAAGACTGAGTCAACTCAACAGCTCGACTGTGGAATCCGACAGGTCGACATATCCGAAAAAATTAGACGTTTCTGATATGGCTTCCAAAACATGGACTGCTGAATCTTCCGAAATTTTGTGAGTCGTTTTACAGCCTCTAAAATGCGGCAAAGGCCGTTTCACCGCGAATTCACTTCTGAAATGCCCTCATACATTTAAGGGGAGCAATAACAGAAGACTGTACAAAAAATACATGAGACAATCTCTGAATATATATGGCAAACGAATACGTTTCGCGTCCGAGGAAAGAAATACTGGATCATTTCGCGCTACACGTAGCGAAACCAACTTCGCTGCGAGGCGTCTGCTTTATTTCGTCACGAAGCCAATGGAATGCGAACTTGGGCATCAGCGAATCTCTCACAGCCCTGGGCAGTTCCCAGAACTCACTCGGCGATCCATAAGCTCCACGTTTCCAGTCGAAATGCGTAGAAGACTGTTATGACGACCGCGGCCGCGGACAGCAGGCACAGTGTGATGGCTGCACTCTTCATGGTTTCAGGATGGTGAACTTGAGCCAGTTTCGTGTGAAGTATAGAACTGCTTCACTTTTTTCACACTGATGAAGTTCTGAACGCCTTCAAGGGATACGCAGAGCCAATGCTACGTTAATGTTGTGACCTGATCACCATTTAATCGAAATTGAGTCTGCATAGCCTTAAAACTTCCACCTAAATATTTTCAGCATGTTTCGATTAGTCCTACCCGTTCTAGCAGTGTTCAAGTCCAACCAGTGTTAGCTTGCTTCGAGTCTGCTGCTGCAAAGCTGACTTGCAAGTAACGCACGGGCTTAACTGACGTGGAATACTTCTGAGTTTTAACCAACGCTAATATCAAGTGTTCTGTAATGTGCTACGCCGCGGGTGGAACTGTTGATTTCGTACACTAGGTCTTGAGATTGTAGAATTTCACTGCGATAAATATAACTTGGCACTTTTCCCTGCTGACCAGGTCATTCGGAAGTCCATTGTGACCTACGCCACGAAATTTGTGAGCTGAAGGCTTTATGCATCCGCTTGGATGAGGAACATCTCCGGTTTTAGTTTGATCAATGCCACTTTTTGGTGTTTTTTTTTAATCACAAACGGCAAGAATTTTTATCTTCAAGATAGTCAAGAGAATAATCACATAGTCACAAGATTTCTTGCACACCACCATGAGTATTGATCGTTCAGAAATCATGAGCGTGCGCATGTTGTTGCCCAACGTCGCGTCGGGATTACTCCTTGCTTTTGCTTTTTTCTTGAGTGTGGGCAGTCTAAATTCGGCAGCGCCTTCATCTGGAACAGCTGGTCGAATAAGAATTGTTCGCAGTTCGACTAGTACAACCGGTGGTCAGCTTTGGGACAAGATGCTCATTAAAGACATGCCGGCGCACTTGGCGTACTACAAGATCAAAAGCGACGCAGTTCGCTTGAACGATACGACCTACGCATTAAAAGCCATTGAGGACTTGACGTGTCTAAGCTTTAAGGAGATGGCCAACGGAACCGAAAGATGTCGTGATCCGTGGACGATCTGCACTATGATTGATGGCTCCGGCTCCTGGGTATTTTCTTCGTCAGAATCAGGACAAAAACGATTGTTTCCATCTACCAATTCGGCCGCGGGAATCACAGCATCAGTGCTGGGATCTCTTGGTCTCATAAGCGAACTGAAACGGAAGGATCGTGACGATCATGTCGAAATTCATTTTGGACAACTGAGGAAAGACCTGCTCTTTCCATCGACGCCACCTGAGAAATTTCTTACCTCACAGCTCTTCCGGAAGTGTAAGAATCTGTTTCGATATACACCATTTGACTTTTTCTCCTCATCACTGGGTGACACCATGGATCTTCAAGAGGATGACCGGCCATTAATTGTGACAAGAGACCCCAAAGATATGTGGAAACTCTACACACGCCTGTTAACGGAGCCTTCGCTTTCAATCTTCGACCGCTTTTACCTGACAGAAAAGCAATGCTCGAAAGATTTTACTAAGGACGGCAAACACTGCGACCCCAAAGATTGCCGAGTCGGCTTCCTCCTTCCCTCATGCCGCTGCGTCTGCCTGCCTGGATTCACGGGGAACAAATGCAACTCCAGGGCCGGCGCCGCGGACCCGTCCGCCGTCCTCGGCGTCCGCCTGCCGGCCTTCCCGCTGCCCATGTCGACGCCCTCGGCTGGATCCGCGACGGGCTCGAGCTCACGCCGAGCCGGGCGGCGGCGCCGAGCCGCTTCGTGTGGTCGTGCCGGCTGGAGGCGCCGGCCCGCTCCCGGCTGCAGATCGCCGTGCTGCCGGCGCACCTGACGCGCCACATGCGGCGGCGGCCGGAGGACAGGCGCGCGGCCCGCTTCCAGCTGCTCTACACGCACGCCGGCGCCACCCTGTACCGCTCGATGCGACTCGACGAGCACCTGCCGGCGGCGGCGGTGCGGCCGCGGCCGACCAGCGTCACGCTGCTGCTCGTGGGCGATGGCCGCGGCCCGCTGGCGCCGCTGGTCGACGGCACGCCGATAGTGGCGCGGCCGGCGCCCGACCCGTGGCACCACCTGTTCCTGGCGCGCTCGCCGCGCGCGCCGCCCGTCGCGCGCGCCTCCTTCGTCGACGCGCGCCTGCTGCCGGACGGGCCGGTCGCCGCCGACGACCGCGCGGGCGGCGAGGGCGCGCCGCCGGCGGCGCGGCCCGGCGCGCCGGCCGACCCGCTGCGCCGCTACCTGCCGGTGCTGCTCGGCGTCGTCTGCGCCATGTGGTTCGCGCTGCTGGTCGCGGCCGTCCTCTGCTACATGCGGTCGGAGCGCGCGCCGGCCGCCGACGCGTCGGCCGAGCCCGAGGCGGCGGGCGCCGCCGAGCCGCCGCCGTCGCCCGGCGAGCCGTCCGACGACGAGGCGAGCTCGTCGTCCACCGAGAGCGGGCGCTGGGCCGGCGGCTCGGGGAGCAGCAGCGGCTCGGAGCCGGCCACCGAGGCGTCCGGCGCCGCCGCCTCGGACGGCCGGCCGGGGTCGGAGCAGGCGGCGGCGCACGTCCAGTTCGTCGAGCCGGTCACGGGCCCGGACAGACCGCCCCGGGCGCCGCCAGCTCAGGCTGAAGCCGCGATTCCCGTTTGAAAGCCGGCCCCGACAGGTGAATGCTCTCTGGTGGCGGGAGAAAGCACAGCACAGTGGAGCTCTCGCGGTTGCGATTTTGACCTGCAGCGGGAATAAAGGGTTTACCTGCTGTCAACTTGCGCCATCGGGACGCCGAGAAACCTTCCTCCTTCTACTCAAGCCCTGAGAAATGGAAGTGGCAGTGTGACGGCAATGGAAGAAAAGCGGCAAAGCAAAAAAACGGCGTTTTAACAATCACTGGCCGTATAATGTCTCAAAAACATGCGATACTTAAAGGTGGTTGCAACGCAATCACTTTCAATAAACCTAATAAATAAAAGAAATGTAACAAGATAATATGATAAACAAAATACATAGAAAATAAATAAAATAAGTAATTTTTTAATAAGCCTAAATGAGAAGTGCAGTTATCCGGTTCCGTCTGTCTGACGGGCAAGCTGATCCTCATAACGGTCCAGTCTGGCTCCCAAGCTGTCAAACACCAAAGCTACAAGCGGCTTATCGAAAAACAATGACCCATGAGCATGGCTGGACACCGTTTTCAACACCGCAGACTGCAATCAATCTTCTTCCAGCGGATTTTGACTCAAGGGGCTCTTAAGCACCTGGTCAATGACGTCAGGGAAAACAAGCTTATAACTGCCGTCATGACGTCATATGGGGAAAAAACCTCACTGACATGGGACTCAGAAGCACTTCTTCATGACGGGAACGGGAGAGACTGCTTTACCTGTATACATACAATGCATGCACACTAAAGTTAGTGAATGCTCAAAGTTTCGATGCAAGACCATCTTCGTGAGACCTGGCACTGAATTGCTGATTGATTCCTGACTTTCAGTTTGCTTATTCATCCGCATGCGTCGTTTTAGGACCACAGAAGTGTCACACAGGTTGCGTCCTATAAGATCTCATGGAAACCAGAATTCACTGATATGACCTTTTTGAGGTCACTGATTAAAACACTCTGCAGCTCAAATGGAGCAAACAGAATGCTACCAGGTAACCAAAAGGCCAAGCTACGCGCTTGTTTTTGTTTCATTGTTCTGTCATTGGAGGTTTCGAAATCGAGGTGCATTGTATCCTCCAACTGCACTGTTGAAAGCGGCCAAAACTGGCGAGAATTTATGGGCTTCCTAACATCGGGTATACTATAATGATCTGTCAAAACTGTCTTTTTGCTGAGAGGCTCGTAGTTTTTAAATAAAATAGACATTTCCGTGCAAAAACGCAATTAAGGAGTTAGGCTAATTTCAATAGACAATAGCCATTAGCAATGCTGGTCAATTGTCAAAACTGTTAAGTCTTTTACAAAAAACTTTTTAAGCCTCTGTACAAGCATCTCCCGTAAAAAGGAGCTCTGCAGCTTAACAAAGGTTGCAGTTCTCGCCATAATTCATGATCATGCTGCAGAAGCCTGTACCTAAAACAACATGCGTATCCGTCTTTTTAACGCCTAATGAAAACGCGGCCTCAAATCAAACTAGCTTTCCCGCATCGTTGCCGATGAGCGCTTTTATATTTTTGATTATCAAACCGAAGTGCACGTTGGAATTGGTATTGACTACTGGCCTGTGATCTCTTATGAGCTCCGCTCATTTTCTTTTTATCGTCTCCAGAATCTACTTCGCAGGTGCTTGAACAAAGTAAACGGCATAAACAAGCGAGCATCGGCAGCAGTTGCAATGCCTTCTTTGCTGAATCCGCCTGTCTGCTCGACTGATAAAGGTATCGGAACTGTTGCCAATGTTTTCTTTGGTGGACCAATCGATATATTACTGTCAATATATCGAGATATACTGTAGATGGTATCGAAACTTTTGTGGAAAGCAATGTTTTTGTCTCCTATCTTTTTTCTTTTATCTTTCAATCATATATTTTTTGCCTTGCCTTTATCTTTTATTCTTACTTATAACAGAGATTCTACACCGATCAAGCAAGCACCTACTTCCGGAACAACTTAGGAAGTGGAAAAATGGTACTGCCTTGATTTGACGAGTGCGTCGATATTTTTCTGTAGGCCAATGAAGGCCGAACAAACGGCACGTCTAGAAGAAAAATCAACTGGCTAACGCTAAGATGCGCTATTAATGTCTGGACAGTGATGGAATGACTATGCTGGTTAGACCACAGACTCGACATCCTTGCCGATCCAGTCAGGGTTTCAGATGCGTGCATGGAGACCGGCAGAAGAAGTTGTCCGTCGAAAAATATAACACGTCTGCGCAATGATAGCCTTTCTTCATGAATATGAGTGCTGCGGTGCATTTGGAACCACTACAAAGCCACTTTTAAAAGGTCGTCTTATCACATAACACCCGATCGAGTCTTTCAGAAACGTTGAGTAATCAGCTTTGTCTAGATTGTACATCAGAACATGGTAAATCGCAGCTTTACGGATGGAAGGTTTTCTGACTGACTAATTATTTAACTTTCTGACTAATTATTAGGTAACCAGATATGTCACTAAAAGGGCCGCTTTTCACCGAACGCCACAAGCGTAATGCTATATATTTCTACAACGATGAGATGCGGCAAACGCTGCTAGTTTCGATCCCTTTGTTTGTTCTCGAACGTCAACGCTCGCTCCATCGAGTCACGTCCTTTTCCTTGTGTCCATGAAAGAGGAGACTGCAGCCATCTATGTTCCGCCTCTAGTACGCTTCATTTCATCCCCCGGCTGTGACTGCAAAATGAAATGCATCAGGTCGAGCCTTATGGGAAAGAAAACGGACCTCGTTCGCTCTAGCAGCAATCCCGGCACGCTGCTGCGGCCCGTGATGACATACGCCGCTGCGTTTGTGATAATGCGGGCCTGTCTGTCGGAGACTGGACCAGTCAGGACCAGTCTGAAACAGGTTCGAAACGACGTCAGCTAAGCTTGTCACGGGAGCTGGGCTTTCCTCGGATTCCGGGCTCGAGCCGGGTTCCGGCGCTGGGTCAGGCCAAACTAGAAACGGCCTCTCGAGACATGACAGAAGAAAATTAATCCGGACATGACAAAAATGGGACTAAAAATGCTGAGCTGGACGTCCTATCTGTCTTCATCACTTTCCACTTCATTCTCGGAATTCAAATATGAATATGGCCGACTCATTGGCAGCCAACACTTAGCACCGCAATATTTCATGAAACGAAGAAGCGGAAAGGCACAAATTACATTGCAATTATATTTTTGTATCGTTTAATAAATATAGGATCTATTCAGAATTCTCTCCTTCTCAGGAGAGCCCCCAATTTGTTCTTCGCAGCGTCTGTGAGTGTGCGTTTAAGCTCTTTCTGAAAGATACCCAAAATGTCACTTTTCAAACAATGAAAAATTGTAGCGAAATACAAATCTATTTTATCCGTCCTTAACACCAACTGTGGTACTACCAGTGACTGTCGGAAACTAAACTTAACCCGGCAGTTACTGGGAGTATTTCACGACGAGACTCACTTGGGGAGGACGCTGGCACTCATTATATCTTCGCTAGCAATGAACCGATCGCCTTAATTCAAACGCCGATGGATAGCCTAATAATTTATCGGGAGAAGGTTTTTGTTTTACTCCTAGAGGTTATTCTGATTTTAAAGTCTGGGTGGTTTGCAGCGTCTCGCATTCTGAGGCGAGTGACCCACGAGATAGCCACGCAATCACGCGGACACTTGCCACGACGCGTCACGACTGAATCCCCGAGCCGCCGGTCGGCCACCCTGACCTCGGCTCCAGCCGGCACAGGTCACGTGCCGGCTGCTGCGGGGCGGGCCGGACCCCGGCCGGCCGGCGAGCTTAGATATAGTTCACATGGAGGTCATCGATGACGTCACAGGTCAGATAAAGCAAAAAAGATTTTATTGGTTTCTATTCTATTCTTCTTCTTCTTCTTATTATTATTATTATATTCTATTGGACGTATGTTTTTGACGTAAGTCGAGGACTTCTGCGATGCAAAATACGAACTGCGGTTTCTGGCACACAGCAGATATCTGAAAATGTGATGTAATGCGTGTCTGCATACTGAATTTTCACCAGGCGCACGCAAAACTCATCTAAAACGTCGCATTTAGCATAAAATATTGTATGTGTGTATAATTTCGTGCAAACGCTGCCCAAACTGCCAGAGTTCACGATGACTTAATGACCATAACAGTATGATGGCAATGGCGTATTAAGGACAGCATGGAGTGCGCGTAGTACATTCCACGATTTTGTTAGTACTGCCGATTTTGTTAGTATACGATTTTGTTGCTCTGGTTGTAGTCACCCAACAAATTGGTCGAAAAATATATATATGTATATATATATATATATATATATATATATATATATATATATATATATATATATATATATATTTATATTTATATTTATATGTCGTAGGCGTCTGGCGAATCTGGAATCCGGCATTTCAGGAAAAAACTAGGCGTTTCATGTAATGCTGGCGTTTGATGTAACCTTCGTAAAATCATCGTTGTCACGTTATCTGATTGAAAATTTTAGACGCAACATGGAATGCTTACGCGATCGCGGGGGTTTGTTGTAATCAACATTACTACGTCTTTTTCCCTGACAGATATGTCATTTTTAGGCAGTTCATGAAATGCCAGGAGAGCATTAGACGTTTCAAGTAACGCTTGACTAAACCGAGCATAGAATATTATGTGTAGCTGTTTTATATTTGATGTTCGATTAAATGATCAATACTGTTCATTGTGCTCTCGCCTCATAGGATGGAACTTAATACACTAACTCCTCATGTGTCGACCATGAGATTCTCGGCCGTTCCAAGTTTACTGTTTATGTCGACCGTTTGGTATTAATACGTTGCCCATATATTTACATTTATACCGGTTGCCGCAGCCGTGGCCGAGTGCCTAACTTTTCACATTTTTGTAGTTTCAGTCTAGGTTTTGGTAGAACTTGTCTTCTATCGTTTGGATATTATCGCTTGGCCCCTTTCAGTTGTTTCCCCTTCACCCAATCTGATTCAAGCCCAGGTCTCGAGCTTCCGACTCCGGAGCATGGCTAACGGGATCTCAGCAGCCACTCCTTGCGTGATTTAGTGGGAAACTGCCAGCAGCTCAGACGCCGGATGCAGAAAAATGTTTCCTCCCGCGTTTCGGAGTGAGCCCGGCTTTCGCGCAAACGATCTTTCGGTTTGTCAAAGCAACCACGCAGTGACGTGCTTAGGTCAACGTTAAGAGGGAGGTGCGGGCACACCATGGCCAGCTCAGCCGACCGATATCGGGGCATCCACGGTCCAATGACGGTATTGGTATTCGCCGCCCGAAGCCTCGTGGCTTCATGACTCTATGCCCGCCCTTTCCCCTAAATACGTCTCTGAAGCTGCTTTTACCACTCATAACGGTATGTGGCAAATGTGAACCGGGCGTGTCTTAAAATGCCGAGGCAACTGGCGTAATAACCCTTCTTTACGGGCATTACGTTATTTGCCAGAGAAACTTTGAGCGTTTCAGGTAACGCCTAAAATTTTCAGTCTGATAGCGTAACATTGGTGATTTTACGAGGGTTATATGAGACGCCGGCATTACATGAAATGTCCAGTTTTTTCTTGAAATGCCGGATATATATATATATATATATATATATATATATATACATATATCGCAGGTGTTTGGTGGCGTTTTGCGGTATATATATATACCGCAAAAACATCGCTTCTGGCGACAGGAGTGGCACATTGGCTAGCACTTACGATGTCGTGATGACCTGACTTAGGATGACCTAAGCATGAATTTCTTTACACATGCATGTTTTTAGTAACTGATCAATCGCATCAGTTTTCCAGTAACTGTAAATCTCCAGTGGCTGTTCAGTCGCGAAGGATGAACAAAATTGAGAAAAACGGATCATGAATAATCTCTATTCTTTTTTTTCTATTCACGTTCGTAGGGCTGTCCACAGTCAGTGGCTGTTACGCCCCAAATCAATTATGGTACAGGTGTAAAAGCAAACAGGGAGTCAAAACATGCACACCGCATACAGACAGTACACCGGCGATGACGAGATACCATAACACGTTGCGCCAGCCTAGTCGGGTTCTCAGTCACGGTCGAGATACCACTGTCTAGCGGCGCGGGCAGAGCTCTGACATCGGAGCGCAATGAGCTCACTAGGGAGCCGGTTATACAGTGTGGGCGCTCTTGAGGAAAATCGCCTCTTCCCTGCTTCCGTCCTAGAACGTAAAACACGCCTGCCTGGCAGTCCGCTCTGTTACTGCTCTGTTCACGCACAGGACGTCAGCAAGGGACTCTGGTTCGCCGCGAGAGAGCACCTTGTGTGCCAGGGTCATTGCGGCCAGGTCAGCAAGCTGCTGGGGGGAGCCAGCCAAGTTTCTCACGCGGGTCAGAAACGTGATAGAGTTTTGAACGGCGGAAAATTGCGGGAGCCGCGTAGTTAAAAATCTTCTGAATTTTGCGTGCGTTCTCTTTTGTACCACTGAGAGAGACGGATAGACCGTAACGGACCTACTAGAGTACCAGAGCTGTGACTAGCATTTTGATAATGCTCTGGGGCACAAATTGGCGGGCATGAGAGCCCGCCGAGTGTTTCATGTAACGACGGCTGACGAGTGGCACATGGTTGTCCCAAGGTAAAGTTTTGTCGGAAATAATGCCCAGATTTTTTTCGTTATAAGGTTTGAGGGTAGCGCCACAGACGATGACTTCAGTTTTTCTTGGAAATTTGGTGGAAATTTCGGCGATTTCCGAAAACGATAAATTCAGTTTTGTCGCGTTGACCCTGAGGGCGTTCGCGCGGAACCACAAGCCCAGAGAGGCGAGAGATTGCTCAGGTTTGGACGTGAGCGCTGAGAATTCGTTCTTTTTGCCTGATACTAACATCTGGGTGTCGTCAGCGTATTGCACGGACTGGCCTCTGCCGAGGACAACGCCGTGTCGTTGGCGAAAGCCGTGAACAGAAGCGGTCCAAGAGACGAACCCTGAAACAACCTCTTCCTGTTGGCAATCGGTGGCTATGTGACCATCTGCCCTGAGGTTTTTTTTAGGGCAACACTTTGTGTGTGTTCACAGAGGTAAGACGAGAGCCAGCTGGTGTCAACGCCGTGCAACTCGAGCTTACGGAGGATGTCATGGTCGATGGTGTCAAAACACCTGCTAAGGTCAAACAAACTTAAAAAAGACAATGCCCCGCTGTCGGCGGCGGAGAGGATGCGGTCAGCGATTGTCACCAGCGCGGCTTCCGTCGAGTGATGAGGACAGAAACCGTACCGGAACGAGGAAAGAAGATGGTTGGAGGGCAGGTACTGGTAGAGCTGGCGCTGTGCTACACGCTCTGTCACTTTGGAGAGGACGGGTGTGAGGCACATGGGTCTGAAGTTGGATGGTTCGGATGGGTCGCCGGTTTTCTGGATGGGATGGATGACGGAATGTTTCCAGGGCACAGGAAAGTCGGAATTGACAAGGCAGGTGTTAATGACGTGAAGGATGACGTCACCGATAGTAGGGAAACTGTTCTTAATCACGCCGATCCGAAGTCCGTCAGAGCCGACAGCGTCCGAATTACGCATGCAGGCAAAACTACGCAGCAGTGTGTACAGGTAGATGGGCGTGACAGAAAAACGACAAACACCGACCCTGGGCAGACGGCAGGCCAGATCAGGAACAACCTGACCCTTGTCCGGCAATCTCGGCCGCGACCCTCGGTCTAACTGAGGCGAAATATGAGTTCAAATCGTCACCAGTGACCTGCAGTTGCACTCTCTGCTCGCCCTTTTCACTACCGGGAACACTGCGCATCTTCCGCCAGACTGTGCTCGGGCCCTGCTCTTTGATTCGGTTCTGGATATCGGTTTGGACTTCACGACGTATGGAGGATCGCACCTCGCGGTTCCGTTCAAGGTATTTGAGCGACCCTCGTCCACCCGCTATCAAAGCACCACGACGACGCGACATGAGCTCCCGTACGGCAGGGGAGACCGGAGGCGCAGATGGGTTGCGGATGGTAACAACTTTCATTGAGGCGTAAAACAACTCAAAAGGGCGCGCTACTTATCAGTTGTTCCTGAATTAAAAGCCTCTCCCCAATGCCCAATCAACGTGGTACAGGTCATGGTGAAACATATCCAGGTCAATGCGTTTCAGGTTGCGTGATAGAATAGGGGCTGGTTTTTGTCGAATCGAGGCACGTCAGTTCGAGCGAATATGGCCCAAGAGAGCCTTCTTGAGGTAACATGACGAAAATTGACTCCTAGTCTTGAATTACATTTAGAGTGGCTTGTCATTGCGTCTGAAACCATCTGTGTTACAGACAGTACAACGTTTTACACAGCAAAGAGCGAAACCTGCCATCCATTCTGTGAAGTCTGTAACGACGTCCCCTTCCAGTAACTGGCGGGTTAACTGAAATTAAGCTTACGGCTAAAACAGCACCTATATACACAATTAAAAATTCTCCGGGTAAAAAAAATAAGAAATGCGCCTTAAGACAGGTCGAATTTGCTGTCGAATTTCAAAACTTCTCTTGAAAGAAGTTTCTTCGCATCATTCACAGAATTTATATTGCATCATTGGGCTGCCTGGCTACTTACCTGGCACCTGGCAATCATTTCGTGTTTCGGAAAAACGCAGCAGTATTTCTGCTTCTTAAAAAAGCCTTAAGGTCGGTAGAAATGGGACTTAAGAAGAAAAGGTGGATATTGCTGAGGGAGCAATGGGACCAGGTAACATGGCGATTTTGTACAGTGTCCAGTGGACAAGGTACAATGTCCTCGCAAAGTCCGTATTGAGAGTGTAAGCATATTACACCTTCAGTACCGTGCCCCATTTGTCTCATTCACTCCCCCACCATAGAAAGACGACAGGAACAACCAGAGATTGAATGCAATCATAAACATCCTTAACATCCCCTTCAATAAGCCAGTCTTGTTACGTAAAAAAATACGCATATGTCTGAAAGCTAAGTCACTCGGACCTTCACTCTCCTACGTCCGTAACGGCTGAAGTGATCGTAAAGAAAGGAGCATGATAAGGCTGCCAGATGCAAACAAGGTATGTTACGTCGGCCAAAGTATTTTTGCACGGTGTATTCGCGGAGAAAAAAGCATGTCCCCGTTCTTCCGGGCCCCATTTCTCCCGGTTCTCCCGCATGGTTTTTATTATTGAAACATTATTCTGATTTAGGTGGAGCATGGAAATATAATGAAACGTCGGTTTTGATGTCGAAGGCACTTTAGGACCCAAACGTAAATCCTATGGCCAGTCAAGTACGTCAGTCACAGTCTTACAAAGCCCTGATACCTGACGTCTGACAGGCATTGAAAACGAACGGAACAAGAGTTCATTCGACCACTTTTCTACGTCCTGCCCATTTGACGACAAAGGTAGAATTTTTGGGCATATTTATTCAGCTTAAATCGCAGTGCTTGAGTCTGCATGAGAGTTTCTTATCATTTTCCGATCCCTTACCCACAAGGCCAAAGTCCCTAAGGGCAGACAGGTATATTACTCCTGGGCCACGAGTCCGGATCCCCTCTCCCTGCCCTTTAACCTGGCTGTCACATATAGCTTTAGCTTCTCGATAAAGACTGGAGACAGCGGAAGCGGAAAGGAGAGGCTGCAGTGGCAGCTCAGCAGCTCCCTCCTCCCCCTCCCATCGAAGGTATGAAAAATTTAGTAATGGTCTTGAAAAATATATTAAAAAGTGATTTTTATGCTCAACCCCATTCCGAAACCGTTCGGCCGTATATGATACAGCATAGAGTGAAAGAAAACAACGAAGTATGTGCTGATAGTCGTACGTATTTTTTCTACGACCATCGTGACCCGTGCCAAAACCACAACTCCAATCTGCAATAACTGCCCAGATTACCCTAACACGTCCATGATTCCAGCCAGGGAAGGGAAAGGAAGAGCAACGAAATGGCTCCCTACACACCTCGTATCATCTCGCGTATTTCACGTATCATTGGATTATATATCATCAGATTATTAAGTGTCCTTGAGCACACCAAGCGTTTCAATCGAATTATTTGGTTTCGCAATGCTCATTTTTTCTGTTTCATCTATTTTGGTCGCCCTTAATGCGAGGGAAGCATTAAGAACATCCTCCCATGTTGGTATTTTCTTTTTAAGGAATCATTTCTATTTCTTTCTCTAAAAACACCAATGAGACTGAGTTCATTCCATACCAGATTGCATTTTCTACACCTGTAAGGTTTCTATCGCCTGGCGAACGGGCGAGACTTCGCCATTTAACAGGACCAGTTGCCCGAGATCACGTGGCCGAGAAATGCATGATAAAAGGCTCTTTCTCTCTGCGAATTTTTAGTCATTATTGCAGTCAAATCAGGAAGAAATTTTTTTTTTTATTCATCACTGAAGATTTTTTGTTGGTTTTATGAGCTCCTTATACCTGTTTTTTCGTAACATCCGTGTTTCGCGAATTTTTATGCTCTGACCGAAAGTGGCAATTTTAAGACATTTCTGTTGAGCTCTGAAATTTTATCCTGCCTGACATGAAAATAAATTTGAAAAGTTTTTCACATACTTTTACCAAAGTCCGATTTCCAAAAATACCATAACTCGTCTATTATTTGATGCTCCGGAGTGCCACCAAAAGCGCAAAGAGTGTCAACAGTAACTCTAAAAATCCGACTCTCAAAGAGCAGATCGCGCTATTGCCTGTCGCGCTCAGCAGCTGTCGCAAGTGTATGGCTGACGAACCCGGGGGATGGGGTCCGGACCCACAACACTGATCCGGACCTCTCTCCCTAAATATTCGGGGATTTCAACTTTAAGCCTATGGCAATGACTGGAAAGAAGCGGTCTTTAATCCTATAGGGATCCCCAGTAATTTTCGAAAATCTCCAGCCATGCGCAAGTTCGTCAGTTACGCTGCGTAAAACATGAGAGGTGGTGGGCAAAAACTGTGGGGTAGAATGTCTGCGTTGGGATGCGATTTTCATCGTGCGTTCTTGACTGTTTAGCATGCCTGTCATCTGCAGTAAAGTGACTGACTGTTCATGACTTTTCTGCAAGCTCTGTAAGCACTGGTAGCCCAATGCCTATACGTGGGGGAGAGTGGGGCCAGTCGTTGCACGGGTACGTTGATACAGTGGCAATTACTCACAAACTTGGACTCCGGATGTCTCTCGCATGACACCACGTGACTTACGACCTTGAAATCTCTCGGCGCCACTGACTTCTTTGGAGCGAAGCGTGGCGTTGGGGACGGTAAGTAGAATGGGGCTAATTGTTTAACGTAAAGTAGATTTTACTGACCCGGCTATCTATTCATTTCCTGTGTTACCATTTGAGTCCATGATATATGCCTTTTGGAAACGTTAATCTGTTGCCTTCTTCATGGTACTACGCTCATTATATCTGTCATACGGTTCATGTCAAATCCTGCCGCCAGCTGCGGCAGGTCGCATGGCGAGAGGGCGGGGCAACCTGTTACACGCTGTAACAATAAGCCCCGGTGTGTTTGGAAGTGCTATTCTACCTAAATATTAACGTACTGCTATCGAGTTACGTTACGCATGAACAAATATCATATTTCTCTTGTCCGCTGGTAAACGGCGGTAATGACCACTTTTAAAAGTGGCAGTCCCCTTTTGTAAAGCAGGGTCTCACTTTTGAAAGTGCAGACAACCGATGGTACTTCTCTCGCCACCCACCGAAGAGTTACTGGGACATCGGCAAATTTATTTCAGGGTTCGGACAGTTTTCTCCTATTCTAGTATTCTTCCGATTAACATCCGATCAACATAAATGTTGTAATAGGCCCCAGCCAGGTATCGAGGAGAGGGAGGGAACGTATGGCACCTCCAGTGAGCCATTGCCTGGACCTTTTGGTGACGGAACAAAATACCTCTATTGAGCGCTGGGGGAGTCATCGAGCTGTCTGAAAAGACGCGCCAGTTGGATACTAATAGCAATAATAATGATTCCAATCAATTCATCCCATCATTAATGAATCTAATTTGACTTTGCAGATGGTGCGTACATTCAAGCGGAAGACATGCCGTCAGCCGCCGCCTCAGGGCGTGATGGACCGTGCGAGAAAGCTAGTTCGAGGAGGCTTATCTACCCGGAAAGCCGCTGAGGATTATGCCATACCATTCATGACGCTATGGCGGTTATGCCGGGCAGACGGCCAGGATGCGCACGCCGCTTTCGGGTACAAGCAGCCTTGTCTAGTGTTTTCTGAGGAGATGGAGCGAAAACCGGTAGAGTATTTACAGTTTTCCTGCGAGATCAACTTCGGGCTATCGTCCCTAGAAACAAGGAAATTGGCCTATGAGTTTGTTGTCGAATTCAAGCTGAGGACACCTCCTCCTGGGAGAAGAACAACAGGGCCGGTACAGACTGGATGCGAGGGTTCTTCGGTAGGTGGCCCCAGCTGAGCCTGCGGAAGCCTCAGGCCACCAGCCTTGCTCACGCGACCAGCTTTAACCGTAACAGTGGGCACGTTCTTCAACAAGCTGGCTGGCGTCATGGATCGCTACAAGTTCGCCCCGAAAGATATACGGGACATTGATGAAAAGGGCGTAATTACATGTCAGGTGTCCCAGCGTGAGGTCGCGCGTAAAGGGGCCAATCAAGTCAGCGGCATGACGACAGCCGAAAGAGGTCAGCTGACTAAACTGACTGGCGATCAACGCTGTCGGCGGAACCATCCCGTCTCATTTCGTCTTTCCGCGCGTCCACTTCCAGGACTACTTCCTGAACGGAGCTCCTGCTGACTCGTCTGGCACCGCCCATCTCTCTGGCTGGATGCAGGAAGAGGGGTTTCTCCCTTTCATGCAACAATTTCATGCGCACGTGAGATCGTCGCGCGAGACACCATGCCTGGTAATTCTTGACAATCACTTCCCTCATGTAACCGTCAAGACAATTGACTTCTCTCATAGCACCGACAAGACGATCGCAGCAACGGCATCGTGCCTCTGACACTGCCGCCACACACAAGCCACCGGCTTCAGCCACTTGATAGACCAGTGTATGGCCCGTTCAAAACGTACGTCAATCAAGCGTGCGACGGCTGGATGTGAAGGCATCCTGGTCGCACGATGACAATCTACGACATACTAGATATCGTCAACACCGCCCTTCCATCAGCCATTACGCACAGGAACATCACGGATGAATTCAGGGCCACTGGTATATATCCCTTCAACAGAGAAGTCTTCGCAGATGAGTTCCATTCGAACCATGTCACCGACTGTGACAAGAAGCCTCCGCAGCCAGGGCACGCGGGGCACCCGTCTTCTCGTCGGAGCAGGCGTGCCAGCACGCGGGGTACACGCCTCCGCCGCCGGAGCAGGCGCGCCAACACAGGGGGCGCCCGCCTCCCCTGCCGGAGCAGGCGTGCCAGCACGCAGGGCGCCCGCCTCCCCTGTCGGAGCAGGCTTGCCAGCAAGCGGGGAGCCCGCCTTCGCCACCGGGACAGATGTTCCAGCACGCTGAGATGGAGTTCTGCGCTTGCTGCAGTGATGGTGATGACGACATCCCACAGCCACCTGGACGGCGGCTAGCGTTGGTGGGCACGAAAGAGTGTCGGTAAGCACTGTCCCGGGTACGTCTGGTATCAGCAAGAGGAATGACTTAGACGTACTTGGCCGCCTACGCCCATTCCCAGAAAGCACCACAACGGAAAAATGTCAGACGTAAAGGGCAAAAAAGAACAAGTGAGGTGCTTACCGATACGCTGGTGAGGAATAGAGTGCATGCATAAACTGAAGAAAATAAGCCAAAAAGCGAACGGTCCCGCAGAAGGAGAAACTCAGAAGGAGGGCGCGCAAACAGGCAAAAAAGGGAATAAAATGTCCGAAACACAAGACATTACCACAGCATGTTTCATCTGCCACATACCTTACTGCATCTCAACAGAGAAGTGATCGTGCACAGACTGCGAGAAATGGGCATGCATTTCCTGCACAGTCGTGGAGGGAAAACAAATCAGCCATGTCTGTGATTTCTGCCGGAGGTGACAGTTAAATGGCGATGGGTTAAGGTGGCCAGGGAAAATTGAAAGGAGACAGGGTACCAGGAAGGAAGAAAGGTGCTACGGTTTTACTCTAGCTGGCACCGACAAGACTTAGTTTCGAGAAAGAGAGCTGTTTTTAGTTTGCATTGCTAACGAGAGTAGCAGGTGCTGCAGATGCTGATGCAGGCACATGGGTCGTTCTTACGTTCTTCAGGTTGTTGGTTACCTTCGTTGATATCGAGCCATGAGCGGACAGAATTGTCTACTGCAATAGAGTATAACTTGGTTGTAATTGGACTGAATAAACCAGTTTTAGGTTCGATAACTCTCCTGCTTTTGCGACAGCTTCTCGACGTGACACATCAGTTTGGGTGTTCTGGCATTTGCTTTAAGCATGGGCTCATCTAGGACGCAGAAACAGTCCAACAGGCATGATATGGCTCAGCCTGGTAATTAGCGATACTGAAACTTTGAATTCCATAAAATGTGACTACCAGTAATCGTTTTGAACAATGATCGCACTTGTTCTCGTATACCAACTTACCCCATGTTTTGTTTCAAGTTACCCCACTCTGGGGCACGTTGTGACGAAAAAGGTTGCTCCAGTTTTTTAAGTCCGGCATTTTTTGTTTTTGACCAAACACATATCTGTTGCCATTTCC
The DNA here is from genome assembly GCA_030062745.1 of Capitulum mitella. Lineage (NCBI taxonomy): Eukaryota > Metazoa > Arthropoda > Thecostraca > Pollicipedomorpha > Pollicipedidae > Capitulum > Capitulum mitella. Next base: position 2,347,145 of record CP099849.1, on the reverse strand, counting down.
AGGTGGGCAAAAGATGGCTTAACGCGTGGGCAAAGTGCAATGCATGTCTGATGAAGACGTCCTGAGATGTGTGGGTACATCCAAAAATTGTAACGATAAGCCCCACTCTCCTGTTCATTGACGGCGTGGCTGCCGGCTATAGCATGCCGCGATGTAACTTTGTGGCACTCTGTGCGGGAGTGAGTTTGATGAGCCATTATTTATTACATTTTGCTTGTGTACGCAGGGAGCTAGAAATGAGGCCGAATACAATGAACATGTCAGTTATGGATAACATAGCTTTCTGTATCTTCATTTGTCGTCTTTTTTTGTTGTATAGGATGAAGATCAATCTGAATCCTGAAGGTGATTTATTTTACTTTCGATCATTTCTTTTAGCAGGTTCCATAACAGATGACATGCTTCCATTCGTTACGTGGCAATTTGGAACTGAGCTCAGTTTTTACATGCAGGGTTAAGCGGATTGTTTTTTCTAACATGGCTATAAAATCCTCCTTTAGAGCATAGATTTTTCTCTGGAGCATAGATTTTTCAGAGTTGATTCCCACCAAAAAAAGATAAGATGTTCACTAAATTGCAGTGTAGACGCCGAACGCGCATCGGAATGAGTTACTTCCCAAACGTTCAGTGACATGGTTTTTTTTCAATAATTCACCTGTGCGCAAACTTTATCAGCATGAATCGCGAAAGAAGCGTTAGATTTGTTACGTCGCAGAACGAAGCAGTGCCTCAGCATTTTTGTTGCTGCTGCAGCGCCGACCGGCACACTTTCAAACCTGGCAACGCCAGCCAGCCGCCATTTTTCCTCTGCGGTCTGGCTGCGTCATCACCGTTAGGGCCGGCGAAATCGGCGCAAGGCTGCGGAACCACCGTGTTTGTTGTGACGGGGACCGCCCACCACGCACTTTCTCGTGGCGGAGTACACGCACTACGCACAAGCGTTCCCGCAGTACAGTCCCGAAGCCAGTCGCCGCAGTGTCTTCGAGGCCGTACGGCCTCCCTACTACGGTCTGTTTTGGGAGCGATGTGCGTAGTAAATACGGCGCCGGAATATTGATGTGCTCAACTCAAACGTCATTATAAATTTTGGCAACTTTTTACAAAATTTTGGACAAGTAATGTTTAAAAGACAAAACAGTTAATCAGTTTTACCTTAATGTTTACCACTTTTCTCCTACCATATTTGTCTAGTTTAGCCAACTATCCATCACTAGTGCAGCTGAGCGCATTAAGGAGGCGGAGCTTGTCTCCTCGTCAATAATCATTCAGCGTTGCGCGGGGCCGGGAAACGGGGCCAGGCGCGCTCGGCGGCCCTGGCGGCAGACGCCGGCAAACACCTCAGTCGTTGGAAAGCGAGACGAGGAAGTGGACGCGCGCGGCGTGGCGTGTATTTGCGATAGTTCGACGGCAACAGTGCTGAGTTTGTTCAGAGAAGCGAGAGGAGTGCAGGAGGTGCTGGTGGCTGAGGTAAGGTGCAGTTTTCTGTGGTTAGCAATGTGCCTTGCTTCGTTCAAGTCTGCCTCAACGCCGCAAACGTTTTCAGACTACCAAACAACACTCCACTCTTCCACATGAATTTTCGAACACTTGTTATAGCAAGTAATGATGTGTCACTGAATAATTTGAGCACGTGCATTGCCGAAATGTGCAATCGTGCAGTGTGCAAACTTTTCCGCTCCCTTGACCGCTGCGTAATGGCGCTGGGCTCTTATTTGCAGACCGAGGGATACCCCGAACTGGAAATATAGGTGGACTGGCGTCCTCACTGAAGGAAATAACGTCGTCCGGCAGGCGAGGTAGGTCCCCCGGTGGATTCAACCGCTCCGGTGGATGTGAAAGGCGTCGGTGGCGTTCATTGTTCGGACCCGTGTGTTTTGGACCAGCGGGCCCTTGCGTGCGAGGTCCGTCGCCCGTCAACAGAGGGGAGCGCGGATGCCGCCTGCCGGCGCGGTTGAACATTCTGCGCAGGTTTAGAGGGATCACGTTGGATGTGTGGTGGCTGATACGTGTTGCGTGGTTCAGTTGTAGGTGTAGGCTTAGACTTACGATATTTGTACCCGCGCTGCTTTTTAACGTGGTAGTTGTTCAGCGTGAATGCCAAAGAGTGTAGCGATACCTCGATCTCCCCATTTTTGCGGTAGTAATGAATACAAATTACACTCCAGTTTTAGGTAGGGGCGAACTTGCCGGGAAATTAGTGGTAATGCAAATGCAATATTGAAGGGAGTCCATTCTTTCCAGGCAACACTAATGCTTAATTTGTCGCCAAAACGAGCACGAATGTATCCCTTTTACTAAAGTGGCCCATGGTAGCTGACGAATGTAAAACGGAGGTTTGCAGATGTCCTTTATTCTCCGTGAAGACATCGGAGACGAATTTCTCGATTTCCCCTAGCCATCACGCCGCGGCTGCAAGGCGCCGGGTTCATCCCTGGACGCCGACGCACCTTACAACTCCGCCGCCTGCGCTGGCCTGCCAGGCTGAGGGGCCGTTGACCGGTGCGGCGAACTGCGTCGTCAGTCGGCCGTGCGGCGGCCGAGCCGGCCTGGGGTCCGCCTTCATCACGCACTACTCGCGTGCCGACCGGTCGGCCCGGGGTCGGCAGGCGCGAATTTGATGGCCGCGTTCCGGCGCGGCGGTTGCGGCGCGTCTCGTGACGTCACGGCGACTGTCGGGCCAGCTGGCGTGGAATGTCGGTAATGGTGTCCGCGGGAGCTGCCTGGATAACCGTTTCTAATCTGACGCTGGCGGGTTTGAATGTCAGTTGGCTTGGCCTCTGCCGCGCCGTTGCGTCGTGGGCTCAGCCGCAGTCTTGCTGTCTGTCGCCGTGCAGGCACGGAAGTTCCTGGAATTTATGACGATGCATGTGCTATTTTCGAGTCTGATCTTTCATTGGGAGGCCTTCAGCGTAATGTTTATTCCTTCCTTTAGAACGAAATAGACATGCATCCCACTTTTACATTACAGATCCGCCCGTGGTTCCTTCAGTCGAATTTGCGTGCAGGATTTGAATAAGAGGAGTTCGCCTGCACCTGTGAGTACTAAATGCCAGGCCCCATTCCGCAGTAAGCCGATTCCTGAACACAACTCGCTAGATAATGATTCTTGGCCGTATCCTAGTGATTGAGTCTGGACGTCAGTTTACGGGATACGAAACCACACCTACTCACGCAATGTTTACGATTAGGGTGCTTTGCCGCTCCCATTGTTGATGGGCACGCACGCCCCGAGTTTTTTTTTTACTAGGATCAGTTAAATTTTTACAGCACGGATATTCACGCGTTGAATGGTCAGGTTCCAGCCCATGTGGACCATATCTGGCTGGCCTCTGGGCCTTGAATCCGGGCTCTGCTCATTGGATCGTGCTGAATCCCGACTGCGCTTTGTTCGTCACGCAAAATGAAAAACTGAAGTTTGACCATCTCTCTCAGCATCTGCAGCGCGCGTGCAATGCGCGGAGCCGGCGGGGCTCGGACGCCTGACCTGGTCGATCCGGGACTGAGTAGCCGGACGGCGTCGCCCGTTTACTCTGGGTTGGCGGCTCATTGACATTGGCGCCATGCGCGCCGCTCGAACGGCGCGGCGGCCGCACCAGGGGCGGTCGTAACTCCGCCGGCCGCGGGCCGTCCCATGCATCGCGGCTGCCCTCCCCGGCCCGCGCCGCCGCCGCCGCCGCCCTGCGATTTCGCCGCGGGCGACGCCGGCGGCGGCGGCCGGCTCCGACGGCGCCGCCGGAACGAACACGGTGAAAATCGCGCGCGGCACCGCGCTCCTTTCGACTCGGGCGGCTCGTTGGTTACCTTTGGCGTTGCACGGCTTAGATAGATCTGATATGTATACCGGCGTAGGTTCCGGAGGCACTGCCGTGCTTGTATGAAGCGCTTGCGTGTTTGGTAGAGCTGATCGTCAAGCTCCGCCCGCTGAGGATCCCGCCTGGGCGCCGTTGGTGGTCGCCGCGCGCTGCGGCGGCCGTTGCGTCGTGCCGCTCGCAGCGGCCAATAGACGCCGTGGGGACGCGGCGGCGGCCGTGTCAGGCCGCGAAGTCGTCCGTCGTCGGTCTCGGTGCCGTGTGCCCTACTGGCTGGCCCGGCCGACCCCCCTGGCGCCCCGTCAGGCGGCCGGCAGGAGGCGGCCGCTGTGTGGCGAGGCCCGGCTGGGCGCCGGTGCTGGCGAGGTGGTCGAGCCGGAGGTCACCTCCGTGGCAGCGGCGGGACGGGGTAGGCTTTGCTTCGATTCTGGACCGGACGGGCTCATACTCCGTGACTCGCGAGTCACGAGTGATAATTTTCTCGCGCCGTCGCGGCCGGCGTGCATCGGCTCTAATAGTCGTCCGCCAGTACGCATCGACCGGATAATCATGTGCTAACCGTAACTCGAGCGAGCTGTGACTCACTTATGACTCCTAGGGGGTTCACCGTCGGGCGGTGGCCAACAGGCTGCGCGGTTGTCCGCGGCTCCAGCGACCGGCAGCTACCGTGCTGCCGGTGCGCCAGCGGGTCGTTGGTGACGCGAAGGGCTCGTGGGCGGCCGTCGGAGTCCGCCGTCGTAGCCGGGTGGTCAGGTCGGGCACGTCGACGAGCGGTGCTTGACAGTCATGGAGGCATGTACGAGGTATGTGCCGGGGCGTTGTGATGGTACTGCTGAGTACGATGGCTTACGGCGACTCTTTCGAAATGGTCAGACGTAAAGAAACGATAGTCAGCATGGGTTTGAACGGGACTGCATATCGTTTCTGGACAGATGTTTGTTGTAGATTCAAATGCCTATATTTGGCGCTTTTGCTGGATGGTTTGCAGTGTTTATTATGATGGCATACTTTTTTGTTAATGTAATAAAACCTTGATAAAATGATTACGACCTTAATAAATATTGCAGATGATATTTCGTTGGCCACATTTTTGCTGCAAGCTCACTTTGATCCCAGTGTCCATCAAAGCGCACACCTCAACGTGAACACCATTCGCATTAACCATCACTTGCGGATCTTCTGCGCTCAGATGGGTATCGAGCAGCGGCCATCGCCGTTCGTGGCTTGTATCCCAGATGATTCGGGCTCTGTGGGCGTGAACAAAGGAGCCGTTCGGCGTCCCGAAATACCCCGTGACGTGCAACCTAAAGCCGGGCGTAGTACGCTCAACCGTTACCGAGGCCGTTAAATAAATTAGCCGACGGAGGATTCAGCGCACTGCGTGGCATCCTTTCGGCTAAAAAATGAACGCGGCTCGTGTCCGAAATGTGCAGCCGCCGCCAGTCCGGAGAGACGCTCGCGCTCATATCGATGGCAGCAGCATGCTGTGCTGGCAGCCCGGCGCGCAACAGATGGCCTCCATGTCAAGGCGAACCGTATTGCGGAGGTCGGCCGACGTTGTCGGCGCGCCGTGAGGGGACGGCGCTCGTGTCGGACACGGCAGGTCTGGACGATGGACAGCCCCTCCGCTGGTGGGCGCCTGCAGGGCGCCGGCTGAGCTGAGCCTGCTGAGCGCGGCACCAGGTGTGTCGGAGCGGCTTTTGATTGACCGCGCGGGTGAAACACGCCGCGGCATCGCGCCGTTTTATAACGACGACCCCGCCGGCCGACGTCAAATTGCATTTGAAAGTGATAGCCACTCGGAGTCGACGCGGCCTGTCCACCTCGCACGCCCGAGAAGATGAAAGGAGCGCGTTAAATCGATTCCCTGACTGTGAGGGTTTGTGGGCGCGGCCGGGCTCGAACATGGCTCCGCGCGGGAGTCCGGACCGCCGTCGAGCGGCGCCGGGCGAGCGGGCAAAACGCCACGCCCGCCGTCCCCGCACCAGGCCTGTCCGGCGCCGGGCCCGGCAACGGACGGCTCGGCGTCAAATCGGCCCGCTGGCCCCGCGAGCGGGCCGGGCGGAGCCTCCGCCGCCGCCGCTTCCGGCGCCCCGCGAGGGTTCCGGCTCGGCGGCGCGAACGGGGTGGGCGATGCAGTGGCGCCAGCATGAGTACGCGGCGGGCTCGACAGTGCGGCGATAGACCGCCGTGGCCGGTCCGGCGCGGCGTCGGCCGACGTGCGACACCCCCGCGCGCGGCCTCGGCGCCGCTGCGTGCCGTCCAGCGCCGTCAGCCGTCGAGCAGCGTGAGCGCTTGCACGCGCCAGCCGACGGGGCGGCCCGGGTGTGCTGTTCTAAGCTGGCCCGGCCGCTGGCAGTCTACCGCAGTTCAGTCACCGGGACGAAGGCTATGGGCTCGCTGGTTGCGGCGTCGCGATGACGCGCCGGGCGGCGGTCTCTGGGGCTGGAGCAGTCGGCAAGGGTCGTGACGCGGTGCCGGCGGAGCAGGCTGTCTGGAGGCCGCGGGTGGGTTGGTCGGTGCAGTGGGTCCGTCGGCGGAGCGGGTCGTTTGGCGGAGTGTTTGGGTCGGCGGAGTGGGTCGGTTGGCGGAGTGGGTCGGTCAGCAGAATGGGCCGGTCAGGAAAGTGGGTAGTCAGCGGAGTGGTCCGTCAGCGGAGTGGGTTGATCAGCATAGTGGGTCGGTCAGCGGAGTGGGTCGGTCGCTCGACCTGGAGGCGGCACGCCCGCTGTGCAGAAGGCGGAGCTGGAGGCTGTTGGCCGACCCACGCGTGCGGTCTTGCGGAGGAGCAGGTCGGTGCGTCACGCAGGCGAAATGCACGCGCCGCGGGAATCGAGGCTTACTCGCCCGTCGTGCGGTCGTAAAAATATTCCCTCATTATTGTTCGGCTTGCATTTCGGTGCATCAGACAGATCAGGGTTAACGACCTTTGCAAGGTATGCTCGAGAAGATGGTCGGGTCTCACCTTGGTATTAAATAATTCGCGTGTTCAGGAGGGAAGACAGATCCTTCCATCTTTACGCAGTGGCGGTTGGCACGAGCTCTTCGTCTGGTTGCGTCTGTGTCGTCCTGCACCTTCTACCCTCTGGTTCCACCCTGTACCCAGGGCCGGACCCGTCCCGGATGTGTCGTTGAATCGGATCGCGCCGCTGTCCGGGTCGGCGCCATTGACGGCGACCCTGTGGCTCCAGCGTGGGTGTTGCCACGAGGCGTAACCCCGACCCACCGCCCATGAGTCGCGTCCGACGTTGGACCATCCCCCCAGCTGGTAACGGTGAGCCCCCCCCCCAAGGGCGCGGCGGAGTCACGCTCGCGGCGAGCGCCCTGGCCAGCCGACTCGCGCGCCGGCCTGAAAGCTGCGTGCGTAAAACGGGAGCCGAGGAGGTCTTGTTTGTCGCGACCGTGGGACGAGTGTGCCGGGGGATTTGGCGTGATGCTCGACAGACGACCCTATTACCGACAAATTCGGCCCACCCAGGCGCGCGCTGCGCCAAACATGCCGTCCGAAATGGCCTCGCGAGCGTTTTTACGTGTTGTTGCGTTCTGCAGCGGCGCAGTTTGTAGTCGTGCGTTCGCTGAGGAGGGCGGAGATGGCGGCCGGACGGTCCCCTGTACCTGCTGGGTGGTGGCTTACTGTCCGCCACCTCCCCCCGGCCCCGCCGCCGCCTCGGGGCCGGACACGCCTGCGTCCAGCCGGACGGCTGCGGCTCGGGCCGTTCCCAGAATTCCTCCCGGCTCTGTCGTTCCCGGAGCTGCGTGGGAGCTCGCTCCGTGCCGGCCGGTCGCGCTGCGGAAGCGGCCATGCTCGCGACAGACTGGCCCGCTCTGTGGTGCACCGGGCGGAACGGTCCATGCCGTGGCTTTCACCAGGGTGCGTGGCTGAGGGCTGGAAATTATGATTGATGTTTCGGCAAGCCTGTAGTCAAACCGAGGGTTCTGAAAAGGAAAACGTTGACCCATGACCGGACCCGATGCATTTTGAAAGGTGACACCCGTTATCGTAGTGTCTCTGGACGGAGCTGTAATTGGCATCATCGTATCTACCGGAGACCTAAACCAGCGCTCTGCACTCGGTCTGTCAGAACTGAGATTGCACACAGCGACTTTGCCGCGGCCGATGTTGCACACGGACGTGCACGCTGCACGTCTGCAGTAACGGACGCGGCCACGCGCCGCTTTCCGGCACGCACCGCTCGCCGCTCAGAAGCTCCCTAATGAGGAGACGGTGCGGGAGGAGCGTCCGCGCGCGCCCCGCGGTGCTGCTTTTTCTCGAGTCCGGCCGGGTCGGCGCTGCCTGCACCAGGCCGTAGTGAGCAGCTGCCAGCGTGATGTGGATCGGTCGATTTCGAGCGATCAGTGGTAATTACACGGCGGCGCGGCCATTCCCGCGAGCGTTGGCGCGCAGAGTTTCCGGCAGTCGTCGCAGGCAAAAATCGCTCGCGTGCGAACGTGGTAATGGTGTTCATTGGAAGCCGAAGGGTGCTAGGAATAGCCATAAACCTTTGTTTGTGGTGGCTGTTGGTGTCGTTAATACGTCAGTTGGCGACGCCGTTGCGTTTTTTTTTTAATGCTTGTTTTGCTATATCTACTTCGTGGTAGTGAAGCGCCATGTTTCCCCGTGCACAAAGACGAACTCCTTTTCCGCAACGCTACAGTTTAATGGTTTTGTCGTCTTCAAGCAGACTTCTGAGAACCCGGACAAACGAAAATTTTGAGGTTGGGCCCTGTTTTAATTTGTTGTCATTTTTGTAAGTTCTGATCACCTGGAGCGGAAGGGAAACTTCCGTCGACTGCATTGTGTTGCCGCCGGAAATGTTGGAGTAATGCCTGTTTGGGGACAGTGACCAGAACTTATAACCTCCACTCGAAGTTGGATTCATAAAACGTCTCGACGCTTAAGGCACATAGGTTTGTTGCCATTTGTTTAGGTTTTAGACTTGATTGGTGAGCGTGGCCGCCCTGCCGTCGCAACGTGTGCTGACCCTGAACTCAGGCAGAGCCGCTTCTGCCATCACAGTGTTATTCTAACGTCAGGGCTGAGGAGCCGATCCCGAGCGCAGATCGGATTTCAGGCCGACATGTGCGGCGGCGTCGGGGGCAGTCGGGAATAAAGCGTGGAGACGTTGGGACGCGCGTGTGAGCCTGGCGGGCGAAGATTGTCGAGACTCAGCCGGACGAGATGGATGTCCTTCTTGCTTGTCACTACAAGAGCCAAAGTTTGTCATTATCTTAACAAGCGGGGAAACTATTAGCAACAGTAACAGCAGTATAAAAAGATATAAACTCGACTCCGTCCCCGGGCCTCAGGGAGACAGGACGGATGTGTGTGGAGAGGGGGGAGTGGCCGGTCGACCGGGCGAGCGCCCTGGGGAAGCCACCACTGTCCTGCATAACTAAACCGCCAACATATGCAAAGATATGTGACGAATCCACACCAGCTGTCCGGTCGACAACGTCAGCACAGGGTAGCTGCAAACAAGAGGGCTAAAAGACGCCAGGTCCGGCACAGACCAGCCCGCGCGGCTGAGCCACCAGGCGGCCACAGACCCGCTGCGTGACCTGCAGGCCCTTTCGGTCCGAGCTCCGCACGCGGTTCAAAACCTTAAACGCGTGCTCGTCCCCGTATGTGGGCGAAGGACTTTGCAATTCAATTGGATTCGGCGTTTTGCCGCCTGCCGTGCGTCCGTGCAGGCGACGGCCGGGGCGTGGTAAATTTGTAATGAAATTGATGTGCAGCACGGGTCAAACACGCATCAGGCTTGTTAAGTTTTCAGTGGGAATGGCAAGGAGCCATCATTGGCCAGCGCGATGCAAATAAAAAGAAAAATCGCCTTTTAATGTCAGAATAAAACCGTCACATCAGTCACACAAATCGCTTTTACAAGCAGTGGTCAGCGAGATAAACCTAAGTCTAGTCATGCCATTGCGAGGCGGTCTGAGCACACCAGCTCCCCATGCGTGCTGACGTTACTGTATGTCCCAGCCAGGTGACCTGTGCTGGGTCCGGGTCTGGCCGGCCCCTGACAGCCGGCCGACAGGCCGGACGGCCACATCCTGGCGGTGCGCCGGCCCGCCCAGCGGGGCCCCGCCGCGTCGCGCCGGAAATGCCGCGCCGCGCCGAAATCGCGGCGCGCCGTGATTTCGCCGGGGTCTCTGTTTCCTGGGGTCTCGACGGGCGCGGCTGGCCAGATGGCCGCCCGCGTTCCCGGCCGCGTCTGAGACGGGCGCCGCGCGGCCGGCGCACGGCGCGCCCTCGCGCCGCCGACGTCCGGCCAACCAGCCAACCAGCGGCGGCCGTGGGTTGTGTCCCCCGAGGAGAGCTGCATGCACCTGTTTCGTCATGACGAGGTGTACCAGTTAACCTGTGAAAGTTAGTCAATACGAAAGTAGACAGTTCATCAGCTTCTTTTCTTGCGTGTGGTCAGGAGAATGGACGTACGTGTTGGCCCTGTTCCGGTGAGGGGGCAGGGGTGTACGGTGTGCACCTACGCCCGGGCGGCCGGCCGAAGGCGGCGGCGGAATTTCCGCGTGGCCGCATGTGGGCCACGGCCGAGTGGATGTGCGCGGCGGATTCCGCGAACCTCGCCGGCCGGGCGACCCGCCGGCCGCCTGCGTGAAAGCCTGCCCCAGTTTCCTGGGGCGGCCTCCGGGACCGGCTGAGCGGCGGGCGGCGCCCTGCGCCGTTTCCCGGGCGGTCGGGGCCCGGCGGGCGCAGGTCGGGAGCCGGGGGACGGCCAGAGCAGGCCGACTGCCCTGCGCGGAGGGCCGCGCGCGCCTGCCGCCCCGGACGGCCGCGCCCGCCTGCCGCCCCGGACGGCGCCACGCGGCGGCGGCCGGCCAGAGCAGGCCACGGGGAAAATAGCTGCCGGCCGGCGGGACATGTTCCGGCGTGTTTCCAGGGCCATTCAGCGGCGACGGCCGACGCGCGGGAAAACCTCCCCGCGGCGTCCGTGATAAACTGCGGGATGGCTCACAAACGTTTTGGTGTGGTGGGCTGACGCAGAGAAGCTTGATCGGACATGCACACTCGAATTTGTTTTTGTCGGCCTTTGGCTGATTTTTATAAGCTGAGTTTGTCTCAAGCATCATTCATTTGGATCTATTTGTTGGCTACGACTAGTTCCTTGTCAGAGGTGCGCTTGTTCCGGCGACATCTCGCAGTTTGTAGCCTCGATTTTGTTAGGACCGCAACGTCCCCCCGCATCACCCACCCTGAAATTTCTGAGCACGCCGTTGGCTTCCGCCACGCTTCCGAAGGTGGCGTTCGTGGAAGTGTGAATGGACGCCTGGCCTGGCGCGCGTCGGTAGTTTGCGCGGACTGTCACCTGGCCGCTGACGGCAGCCGCCGCCCGCCTCCGGCTGCCGTTCGTCGAACCCGCCCGCCGCGGCGGGCAGGGAGGGAGGGGGAAGGGCGGTCGGCCCCTGCGGAACCGGGCGGGGCGACGGGCCGTCACGGAGACGGCGCCGTCACGTCCGGCGCCGTCACCGCAGCTGTCCTCGCCGCCGGCGCGACGCAGCCGTGCGGGTTTCAAAAATTGAGGGGACAAGCTGACTGTCATTCAACAGGAATGGGTAGGGCGGGGGTGGATAAAAATCGTTTTTTTCGGGTGTTGCGTGGCAGACTGCGGTTGAAATCGTATTTGCTGGCTTTCAGAGTTCAAGAAACTGTGTTGCTGAAGGGAAATATCTATTTGTTACCTTAGAAATTAGGGGGAACAAATCGCCGTTTCTGGAAAACTGCGGGGACGTTTCCCCCGCAGCTGCCTCGGAAATTGCACCCATGGGTTTCGCCGCGCGAGCGCTCGCGTCGCGGCAGCCGTCGCGGTCCGGCGCGCTGGAATATCACAGCACGCTCTCTGCCTGCGGGAGGCGGCCTTCTCTGCCGCGCTCGGCGGCCGTCCGCGTCCGTTCGGCAGTGCGCTGGACGGCGGGCGAGCCTGCGCGTCCCAGGAGCCGCCGAGGGGGACGCCGCCGCCGGCTCACGCGCCGGTCAGGCGTCCTGCAAACGCTGGGACCGTTAACGCGCGTCAGCACCGTTGAGTCCATCACACGCAGCCAATGACAGCGGCTGTTTACTCAGCTGGCGCGACTCGTCACACGCGTGCGCGAGCGCGGCGCGCGGCGCTCCGTTCTCCGCGCCAGCCGGGGCGCCAGGCCGCGACGCTAATCACTCGGCGCGTCACAACAGAGCACAAGGCACGCACGGCGCCCGGCCGCGCCGTACCCGTGCCGTATCTGCTCCGTACCCGCGCCGTACCCGCGCCGTATCCGCTCCGTATCCTCTCCCTGCCCGCTTCGTACCCGCGTCTCTCGGCCAGCAGCCAGTTCGCGGCGCTGGCGGGCGCGGCGCGGCCGGCGGTCTGGCGTGCCGGCGTGCCGTCGTGCCGGTGGCGGCGCGGCGGGCGTGGCCGCGCGCCGCGCGCCGCCGATCGCGTCCGATAGTGCCAGGTGGACGGCGCGCGGCCGGCTGTCGACAACGGCGCCAAATAGGGCCCGGCGGCGGCACGAAGACGCTGCGCGTCGCGCTGGCGTGCGCCGGCCATCGTTGCGCCGCGCTCGCTGCATACGCTCAGGGTATGACGCGCCTGTCGGCGTGCGTAGTTTCCGAAGGCGTTCTGGCCGGCGTGCTGTATAATGTCGTCCACTTGTGGCGTGGACCGCGCTGCGTCGACGACGGGGTACGTGGAACTTCGTATAAGAGCGCTGGTTCACGTCGCGCTTGGTAGGCTCGTTCTGATGTCGAGTTCATGCTCCGCCAAATAATGGCAAATGCTTTTCCGAGTTTGCAGTTTCACTGCCAGCCCATAACCAGTAACCCGTGACCAGTCAGTTCTGCACGTTTCAGGCTTCTTTCCATTCCACTGGCGTCATTCTGTCGCGATTCGTTGTGTCGTCGGGGTCTGCGATCACCATTAGGCTACGTGGCTTGGACAGCGCTCACCTGTGACCCCGCCGCTCCGGCGAGGTACACGGCCGTCTCGCAGTCGGCCCCAGCTGAGGCCCACATGTGACCTCTGTGACCTCGCGCGGCTCGGCGCTCTGAAGGCGTCGCCGCATGTGGGAGCCTCTTGTGACCCGTGGTAACTGGGTATTAGGCGACCTATTACGGGGAACCGGCGGGGGTTGCTAAATGCGACTTGGCGTAAGGGATTGTGGCCGGATTTCGTAAGCGGGCCACAGCGTTGCTCCGGAGCGTTAAGCTATCATGACGTGGGGTCCGTTGAACATGTTTTCTGCGGTTAATCCACTTTTCGGCGTCACCAGTGTACACGATGGCAATCAGAGACGTAGCCAGTGGAGGGAGGGGGGGAATGGGAACCATGCCCCCCCCGAGCCAAGCGGTCTACGCTAGATATATAGCGATTTCTCAGGAATACGGAGTAGTGATCATATATATGCTGCAAAAGCAAACATTACATGCTTTCCTGTGTGTTAAATATCAGGTAAGCTACATAAAATTGTTGCACTTTCCTAAAACTTTCGTCCAAGGGTGTCGATTTCTGCAAACGATTGGGGGGCCGAGCCGAGAGCCCGACAACCTGGCCCCCCAAATGTGGGTTTCTGAACGGATTTGGCCCATCTTATTTTGACCAACGGAAATTGGTGTTTTTTTGCTACTATTGGTCAAATAAGAATTGCACTTATCCCCATGTATATAAGTATATACATGCCATATATATATATATATATATATATATATATATATATAAAAGATAGATAGATATATCGCATTAGACTGTTTTCTTTACTTTCTGCCTATTTCTTGTCTGTTGCGGCCGTTTTTCTCTACTATTACTCATTTCCCTTTAAATCCGGCAGAAAATATTGGGTGGGCCTAAACCAACATTGGGTGGGACCAAATCAACATTGGGTGGGCCCAAATCAAAATTGGGTGGGCCACGAAAAGAATACAAAAACTGAATCTGAAAAGAATATATATATAATATAATATAGAATAATAAAATAATATAATATAAAAATTAAATAATAAAATAATAAAAGAAAAAAATAGAATATATATAAAAAAAAATCTGAAAAGAATACAAATTGACACCCCTGCGTTCGTTATATACCAGTGGCATATGACAAAATTTGACATTTACTCCCCCCCAGGAATATGCTGGCAGCGTGCCTGATGACAGTGCGGTCTCCTTGACTCCAGAGCGAAGCGAAGCCCAGCTCGCTCTTATCGTTGACGCAGCTCAGCCGCTCGCTCGCTGGAGCGCTCGCTCGATCGGGCAGCACCCTCCTGCCGGTTCGGCTTGTCATCGGACGCTCTTTGTGCGGGGACGGGGACTGGCGACGGACGCAGGCGGCGCTGGAAATCCCGCCGCTCGGCGCAGGGGACCGTCACCTTCCCGGGAAGCCGCGCCGACCGAACGTCATGCACGGGCCAACGCCGCTCGCGCAGCGGGGGCTTCGGGGAACCGCCGGCGCCGGCGGCGCCCGAGCGGCGGCCCCCGTCCCCGCTGCGTTGCAGCGCGCGCAGTCGGCGCGCGCGGCCGGGCGAGGTCACGATCGCGGCGCGCTCGCCGCGTCGCGCGCGCTCCTGCGTCGAGCCGCGCCGCGCTGCAAGATAAGGCCGGAGGCGGCCTCGGGCCGCGAGTTGACGCGAGGCATGGGCGAGGGCCTCTTGATAGCGCGCCTGCAAGTCATCGCAGCGCCGACCGCCGCGCACGCGATGACGTGGCGCCGTCGGAGCGCCGCCCGGCCGGCTCCGGTCCTCACCTCGCTGCCGGGTGGTCGTTCGAATCGAGGTCCTCCGGCCCGCGCGAGGTGTGGGTACGAGGAATAGGGATAAACGTGGGCCCCCTCAGGCCAGCCCAACCGAAACCGGTCGCAGACGTTAGGCTCGTGGTCCTCCGCTTCAGGGCGACGGCATGCCGAGAACTGTCCGGACGTGAAGACCTGGTGGGCACAGGGCCGGCCAACGAAGGCCGGCCGCGACAAAATTCCGGCGTCAGTTGCGGGCAGGGACGTGGAACCAGGCGTCACTTGCGCGGCACGGTGGTGGTCGGTCGGTCCCGGCGGCCGCGTGGGGCCAGGAGCGGCCGCGAAGGCCGGCATCGGACGCGCCTGCAGATCGGGGAGTCATGGAACCCCGCAGGCCGACCCCGCCCGCCTTCCGCCCTGCATTCTAATGCGGCTGGGCGGCGACCCCCGCCCCCGCCCCCGCCCCCGCCCCCGCCCGCCGAGCCGAGCCGCGGGGCGTCTGGCCCCGGCGGCGGCCGGGGGTCACGGCAGGTCAGGCGGTCATGTGGGCCGGCTGGGCCCGGACTGGAACGGTCCGTTTCCGGCCGGTGTTCATCGCCGCGGCGAGGTGCGCGCCGGCGCCATCTTGTTCTGGATTTTGTTGCACGGAGCGGGGTGTCGCCATTTTGTTGCCGTTATCTCCGGTGGACGGCTCCGTTAGTATCCGGGCGAGGGTGCGGTAGACGGTGTCTGCCGCGTGCACCGCGGGCCAGTCGATGTGAACGGACTCGGCGCCGAACATCGCGGCTTACCGTGTGGAATTGACGAACTCCTTCTGGTCCCGCTCTGGCGATCTTGATGGCAGTGATGAAGCTTATGCACACTGTTGTCTGTCCAATCCCTACCGACACCAGTACTGATCCCCCGAAAATCTAAGCCACGAAATGCATTAAATCCAATGGTTATGTCTGTCGGAACAGCAAACACATTACATATAATCTTTTCTTTTAAAAGAAGTAATTTGGACATTGGACACGCATTATGCACCTTCTTGGCTTTTAACAAAGAATATTTGCAGGTGCCGGTTTCAGCTCTGTGAGCTTTTGAGCATCCATGTACACCGGCGGGAAGCTGCGCACGCGTCATGTAGAATCTCTTCGCACATCATCATGCCTGACTAACTTTGGGAGGTTGTGCTCTGATCGGACATTTTCAAGGATGTTGGCTTTTCAGATGTTTTGGTACTCTGATTCGAAAAGCCGTAAGGTCTCTGTGACTGACAGTTGACGACAGGTTCGTAATGTCTTCCAAAATTTTTGAGTATATTGCCGCGCTTCAGCGACTTTACTTCGCCTGCCTTCACCGATGGTGGACAGTCACCATTACATCTGACTTCCCATCCAGAGAGGCTGTGCGAGTTTTGTAGACTCCGTCATCCCCCTCCCCCCCTGCTCGAGTCGCAGTCCCACTAGGCGACAGTCGAGAGCCTGGCAGATCATGGAGAGCGCCGCCGGCGAGACGAGCCGAGCCAAGCCGAGCGCTGTCTCCGCCGACGGGACGCGTCCGGATCGACGGAGGCCGCCGGCGCAGAACGCCGTGTAGGGGCCCGCCGGCCGGTACGGCCGTGAGAAACGGGGGGGGATGTCGCCGGCAGTGACGATATCGGCGCCTTGACGTCGGGCACCTGATGGCGCGGCCGGCCGGTCGGCAGCCGGAAGGAAGAGGGGGAGGGGGCGCCGCCGGCCGATAAGTCGACGCAGCACGACCTCGGTGTGCGTGATACTCCGCGCACGCGACGTGGCTCGCCCCCCCCCCCCCGTGATGGCGAGGCGGAGCCGGACTCCACGCCGACCGTGCAGTGCCTCCAACACGGGCCGCCCTGCCGGCCCGTTCCCGCCCTCGCCTCTCGTGCCACAGCTCCGCCCGGCTGCGGTCTCCCCGGCTCTCGTGCGGGCCTCGGCGAGCGCCGAGTCCGGCGCCTGCCGCGGGCCCGTCTCCGTCGCCGGGGACAGCTCGGCGGGCTCGGCCGCCGCTGCCGCGCAGCCGTCGCAGGACGCCCTGCGAAGGTGCCGCCCTCCCAGACGGCGGCGTCGCGGCGCCCAGCGGCCCGTGCTCCGAGCTGGGCGGCGCCCAGCGACGGCAGCGAGTCGATCTCCCCGGCCAGGCGTCAGGCGAGGTCAGGGGTTGGGGTGATCGGGCTGCCGATGCCGGCGTGGCATTGTCGGTGTGGCCATGCGCGTTGCGACGTGGTGGGATCGTGCCCCACCGCCCAGGCGAAACCGTCGCGAGGCCGCCGGGGCGGCGTTACCGTGAAAATCGTGATCCCTCTGAATTTAAGAAGCTCGTCTTCGGCGTTGCAGGTGTTCGATTACCTCGAAATCGTTGAGAGTCCGACACATTTTGCCCGGATTCCTGCGTCTTTGCTGTAGACCCGGTCTGGTTTGGGTCGGCAGCGTGTCTTGCGTCCAGTTCGCCGTGAACGCGCGAAAGGCCGACCGGTCTCGGTGCCCCGCTGTCTCGTGACGTAACGTGACGTCCCGTCCCGTCCCGTGACGTCTGTAGGTCGTCACGTGAAGGAGAGCGGGCTGCGAGCCCGGCCCGAGCAGGCCCGACGTTCCTCCTGAGGCCGCTTGGCGCCGCTGCAGACGACCTCGCGGCGGCTGAGGCGGTCTGCAGCGCACCCATAACCCGTGTCCGTCAGCGCCTCCGGGCAAACCGCCACGTCCCGGCCGACCTCCGCGCCGACCTCCACCGGAGCCAGCGCAGCGCCGCGGCCGGGTCGCCGGGGCCGGCCGTGCCCGACGCCCGACTCGCTCCGCAGGCGGACCGGGGGCACCGGGCACGGCCGCAGCGGCGCCCGGTTTACGAGCGGCCGCCGAGATCGGAGCCATTTCTCCGTCGCCGGCGCCGCCCCCGATTGCCGCCGCCGCGCGCGCGGGAAGGTCGCATCCGTCCCCGACGCGCGCGATGTGGGACTTGCGCGTGGTGTCCGGGCCCGTGCGGAAAGTTGGGGACGGCTTCCGTTTCGGCTTCGAGAGGTATCTAAGGGCGGCATGCTGTCAGTCTTGATCATGAAGCTGCAGCTACGTTTCTGAATGGAGATGATATTTTAGAGAAATACCTCGTGATCATACACCAAGAAACGTGGAGGACGCAGAGGATGGTTGCCTCTTCGCGTATTCTGAACTTGCAACTGTTAATAAATCTGGCGTTGCATCAGAAGAACTGCACCAAAATATGCAGGCGCACCCATCCACTTGCCCTAGAATGGTACGCCTCTGTCTGTGACTAAAAGGTAATAGCATCACACAGCTCATACGTGGTATCAAAAGACATTCATTTTCTACCACTTTCACACCTGACAAACCGAAATTGTTCGAGCTGCTACGTCCGACGAAAACCGGACTCAACCGTTCCGCCGTCCTCCTGTGGCCAACCACTGGTCGACCGCGCTGTGAGCCGGTCGCCACCGCCGCCTCACAATGGTCCGCGGGCACGCCTGTCCCCCGGCCGCGGCGCGGAACGGCCGCCGCCGGACGCCCCCGCCCGTTCCCCGGCCGGCCGGGCCGAGTGCGTGGCGCCGGCGGCGGCAGGCGGGGCCGCGTGCTTCCCAGAAGGGGCCGGCCGCCGGGACGCGGTGCGTTACGTAAAGCTGCGGTCGGAGGCCGGCCCGGGGCGGGCCGACAGGAGGCCCCTCAGCGTCGACAGTCGTGAGACGAGGCTGCTGCCGCCGACACGGGCCGATAGGAAGGTGCGTCGGCGGTCGGAAGGGGGCCCAGGTGCGTGCAGTCGGGTTTCTCGACGCTTGTTATCGGAGTTACGTTCACTCTCAAATGCCAGCCGCGGAATTTTCTCGAACCCTCGAACAGTGATCAGTTTGCATATTCTTTTTCTCGCTCTGATTGGGTTTTTGATAACGTCATGTGATGGCGTTATCACCAGCCAACGGAAGGGAGTTCCCGGCTTACCGTCAGTTGTGGAACGGAAAAAATAAGGAACTTGTCACGCGCAATCTTTTAGGTCTTTCTGGACGATGATTTCACTCGGTTCATGGATCGCCGAATTCAATTGTGCGCGTGGTAGAAAAGATATCAGCAGTACGTGACAACGGGCTGTCGTTTTCTCGGCGCTAAACGCGTGTACGTCCGTGTTCCCGGAGCAGACGCAATGCAGTCGAAGGCGCTTGAACACCGTCGATGTTTCTCGAAGTACTGCGGATCGCCATCAATGCAGAGCTACAGCTGGCCTTGTTTTGCTCTGGTTTTGTTCGAGACGCCGGCCGCCGGGCGGCTGCCGCGACAAGGCCCGTCGTTCTCGGCGTTCCTCCTCGGGCGCAGCACCCTCCTTACTCGCCGCGGCTTCGACGGTTTTCTTGGCGTGTTTTGGTGTTTTACCTATTTTACGCTTTTTCATGTTCAGTGCATTTCCGAGCGTTTGACCGTTTTCAGCAACACCAGTGTTTTGATTGTTACTGTTCCTTGATGTCTGGAATGACGTCGCCTCGTATCCGTTGCTTGTGTCTGTGTGAGTGTTTGGTTCTGCTATCCGGGTCTCATCATGTTTTTTTTGCAATCGTCCCTGCTCCGCGCGTTGGCCGTGGACGTGCTCGGTATTCATATGAAAAAACGACGGCCAGCCTGGACGTCGAGCCGACTTCGACGGCCGTCGGCAGCGTCCTCGCTGACGTGCCGGTCGACGGCCCTGGCCGGTGCATCCGGCTGGTCTCCGCAGCGGCCGACCGATAACAGCCGTTCGGTCGCCGTCGTTTGCGACGAGATGTATCGCGGGATGTCGACTCGACGTCGCGCCGGTCGATTTGGCTCTGCGGAGATTTCCGTTTCAGTGCGTATTCATTCCTGAAGTGCACATCAATGGCTCGTGCGGGGCCTGGCAAGTAAACTTGACCTGGAGAGTGGGGGTCCTGCGAGGTTGACCCCCATGTTTCCGCTTACGACGCAGATGGTCAAGGTGCTGAGGACAGTTGTATCCAGAATCAGACTGCATATCTGCGTCACCTTGGTCCGAGTGGCTGTGGCTGTGTACTGTTGCCGAGATAGTTCCGCCTGTGGCGCCAGTTCTGGGAGTTCCCGTAAGTGGCTACCGTGTAACTTTGTGAGGCGCGGCGTTTATGCATCAACACCTGGTGATATGCCGGGAGGCCGAACCGGTCCGGACATGAAAGCGGGCGGTTCGCGGACGACGGCGTCCTCGCGTACCCGCGGAACGGCGTCGTCGAGCCGTCGACGTGCATCAGTTCTTGCCGCGCTGCGCCAGCGGCCGCCGTGGTCAGCGACGGTCGGGCCCGGGAGACGCTGTGACGCGTTCACGGGAGGGGCCGGTCCGCCGGGCACGAATCGGAGCCGCGGGGCTGTGGACCGGACGGCGGCCGGATCTCGGCGCGGCTGCCTGCCCGCCTTCCTTCCAACCGCTGCGGCGAGGGCGCAGAGTCTGTCACGACTGAGTCGGCCGAGATCGGTGCGTGCGGCTCGCGCGCAGCTGTCCGGTCTCCTGCGCCTCTCGCTGGCGCTTTTTGTCCGGTCTTTGTTGAGTCGAACAGCGCGTCACGCCATCATACGGGTTCCGCGGCCGAGCCTGGCGAGAAACAAAGAATCGGCCTGGGCGGCGAGCGGTGCAGGCGCTTTGGCGGCGGCGGCGTCAGTGCCTCACGACCCGTGCGTGGGACAGCATTTCCTCGGTTTTTGCGCCTTGGAGGGGTGTCATGGCGCGCGACTGAAAACGACTCCACGGCGTTTCGGGGTGCGTTTTCGGTGCCCGGAGAGCGGGGCTTCCCGGTTATATTTTATCGAAGCGAATCAGCTTCATGGAGGTCCGATTCTGAGCGCGTGCAAACGTCCGACTTTGCCCCGCAGCGTAAACACTCGTGTGGTGGCTTCCTCGCGGCCCTTATCGGCGTGGATTGACAGCGATCTGCCGTAAACTGCTTACGCCAGAGACGTTCTGCCGTAAACTGTCGGATCATCGTGACGTTCCGAAGCAGCCGCCTTGAATTAGTCGGCATTTTTCGTTCGAATTGCGGAGGCGAGCGAATCCTGAGGACGCATGTGGCAGCACCCGCTCACCTCGTTCCGATCTCGCACGCCCTCTGTCTGGGTCTGGCCGCGGCGCGCCCGGCCGTAGGAAGAGAGCTCGCGCTCGCGCCCGCGCCGCCGGGCGTCGGCCTGCTGTCGTGGTCGACGCGAGGCCACCTCGTCGGAGTTGCTGCATCAGTCGACAGTGCGTCACGCTCTCGAGATTAATTTGCGACAGTGAAGCACTCGGCGACACGGAGATCCTCATCTTCAGGCAGCATAAAAGCGTAAGCGAAGGACTTTACCCTGGTCTGGTCTGGCCGAGGTCGTTTGATTAGGAAGCTTCCCGAAGATGTAATCATTGGAAAAACACCTGTGTCGAAAGTTGTGCGCAGTGCAACGCACAATCCCACGTCAGAACGATTCGCAGTCAGATCAGACGCGTTGACGTCTGTAAATAAAAACTTTGTTCACCGTCGGTGCCAAACTGCTTGCTTAATCAACGTCGGCTGTGTCGCAGTAGCGATATGTAATATACAATGTATGTGATACTCGCACACCGCGAGATCCACCAGATAGTGATGGGCATTATCCGCTTCAGCAACATCAGCCATTCCGTTCACGCTCGTGTTAGTTCCAAACCGATGGGCGCCGAATGACCCTGCAGTCGGTGCGCCCCTAAGCCCCAATAACCAACCAACCATCCAAACCGAGTTGCGCGGTAAAATGTGTGACGAAGTTTGCCGGTCGACGCGGCGAAAAGCCGGCGTTCCGGCCCAACCCCCCGAGTACCTTGCACAAGACGACCGCGTTGCGTCGCACCTGGCTCAGGGAGGATCACGGGCACCTTCAGACTTGACGCAGACCGCCGGTGTGGGCGTCATCAAGGCGTCTGGTAGTGCTCCAGGGTTCCCTGGGAGTCCAGCGGCAAAACTCTTTTTTAAAGTGTTGCGAGCTGAAATTGGTGCGATATTTATTATGGTCCTGGTGGGCCCTGTTCAGCCATCGCGACAGACGACATCTCCTCATCTGACGTGAAACGCCGGTGACGCCGCCGCCGCCGGCGTTCCGCAGCCGCTGCCTGATGCGCGCCTGTGCCCGCAGGCGAGGCTGGCAACGGCAGCATGACGTCCTGCCTGGGCAGGACGTGGGAGCACAGCTACAGCCACCTGAACTCCAGCTGCAACAGCCTGGACGGCGCCGCCAGCGACGACGAGGCGGTACGTACCGGCACGCTGAGGCCGCCGGCCGACCAGGCCAGCGCCGGCCCGACCAGCCGTCCGCTCCCTCTCGGCGGCGGAACCGATTTCGCCGAGGAATCCGAGCTACTCCGTTGCGAAAAATAGTGTTTGTTGTACTTGTGTGTGCTTACGCATTCCCCCTGATCGAATCTTTGACTCATTTTCATTGGGCGTTTCGTGGTTTTTATTGCGTTGTTCTCTCTTCTTTCGAATGCTCTCTCGATTGTCCGTTTGCTTTCGTCGCGCGGTCTGCGTCGCCGCTCCGGCGGCTGACGTTCGGCGTGACGTCAGCGGACAGTTCCAGAAACGGGCCGGCTGATCTAACCGGCCCGCCTCCTCCCGAGCCCCGGTCGGCCCGCTGGCCGGCGGCGGGCCGTCCTGAGCCTCGGCCGCGACCCGCCGTGACCCGGGGGTCGAACGGAGTCGCCGTGACGTCACGGTGGGGCCCGTGATGACGCGGCGTAAATCGAAAGCTGTGGCGGTATTATGCGAAGCCTGGTTATGTTCGTTACGCTTGCCTAGGCGCCACCGCAGTGTTTGCCTTGGGAACCACGTCCACACCTCGCTCAAACGCTGTTCCTCTCTTCCTTCTGGCCATCGTGATGTCCCGCGTCACACGGGGGCCGTGCGCCGAAGAACCCGAGATGTGCTGTGGCAGGTGAACACGCTCGAGTCTTTCCTCGCGGCTGAACTCTGCCCTCATATCTGGTGTTGTTCGGACTGACGCTTCCGCCCTGATCAGACTGACGTGCTGCTCATCGCCGCGGTCCCGCTTCGTGGTCCTGCCGCCGACGAAGTGTTCCTTCATGATATCACCGTTGGAGGGGCGGACGCGTGGGTTCCTGCGGGATTTCGTTTCGTGCGGCGACCGCGGGCGCGTGTTCCGTGCCAGTTTGCGGCCCCCGTCCCCTCGTTGGCGGCAACCGTGGCCGGCGCCGTCTCGAAACGTGTAATCGGTCTCAGGAGCGCGAAGGCTCCGTAAAAGCCCCTTCCACGGCCGGACTGCGCAGGTTCGTGACGCGGCAGACCTGCCGCGCCGGCGCGAGCGATGACTCACGGGCTGCGATGCCGCGTCCTCCGACGTTCCGGGGGCCGGCGCGCCCCCGGCGCCTGTGGTACGCGGCCAGCGGCCGGCGGCGATGGTAGGTCGGACCGCGAGACGCGCCGCCGGGCGGAGCGGCCGGTGCCATGCACTGTGCACTGCGCGCTGTGCACGGCGCACGGCCGCGCTTCCCGAGAGGCATGCGACGGAGGGCGGCCTGTGTCGCCGGTCAGTCGCGGAACAAGAAGCGGAGATAGCGAGCGACGAGCCTTTGACAGGAAGAAGGGACAGGCGGAGAGGGGACTGTATGGGCGAGGGAGTTAGACTGAGAGGGATGAACGCGCCGAAAAGAAGGGAGAGGAACGTGGGGGACGGGGCGCTGAGCGGGGCGAACACTGCATCCCACGCGGCCCGACGTCAGTCCGCTGACATGCCCGCGTGCCGCCGTTTTAGTGCGCGGTTTTTGCCGTCATCACTCGGCGGATACGCGAGGCGAGGCGGGCGATGCGGCCCGCACCGTGGGCCGGTCTGGGGCGGCGGCGCTGCCGCAGCCCGTCCTGCCGGCCGAGACGCCCACCCGGTCACGGCCGTGCTGACGGTGAGCCGGGGAGCGTTCCGGCCCTGTACCCTCCCCTCGGACTCCGGGGATCGGTTGGCACGTGCTGTGCTTTTCTCATTATGTGGTGGATTCACGCGTGCCATGCGGGGGGTGTTGATGTGTTTAGACAAATTCCTGGCTTATTCTGTTGTGTCGACGTTGGAGTCTTTGCAGATATTTCGGGATAATCTCTGCGTCATAGGAAGTCTTATGCATCACGAAAGGCTGTAATCCGGAAAATTCTGAGGCATTCTTCATTGATCTGTCACGTCGTTCCTGTTTGAAGTGTATGCTTTCCATCCTTTTTATGGAGAGAAGTCATCTTGAATTCAGAGGCACGACATGCCATTGCGATCCGGCATCGAGTTCTTTGGGTCCGTTCTCAACTTGCGGGAATGCCATCATATGCACTTAAAGCCGATACACCGGTACTTCTTGGGTATTCAGCGGCTGCTTTCCCCATCATCCTTGGGTCGGGTTATCCCCCCCCCCCTTTGGTGGTTAGATTTGCAGTCGTCCAGGGAGTGTTACATGACTGATTTGAATGTGACCCGAGTTTGCTGTGAGGCCTGTGCGGCGATGCCCAAGAGGGATCGTGCGGAGCGATGGACGTCTTGTCGCTTCGATGCTCCATAATTATTGTGCTGCCCATAATTACTGTTCTCTTCGTCGGGCCTCAGTCCTGCTCAGCTAAACCTAACCCCAGGCCATCGCCACTCCGCGCTGGCTCTCGCACTGTCTTGACCCCTGGCCCTAACGAACACCGTGCGACCCCGGACTGTACTCCATGTATGCCCTGACGTACCCCACTTTTGTCCCGACCTCAGTCCGTGTACCACCCTGCTGACGGAACGCTGTGTACCACGAGTGCCTTGACCGCAGCCCAAACGGGCCTGATTCCAGGCCTTGCCCCACACTTCTCCTAACCTCGTCTGTCCACCACCCGGTCCTGATCACAGACCGTGCGCCGCCCGGCCCCGACCGCGGCTTTCGCCAGGCTGCCCTGACCCAGGCGGCCGGCCCCGTCTCAGGCCGGCGCCGCCGGTCGGCCACCCGGAGGCGCCTCCGTGACGAGTCGCCGCCGCCGCGCAGCGCTCCTACTGCGCAGTTGTCACCTGGCCGCGCGTGACGTCACGGCCGGCGCGGCGGCCGCACGCACACTTCTGGGAACACTTTCTCCGCCCTGCGCCGGTGCGGGGCGGCGGCCGCGCCGGCCGTCGCTGCGGAGAAGCAGGGACCGCGCGGAAAGACCGACCGTTGCCCCTCGCGGCTTTGTAGCCGCCTGTAGCTGGGAAGGGGTGGGGGTGGACCGTACTTTGAAGTGCACGGAAGCCAGGCTTCAACCCTTGATGAATTTTTGACCAGGTTATGGGCGTTGCGGGGGTAAGCTGCCTCGGGGTTTGCCCCGTGCTGCTTCCCTGTACGGCGCGCACTTCCTGGGTTCCAGCGCCTAAGCGCAGCCTGTTCCAGGACGCGGCGCACTTGCCGTTCGCCGGGCTTTGGTAGGTGACGCTCCCTGGCAGGCGTAATTCGCCATGTTGGCACCGCTCGCTGTGGCCGACGGGGTAGGGTGGGGGGAGGAAGGGTGATGGGGGCCGTCGGTTGCGGCCCGAGCCTGATGCCGAAGGCTTTGTGGAGTCGACATGGACAGTTAACTAGCCGTCGGAGAACCGGGAGAGCTAAACGAAGCTTCTTTGGCTGTCGGCTTTATGCCCCGTCACGTTTTGCACGGCCAAGGATAGCTTCGTTGTGACAGGTCACTTTGGAAAAGGATATTATGTGGGTAGTGTGGCCGCTTGTTCATGCACGGTGGAATAGGAAACCTGTGTCGGTTCGGTTTTTGCCGTAGTTATTTTCAACAGCGCGCCTTGGTTGAAGCCAACATTTCTCATGGTTTCATAAACCTCTCGAAACCGCGGAAAATTCCTGGTTTATCCGGGGCAAATATACTTACAGTTCCATGGTAAATGTGGTGGACAGGATAGAGCAAGGCGGTGGAAAACCTGGCTTAGCCGCCGTTGTTTTGTTTTGTTTTATTCTGTTTTTTTTTTTTAATTCAGTGGTGAACGGACATTTTGGCATTCACACGAAACCCTAGTTTTCCGCTGTGAAGTCAATAACGTCAGGAACGACCCTGCACGTTAGCGCAGATGTGAACCGCAGGCAGCTGATCATCACAGCAGTTGGTACGTCTTGTACTGAGTTTCACAGTTTCTTTCGCATGGCCTTAACATTGGGACGTTGATAATTCGCTGTTTGAATGTAACATGTATGTTTTTGCACGCGGGTCGTATGTCTTCAGAACGCGGCAGCCATACTGAATTGTATCTCATAGTTACCAAATGCTCCTGAGTTCTAAGGATTTGGTTTTGAACCCAGCTCTTTAAGTCAACTGAGTTCTTTCGCCAGCCTTTTCTGAATAGTCTGAAAGAGATGAAAGCCATCAAACTTGATTTCTTCACGTAACTTTTGTTTTCGCATACACTGCAAAGAAATCATTTTGTAAATTTGTCAGGGGATGGTTCAGGAGGGGTTTTCGGGAAGCGTGTTCGGCCGTTTCTCGCAACTTCAGAGGCTGCGCTGTCGAGGTGCTGTGTTTGATTTTGATTCAGATAACCAGATCCAGACCAGGTAACAGGTAACAAATAGCGGCCATAGTAGCAGTTTTATTCCTCTTTCTTGTTTATTTTTACCTGACTTCTTCAGAAAAACATTTAAAGCAAGCAACCGAGGCCTAACATTATATTGGCGTTTAAAACACTTTTTACTTAGAGTCCCAGCATTCTTCGAATAACTGTTTGTTAGTATCTGAGAAAAAGAACCAGTGATTTCAAGTCGGCATTTACTGGGGAGGTGCCCCAGATGTTTTTAATGGCTCTTGCTGCGTGAACCAGTGTGGTCGAGAACCATCGTAGAAATCACAGGAATTCATCGTATATCTTTTCTTCCACTTACGGATCAAATACAGAAGAGACTGGGTCAATTACGATTCCTTCTTTTCGAGATTATGTGATAAATTAGATAAATAAATAAAATAAATCAGCGGCTGCCGGTGTCAGTACGTCGGAGTCTTCACCCAACTGATTTTAGGGACATTATTGTACATTGAAACGTATGTGCACTTCGTATCGGTAACTACCTTGTAAATATTGGGCTACATGGGCAGGGACGTAGCCAAGGGGGGCACGGGGGCCATGGCCTTCCCCTGAGCCAAGCGGTTCGCACTAGACATATGGCGATTTTGTGCGAATCCGGAATAGTGATCATATATATGTTGCAGTAGTAAGTATTGTATGTTTTCCTGTGCGTTAAATACGACGCAAATTACGTAAAATCGCTGCATTTCCTATAAATGTCGTCGTATGCCAGTGACAGAGGACGAGATTTGACATTTGCCCCGCACCCCCTGAGGAAAATCCCGGCTACGTGCCTGTATATGGGTGGATTTTACTATATTTGGCGGTGCAGCGCATTGGTCGAAATTAAGCTTTTTGATGGTCTTAAGGTCTCCATCCATTTTTCCTAGTCACTGACGTCACACTGATTTCCGTTTAGCTTTGTGTATGATATGCCTTCCTTAGAGGCGGCTGCGCCATTACTGATGACTGGTTTATAGTCTGAGTTGCATCACACCGCGCATTGGCACTGACTCTGCAGGGTTACTTTGGGTGAATGCCGGTATTAGCTGTCCTGTGTTACTGGTGTTCTCGTGTGGCAGGGCAGTTCGTTAGCTGACGCACCCAGGACACGTTGCACGAAGTTTCGTGGAACGGAAACCCCAAGAATGCCTCTTGAGAAATTCCCGGGGCCTCTGTATGTTTAGCAGGACAGGACAGGACATTCTGATGACACCGGTGAATTCTCACATCGGTATGCAAGGCCAGTCTTCCATCGAACTTGTTCGCTTGTACCTCTGTCCGGAACCTGCCCGAATCTCATATGAAATTGTGAGATTGGTTTGGCCGATCCACAAAACGTTTTTCCGCTTTTTTTTTGTCCCCGCTTGCAAATGGCAAGATTAACGATTTGTGTCGACAGCCTCTCTTTGGTCGTGACCGGCACCGTCTGCGAGAAAAATCGCTGTTGTATCTCGGGCTATCGTGACGTGCCAGCTGGATTCTTCGGCGTGAATTGCGTGCATTGTCTGCGATGGATAACTTGTAAGTACGATGAAGCATCGGAGAGGTCGGTGAATCCGTGAGTGATCGGTGTCGTGGTAATCGATTCTTGTCTGCTTTGCCCGTGTTTTGATTGACTTACGATGTTCGTGAGGCGAGCATCAGGCGGCAAAATCGGGAGCAGGAGGCCAGTCTTTTAAAATATCGTGATATTCTCACCAGATGCAAAATTTACCGTGGCGCCCAAAGAATGGCATTCTTCCTCAACCGTGAGGCGGCGGTCGTCCAGCTGGAGTGCCGTGAGTCATGAGTCATGAGTCAGGCAGGTTACCCCCGCCACAGCCAGGGTAAAGGCACACCAGGCAGCCTGGATAACCTAGAAACGGATCCTTAAACATCCAGTCTTCCGTCCTCGAAGTTCGTGGTTGCAAAACAGGCCCAGTCGAACTGCGTCGGTCCCCGCAGAGCCAGCGCACATGTCGGGCTCACTGCGCCAGGTGCGCAGTAAGTGCGCAGTGCGTGGTCACGCGCCGTCGCCGAGGCGAGGCGGCCGTGCGTCGCGACTGGTCCGCTCCGGACGGCCGCCGGCCGCCGGCCTCGTCTCGCCGCCGTTTGCGCGGATGTTCGTGTTTTGCGGCGGGGCAGCGGCGATATCCGTCACTGTCAGACGGAGGAGGGGAGGGAGTCCCACGCTCGTGCGCGTGACGCAACGGCGGAACAGCTGCGCAACGGTATTTGGGCCGCGGCCCAGTTTCCAGCGGCGGACGGCGCGCGATCCGCTCGCGGCTCCGCGGCGGGCCGAAAGCGCGCCGCGTTCGCCGCGAGCCAACACGGTCCGCGGATAAGCCGTGCGTAGATTAGTTGTGCGTAGATTTTCCGCGCGTAGGTTTGCCTGCCGTGGGTCGGCCGTGCGTGGATCGGCCGCACGTCGTTAGGCGATCGCCGGGGAGGGGGGAGCGTCTGCCGGAGGCCAGCTGCGAGGGGAGGCGGGGTAGCCGCCTGGTCTGGGCTGGTGTCGGCGCCGGCGCTGTGAATTGTAGGCGCCCTTTCTGCCCGGTTATGCCACAGAGTTGGGTGATTTAGGTCGTTCCCCTTGCGGCGCAGCCCTGCGTTCCCCGGAAGTGGAGACCAGTGGCACTCTTCAAACTCGCACTTGTGCCTGTCGTTCGTCGCCGCATTCGTCTGCCGAGTTGCGCAGTTAGGTCCGCTCCTGCTACGACCGTCGAGTGTTTGCTTCTGCTGCGACTGTCGACCGTTCGCTGCCGGCTCCTACTGCGGAGTCCCCCCCCCCGCCGTCGACGCTGGAGTCCGGCCGATCGATACCCGTTGGGCTCTGCGGCGGCGTTTTTGTGAAGGCGTGCGGCGTGCGGCGGCGCGTCTCTGTTTTGTCGGTCGCCTGCCGACGGCCGGCGCCGTCCGTCCGCCTGCACGGCCTCCCTGGAGGCGAGGCGCGGTCCCGGCCTCGTCTCGAGTTCCGACTCGAGACTCGTCCGACCGGGACTCGAGTCTCGGCCGGCCGTCGAGTCTCAGCCTTCAGCTTTCAGCCTTCAGCCTTCAGCCGTCACAGCCGGGAAGCTCAAGCGCGAGTCCGTGCGGCCTCGGTTTCAGTTCACGCTCTCAGTCTCGGCACGGGGACTCGCGTCTCAGTCTACGCTCCCAGTCGCATCACGAGGGCCTGGAGCCCCAGTCTGCGTCTCAGTCGCATCACGAGGGCCTGGAGTGCGCGCCCACGGCCTCAGCGCGAGGGTTGGAGTCTCAGCTCACTCCCCGGGTCCCGGCTCGCCCCCTGGGTCTCGGTGTGAGAGCGGGAGTGGCGGCGAACCGTGGGTCTCGTCTGGCGAGTCGAGTCTCGAACCGTGGGTCTCGTCTGGAGAGTCGAGTCTCGAACCGTGGGTCTCGTCTGGAGAGTCGAGTCCCAGTCTGCCCTCAAAGGTCCGAACACCTTTCCAGCTGCCCCTTCTGTCCCGCTCTCTACCTCCCTCAGAGAATGCTCAGGCTCTTTTTCCCGACGACCTGGCTCGTCGTCGCGGAGACTCGGCGTGCTCTCCTCTGTTCTCAGATCTCAGTCTGCTTCCCATGAGGCGTTCCGCGTCCTTCAGTCTCGTGCATACGTCGCGGTGCCGGCGGCATCGCGCTGGTCGATGGACCTTCCAGACCATCGCCTTTGTTCCGTCTTTGTTCCATCAGCGTGCTCCCGCAGCTTTGGTCCTGCCATCCATTGAGCGCGTTCCCAGCGCACCGGCACACGGCTCAGTTGCGTGGACCCGGTCTGCACGGCGGCTCCCGGACGGGGCACTTCCCGCGCGAAACTCCCGCCAATTCCTGGCGCGCTGCAGCCGGCCGTTCCCAGAGCCCGACGCCAGCCGGTCTGCACTCGGCCAGGTTCAAGGCCGGCGCACCGGGGTCGGCGCGTGCGCACACCGCGGCCGGAGCTGACCTGCCCGCAGCGGTCGCCGCCGGCCATTGAGCCGGCAGTTTCCCGAGCGAAATCGGCCCGGCGCGCCGGAGAAAGCCGGGCGGCGGGTCGTCGGGGCCGGCGCGCCCGCCGTCGGCCGCCGGACGGCGGAGCACCCCGGCGCACCGTCGGACGGCGGCGACTGGACGAGCGTCGCCGCCGACAGGGCGGCACACGGGCGCCCGGCGGACGGTGTGACGAGAGGCGGTGACGCTCGGGGAGACAGGATGACCCTCGCCGGACGGTGTGGCCGGCAGCGTTGACGCACGCTTGACGGGTCGCTCCGACCGGGCTGACCCTCCCCATTCGCGCCGCGCTGACGCGTCCGGGACTGCTACGCGCCCGACTGGGCGTCACGTTACGCAGGCGTGGTCGTCTGGGCGGCCGACTGGGCGTCACGTTACGCAGGCGTGGCCGTCTGGGCGCCCGACTGGGCGTCACGTTACGCAGGCGTGGCCGACTGGGCGTCACGTTACGCAGGCGTGGCCGTCTGGGCGCCCGACTGGGCGTCACGTTACGCAGGCGTGGCCGTTTGGGCGCCCGACTGGGCGTCACGTTACGCAGGCGTGGCCGTCTGGGCGGCCGCACGATTCCCGGCTCTGGTCGGCCGGAGGTCTTCAGTCTGGTTGCCGGATCTGCAGCCGCCGAAGCCTCCCCTCCCCGCGTGTGGGCTGCTGTGTCGCTCGTGTCGGCCGTAAAGGGCCTCTCGGCGGGTCGCGCCTGGTGGCGGCACAGCTGAGGGGGCCGGATCGCGGGGGCCGGATCTGGTCGTACGCGGGGTGAATATGATGCGGTGTTAAGCCGAACTGGTGGTGTTGGATGGACGTCTAGTTGGACGTATACCGGGTCTGGTGAAATAGGAAGCGGGCTGAGTGGACAGCGGATCTGATGATATATTGGCATGACATCGCGGGATGTCTGGATCTACAGGATATTGGCCAAGCATGGCTCAAGCTTGTCCAGTTATCGTCGGAAGCCGGGCGGATTTCGGGAGATTCCGGCCGGCTCGCGGGATGGATCGCGTCCAGATGCGGGACTGATCCCGCGAAGTGCGGAGACGCCGGATGTCGGCGGAGTGATGCCGCCGGCCGCGGCCGACCTGGCCGCGCTCTGAGCTCACCCGGCCGTCCGTCCGGCCGCATGACGGGCCCCGGCGCGACGGCTTCGATCGCCTGCCCGAACCTGCGGCAAGGCTTGGCACCCGAGCTCGGCCAGCCCGCGGCGACGAGCTCGTGGAACGGGAAACGGTCGCGTTTCCCGCGTCTTCCGGAGCGCTGGCTCAGGCCGCGCAGCCTTGGAGCGAGTTGACGCGAAAGGTGGACGGTTTCGTCACCGTTTGCCGTGCGCCCGCGCCACCGCTGCGCTCCCGCAGGAATGCGATCCGCTGCGCTGCACCCATGTTCCACCCCTTTGTTACGGGTGCTACATGGCCGTGTGGCTCGTGTGTCCCGGGCTCCCATTGGCCATCCGATCTGCGTCCTCCGCAGCCCTACACTGCTGCCTGTGAATATGAGACGGGACAACTGGACTTCCTGCCGTAGTTTCGTGACATGGCGTGTTGTTTCGTGATGTTAACGGCTGAACCAAGGGCCTGACATGCTCTGAGTCACGACGCGCGACTGGGTCCGGCACGGCGCACCGTCGCCGTCGAGCCCAGCCGGGCCGCGAACGGCGGAGCCCGTCCTGGCGCGCAGTTTCTTGTTTCGCCTCTCGCGGAAAGTGGCGAAACGTGTCGGCCGAATTTGGCGTACGACGCGTGATTTTTCTCGGTCTCGGCCGCCGCGCCGCCCTGCAGCCGGGAGCCGTCCGGCGCGCCAAATTCGGAGGGCGAACCGCGCCGGCTGACGGGCCGGCGCCTAACGCCAATTAATCCCGGCGCCGCCGGCGCGTCCTCCGCGCGTGGCCGCCGCCGGGCGCGCGCGGAGGTCCGACGCCGCCGCGGCCGCCGCCGGGCGGGCGGCCAGCGTGGCGGCGCCGCCAATATCGGCCGCCCGCGGCGGCGCCGCCGGCGTATTGACCCAGCCGGCCGGGTCAGACGGGACGTACCCGGCGGCAGCTGCGTCACCCGCCGCGGGGGGAGGGTGGTCGGGTCCGGCCTCGGAGCGCGGCTGATTGCCGGCTGCCCGGCCCCCGGCCGGCGGCGCATCGCGTGCCCGCGCCGCCGGCCGCGACGCTGCGGCGCTGTCGGCGGCGGCACCGGCCTAAGTTCGCCCCCCCCCCCGGGAGCTGGCGGAGTTTGCCGGTCTGCCCGCCGGCATCACGCGGGGGATGAAAAGTTTCGCAGAGCGTTCCCCGCGCGTGCGGCTCGGGCTCATGTCCGCGCCGTCGGCGAGTCCGGTCGGCGAGCCGTGGACCCCGGCGCCGTACCCGGCCCGCTCGGACCGCCCGGTCCGCCCGGTCCGCCGCGCCCCGCGCCCTGCCGCCGCGTGCGAATGAATGGTGCAGCGGCGACGGCCGGCCGCCGGCGCCAGGTGGTGCACCGCTCCCACTGACGCCGCAATCAGCCCCGGCCGTGATGAATGCCGTGCAGGCGCGCTGTATGGGCGGCGTGGTATGGTGGGCGTAGACGAGCGCAGCGACGTCGAGGGAACCTCTGCGGGGCCGGCGCGTCGCCGGCGTCGACTCCGGCGTCGGCGACGTCGGAGTCGACGCCGGTGTGGAGTCTACGTCGAACGCGTGTACCAGTGTCCAGGGCGCGTTTCCACGGCTGCTGATACTAATGCGACATCAAACGTCAAAGGCTCCGCACTGTGCCACCCGCAGTATGCGACCTTGGCCGGAAAGTTCATCGCCA
This sequence comes from Capitulum mitella, assembly GCA_030062745.1. Taxonomy (NCBI): domain Eukaryota; kingdom Metazoa; phylum Arthropoda; class Thecostraca; order Pollicipedomorpha; family Pollicipedidae; genus Capitulum; species Capitulum mitella. The sequence goes on along the minus strand of CP099849.1, from coordinate 2,314,367 downwards.
TGCGCTGCCTCGTGAACTTTGTTTCTCTGATAGCAGTGGTAAGATTTCATGTGATTTACAACACATACGCGGCATCATGGAACCGGGACTTTTACGCATACGGAAAAAATAGCATGGGAAAATAAAAGGCAGATCTATATACGACGGCGGCTGGTATCATAGGAATCAGGACAGAGCATGGGGATTGGCAGGGGCTCAGCCGAACACTGCCTTCGGTAAAGCGTTGTTCCTAGGCGTGGGGCACGGGCTGAGAGAAAGGCAAAGCTAAAGATGCGGCAAACAGATCCGTGGAAAATCACAGCGGCGGTTTCGGTTGTGCATTGTTCTGCGTTCTGCGTTCTGCGTTCTGCGTCACAGCGTTCAAGTCGGACGTTGGAGTCACAGAGGCCGTTCTGCGCTCGGTGCGAAAGCCTAGATTGAAGAGTAAATGGTTGAGGATCGTAACTCGCTGGCGGTCTGCAGTGTGACGCCGGGAGGCCAGACGACTGGCGCGTGCTGCGCCGCCGGCATACCGTGTCCGGGCCGGCTGTGTCCGTCACCTCCTCCAGGCTTGAGCCGTGTGTCCGGCGGGCTGGCGGTGCAGGAGAGGTGACCGTCTCCACTCCCGGGATGTCGTCAGCTCCAGGCAGGCCTGTATGAGACCTAGCCTACCCCCAGATCTTGATTTTTGTTGGGAATTTGGACGCCGTTCCACGATTTGGAATGAAATGAACAGGTGCACTTCGATTTAATCACTAGCTGAACGAACACCCAAGAGGAAGAAAGGCAGGGGTACAAAAGAGACGTTGTAACCCCGCTGGGAGGAGTGTGATGTACGTGCACCCCCTGTTCCCCCCGGCGGCGGCGCTCCGGGCTGTGCTGAAGCAGCCGTGTAGTTGGTCTGTTGGTCGAATGAAACCACTCGAGGGCTAGGATGGTTGAACGTTCTAGGTGGCTGTTATCTGTTGCAGTCCCCACTCCTATATGACTATCTGCTGCCCTCCGACCTCCCCGACCACCAGCGCAGCCAGAGGGTGGCCGGGGGCCCGAGCCTCTCCCTTAGGCCCGCATTTTTTGTGAAAACCATTGCACATGTTCTTCCCAGCAGGCGGCCTTCGTATGATTTCAGTTCACACTGATCTCGGGCCCCCGTTAGAAGATCGTGGCTGTGCCCTTGTCCCCACCGCCGTCCAGCTGATGATCCTGATCTCATGTAACCTTCGCAGAGGTTGTCATCAGTGTAATTCGTCACGTGACGCTAGACAGATTTGTACATGTCTCCCGTGACGAATGGCCGGATTGGCCACATAAAGAACAGAATGTCAGAAGGAAGAGGGGCAGATACATGGAATGACGGGGAGGGGCCAAGGTAGCTGAAGCTTGACAAGACGTCTTTTCGTCCAGTGTGAGAAATATATTTCGTAGTTATAGCCTGAGAAACTGGAGATGTAAAAGTGCGCGTAATATCCATATTCATAAAGGCATAACATCCGCCGTCCACTTGCCCCGCAACCTGTGCGGCCCTTTTGGGATGCTTGGCTGGATCTGCCCACCAGCTGACGCGCGGAAATTTGCGTGGATTTCTGCAGCGAAATTCGTCGCTTTCCCTCGACTTACGCCGGCGGAGTCGAATGGTCAGCATTTCAGTCTGGCGCAGTGGCCGGTACCAGCGGGTCACATCACCTGCTCTCGCCGCCACGTTACACCCAGGCCACGCCGCGTCACGTGACCCCGGAGCGCGTGGCGGGCGGCCGGGAGACGAGCGGGCCGCCGCCCGGCCAGACGGCGCGGCGCGCTGCGGCCGCCGGCCGGAAGCCGCCGTCTGGCGCGGCCGACACGGCCGCCCGGTCGCCGTCGATGCACGGCGGCGACCCCGCGGCGGCGGTGAGACGGCGGATGTTGGTCGGCGGCGGCCGCTGGCCAGGCGGCGGTGTTTGGTGTTGGTTTGTGTTTCCGAACGGGTGTTTTGGTCTGATTCGGCTGAGGGACCTCGTCATGTCGCCGGCGGTGATGTCATGGCTTCTGCGACTTGATGTGTCAGCGGGTCAACGACTTTTTCGGGTCGTCTCCGCGCTCTCGTGGACTGGCATGGGCCCGCGTCGAAGTGGACATGTTTGGCGTGCGACTTGGCGTTCCTGTGAAGACGTCGGGTAACACCGGGGACCAGGGGCGCAGCCAGAATTTTCCTTTTTTTTGGGGGGGGCGAAAGTTATGAACTGAATTTTCTCTTTTTTTTTGGGGGGGGGGGTGAAAATTATCATGAACTGAAATCATACGAAAACCGCTTGCCGTGAAGACGTTGCACAATGGTTTTCACAAAAAATGCGGGCCTCAGGGCGGGGGAGAGGCGGGCCCCCGGTCCCCTCTCCTTGGCTGCGCCTGTGCCGGGGCGTGACCGACGGAAAAAGTTCGTCGTGAAAGCATTATGCAAGTCGCGTTTGACGGCAGTGAATACTTTTCCGAAATTGTGGTAAGCTTTGAACGGGTCCGTACAACCAGCATAATATTTTTGTCCCTACCTGATCTGTGGAAACAGTGCTCTGCTGACTTTTCCCACATCGTAGTCAACACAGCGTGGGCATGCAATCAGCAGCTTTCATAGCCGGGCATATGAAGGCAATTTCGGAGGTTTTAGACTTGACCGTTGAGGTTGCACGGGCACTGACATGTCCATAGAAGCCGCCGCCCTAGACGCAGCAAGAAGCATAGCGCCGGCAGCGCCGCACGACGGCCGGCAGCGTAAGCCGGTACTGCGCACAGCCGATGACCTTGACCGGACGTGCCCGAGGTCTTCACGCGCCATCGACCGGCCGCTGTTGACCCGGGCGCGGTCGATGTACTCCGCCGGCCGGTCCGCGGCCCGGCAGGCGGTGAGACGCCCCGCCGGGCGCCGGACCACCGGCCGGCTCACGTTTCGCCGCGTCGACGCGTCGACGGCGCTCGCTGTTTTGCGGCCTGTGCTCGCGCTGATGTGAAGATGTAGCGCTGCGTCGATGTGGCGGAGAAATTGGCGAAATTGGCGAATTTTTCGTTCTGCGACGAACACGTTAGGGGGGGGGGGGTACTGCGACTCGGCTGGGCACCGTACTCGATTTCACGCTTTCCGAATGCCTGCCAGTATTTTTCTCAGATGTGACTTGTTTCTGATTGGCGTTTTGGTTTCACCTGGCGGCCATCTTTGAAAATGTCGGTCTTGCCTGCGGCCGGGGAACGCCGGAGCGCGCTGCTAACGCCGTCAACCGCGTCCAGCCCACCCCCCTTTTGCCTGCGGCGGTTCTCGCGGGCCGCTGCGACCAGCGCGGCCCCGATTGGTCCCCGTCGGTGGGAGACCGGTTTGCGGTGTTTTTGCGGCGGTCGTGACGGCATTAGCGAAAATGTGCCGTGCCGCGTGTCGGTCGTGACCACTGGCCGCCGAGATAGGCCGCGGAATTGCCCGCAGCGCGACACTTCGCTAATGTAAATTGTTTCGTTCATTAAGTATTGCACACAGTCAAGTATTCACACCATGTTTCAGTGACGTCTGTTTTATGTACTTTTTTGTAAACGTAAATATGATTTTGTATGAACTGACAAATAGTTTTAATAAATGTTTCAGCCAGTCTGAGATGGGCGGATCCAGATGTAGGGCGATGGTTGGGAATGAGACGGTCTGTAAGACGATATAGGGGTCTCGATGCGTACAACAGTGTAATTAAACAAAACGTAGCATGAGATGGAAAGTGAAAGCAAGGCCCATCCGACTTTCAAAGGGGGCCTCTCACTCCCGAAATGCCCCCTCCCTCCCCCCACACACACTGCGCATTCAAGTCTCTCACGGGAGATTCCTAGGTCCTCTCCGCCGGAAGCCTCCCGACTGAGAGAACTCGACGTGGGCGCTGGTGGTCACGTGACATCCCGTCAGCCTCAGGCGCGCTCTTTTTTGCCGGAAGGCGAGTACTCCGTCTGCGGGAATGCGCGCAAAAAATCGCGATCTGGACCGCGTTCAAGGCCGGCTCGTTTTTGCGACGTCCGCACCGTGCCCTCCAGACGGGTCGGCGTTCAGCGAGACTGCCCCCGTCCCCCCTGCCGTCCTCGGCGGGGGTCAGGGCCGTGACCGGGCTGCCGCACCGAGATTCCGGGCCGCTGTCCGCGAGCTTCCGTCGTTCGTTTCCGGGTCGCGGGGTCCAGGTGGTCGACCGCCGGAGGGCCGGGCCCCAGGTGGCTGGCCGGAGATTCTCGGATTTATAGGCGCCAGATATGTACCGTATATAGGCTATCGGCTGGTGGTGCGATGAGGATCTCCGGTGATGGAGGGCACGAGGTAAAAGTCGCTGACGGGTGATTGGAAACAGCCACGTGTGGCAGATTAATGAAACGGCATGACGCAGTACGTTTCACGTGTGGGTTCGGAGAAGAATTTCCCGAAGATTTCCATCGTTAATGGCGTCGCGGGATGCGCGGAACGGACTTCGGCCAGTCTGTAGCCAGGTGATGCTTGCGCCAGCAGTCGAATCAGTCTAGAAGGACATATCAAATATTTTGAAGTAACTGTCTTGGACATGTGTTAAGCGTGCGTAATGTGGACATGGAAACATGCGTAACATGGACAGTTTAAGGCGATAACATGTCATTTTGACGTCCATTCCTCCCCTTGCAACACTATAGCCGTAACGTTCATTTGTTCGTTGATACAGGTATTCGCGTGCCTCTCCCACGTACATGATGTTTGGCCTTTAGCCGCGGAGCTCAGTCTAATGGTACTTTCTCTCGGGGATTTCCACCGGCCGGCGGTGTGGGCGTATGCGCTGTTCTAGGCGGACCTCATCGCGGGCGCGGACCGTCCCACGCGTGCTCACTGCGGCTGCCTCCTTTTCAGACCGACCTGGTCGTCTTCAACGAGGATGGCTCTTACAAGAGGCTCACCGTGGCCGAAGGCCTGCGCACGTGTGACCTGTGCGAGCTGCTCACGCTCAAGAACCACGTGGCCAAGAACGTCAACTGGTCGCTGGTAGAGCGCTGGCAGGACCCCGCCATCGGTAGGTGCCGTCGGTCTCGTGTCTGCACCTGCACAGGTCACTGTCAGTTGGCTCGCTCGGCACGGCATCGCGCACGCGATAACCCCGAGCACGTCCCGCCGCGCGGTAAGCGACCGGCCCGTGCCGCGTTCAGCGAACTGTACGGCGCAGCGGTATCGGGGAGGGACCGAGGCGTTCTGGTCTCGGAACCGGCGCGTTTGCCCGCCACGTCCGCGCCGTGACCTTTCCCACGGACGGGTCACGCCACCGGAAATTCGCACGACGGCGGCCATCGCCCGCGGCCGATTGTATCGCGGCGTGATTTACGACGCCGGCGGGCATTCAGGTGGCTGTCAGCGGCCTAACACATCTTCCGGACGCCAGACGGGAGCTCGGCAGGTTCGCAGGTCACAGGTCACACTTCACGACGTGTCCGTCTGACCTGCGCCAGCAACCCGTCCGAGTTTTAGCTTGCGAATAAGCCGTCACGCCCTTTTGAATATGGCAAAAAGCACGCCGTGGTCTTTATGTCAGTGTCAAATGCCAAATGGTGCGGCGCGCGCCTCTGGAAACCTGAAAGTTTTGCATGGCAGCCTCGGAAGGTCAACACCATTCTTTACACCATAAACTGTATCATTTAAATAATTAATTGTGGTAAGGGATCAATGCTCATTTGACTTTCGCCTTGCTTGGTATACTGCCGATTCAAGAAGCTCTCCATGTGCGATTATATGTATATATATATATATATATATATATATATATATATATAATGAAATGAAATATGCCGAAGTATGTTACGGACGCAGTCAGGTAACATATTATTGTGCATATCTATGCAGCCCAAAAAGTTCTAAAAAGCAATCAAACATCTGATGCATGTAGTCATCGTGCGATGAGAACACTAGTTGTACACCGGTCGTTATAATTAGCATGGTGATTTAAGCAAGAAGTCGTGAATCTGTTTGGTCCTTTCTTTCAGATCTGACATTTACTTCACGTTTATGCGCTCCACACACCGGGCCGTCGATGTTTTACGGAAGAATTCGTTCACTGCGTTAATTTTGCTTGAAATTTGGCGCATTAAGTCTGTAAAGTATGTGCTGTAATGTCATTTAAACGTCTTGCTCACGCTCATTACGGTTGCGGGGCACGTCCTATTTTGGAATAGCTTAAGCGATCAGAAATTTACTGGCGCAAAACGTGGTACCAGATTTGCTCCGCACCTCACTGTGGCTGGGGAGAAGTCTTTGGAACCCCGAGCAAACAGACATGCAAACACGCATTCGGAAGCTTAAGTGCCGCCGTCTGAAGGGCCGTGCTGTTTCGCTCACTCCTGTATCGCGTTTTGTAAATGACGGTTACAGGGATACAGGAACATCATGCTTGGCATGCCTTCATCCGTCACATCCGGAACAGCTGGGTGAGTGGTCCTGGCATTAGTCAACAAGCCAATGTTCCGTTCCAGATGTAAACATTTCGTAATGATTCTAGTCTCACGGTCTCAAACAGTGACGACTGTGTAGCCGTCATGGGTAATTTGACCAGTGAAAGTTAATTCAATCGAACTTTTTAAATCAATTCAGCTTATCCATTCCTTTGCGTCGAGACACATCCGTCCGGGCATGACTGCCCACCGGGAAACCCCTTAATAAGTCCCATGTATAGTTAAGTGTTTACGGTGTGTGTAACGTTTGTTGCGCAGAGCTGATGCCTGTTTAACACAAAGGGTTGTATGACCGAGACGTCGTTGTCGGCTTGCGCCCCCCTCCCCCCCCGTTATCTTTTGCCAGTTCCCCCTCTAGAAACGGCGGGCGTCGGACCGTCGGCCGGAACTAGTACGAGTACGGAGCACGAGCCTGCCCACCGAGTCTCCCGAGTCGTTGAGCGCAGCAGGCCTGCCGAGCGCCGGCCTATCCGCCGGTCTCGCGGCACCGTCTCGCCAGCAGGCCGCGCCGCGTCCGGGCGACAAACCACAACCTCGACCCCGGAGCGAGAGCGCGTCGACTGCCTGCCGGGAGCGTGAGCTGGCCGAGCTCCGCCGGCGTCGCGCCGGCCGGCCGCGCCGCCTCGGGCGGGCGCGGCGCGGGCGCGCCACGCAGAGCACGTCCCGGACGTAGATCCGGCGACGTCCGCCGGCGGCGCCGGCCCGCCGGCGCCGTTCCGCAGTGCCGGCTGCGCTCGAATGAGGCAGCGCGTCTACGACTCGCAGCCAGCCGCGGCGTGTTGACGCCGGCAGGCCGACTTGGAATCGATGGTGGGCTCTGGTTCTCGCCGAAGACGCCGCCGCGCCGCCGCCGGCCGCGCTTCGCCGCAGGCGCTGGCGGGACTCCCAGCGCGGGGCGCGGCGTCGCTGCGGCCGGCCCGCGGCTCCGAGCCGCCTGAGGCGGTCTGCTGCCGGTGGCCGCCGGCTCCGACGGTCCGACGGTGCTGATGGTGCGATGTGGTCATCTGGTGGTCTGATGATCGGATGGCCCGGCAGTTTCACCGTTTGGTGGTGTGGCGGTCTGATGATCCGGCTGTCTGGTAGTATTATGGTCTGAGGGTGTGATGGTCTGGTGGTTTGATGGGTTGATGCTCTGGGGACTCAGTGGTTTATGCGGCCCGCCGGCTGATGACTGTCTGTGATTTCAGAAAGGATGGTGGAGGACCACGAGGATGTGCTGAACACGTATCGTTCCATGAAGGACGCTCACAGCAATTCTTCCTTCTACTTCAAGAAGGACTTCGCGAAATACGAGTTCTTCCATAATCCTCAGGTAAGCTAACTGATGTTTCATGGAAATATTCGCAGGTACAAGTCTCGCACAATTGCACAAGTAAGCCACTAGTCTGCCGTACGGTCTTATTGCGCCACAGTTCACCGACGTTTTAGTGCAGGTTGACTGCGCGCGTTCCTGCCCCGTTGCCACACACCCAAGTCCTCTAATCCTAATCCCAATCAGTGCCAGTCCCAGTGTCCTCAGCAGAAGAGGTGAAGCACGTGACGTGCGCCCAGTATGCGACGCCGCATGTCGACCTGGCTATGGTGCCGGCTTCCAGGGCACCTCAGTAATGCCTGCTGCGGCGAAGAGTCGACAAGCTCCGCCCCCTCCGCCCCCGCATGTCGCAGGATTCGGGGCACCAGGTCGCCGGCCTCGGGTGACGACCGCCATGGGGTTCAGGCGGTGGAGAGCGGATTTTGACCGGGGTCGCTGAGCGCGCCGGGTCGTGAACCCGGCACTGGCCCTGACGTCGATGGGGAAGGGAGTAACGGTGGCCGAACGGGGCCAGGACCTCGGTCGTGACGACCGTGTGGCTAGCAGCTCTCGGGGCAGGTTGGGTAGCCTGCGAATTTGACGGCGGCCGCACCGGCTTTTGATAATTTAACATTAGCTCCTCGGTACGGAATGGAGCGAAAGCGATTACCTAAAAATGACTGGGTTGGACGACCGCTGCCTCGGTAGCCCTGCGGTGGAGATGCTATCTGAGTGCTTTTCAAGCCACCGGACTTCGGCGTTCCGTGACGTCCTGCCAGTCCGTGAACCTTCGCGAATTTCCTGGTAGTCCGTGGGTTCCCCTGACTCGGCGCTGTAACACTGGGCGACGGCCAAGCGCGGACGAACGCCGCGGGAAAGGATTGCGCAACGTTGGGCGCGGCGTCGCCTGAGGGCACGATTAGGGCGGCGTCCGCGGCGCGGCGCCGGCCGCCAGCTGTCGGTGGGGCAGCGCGCAGCGGACGGAGTGGAGGGGCACGAGACGGACGGGACCGACCAGACGTGTCTCGGGACAGACGAAAAATAACGCAGCCAGTATTTTCGGAAGCGGGAGAGGGGTCGAGGCTAAAATAAAAGGGCTTGATGTTTGGCTTACCGTTCTATTGAAAACATAGGAACCTGACCTGGTCAAAAACACAGCCGCAGGTCTTGAAAATAAGTGTACATCAGGTCTCATTTCTAAAATGCTTTTGTTTTTGAGCAAATCACTTATTATGATGGTCATTTTTTGGAGAAACCACTGACCATGAGGAGCGGGGTGTCCTTTGACCTTTGGCCCCCCTCTGGCCATGCTACTGCAGACAGCTGACTCACCCATTACCCGATGAGACACAAGGCTTGACTCGATACTCGGACGTCTGATCCCAAGAGACTGTGCGTTCTGACTCACAAACAAACAAACAGACATGCCTGGGTCCTGGTAGAAAGTTTGCTGCCCATGTTTTGTGTAGAACCATTCGCCGACCTGGGTGTGTCGTTGTGTCACTCTAGAGACTGTCGTGTCACGACAGCAGGAGGCGGTGCCCATTGACAAAATGTCCACCCCGGCCGTGTTAAGCTACTGCAAAAGCGCAGCCCGCATTTGATCGGGATCCAGGCGCCTGTGTGGCCGGGACGTTACCCTCATGGTGAACATGGAAAGCCTGGGCCGAAAACGTTTCTGGCGACAACATTAAATCCGTGCAGCCAACGCCCCACCATTGACCTCAATGGTGCCGCCGTCCTGCCATGTCACCAGCGGTATCCAGGAGTCCTGTTTTGCGAAAATGATTGGCTGCGGTCCGAAATGCAGCTGGACAACCTGGCGTCCCCAAATGGGAATTTCTCGGCAGATTTGGGCCATGCTGTCTAACAATCCACGTGATGTGCACGAGCGTTTAACGGGAGGTAGTTGTGATATTCCGATGTTAAGTGGAATGACTTAATCCCATTTAAAATCCTACTTTTTAGAGTGAATGTCCCACCTTGGTCGGCTTGTCATAAATTGTTTGGCCTGGAGAATGCCGCTGATAACCTTTTCAATGCTCTGTTGTAATGCCCTGCAACGTGAGAATAGGCAACCAGTTAAGGTATTCTATAGTCATCCCTGAATATGATGCAATGCGAGCCTGCACTGGTTCGCGATGCCACGCAATAGCTATAAATCCATGAGATATTTGTAATTGTAAAAAGGCGGGGAACCCGAGGCAAATTGTTTTGAGCTTTTTTCAGTGTTGCGTTTTGAGACACGATGAATGTGTATTATAGACTGGTTGCGGAGGCTACAGGCTGCAAGTAGGGTATTCCAGTCCATAACACCTGCGTAAAAGTTCCACATGTTCACGTGTTGCGAATATTCTACCGTGGAACGATCCTTTAAGGGCCCATTCCGGTCAGGATGTTCTGCTGGTGGGGCGTAAACCGGCATATTTGAGCTCCAAGTCATTTTGACGGGGCTTGGAGCGCACCAAATGATACTGCTGCCGGCCGGTGCCGCCGCGCCGCGCGCCGTCACGGTCGCGCCGGCGGCGCCGCGTCCGGCCGTCCGCCGGGCCGGATTTCCCGGCCGCTCGGTCGCCGCCGTCGGCGGCGGGTGCCGGCGAAATGCGTGCGACCTCGAGGCGGCGGCGGCGGCGGCGGAGAACTGCGCAGTTGGCGGACCGCTCCGTCTGGAAGCGGCCGGTCACCGGCCCCGCGCCGCCGCCGCGCGCGCCGGGAGCGCCGCCGTGCGCCAGATGGGCGGCGGGACGCGCGGCCGACACGCCGTCTGGTTCCCCCCCCCCGCGCGAGGTCAGACGCTAGCCGGAGGGGGCAGGGTCGCGTCGCGTCGCCCGCGCTCGGCCGCCAAGGCTGCGTGCGAGGCGCAGCCGTGACGGAACGGTAATGGCGGCCGCTGGGCCGGGTCGTGACTAGCGGCCGCCCTGGATAAGTCGTGGGCTGTCGTCTCCGTGAGCTTCCTCACGCGAGCCCGGCGCCGCTGGTTTCAGCAACCTCACTCTTCGGACAGGGTCCCGGATTAACTGGAAATCGCGGCCTTTTTCGACTGCGCCGTCCAGCGGGTCTATTGTTAGATTTTCCCGAGTCGCGTAGCATCCACTTTGCATCGGACTCGGGCTGGCCGTCCCGCGTATCGCGAGATCGACCGGCTCCCGTCGCCGTCCTGGCCGAGTCCGCCACGGCGGCCGGGGCCGGGCCGCGCCGGTCGCCGTCCTGGCCGAGTCCGCCACGGCGGCCGGGGCTGGGCCGCGCCGGTCGCCGGCCCCGGAGTCCGCGCACTGACCCTGGTGACCCGACCCTGGGTCCGACAGACCGCCGCGGGCCGGCCGGGGCGCGGCCGTGGCGCGGTGCTGGCGGCGCCCCCTGACCGGCCGGCGCGGTCGGCCGGCGGTCAGGTTTTGAGCGGGGCGCCGCCGGCCGGCCTGCCCTTGGAGAGGGGCTGAAATAGCAGCTAGGAGTCTCGATTATCGCTGACTCGAACAGACAGCAGAGGCCGTTTTTTGTGGACAGAATTAGCCACCATGCGGACAGAAGGTGCCGTGGCATTTCCCGTTCATCTTCTTCAAAGCTATTGCGTGCGAAAACGAGTGGGCTGGCGTGTTCATGGCTGACGGCATGTCACCCGTCCGTCCGGGTGACGCAATATGGTAATGTTGAGCAACGAGCTATGCGCCGCCTCGAATTCCCGGAGCGCTGGCGGGCTTTTTTGAGCACTCCCGGTTTGCGGAAGGCGGCCCGTGCGTCGCAGCCTGGACACGGCGCGACAGGGGCCGGCTCCTGGCGGCCGCCCGCGGGCCGGCACTGACCTTGGTCATTGTCTCCGCTGGAGCCGGTGGACCGCGGAGTCCGCCGAGCATGGGTCTGAGGCGGTGGGGGGGGGGCTTGCAGTCCGGGGGCGTCGGACCCGGCCACGTCGTGGAGCGGCAGGATTGTGGCGGGGTGTGGAAGGCTGTGGAGCGCCATCTTCGCGGATGTGATCTGCGATGGCAGGTCGTGTGCTGGAGGGCACGCTGCCGTCTGCACAGAGCTTCTGTTTTATCACGTCTTGATGGTTATGAGTGATGTGTGGATGTCTGGAGCCAGGGACAATTGGAAGCGGCTGCTGGGGGGGGGGGGCTTTGGAACCGACTGCCGCCGTAATGTGGGGATTTTGCGATGAATTAACCGTATTGCGCTCAGTGGAAAATAGCGGCGGCAGAGCGGTCTCCCGATAGCTCGGAAAACGGACTGTCGTTGCTGTCTGCGGCGAAGTCTTTAATGCAGACATTAATCCGGCGTTAGCATTTGGTACGAAAATTGATTAACTCTTGTACTGGCTCTAGATTGTTCATTGGCACTGCAGATGCAGATTTCGTCTGATTCGTTCTTTGAGTTATTTGTCAGTATGATTTCTGTTTCCATTTTTGCCATTTGTCACGTGTGACAAAACTATGCTTTCTTTCGCCGGGGTCGCATTATGAAAGCTCTCATCGCCATTCTTTATCTCCAGTTGTAGTCCGGTATAGCTGAATACTTCATTTGGGCAACGTGCGAAGGTGATCCTTGCAAGTTTGCCAGTTTGCCTTTCTTATTGTATATCTGTGCTAGTTGCAGGGGCAAATCTAGGATTTCGCCAAGGGATGGGGAGGGGTGAATGGTTATCGCGGGTCCCCCTCCCGCCCCCCCCCCCAATTTTTTCCTCTTCCAGATATGAAAAAAACGTTGATCTGCTGGTGTGTAGGCCAAAATATTTGGCAACATTTTTCGTTTTTTGCCATATAAAGTAACGGAAAAATTGAAGCGCGTCACCTCATTTGAGAAAATTTTGCGCCTTGGTCCCCTACAGAGTGGCCGAAATATGGCAGCAACGGCGGGATTTAAGGCGGCTGCGTCCTTCCCTCCGCCTGAAATGTCGTGTTTGTATTTGGTCCAGGAGCCTACCTGCCGCCTCGTGGCTTCTGGAGACTTTTTTGCCAGCTTTTTAGTGGTCTCGGGCCTTCTACCGTGTCAGGGCCTTCTAGTGGTTTGATGCTCATTTTACAGGTTCACATGTCCTTCGGGACGTCCCAGGCGCGTCTTTGGCGGTTTCAGGGACACCTAGGGCAATGTCGTGGACCCTTATGGCAGTTTCAGGGACACTTAAGCATAGGTGGGCACTGGTCCGTTACTCCGTTACTCCGTTACTAACGAAGTTACTTTTTTGAGTAACGGAGTAACGGACCCGTTACTTTTATTTTACTGTAACGGACTGAGTAACGGAAGTTACTTTTGTGGTCCGTTACTCCGTTACTTTTTGGTCCGTTACTCCGTTACTTTTTAAACTCCTTACAGACACCGCCTGGCTTTATTTGCATCGGCACACGCCATTGGCTGCTTGAATAGCCAACACCCAATAGCGTGCGGCGATACAAGAGCGGCTGGGCGCGCACTCAGCTGACAATCGCGGAGTAGACTTGTTGACAATATTCGTCAGCTGATAAACGTTCACGGGAAGCTGGCGGCAATGGATCAGTATAAAGGCCAGCTGACTTTGGTCTCTTTTGGGACAAAAGTATTGAATTATGCGTAAGTTTGATATGACTTAAAATTATAAATTAACCAATCGTCATTTTTCAGGCTAAAAAATATCAAAGTTATTGTCATTTATACTGGAACAACCAGCTGACGGCAGTTTTCAATGTTGTCTCAAGTTAGTCACGGATTGCTTACCACCGCCACACGGTTCCCCGCCAAGATCACTCAAGGCTGTTGAGCACATGATTACTGCCGCCATGGCCTTGGATCTGTGATGTCCATGGGGTGATGGAGTGGTGATTGATTCTTCACTGGCCTGAAATTTTAACTACCTGACACTAAAATGTCCCATCAAGGCGTCTTTACGCCGCCACTGGAGGTCGAAAACCTTGACTCCGAGTCCGACGGTGCCTCAGCTTCGGAGGCAGAGGACGAGCCCGGTCTGGGTCAGCCATGGCCACATCTAGAAACGTACTTTGAGTTTAAGGAGGAGGGGAAAAACGTCATTTTTACGTATGTCCTGTGCCGACCGAAAGAGGTTATAATCAAGGGTCACAAGAGTAGCCTTTGAAACCTTAAGGCACATATCAAGAGGAAGCATTATTTACGGTATTTCCAGGTGAGAACAGAATGTGCACAATAAGTTGTCAGTAGTGAAGCATAGTTATGAAGCTTGTCGACTATTGCTTGGACTATTTGCCTTAACCATATTCTCTGCAGGCAGTGAGATTCACATTACCCTGGGGGGGGGGGCAGATCTGCGGTAATCTACCTTTCGGCCGACGCTTACGCGTAATTTTTGGAGACGCGGAAGTGGCAACACAAGTTGTGTGAACAATTTAGCCCATTCAGGTATTTTTCTAAGCACTGGCCCCTACTGGATGTGTAAACTGACTTGGTTAGGTAACTCTTGAATTTTGATTCAGTTGACACATGTTTGCCTTCAGCCGATACGAGCTAACCAAACCAAAAAACAGGCAAATTGAACCTAACAAAAAATTAGTTTTACATGCCCATCTAGGGCAATCCCTGCAACCATACAGTAGGTTGTAGGTTAGGTTAGGTTAAATCATTTTTAACTTGGAGGACAGGCTACATTGTCCATGCGATTCGAGTTACCACTCCTGCGTTCCCGAAAAAAAATATCAACTGGCCGAAACACCTTTCGGCTGACACATTATTTTTTGTAGACGCAGAAGTGAGGACCCAAACTCAAACATGATATGAGCCGTTGCCACTTTTGCACCTTCGAAAAATATGCATTGGCCGAAAGGTGAAGATTACCAATTCTGCCCCCTCGCCTTCCCGCCCTTCCAGAGATCTCGAGATGCATTCGTCCAATGTTGATGGGAGGAATGCCATTAAATATGTTTCAACGAGATCTCCAATTCCGGACCCCAGAAATTCAAAAATTGAGAAAATAGGACGTGGGGGCAAACAAACTCCAAAATTTGGGGATTTTTGAAAGGTCACTGCGGCCGTGTTTACCAACCAATTTTCATGGGAATAACACGGTTCAGCTTGGAATGTCCAAGTCTTTTATATACCGAAAGCTGAAATTTAAAATAGAAAACCATAGGCAGTTCCAGGGAGGGCAAGAAGGGTGATTTTTGAAATAAGAAATGTCCTTTGTTTTTGTTTGTTTTGGGTGATATAAACATCAGATGTACAACTAGCAAGCCAGTTTAAGTTTATATGTAGCGCAGAGGTGGGTCCAGGTAAACAAAATTGGGAGGGCACCATAAGCACAATAGTGTGCTCCCCCATTTTTTCAGTACCTGGGTGTGCGTTCGCCTGAAAATGTGTGTGCATACGCATTGTTTAGGATGTGTATGACTATATAAATGAGTCAGTGATCTTTATTTCTACTCAGAATGTCACGATAGTGAACCGCACAACTTTGCAGCTTCACGCACAGCACATTACCGCCGAAAACGGGGGCTTGGAACCGCCTCTGCGGGACCGATTTTTTTTTTAATGTTTACAAAACACTTGTGTATCAGTGCCATGAAATGCCAGAAAATCTTGTGGCGCTGCGGCAAACAGTGTGGGAGCGACAAGCAAAAAGACACGGGTAGCAGAATCTGCCCCCCCACAGGGAATAGGGTTAAATGAAGTGTTTTTAACCCGTCTCCGGCCGGGCTCAGAATGCCCTTTGCCCGGCCGGAGGGGGAGCGCGGATTTCCGCACCTCCCAGGATCTCGGCTCCCATATATCGCACGGAAAAAGGAAAACACCGGCGGAAAGGTTTTGTCAAACCGAGACGAAAACATTCAAGAGTTTTGACCTCAGGTCAATTTTGAGGCCACCACACGCCATGAAAGGTCAAAACACGTCCTTGGAATTAGGTAAATAGACACAATACCTTGTCCCTGAAAAGCTGAACTTAAGCGACATATACTGAACCGTAAGACAATAGCGAGTTCATTGATATCAATTTTGGCCTTTCACAGGGGTCAGGTCACGTCATCGTTCCAAAATGTTCCACTTGTGAACGGCTAACATCCTCCGTCGCATCTTACTTATGACCGTGTTTTTATAGCTAATTTGTCTTTTCAAGGGTGCTGAAGAGGTACTAAAACACCTTTTTTTAGTCTTTTATTTCACAATAATAAAATCCATATCAGTCATGTTTTTTGAGTCCTTCGTCGTTTGGTATTAAAAAAAACGTCAGGGGTATCAGGAATCTTACCTCCACGCACGCGCTCGTACACAAACTAATACATACACATAATTTCAAAACAAAACAAGAAGTTCGCGAGACCTGCTCTGAAATAAACGAGCTCTGAACGGAGACCATTATGTTCAGGGCGGATACTTCGAGAGGCATTGTTGATCAAACCCAGTCGATAGATGTCCGCTGTTTGTCGCATTTTGCATGCGTCCGCTCCAGCGCCGGTTGTTCCCGCTCCATCGGCGCCGCGGGCAATGAACAGGAATTCGTTGGTTTGAACATCGTGGCTAACACAGTGGTAGAATACCCGCCGCGGCTGTTCTCCTGGCGCCGCCGACTCTACAACGGCTGGTGAGGGCAGTGGGCAGCTAGCGGAGTGTTTTGGGTAAGCGCTTTTTGTTTTTTCCCTTTGGATATGGAATGCGGTTTACAACCACAAAGCAGCATAAAAGACTTAAAACCCGCGTTCGCTTGGTTTTCACTGCATTTAAAAAAGTAACGGAATAACGGAGTAACGGTAACTTCCGTTACTTTTTAAGGCAGAGTAACGAGTAACGGACTGGCTTTTTTGAGTAACGGAGTAACGAGTAACGAAGTTACATTTTTTTTAGTAACGATGCCCACCTATGCACTTAAGCCACTTCGGGTTCCCTTCAGTCACCCCTGGGGAAAGACCCTCTCTCTCTCTCTCTCTCTCTCTCTCTCTCTCTCTCTCTCTCTCTCTCTCTCTCTCTCTCTCTCTCTCTCTCTCTCTCTCTCTCTCTCTCTCTCTCTCTCTCTCTCTCTCTCTCTCTCTCTCTCTCTCTCTCTCTCTCTCTCTCTCTCTCTCTCTCTCTCTCTCTCTCTCTCTCTCTCTCTCTCTCTTTTTTCTCTCTCTCTCTCTCTCTCTCTCTCTCTCTCTCTCTCTCTCTCTCTCTCTCTCTCTCTCTCTCTCTCTCTCTCTCTCTCTCTCTCTCTCTCTCTCTCTCTCTCTCTCTCTCTCTCTCTCTCTCTCTCTCTCTCTCTCTCTCTCTCTCTCTCTCTCTCTCTCTCTCTCTCTCTCTCTCTCTCTCTCTCTCTCTCTCTCTCTCTCTCTCTCTCTCTCTCTCTCTCTCTCTCTCTCTCTCTCTCTCTCTCTCTCTCTCTCTCTCTCTCTCTCTCTCTCTGCCGTGACAGAGGCGCCTCTGGCAATGTTCTAGGTCCTTTGACCGTTTCAGGAGCTATCTGGACGTCTCAAGGGTTAGCAGTTTCAGGGGTCCGTTTGGTCGTCTCGGAGGTCCCTCTGTTGTCTTAGGCTCCCCTTCTTGTCATCTCTTGGGAACATTTTTGCCGTCGCAGGGACCCGCTGGTAGTTACGAAGAACCTTTTAGCGATTTCAGGGCCCCTGTGCAGTGTCCTTGAGGCCTATGAATGTCTCCGGTAGTCTCCATGGCTGCATCAGTGGTGTTCCTCTGTTACGTGGGGTATATCTGGTAGTCTTAGGTTCTCGAGCCGTATCAGGGGACTTTGGAGCCCCTTTCGTGGGACTCCTTCCCAGATCTAAAGGGTGGGGATCGCCCCCTTGGATCCGTGCCTAGCTAGCTGTTCCCAGTTTTTGCATATGTGACACCAAAACAATGACTCTCGCTTAGTATTGCGAGTCAAATTTCCGAAATTAACGTATAAATTGGAGTAAAAGCGCAGGACGGTTGCGAAGCGGTTTGGTTCGTGGCGGCTGGCGGGGCCTTGCGTTTTATTGAGTCGTACTCAGTGACTCTGAATGCGACAGGTTTTGTGCAGCGTCAGCCATGGCCTTGCTGATGTATCCATGGTTTTCTCAGGACGCCATTTGTGTCTGGGAAACGTCTGCGACGTCTCAGCATCCTGTAATGCGTCTCTTATGGAGCACGTTATGTCGCGCAAGGAGTGCCGTGTGTAGAGACGGAAGCAGGGGTGTCGATTTGTATTCTTTTGAGAGGGCCCTGGCCCACCCAGTGTTGATTTAGGCCTTCTCAGTGTTGGTTTGCCCCCCCCCCCATGTTTCCTGCCGGATTTAAAGGAAAATGAGTAATAGTAACGAAAAGAACTGCCGCACTGCATAAGAGATAGACAGAAAATAAATAGAGATAGACAGAAAATAAAGAATAAAGTCTAAAGCGATGTATCTATCCAATTTTTCGTACTCTGTATGGATATACATGAGGATAAATGCAGTTCTTATTTGATGAATTGTAACAGAAATAAATTTCCGTTGGTCAAAAAAGTGGGCTAAATCCGTTGAGAAACCCGCGTTTGGGGGAGAGGTTAGGTTATCGGGCCTTCGGCTCGCCCCCCCCCCCAATTATTTACAGAAATCAACACCCCTGGACAGAAGTGTCGAGGGGCGGAGACGTTTGTGTGTCGTCCCAGTGGCTCATTTTGCTACGGGACTTGGAGTGTTATTTCCTTACAAAGTTTGTTTCGACGTTCAAATGTAATCTTAATTGCAGGACGTGTGTTAAAGGTTGCCAGGCCAATACCATTTCGACGTTATTCCTGTCCGTTATTTTTGTCCATGCAACGCCATATGGCTAGCGTTTAATTACTGAAATTTGCTATGGCCGCCGTTCCATGTGAGTCATTAACGACCGGTGATTAATACCGTTGATGAATATCACATGACCGACCGAGATAATTTGGCTTGCCTTTCATCGAGCTGACCGAAGCCAGGGGAGTGAACCTCCCTGTCGAGAACCGAGCCTCTTTGATCACGGCCCGAACGTGATCGACGACCAGGTGCGTCTCCCGTGTCGCCGCCGTCGGCGGTGCAGGGCCGCCGCGGTGGCAGGATTCTGCGCTGCCGGACCTGGGGCGGGGGCGGGGGCCACCTGCGCGGAATGCTCCCCTCCGGAAACACGTGGCCGTGACCCCCGCCGTCGCCGGCAAAAGGCCACCGGGGGGAGGGCAGGGACAGGTGGCACGTCCGTCCGCCGGCAGGCTGCGGCGCGCAGTGGGTCTGGCGCGGCACCGGCCTCCCTCCCCCCTTCCCCCCCTCGCCCGGCGGAGGCCACGAACGGACCGCGGACCGACGGTGCCAGACGCGGGCCTCTCCGTCGGCCGTCGGTGCCGACAGGCGGCGACTTATTACACCGTCGCCGCCGCCTTCTGCTGCCTGGCGGTGGTCGACGGCAGCCCGCGCCGAACTGGTACAGCAGGCCGTTCCACGTGTAGTTCTGAACCGGGCGCTGCTCGGCTGTCCGATTCGGCCGTTTTGGGAAATCTTTTTGAGATTTGATCGCTCGTTTGGTTGCGGCCCAGTCGTCAGCCTTTTGAGTGGTCATCTCACGAAAAAGGCAGCGCGTCGATTTTGTAATGGCTCATTTGCATACGACCTAATCCCCCTGCGATATCTCTGGTGTTGGTTGCGAAATACCCGTACCAAATATTTCAAAAACCTAGGCATTTTCTTTTTCGGTTGCTTGTCGCAAACACGGTGCGGCATGTGTAAGCCAGTAGGTTTTCAGGGTTTGGTGGACTTTCGGAAGGCACACCGCTTACCACCTTTGGAACGGAAAGCTCTGGAAGGAAGTCAGTTATCTCCTGTCTGGAAGTATCTGGCCCCTAGCAAGAACAGTATTCGATCAGTTTTAGAGTATGGTGACTTTGTGTACGACGGACTTATTACGACCAGAGACACATTGACACTATAGCACTTTAGCTAGACTAGCGACTGTGGCTCTCTTTCGAACGTCTTGCGACTAGCTACTGACACAACTGGGATGGGACACACTAGGCACTGGACACACAATACACATACCTTCTGTCACGAGCTTATCGACCCGCGAACCGGGACACTACAGTGCACCAGACATCATGCCAGAAACCAGACACCGCAGCGCAGCACTAACTTTCAGAAACGCAAACTCACCGACACTGTTTAACGATAGAACAGCGCTCTTCCAGCAATCATTCGTCCCAGAAAACACCAGACAGTGGAATCGCCTGCCGAACCTGTCAGAGCCGTCCTGTAGCAAAACCTCTAAAATGCGATAGGTTCTCGATTTGACGCAGTGAAACTTCCGAAATTTAATGCCGTGGGATCAAAAACTGGAAGCATTTTTCATGCTCGCCTCAGATTTAATTAAAAGGAATTCATTGTTCATCTTTTCCAAATTCGAAAGGCCTCTTCCCCAAGCTGTGAGTGTGGGAGCCGTAGCAAGAACAAAGCACGTTTTGTCCTAAGTGCTTCTTTTTGCCGTGCTGCGTTTGAAACTTCTCGAGCAAATAACTCTAGTAATACCAAGTTTCTCCCGTTTCACTGACTCAGCAAACTTAGAATTATACGTCATGGTGGCAGTTTAAGTGATACCGATGGAGCAAAAGTTGTCAAATTGTTTCAAAGTTTCTTGATGAAAACAAAACGATTCCGAACCTGAAACGCAGCCAGCAGCGGCCGGCGGGTCGTGCGGCCGGCGGGTCGTGCGGGCGACGGGTCGTGCGGCCGGCGGGTCGTGCGGGCGACGGGTCGTGCGGCCGGCGGGTCGTGCGGCCGGCGGGTCGTGCGGCCGGCGGGTCGTGCGGCCGGCGGGTCGTGCGGCCGGCGGGTCGTGCGGCCGGCGGGTCGTGCGGGCGACGGGTCGTGCGGCCGGCGGGTCGTGCGGCCGGCGGGTCGTGCGGCCGGCGGGTCGTGCGGCCGGCGGGGCGGCCTGGAGACGGCCGCGTCAGCTGTTGGTCGGTGGATGTGGCGCGACGTGGGCGGCGACCAGTTGATCCATTCAGTTTAATGTCTTTTGCGTTTTTTTGTTCATCATACTGAGTTTATACAGCAAATTCAGCGGGGCGCTTTGATTTAAGAATCCTTTTCTTTTGCACCGATCTCATCATGAGTACACCATGAGTACATGTCTTGCTGTATTCTATGAGTTCCGAAGATGCATGTGTTATGTTATGTCGTGACATTCACTTGTGTCTTGGTGTCACTGATCGAGCACGCGGGCGCAAGAATGTCGTGGTGCCACCTGACGCTTTCTTGCGCAATTTCTGTGCATTCAGCACACGATAAGGCAAATCATCAAGGTCAGGAGGGTGCCGGCCCACGTGTCCCATAGCCCGCTTCAGCCGTGCTCGATACGACGGAAGTGCGTCGTATGATAAAAACGAGACAAAGCCATGGCACGCGGCCCTGGCGCGACCACTGCGTCAGCGGCCGTTGCGCCGCTGGCACGGCCTGGCCGGCCGGCGCTGGACCGCGGCCCAGAGGCACCCGCCCTCCCACGCACGTCTGGACGGGCTGCCAGGGTCGGCCGGCTCTGGCACCGGTCCCCGCCGTGGCATATTCACGGTCGGCGGGGGTGTGACCCAACCCCCCCGGCCTGGCCGCCGGCCCGGACGCAACCCGTCTGGGGCCGCCGGCGCCGGCTGCCAGCCGGCCACGGTCACGGCCGGGCTATTCTGACCGGGCGGCGCCGGCGGCGCCCCCCTCGCCCCCCCCTCCCCGCCTCCGGCCGGCGGCGGATCGGAAATGCCGCGGCGGCCGACGCGGTCGCCGCCAAGGTGACCGGCGCCGGCCGGCAGGGTTGCAGAGGGCACCGCCCCCATCCTGGAGGCGCCTGAAGCCCTCTGCAGACGGCCCACCTGCCCTGCAGACGGCCGGCGCCCCGGCAGACGGCTCCCACCCTGCGGACCGCAGACGAGACGACCTCCTGTCTGCCGGCCGCCGTCGCCGCCGCCGCCGCCGCCGCGACGGTCGTGCCTATTCCCTGCGCTGGCGTCTGGGGCTCCGTGTTGCAATGACAAACGTGTAGCAGGGGTGGTGCCTTGCATTTAGACTGGGGAGTGCTGTTGAGGTATCTTTGCAAAGCGTTTCTGTTGAAAAATGCTTTTATTTCACGGAGTTTCCCTTCCTCGTTCAGTTGCACCCATTCCTCCTTTCATGGGTTCTTTTCAGGGCGGCGCCACAGATTTTTGGCTGTTGGGTACTACCGGGGCGCAGCCAAGACGACGTCTTGAAAGGAAACCATCCCCCCAGAAAAATGGTTGTCCTCCCGGTTTCCGACCGCTTTATTTTACTATTTAAGATCTTGCAATATGAAACTTCTCGCGTATATACACTACATGATATTTCATCTCACGAGTTACGATTATTGTGGGGTACTGGATATAGGCAGTATTCCACAATCAAATGACTGTAGGGTACTGGTACGTAGCTCACCGTGGCGTTGCCCATGGCTCGTTTCCTCTGTTTGTGAATCGTTCTGCAGTCTGTTCTGCCAGTGCTGCCTGCAAAGCCGTCAGCCAGCCGAGTTTTGAGAGACCGCCGTTGATACTCGGACCACGCCGTCACGATTGATTTCTTCTGTAGAGGGGTGCACAGTAGCGGAGCAGGCAGGGGCGCAGCCAGGATTTTCTTAAGGGGGGGGCGGAGCTCAGTGTGAACTGAAATCGTACGAAAACCGTCTGCCGGGAAGACGATGTACAGTGGTTTTCGCAAAAACTCCGGATCTAAGGGAAGGGGGCGGGCCCCCGGGCCCTCGTTGGCTGCGCCTGTGGGAGCCGGACCATATTGACCGGCATTGGAAGCCGTGTGCCGGTGCCGTATAACAGGATAGTGACAGACCGAGATCGCTTAAAGGCGGATAACTTCATCCAGCATTGTGTCCTTTATGGACATCTTCTACCGGAGTCATATGACTTTCCAACAGATGTTTCCTGGCGTCAGCGCCTTTTGTGACGAAAGTCTGAAAGGCGTGAAATGCGCCCAGGAGTCGTGGGCACACGTGGCAACCTGCGCACTATCAAGGACAATTATGACACGTCCAGCAGATTTCGGATCGCCAGAAATTTAGTGCCGCCTCCGGCGGCTGGCGCCGCAGAAGCCTCCGCGTTGCGCACTCCTGCTGCATCGATTTAGTCGCCAGCTGAGCAGCTATTGACTACTGAGCGGGCCCAGAGGTCGAGCTGAATGGTTCTGGGCTCCGCATAACAGGGTGGGGCTGCTGATCTCATGCTGGGACGTGTTTGTTTGAAATGGAAGCAGGAGATGGGGAGCTGACCCGTGAGACCATACTAGCTCTAGCCGACAGGGTGGAGTCATGCCAGTTATTTGGTTCGGTGATGAGAATTCTTAGAAATTTTGTCCAGGTTCGACCTAGGTAATGATGGATTCCACCCCCATGATCGCGAAACTTGATTCCGGCTTAGAGATGGGAATAGCGTTGATCAGGCTGAACACGATGGTTTTGCGGTGTAGTTTGTCACAAATCTGGGTTGGGGGCAGTGATGCCCTCCCTAGAGCCATTTTTGAACCCATTTTTCCCACCGGAAACGGATAGACTTGTCATCATCACTGACCAGTTCTCGAATGGCGCTTTCGTGCCTGATTGTTATGCAGCTGTGTCCCGCGGGGAAGTCATTATTCGATCCTCTGTTTGCAGCGATTTTTCCCGGACAGCATGATTGAGCTGCCGAACGGCAAGAGCTCTCCCAGCACGACCAGCTTAGCCCGGATCATCGCCCTCCAGGTGAGTCTGCGGCCGTTTTCCCTCCACCGGCTGCCGTCTGGAGCCGCTCGACTTTCGTGCAGGCCTGCTCGTCGCGGCGTGAACTCGCGCACGCGCGGACTGGCGGCCCGCGGGAGACGCTCAGGGAACGGCCAGCCCTGCGGCACGACTTCCGGAGGCATAGCGTCGGCCGCCCGCATTGCGGCGCGCAGGTGTCCGGCTGAGCCGCGTGGCGGACCTGTCGAGGTCCTGCAGCTCTCGCATGGCTGGGTCGGAGTCTTACCTGCATTACCGGCTTTTGACGGGGGAACCGCGTGGGCGGCGAACAGGTGTTCGTGGTGGTGTAGGGAAGGTGAGCAAGCACTCCGTGGTGTCGAGTGGAAAAATTGCGATTGAGTGCACGCCTTTTCCGCATTTTGGTAGCCAGGCTCCGGATTTTTTCTCGTCTGTTTGGCATTGTGGCAAGCTGGATAGTCTACTGCACCCGCAGCGTGAAGCGGGCGATATGTGCTTTGGTGTGGCGCGAGGCATCCGATTGGTCCTCCCTCCTTATGGCGCGACTGACTGGAGCGGCGCTCTGCCGAGGCTGTACGCACGACGTGCCCGCTCTCGGCGCGGGAAGCGCGAGCGGCGCCCACCTGCGCCGGGACGTGCGTGCTGGCGCGCGTCCGTGACGTGAAACGCGGCCGAGTGTCCCCGTGGCGGCGGCGCCCACCTGCGCCGGGACGTGCGGGCTGGCGCGCGTCCGTGACGTGAAACGCGGCCGAGTGTCCCCGTGGCGGCGGCGCCCACCTGCGCCGGGACGTGCGGGCTGGCGCGCGTCCGTGACGTGAAACGCGGCCGAGTGTCCCCGTGGCGACGGCGCCCACCTGCGCCGGGACGTGCGGGCTGGCGCGCGTCCGTGACGTGAAACGCGGCCGAGTGTCCCCGTGGCGGCGGCGCCCACCTGCGCCGGGACGTGCGGGCTGGCGCGCGTCCGTGACGTGAAACGCGGCCGAGTGTCCCCGTGGCGGCGGCGCCCACCTGCGCCGGGACGTGCGGGCTGGCGCGCGTCCGTGACGTGAAACACGGCCGAGTGTCCCCGTGGCGGCGGGGACCAGCTGCGGCCCCGGGCGTCGCTCGCCCGCCTGACGGAGGAGTCCGCGGAGCTGAGCTGCGTGGGTCGCAGCTGCGGAAGGCCCGACCGCGTGGGAAGGCGGCAGAGCTTGACTCCGGGTGTGATCCGTCCGGCCGCCAGGTGGGGCAGGGCGGGCGCAGCTGTGCTCGCCCGGGACAGCTGCTCGGCCTGATCGCTGACCGGGGTGAGGGGGAGAGGTGTGGACGACGGGTGACGTCTGCGACCTGCGGCTGGGCCGGGCCGGCTTTCAGGCGTCGAGGTCGGCACACCTCCGGCGAGATGGTCTCGTCACATGTGGTCGCTCGTAAAAGTCAGTGGCAGTGGTTATTGGTTAGGGGAAGCTGGTGTGGTTTAGGGTAACGAACGTTGCGGAACGTTTTTTTTTTTTGTACGGATTTACCCCGACGAGCCAGGCAATGAACTGCATGGCCCTCATTGCCACAGAATATCGGGCAGCGGTGAAGGAGCGTGTTCAAAGTCGGCAGAACCAGCGCTACTTTTGGCGTATTGTTTTTTTCCCTGTGACGTCCTTTAACCATACGTTAAAGTCGTTCAGTTTGTGGGGCCTTGTGGGCTGCTTGGAGCAGTAGCCAGCCAACAGCTGCCAGGTCTCAAGGTTTTTACTTTGTTTCGACATTGAAACATCGCCATTCCACCGAAAAGCATCATGAATTCCGTGTCTTAAGTTTAAAGATAACTGCAAGCCGGACCACGAGTTTCCTGTTTTGAGACCGAGGCTTACGATTCCGCCACCAGCGCCATCAGCCGACCGCTGGCAGTAATGCTTTTCGCCCATAGGCGGGTTGCATGGTTGCCAGTGACTCGGCGCGGAAACGTTTTTGCAGGTCTGCAGGTGAACGGCTTTGTGCCTGTTTAAAATCTCGTCTGGTTAAGAGGCGTAAGACCGTTTTCTAATAATCTTTGGTGATTGACGAAACTGTTGACATTTAAAGGGAGTTTTATTATTGAGGACACCTCTACGATGTATTTGTGATTTAGGTCAGTCATTGATGTTCTCTTCCATTTCACAGGGTCGCAACATGTGACCCAAGCGATCCTCCACTGGGGACTGTTACGCAGAGAATGGTGTGGTCCAGAACCGACCAGTTTCGTGGAAAACACAGAAAGGAATCCCTGAGCTTCGTTAGTTTTAAAATAGTGAAAATAAGGCGCTGGTGGGATGCCAGTTGACCCGTGTGACACCCGACCACGCCAATGGTGACGCTCCGCTCGACCAGACAGCGCCGCCGGCCGCCTTCCTTACGAGCATCGATTGTTCACTGCCGGCCCGCGCCCGTGTGTGCGGGGCGTCAGCATTGCGTCAGCCGAGCCCAGCGAACCCGCTATCGATTTCATTGCGCGGCACCTCGCCATGTGTGGTCCCCCCGCTTCCCCCAGCCGGCATGGCGTGATTTGGCGCCGCGCGTCACCTGGTAGGAACCAGATCCCGGTGTTCGTCTGGCCCCGATGCAGCGTCAAGAGTGTTGCGGCCGATCCTGCTCCGGGCCGCTCGCCGCCGCGACCGACGGGCCCGCCAGCGTCGCCGACGACGGGATCGTGTCGTCGGCGACGGTGGGCGGACCAGAGCGCGCCGTCGTGGGTGAGATTGATAGGGGGCGTGCGGTCGCCGAAAAGACGAGCTCCCCCCGGCTTGCTGCCATTGCCCGGCGGCCCACCCCCGAACTGTCAGCCGGCGGCGGCGGCGGCCGAGGTACTCGAGTCGGCGGGGGCTTGGCCACGCGCATGCGCCGCGCGCGGCCAGCTGGGCGGCCCCGCCCCCGCGGACGTCACGCGCGCCGCCGTGACGTCACGCGGGCCGCTCCCGACGCTCCGCGGCGGGTCAAAGGTTGGCGTTCACCGGCCCGCGGGCGGAGCGGCGAACGGGTTCGCGTCCTGACGGTCGGCATTTTTCCGCGCTTCGGAGCGTGATCGATCGCAGCGATTCGTGACGCGCTCGGCTCGCGCCGCGCTGCGGTGCAGCGGCGAGCCGAGCGCATCTCCTCCGGAACGCGGTCACGTGGGCGGGGGCGACGCTCGGCACGGCGGCTGACGACCCCGCCGCTCGGCGGCGCTCTGCGCGAGCCTCGGGCCCCTGTCCGACTCGCGAGCGCCCCTGCAATCGCTCGGTCGTGTGGGCCGACTCCATTCCATTAATAAATAGCGTCTTTATCCGGGACGCCAGAGGAATTCCTGATTCGATGATGGATAGCAGGATAGCGCGCGTCAAATTTGCGTATTTCGCCGGCAGGGAAGGCCGCCGCGCGGCGCAGTTGGCGCGGCGTTTGCGTCATGCGGCCGCGCCGGGAAAGCCGCGGCGCACGAGCTCGGCCGGCCGCGGGCGGCGGGCGGCGCTGCTGGTCTCCCGGGTGCCGGCGGCGAGGGGATGGCGCAGACCGCGCCCGTTCGTGCCCGGCGGTGACGCGGCAGGGGCGGACGGGCCGGCCGCTGCGCCATCGCCGGCACCGTTAGTCGTCCTCCGACGGCCCGGGCCCCGCCTCACCGCCGACCGGCGGGTCGCGTGGGCGCAGGGTCGTCTGTGCACGATCCCATGGCGCGGGTGCAGATGGTGGCTGCGTGCAGGGGCGTCGCTAGGGTTGCGCGGAAAAGAAACCCTTCACAGTGGAGGGGCTCGTGGCGGCGGAAAGACGAAGTGGCTTTAAACGAAGTGGCTGGGGAATTGAGCCCGAGATGTTACGCTAAATTGAGAACTCTTTTCACACGCAACCTTCTTGGCTGCGGGGAAACCGTCCTGGGGAGCGCGTAGGAGCCACCCCATTTTCCATACTGGTGATGTTCTTGTCTGTGTTGCTGCTGTCCAGGAATCCAATTCCGTGACGTGGGTCACAAACATCTCCGTCGGCCCAATTTGCAGGGGTGAGGTAGGATGGCTGTAGGCACGGCCAAAGGTCGCGATCCTCTTCGAAACGCGATATAATTTGAGAAGGGAACTAAAAGAGACCCGAATCGCTTTCGCGGCCAACGCTTTGATGCTTCCACCCCAGTGTGTCAGGCGTCCGGGCCGCAGCAGGGCTGGCGACCCGCCACCTGGCGGGTCATTTCCGGAGAGCTGGCTTCCCGCGTCTCCCGGCGGTCCGGGTCGCCGCGTGCCGCCGGAACGTATCGCCCGCCGAGTCTGTAGTGGGGCGCTAGAACAAACCGGCTCGGAAATTGGGATCGTACGTCATCGGGGCCGTTAACGTCACGGCGAATCTCGTTAGGCTAGGCGACTGTGTGCGGTCCTAAATGGTTCTGTTAGGCTGACCATGTACGGTTAGGCCTATGCTGATCGGCATGCAGATAGCGTGAAGCGGCGACGGCTAGGATCGTGGCGAGCAATTAATAGGTCCGCGCGGCCAAACAGCTGTCGTGAGTGGGTCTTTCGGGAGCGGGTGCCGCGCGCTGTCGCGGGCAGCGGGCGCTGGCTGTCGGCTGGGCCGAAGACGAGCCGTCAGATGTTTGAGGTCGGGCGGCTGGTGGTCGATGGTGGTCAGTTCGGTCTCCGTTGGCCTCGTCGCTCGGTCCCGCAGCCGTGGCTGACACGGTGCCGTCAGTTGCGCCGTCTCGCCCGGACGGCTGACGTCGATTTCACGAGGGCGAATTTCTCGGACACCGCTGCGCTGCCGGCCGGCGCCGTCCAGCCTTGGCCGCTACCGTCGACTCGTCAGGGCTCGGCAGTCGGCCGCCCCTCCGCGGGCCTGTCCCGGACGTGCCGGAGACGGGGCGGGCCGCCGCCTCCCCCGGGGGCGGCCGTGTTTACTCGACGCCCCGCAATCAGTCGCGCCGGCCGCCGCCGGGAGGCCCCGCCGAGCGTGCCGGAGGGGGCGTGCCCGCGGCCGCCGACCGCCGCTCCGACCGGCGGTCGCCGGAACGGAGCGTCACCGCCCGCGGCCGATTCCGCGAACGTGGTCGCGGGAACGCCGCGCCGCGTCGGCTCGGCGGCCGTCCGCGAACTGGCGATTCTCGTGATTCCGCGACTCTCGGCGGCGCAGAAACTTCGCGAAGGAGCTCGCAGCGTGAAGGACACAAATGGGAGGAACGTGCCGCTGGCGTGGGCGGCGAAGCCAGCCGGCGGCCGGCTTCGCTCGCGACCCCGGGAGAAGAGGCAGTCGTGGTTTGTCACGGTTTGCTGCTGGTCAGCTTGGTCGCCTAGCGTGGTTGCTACCGTTTTCCCCCGCCCGCGGTGCAGTTTTAGACGTGGTTGTGTTGTATCTAGTGGCGTGGGCTGTGTTGAAAAACCACCCGTCAGTTTCCTCTGAGAAGTGGAGCGGCGAAATTTACGGGAGGCTTTGTTGGTTCGTATCAAGTGGCAGCGGCTGGTCGTTAACCTTAATAAGGGCGTAGGTTCAGGAGCAGAAGTACTTGCGACTGCCAGCTTACGCGACGAAAATAAACGCCAAGCTCGGCCTGTGTTTATCGGCTGCATTACGCCCCGGACAGGCCGAGACGCTGGCGGAGTCGTTTCCGGGAAGCACTGACGCGACGTGCGGCTGTTTACCTTGAGCCGTTACGGACATGCAAGCCAGTGCCAGGAATGACACTTCTCGGTGCCCAGCCGGCGAACGTCGCGCCGCCTCCGCGGCCGATTGGGGGGGGGGGCTGCGCTCATTCCGTCAATGACCAGTAGCGACGGTCCGCCGGCGGGCCGCTGCCGGCAGCCGTGCGGCCGCGTCCAGTCCCGGCGGGCGCCACGAGCGCCGCTGTTCCGGCACGCCGGCTCCTGCGTCACAGCCGCTCTAGGTCGCGCTCGCGCCGGCCCTCTGACGTCACAAGGACACGGGCGGCGCGCAGGTGCGCCGTAGCGGCCGCCGCCGGCCTCCCTGGAGGTGGATGAGGTGAAACGTGGTCTGGCTGGAGACAATATCCCGGCGAGATCGCTGGCCACTGCTGACCGCTGATCGCTGGCCTGCTGCTGGCAGGAACGCCGGCTCATTGCGCGCGATTTGGGGACGTTTGTTGCGTGTTCCTTGCGAACGGCGTTGGCGACCGTTTAGAAAAGAGGCTGGCCGGGTCCCGTGCGTTTGGTGCGTGCGTTTGGCGTCTTGCGCAGTGTGATTTCGAGGAAGGTCTTGGACTGCTCTTGGTAATGACGTTGCTTCTTTATGGACCTGTGTTTGTCTCACAGAGGTCAGGTACTTGTAGTGTTGCAAAACACCAAAATTACACCAATAATCCCGCAGATAAATATTGGACCGGAGCAAGTGTATGGTGAAATGGACATTTCTGACGATGCAAAGAATTTGCGAGAACGTCCACCTTTGCTTCTGCCAAGTAAGCTCTCGAACAGCCGGGGCGCAGTCCGCATACATATTGTGACCATTTGTAACGTGTCTTTTAAAATGGAAATGGAGGCTTCCGAGTTAACGGAAATGGACAGAGGAACTCAGCCGAGGTGCGTCGTCCGGCGACGCAGCCGAATTCCAGGCACGTCCGGCGGTTGCCATTCCAGTTCTGTCGGAACCCACGCAGCCGCCACCGCGGCCGCCCGCGCGGCGCCGCGTGCACGTTGGCGAAAGGCGGCGGCGCCCGCGCCGGGCGGCCGGCCCACAGCGGCGCCCACGGCGCCCTCGCGCGTGGCCACGTCCCGACGCCATCTCCGGGTTCACGGCTCGACGAATGGGCTCGCGCGCGGCGGGCGCGCGGCCCACGCGCTGGAGCGCGGACGGCCGCACCCTGTGGAGGCCGGTCCGGGCGCGGCCCCCGGTCGGCGGCCTTCTCACAAATTGCTCGTCACCGCATTCAAAATAGACACGCAGCGATCGAGCGGCCTGGCGGGGCCCGGCGCGGGGCGGCTGAAGAGGGGCCGCCGCGAAGAGGCGGTCTGGCTCCCGGGGACGAGAACGGGCCGCCGCCGACGCAGCGGATCACGGCGAAGGAACGTTTGTAAAGCTGATGGGCCTATGCCCCTTCTGAGGCAGTTTCGTGCCAACGCCATGTGTTAGGCTTATGGTTCAGTGATCTTGGCCTGTTACGCTGTGCAATGTGCATCGCTGACGGCCGTCTGTGCTCGCTGCATAAAAGAATCAAAGGAATGCTGGGTCGAATATCAGTTTGATGCTGCCAGCCTGAACCGTTCTAGATGGTAGGAGTGAACTGTGACGCGTTTTTGGATCCAGGTCGGTTCTCCTTCCGGACATTAATGCTTTATCAGCTGTGATAGAACTTTGTTCTGTGACGGAGCTCAAAACTTTGTCATGGAACTTCCATGGTTGGTCTCCGATGCATTCGAACACAAAGGTTCCTGACAATGCAAGGACGGCAAACGTTTTTGGAATTTCATGGCGTCGCGATTCAAGGGGCCGTTCATAAATTGCGTTATAGTCGGTGTTAATTCGTGACGGCCGTTGCACTTATAATTAAGATTGTACAGGGGTGTCAATTTGTGTTCTTTTGAGAGGGGCCAGGCCCACCCAACGCTGATTTAGGCCCACCCAATGTTGGTTTGGGCCCACCCAATATTTTCTGCCGATTTTAAAGGGAAGTTAGTAACAGTAGCGAAAAACGGCCGCTGTGGACAAGAAAAAGGCAGAAAGTAAAGAATAAAGTCGAAAGCGATGTATCCATTTATCTTTTATAGATACATATATACGCATATATGTATATACCTATATACATGGGGATAAGTGCAGTTTTTCTTTGGTCAATAGTAACGAAAAAACTAATGAATTTCTGTTGATCGAAGTAAAATGGCCTAAATCCGTTGAGGAACCCTCATTTGGGGGAGGTTGTCGGGTCCTCGGCTCGGCCCCCCAATCATTTACAGAAATCGGAACCCCTGGATATGTACGCTGTTCTTTAAACACGTCGCCGGTGATGGATGTAGAATTTGGGGTAATCGTGTGAGCAACGATTTTTGAAGACAGCTGTTGGTTGGATATCGGTCGGCGGTGAAGCGGCGTTCGCGGCGCACTCGGCGCCGAACCCGCCGGCTGAAGATCGTCTGGAGTGAGACATCTCTGACGGCGCGGCGCGGCGGGCCGGTGAAAGTGCGCGCTCTCGGCGGGGAAGACTGAGCCGGGACGGAGGTCGGCCGGGCCGGACCGGTGCGTGGTAACCCAGATATGAGTCACCGGCCGGAGCGGCGCGACCGCGGCCGGCAGCTGGGGGTGGAGGCCCGGCCGGGAGCAGAGCCGACTGAGGCGAGGTGGGACGGGATGGGAAGCGACGGAGGTGGGGAGAAACGGGATGGAGAACCGACGGAGGTGAGGAGAAAGGGGACGGAGAGCCGACAGATGTGAGGAGGAGAGATAGGGTGGAGAGCCGACCGAGACGAGGAGAGACGGGATGGAGAACCGCCGGAGGTGAGGAGAGACGGGTGGAGAGCCGACGAGAGATGTGCCGAGAAGGGTGGAGAGGCGGCGGAAGATGTGGAAAGAATGAATGTCGGCCAGGACGGCGCGGAGAGCCGACGAAATGTGGAGAGAGACAAAATGGGAGTTGACGGGGGTGTGGAGGGGTTGGAAGTGACGGACAGGACAGACGTTCAGTACATTCGTCACGTTGTTGGGATCACGGCGTATGGCGGCGGCGATGGGAAAGGGACCTTCCGGTATCACGTGGCACTTCGGAAGTCCTTCAGTTTTGAGTTTCTGAATTTTTAGCGGAAACCAAAACAAGCAATGTTTTTGTTTGTAAGAATTCGTGGTTGTTTGATATTCCGGCCCGTCGGTTTCTGGACCCCGAGTCCAGTTTCCTGAAACAAGAGTTTGTGTGTTTGCTCCTGATGCTTGAAACGAGGCAAAAATGCTGGTGTGAGGAAGACGTTTGGCCACGAGGACAAAACGTTTCCGTCCCACGTGACATGTTTTACTCATTTTTAATGGCTTCTGCACTGATACGAAGGAACACAAATTACTGAGCATCAAAACACGGATCATTTGGCAACAAAGGTGTCACAAGTGAGTCCCTAGGTGTTGCGAATCGTATGTGGCTGGCTGCTAAAGTCAAGGGATACGTTGCATGAAATTCAAGATCTTGTTTTACCCTTCCCGCTATTTTTCCTTCGTTTCGGGTTAGGTGGTGTCATGAATGGACGTCAGAGCGATTATGAGTTTCGTGCTTGTTATTTGGACTGTCTTGTATTTTAAGTTCTGATACCGAGCCATTGGGCTATGCTTAACCATCCGCGATTCAGCCATTCCATATGTGTAACAATCAGCGCATCTCTTGATTTTTTCACATGTTCTGTGGCGATAAAAATATGTGACGATGATTACCGCCACCACACCGAATGGTCCTGTCTTCTTTCGATCGCCAGTTGGCAGCCATGGTTCGTTGATCAAAACATGAAGTGGTACAGCTTGTTGATGGGGTGGAGATGATGGCCCGATAGCGTCCATTAGAATTCCTGGTGATGTTTTTCGTGTCGTCACATTGCATGGTTTTTGATCGTTCATGGGTGCCTCGCGGAGCGCACCGTTGCAGGAGAAGCGATTTTGTGCCGGACATTTTGCGGAAATCGGCGCCTTGTCTAGTGTTCGCGTTTTTGTAGATTCACGATTGCACAAGCTGTCTGTGGGGAAGCCAGTTCAACTTCTCGGCATAGTGAGCTTCGCTATTATAGCACCCCCTGTTTTCCTCCGTCGTGTCTGATGAAATGAAAACACGGGCGGGATCCAGGGGCCTCCTTTTTTCCATGGTTTTGAAAATTAGTTTTGTGGTGTCTCTGTACGGCTGATCATCTTGAAGTGGCAACCATATTCATTGAAAGCAATTTGGCTGTACGGCTGCCAAACTTGGCGGCCTCCGTCGATGCCTTTGTTGTCGTGCGTCGTCGCGTGCATGAGCCAGGAGTCCACGAACAGTAGGACTATACATTTCGGAATACTGAATGCATAGAATGGAAAGACGTTGAAGGAAGCAATTCAGATAAGAGAGGGCAGTCAAAGCAGGGGCATCAGTTTCTGTAAATGATGGTGGGGGGCGTGCCCAGGTCCCGACAACCTAGCCTCTCCCCAAATGTGGGTTTCTCAACGGATTTAGCCCACTTTGTTTTGACCACTGGAAATTTATGGGCTTTTTGTTAATATTTTTCAGATGAAAAATTACATTTATCCCCAAGTATACAGCTGTATATATATACACATATATATATATATATATATGTATAATATAGCAGAAAGAAAGTTAGATGCATCGTTTTATACTTTATTCTTTACTTTCTGCCTGTTTGTTATCTAATGTGGCCGCATTTTCGTTATTACTCAGTCCCTTTATAACCGGCAGAAAATATTGGGTGGGCCCAAACCAACATTGGGTGGGCCGAAATCAACACTGGGTGGGCGAGTGTCCTCTCAGAACAATACAAATCAACACCCCTGAATCAAAGTATATAAATCTTGTAGTGCGTAGGCGACATGGCGTTTCTTGGAAAGCACCATGTCAGAATCGCCTTTTGCCCCGTTTTGTTTTTGGCTCACGCAAATTGCCGCAAATATGAAAAACTCGTCCGGAGCGAACACTGCTTGTCAGCGAACAATGCTGATGCTGAGATTTGACTCGTGTTTCACGTAACGGGGTGCAGAGCCTGAACGGGCCAGCAGAGCTGCTTTGTAAGACAGGGCTTTTCACCAGACGTGGCGTACTCTGACCACGGCGTCCAGGCCGTTTGGCTCGACCGCTTCTCGAACGAGCTGCGCTGACTTGGAGCGAGGTCGAAGGACGTGTGAATCTTACTTAACTAAACAAAAAATCAAAATTGAGAATCCGGACCGGCCATACCTTTTCTTTGTGGAGCTCCGGAACTAGAAGTTTCTGGAAGCTCGAAACTTCGCAACTTCTTGTCACCGAATAATGGCACTCACCAGGAGATAGTGCTTAAGATTTCATATATTTGCGTGGGTATTGCGTTAGTTTGCCAACTGTCGTGTCTGTAGATAGCTATTCCGGCAGTGGTGTTTTCGCAATAACAGCTATTCTTGGGCGTTCTTGAGTCACTGGCGGCGAAGCCTCGCCGGAGATGGGGGCAAGCCATTTTTAAATCGTTTCTTTCCATGCACCGCCATAGGGTTAATGTCCAATTTCGATCGGAGATGGGAGGCAGCTGCCCCCTGTCCCCCCCCCCCCCACCAATCCGCCACCCATGTCTTGAACCACTCATTATTGTGAGCGAACACCATGGGCATGGGTGGCATTTAAACATGGAATTCCTCGGATGCAAAATACTGAAATAAACCGTTACATGTTTGTGCGCATTGCGTTTGCTAGTACTGCAAAACGTCTAAAGCGATAATAAGTGAGCGACACATGTATGCACAATCGTGAAGCGCCTTCAAGGTGCTTGCTATTTGTGAAATGAGACAGAGGTGGCGGTACGGGATCTCATAATAATATGGACACGACCGCGACCATTGCAACCAAACGGCATGGTCAGGCTTGGCATGGTTATCCAACAGGCTCGGTTTTTCGACCGAGCCCGGGAGCGCCATTTGACCCTACGTCCCCTATTCCGTTCTGACCGGCTGCCGGACTCCCCGCCCGAGGGCAAACAGCTGACTGTCCCGCCGCTTCCGCTGGGACCGGGCGAAGACGTTCGACCGCTCTGACGCCGGACCGCGGAAGGACCGCAGATCGACCGGCGACGGACGGCCGGCCAAGCTCGCACGAGCCGCTGCCGGCCGAGCCAAGCGCTTGTGGTATGATTGGGCATCCGCCTCGTCCGGCTGCGTCTCGACGACCCTTCGCCCGCCAGGCTCACACACGCGTCCCAACGTCTCCACGCTTTATTTCCGACTGCCGCCGACGCCGACTGCCCCCGAACGCCGCCGCACATGTCGGCCTGAAACCCGATCTGCGTCCGGGGTCGGCTCCTCAGCCCCGACGTTAAAATAACACTGTGATGGCTAAAACTAAATGATGGCGGGGACGGCCCTGCCTGAATCCAGGGTCGGCACACGTGGCGACAACAGGGCGGCCCCGCTCACCAACAAAGACCACAGCGCTGACTCGACTTGTTAGGCACAGCGGCGGCGTCGAGCTGCGTCGGCGAGTGGGAGTGGGGACGCGATTTGCGGACGCTTGCGGCCGACGCTGTGTCTGCCAGTCCTGCTGCTGACGCTGTGTATCAGCAGTTGTGTTCGAAATGAAAGTGTCTGACGGAATCGATACGCTTCAGTGTCATAAACCGGACCCTTTTATCCACGCGTAGTCCGTCATAATGCACGCGGCCGTGCGATTCTCATGTTGGTTGCCGTCCCAGTTAGCCGCAGGTTATGTTGCAGTTTGTGATGTCGTTGGCGTGCCGCTAACCTCGTTATGAATACCCCACGTCACATAGCCAGGATCTATGTGACGTGGGGTATCCGCCATCAGTGTTTAATTATATTGGGCAAAGCATTCTCGTTATTTTTGCGAGTTGTGCCGAAACTTTGAAAACATCAAATGTTGATTTGCAATGAACTTAGTGAAGATTTCTCCGAGCCGGGAGAGGTCTAAGCGCGTCCTCGCACCTGTTGTGAAACGAAACATGAGCCTTATGGTGCTAGGACAAATACTGAACTGAAAATTTTTCGCCGTTTCTCTAGCTGCCTTAGCAGTTTCGTTTCCAGTGGTCTTCAAGCCTTCACCGCCACGTCAACACCAGCAGTGCCGTTCTCCCTGTATCCGGCCGCCTCCCTGGAGTGGTTGGCATTAGTGGGTCTCCGAACATGACTGGCGCCGCCCGCATAGCTGTCGCGTCATCCTAACATCATCGGGCAGGCCCGCGGTCCGCTCGTCTCGCTCTTGATCGGCCGCCAGCAGTATTTGCCGGGACGCTTCGCCAATGCCCGTCGCTCAGAATCGCTCCCATTGCGCGCGCGCCCGACGCCCCGGCGGCGGCGGCCGCGCGCCGGCCGGCCGAGCTGGAGTCGGCTGCGGCTGGGCGTGGCGCTGTGGCGACCACGCTCCCCGGCGTCAGGGGCCAGCGACATCGGCTGGCCGTCACGGTGGCCCGCCGCAGTGACGTCACGTCCGACTGTTAGCTGGCGCCCGGTCACGGCGCCTCAGCGCCCCGTGCTGCGGTGTGGACACCGCCGCCCGGCGCTCCTCGCCGCGCCATCCTGCGCGCCCTCCGCCCGGACTGCCTGGGCATCCGTAGACAGCTGGCGGCACGCGCCGGCTCGCTGCGCGGCCGGCCGCCGTTTAGCGTCTTCCTCCGTCGCCGGTCGGCCGGCCTCATGCATAACTCAGCGCCCGCAAAGGTCACGCGTACGCTTATTTCCACGTGGCGGTCGCGGAGCGGCCTGTGCTTAATTTAATAACGTTAATGTCGGGCGACGGCCGGACGCCGCCGGCGCCGCGGGGACCGGTCCGACGAGGCGGACCGGACGCAGCGTGTCGCGCGCTTCGTGCGGCGCCGCGTGTCGCCGGTCCGCCGCCGCAGCAGCAGGCAGCTCTTCTGGGCGGCGCCTTCGGGCGTAGTCTGAACGAGGCCGGCCCTGGGCCGAGCGAGCTCGGCTCCAGCCACCAGAAAATAGCGCATTGGAGGGCGCGACCCAGCCTGGTCGCAACGCTTGTCGCGGGCGCAGAAGTTCGCAGCCATCTGGTGTTGGTCCCTGCTGTTTCCGCTGGCTTGTAGCTCATTCTGGACAGTGCGTGTACGTCTTTCATGCGTAAAATACCGACTGGAGGGCCCCTGGTTGTCCTGCGGTCTGCTAACGTGGCTGCTGACGCTGCGTGAACGAGGCTAGACAGGGGCGAAGGACCATTCATGAAATGGTAAGGGCAAGTACGTTTCTCCCCATAGGGCTAGTGTTAAATCTCCCATAAAGTAGGGAACCAGAGCCCCCGCTGCCGTTCTAGCGCCTATGACGCAAGAATAACAGCAGCCCCCCCCCCCGCCATTGTCTGACGCCGTTGTCTGTCCTGTAACGATCTTGTCATGGTAGATAGATAAAAGCGGGTCGGACCGAGAGGCAGACGATGGCGCGACGCCATGGGGCTGTGTTGTCCCCGCTGGCAGATCCGGCTGGGGATGGTCATGTGACGGCACGTGCCGGCCGGTCACGGCAGCCGTCTCGGCCGCCATTTGGCCACGTGACAGTCGATGGTCACGGGGTCGCGGGACAGACAGGTCACGTGACGCAGTCACGTTGCAGACGGCGGTCACGCGAGGCCGGGTCACACGACTCGCGGGCCGCGGCGTGACGCGCTGCCAGGTGGCGCGGCGGACTGGTGAGGCCGTCACGCGCCGCGTGACGGGCCAGTGAGGGGGGAGGCTGATCCGCACGGAGGCGCTGCGGCGTGTTTGCGACGCCTGGGGTCACCTGTCTGTACGCACCCTCGTCTTGTTTTCCGTTGTTTTGCGGCACGGCGCGCCTCGTGGAGGGTGGTGGAGGCCGCCTCCGCTTCGCCGCCCCCTCCCGCTCTGTTGTGTTGGCGCGCAGCCGGCGGAAATGGCGTCAATAGCGCCTCATTGGAGGGGACTGTCATTCATTGATGGCCTTACGGGGATGGGAACTGCCTTTATGGAAATGTTTGAGGAGAAAATATCCCCGGTTGGAGTGCTGTCGTGGCCTCTGTTCGCATGACAGAAACTGTTTTTTTTCCACGTTCCTTTTTTGCCGCAATTTGCCATCATTCACTGCGGGACTGGGATCCATTATTGTGCTAACTCCGAGTAGAGCTTATCAAACTTCTGAAGAAAAAATCAGCGGAAGCATATCTGATGCACTTTGCACGTGCTCGTCAGCGGCGTGCAAAGGAGCCTGCGTTCACAGACGGCACCTCTGCTGAAAAGCAGCGTGCAGTGCTCCACCGCGACCGTGAGCCGGCTTCGCCCGTTCACCGTCGGCGCGCGCCCGCGACCTCCCCTCGAGCGTGCCTGGCGGCGCCCCTGGCCACAGGCGCGCCTGCGCCGCCCGCCGCCGCCCGCGCCTGATCATCAAGCAGTCAACTGGACCTGTTTCAGAACCTCCTGACGACGCCGACGCCGACGCCGCAGGTGTTTGGATGGCTGTGGCTGGCCGGGCCCAAGTCGCGCGTGTGGCGGCGCGCCTACTTCTGGCTGCGCCACGACTGCCTCTACTACACCATGGAGGCGCTGGACGTGAGTAGCGCCGCTGAACAACGGAAGGAGGGTGAAGGGGGAGGGGGGAGGGCAACAGAGTACGGGGGACATCGTGGCATGAGGTGGACCACTGGGGAGCACTGAGCCGGGGCACAGGAACACGAGGGATCAAACTGGAGCGAGGGTTGATCCAAAGGACATTCTGGAGAGGGAGAGAGAGCTTTAAAGATGACAAAGGATGGGATAAGGTGTTCCACATTTTTGAAGCGTGACTTGAAATTGCAGAATGTCCGTGGGCATGGGGATGGGAAATCCTCTTTGGTTGGGAGGGGAAGGGCGAGAAGCATTTTGGGACAATTGTTTCCAGTCACCACCCACAGGGTCGGTGCTAAGTTTCGAAAAAAGTTGGGGCTGAAACCCCCCCGGCCTATGACTCCCGCACCTGTGCCCATTGGTGTAAAATTTGAACCAATTTTGGTATGGAAAAATAAATTCATCGAACCCTACAATGTACAGTTGGTAACGTATTTACCGCACTTTATTTTATACAGCAAGAAAACACACGAATGAGTCAAAATGTTGGTATGGAATTCCATACCAATAATTTCCTTTGGAATCCATACCAAAGGTACACAGAGTACACCCCTGGAAATCTGTCGCATGTTTTTTTTTGGGGAGGGGCATTTTCCCCTGTTTACTCATGGCGAAACTCGTGGGTGGAGCATCGGAACACAGCTGAACCAGACGCTCAGAGCGTGGGAGGGTAGAATGACGGAGCGCTTAACGCGGCGGGCGGGGACATCGCAGCAGGAGGAATGTGACCGTGACGCATATGAATGGTACGCGCTGCGGTGCGCCGATAAGGCGTGCTGGCGCTTTGCGGTACAGCGCACCGTCCCTGCCGTTGGACTTTCGCTGGACGGTACCGCCCGATCCGAAACGGACAGTCACCAGCTGGGCGAGGTCTGGGCACCGGACCGGTTTCAGTCTCGTACAGCGCGCGCGGTCCGGTCTGGGGCACCGGACGATGCCCATCATGCACCAAACACGGGGGCGTGACCGATACCATCTCTCCCCGCCTCATTACGAGCGCCCGTTCTTTTTCCGCCGAGCAAAACTGCCGCGCGGGCGTCCGCTGCGGTGGTTCCCGCGGCCGCCGTACGGCGGCGCTGCCGTCGTCGGCGCACTTCCGTCGTCGCGCGACGCTGCGATCGCAGCGGCTTTCAGGCTCAGGAATCATGGACCGATGCATGATGCCGGACTGCGCTCGGGTGCCGTGCTGGGACAGAACAGTGTGGACAGGCTATTAGGTTTTAGGCGACTCCGCTGGAACTCGCCTTGTGACCCCGTGACCCGGATTTGTGGACACCGATTTTGCTTTCACTTTTTACGACGAAAATCACGTGACAAACAGTAAGGAATTTGAACAGCCGTACACGCGTTATCTTAACCCTTAAAGGAATATGTAATTAGAACGTATGCTTTGCACTCCATTAAGTGTAATATTGGCTATATTTTTATTATCCCATTTTTATATTTTTATTTATTATTTATTATTATTCTGGTCTGGTTGGCAGGGCCCGCCGGAGCGCGACCCGGCCAATTTCGCGCTGTTCGCGCGGCTCGAGGAGTACGCTGTGTACGGCTGCTCGGACGCGCGGCGCGACTTCAAGGCGCCCTGCGACG
This sequence comes from Capitulum mitella, assembly GCA_030062745.1. Taxonomy (NCBI): domain Eukaryota; kingdom Metazoa; phylum Arthropoda; class Thecostraca; order Pollicipedomorpha; family Pollicipedidae; genus Capitulum; species Capitulum mitella. Next base: position 2,274,272 of record CP099849.1, on the reverse strand, counting down.
AGGCGGTGATCCTGCGCGCCGGCCGCCAGCTGCGCTGCCTCGCCTGCGACGACTCGGCCGCGCGCCGCTGCTGGCAGACCGCGCTCCGCGTGGCCAAGGTGAGGCGGCTGGGACAGATGACCAGCTGGGACAGTTGGCTGGCTTGGGCAGGTGGCCGGCTGGGGCAGATGACCGGCTGGGGCAGATGACCGGCTGGGGCAGATGACCGGCTGGGGCAGATGTCGGCGGGTTAGTGCGTCTGCCGTGCTGTTGCTCTGGAGGGAGGAGCGTTCCTGCCTCGTTCGTGTGACGTCTGCCGTGCTGTTGCTCTGGAGGGAGGAGCGTTCCTGCCTCGTTCGTGTGACGTCTGCCGTGCTGTTGCTCTGGAGGGAGGAGCGTTCCTGCCTCGTTCGTGTGATGTCTGCCGTGCTGTTGCTCTGGAGGGAGGAGCGTTCCTGCCTCGTTCGTGTGACGTCTGCCGTGCTGTTGCTCTGGAGGGAGGAGCGTTCCTGCCTCGTTCGTGTGATGTCTGCCGTGCTGTTGCTCTGGAGGAGGGCGTTTCGTTCGTGTGACGTCTGCCGTGCTGTTGCTCTGGGGGAGGAGCGTTCCTGCCTCGTTCGTGTGACGTCTGTCGTGCTGTTGCTCTGGAGGGAGGAGCGTTCCTGCCTCGTTCGTGTGACGTCTGCCGTGCTGTTGCTCTGGAGGGAGGAGCGTTCCTGCCTCGTTCGTGTGACGTCTGCCGTGCTGTTGCTCTGGAGGGAGGAGCGTTCCTGCCTCGTTCGTGTGACGTCTGCCGTGCTGTTGCTCTGGAGGGAGGAGCGTTCCTGCCTCGTTCGTGTGACGTCTGCCGTGCTGTTGCTCTGGAGGGAGGAGCGTTCCTGCTTCGTTTGCTGCTGTCTGCCGTGCTGTTGCTCTGGAGGGAGGAGCGTTCCTGCCTCGTTCGTGTGACGTCTGCCGTGCTGTTGCTCTGGAGGGAGGAGCGTTCCTGCCTCGTTCGTGTGACGTCTGCCGTGCTGTTGCTCTGGAGGGAGGAGCGTTCCTGCCTCGTTCGCGTGACGTCTGCCGTGCTGTTGCTCTGGAGGGAGGAGCGTTTGAGCGTTCCTGCCTCGTTCGCGTGACGTCTGCCGTGCTGTTGCTCTGGAGGGAGGAGCGTTCCTGCCTCGTTCGTGTGACGTCTGCCGTGCTGTTGCTCTGGAGGGAAGAGCGTTCCTGCCTCGTTCGCGTGACGTCTGCGTGCTGTTGCTTGGGGAGCGTTCCTGCCTCGTTCGTGTGACGTCTGCCGTGCTGTTGCTCTGGAGGGAGGAGCGTTCCTGCCTCGTTCGTGTGACGTCTGCCGTGCTGTTTTTGGCTTAGGGAGGAGCGTTCCTGCCTCGTTCGTGTGACGTCTGCCGTGCTGTTGCTCTGGAGGGAGGAGCGTTCCTGCCTCGTTCGCGTGACGTCTGCCGTGCTGTTGCTCTGGAGGGAGGAGCGTTCCTGCCTCGTTCGTGTGACGTCTGTCGTGCTGTTGCTCTGGAGGGAGGAGCGTTCCTGCCTCGTTCGTGTGACGTCTGCCGCGCTGTTGCTCTGGGGGGAGGAGCGTTCCTGCCTCGTTCGTGTGACGTCTGCCGTGCGAGAATTAACTTAGTCGCCGTCTGGCCCGTAGCAGGATGCTTGCTTTGCCCGTTAATGTCCTCGATTAGCCGTTATGCCCCATCATGCTTGTCCTTGAGCTGGCTGTCCAACCCTCTCACCTCTCAGCATCCCTCATGAGCCGCCTCTGCCCGCAGTACGGGAAGCAGCTGCACGAAAACTACAACTTCCAGCGGATCCAGCACGAGAACGACCAGGGGAGCAGCCCGCGCGAGCGCTACTGCTACTCGGCCAGCCCCAAGATGGCGATCCCGCGGTCGCGCACGCTCTCAAACGCCGGGCTGCAGGCGGGGGGCAGCCTGCCGCGCACCTCCTCCGTCCGCATAGCCGACTATGACTCGGTGCGCGTCCCCAACGTGAGTCGACCGGTGCCGCGTCGGACCCGGTCAGACCCTGCCAGACCCGGCCGGATCCGGTCGTACCCGGTCGGACCCCGCCAGGCCCGGCCGGATCCGGTCATGCCCGGTCGGTCCCGACCAAACCCGGCCAGATCCGGTCAGACTCGCCGGGAACCTGTGCTTAAGGGAAGGCAAGAGAGGGATACGTTATTATCTACAAATTGATATTTATTGTGCGTTAATTCTGAAAGCTCTGTGTGCAGAGAGTCTCAGAACGATTTCCCGCGCATTATCTGTGTGTCTTAGTTATCCGTGTGTGTTGTCCGCTGCAGCGCGTCGAAACGATCAGCCGCGGGCCAATGAAAATGTGCGAAATTCCCGTAATGCGTCATCAGAAATGGATGATGTCGGAATAGTTTTTATTACATTTTGTGTTGTTACGGGAAAATGCTGGTGAAAGCCTGGTCAGCCATTTTTTCCGACCAGCTAAATTCATGCATGAAAAATCTGCTAAGACGGAGGACTTCCGTTAGATGGTTGCATCACGTCCTGGCCCTGGCTGGAAAGAGAGCGCGCACATAGCGCGTCACGTGGCGGCCACGTTGTCGTGCTGGCAGTCGCGGTGCGCTGGCTGTCTCGCTGCCCTCCGTAAATCACCGGCCGCGTCTCCGGCGACAAATAAACACGACCCCCGGCCGCGGCGCGTATCGGCGCGCCCCGTCCGGCACCGCCCCCAAGCCGGCGCCGCCCCCAGGTCGGCACCCTCTAGCGCGCCCCCAGGTCGGCGCCCCCCCTTACGAGGTCGACATTGGCCGTGACCGCCGGCCGTGTTCTTTTCCGCAGCAGAGTATGCGCTCGCTGGTGGCGATGGACTTCACGGGCGGCTGCGGCCGCGTCGTCAGTGACCCGGCCGAGGCCAAGGCGATCGAGCTCGCTGAGGGACACCACCTGCGTCGAACCAACGCCCTCAAGCGGCTGGCTGGTAAGACTGGCCTCCGAGGGGGGATCGCCAGGGATCGGCTGTCACTCCTTGCGCGGTCAACTTGACGAGAGGAGAAGGAAAGCGGGTCGCATGGGAAGCACGAGGCTAGAAACACACTCGCCAGCTTCCTCGGCTGTCGTTTGCCTGATCAAGACTTGCCACGACGTAATTTCTCCGTGATGACCACGGAGAAATTCGCATGGAAGCCCCTGCCGGCGAGAATTAATCGCCAGAATCGCGAAAAAGGCGCTGGAAGCCCAAACAACATCATTTAGCAGTGATTTCACGGTTTGATCAGGCTGTCTTGTGCTGTTCGCCGTTGCACCTGACGGTTTTCCAGCGTTTTTTTCAAGTGGTATGAGATGCCGGCACGATATAGACTGATGAGCCAGAGTTATTGCGGTGCTCAGGTGGCTTCGGAGATCATCCGTGTGGAAGATTCCCAACGGGGATGTTGTGATTTTCCTGGGACTTGGAATGTAGTGCGTTCGGTTGGTTGGCGGTGACAATCCGGTATTCATGGCGATTTCTTGCAGAAAAAGCGTGATATTTCCCAGCGAGTGTGGTTTGATTGGTTTTGCTGCCGCTGGATTTTGTGATCATTAAATATGCCGATCAAACCCACTTCGTTCATTGCGCAACCGCCTGTAATTTGTCAGACGCCGGACAGGGAAGGTCGCCCAGAAAATGTCTGACCTCTGAGTGATTGTGTTCAGTTCGCCATGCACGGTCCCTGCATTTCGTATCTCCAGCGCTCTGGCGTAGTTGACGAAGAACGTCTAAAGTGACACCCCCCCCCGGCGCCTGCACCGAGCGCGATTGGTACGTGGATTAAACGAGCCGGCAGCGACCATTTGGTTGCGTCCATCCATCCTGCTGTGATGACTGGGGGCCGCTGTCGTCTGGCCGTCGCCGCCTCTGACAGTGATGAGTTCCTCGGCCCCGCCAACGGTCAAACACACCGGCCGCCGGATGTGGGTGTCCGTCGGGGGGGGGGGCTGGTCGGGGGACGCTAACCCGCGTTCCGTTTGCAGAAATGGCCTCCGGCGCTCCGACGCGCAGCCTGGAGGGGGCGATTCACACGACGATGCCCTGGTTCCATGGCAACCTGAACCGGGACGAGGCCTCGCAGCTGCTGCACAAGCACAACACTCGTGACGGGTGAGTGTCGGCGGCGCGGAATGGCCTGGCACGGCCGCCAGGCCCGGTTGCGAGCCGGTTGGCGATGAGCCGGTGGACGGCCTCGCAGTGGCGGAGGCCCTGTTCAGTCGGTCAGCGTATCAGCAGGCTATCTCTCGGGCTCTTTTGAATTGGACGGCAGAAGCATGATGCCCAGAGTCCAGGGGCGCAGCCAAGATTTTTTCACCGGGGGGGGGGAGCTGAGTGTGAAATGAAATCATCCGAAAACCGTTTACTGGGAAGACGATGTGCAAAGGTTTTCACAAAAAATGTAGGCCTAAGGGGGACCGGGCCCCCGGCATCTCCCCTTTGGCTGCGCCGGTGCCAAAGTCCATTATTCTATACCGCCTCTAATTTCTCCTTTTGATAATATTTGTGGTTAAACGATGGTGGTAGGCTAAGATGGGACGTGTCCGACTGGTTTACATGTCCTTTTTACTCTGGAGGGACGATGTTTTATTAATGGTATTTTGGTAAGGGGTCGCGGGCAAAATTCGTATAAAAATGTTCACTAGGCAGGAAAATGTTGTTTCGTTTCGCTGTAGGTGCCTTGGTTATTTGCGCGTGCTCGTCTGTCTGCAAACGTCTGCAAACGATAGGAGTATGTCTTTGATTTTGGCATCAGTCAGCAGCCGATATATTTAGCATACCATTTAGATATTAGTTACATGACATTTACTCCAGACTGAGTACTGAACAGCCTTCTTTGTATTGTTGAGAACGACGCCTTTTGTGGCAAGTACAGCGCCTTTGGTTTTTATTTGTGATGTGTGGTTTAATTCATTCCACACGTGTAATAACCTTGTTTTCACGGTTCGACGCGTCTGTACACTTTGGCGTCTCGTAAGATCTTGATGCCAGCTTGCAAAATCAAGATGCAAGCATGGCTAGCTTCGATCAAAGGTTTAAGGATATTTATTTGCTTCATGGACCAGCAACCTCATTGACTCAGATAATCTCGATGACGTCAGTCAGATGTGGTCTGTCACCATTCAAATGTGGCCTGTTACGGGAGGCATTAGGTTAATGGATGTAACATGATGTGGCGTTTGTTTTCATTCGCCATAAATGCCATCTGAAATGTCATCTTCCAAAAGGGTGCGGCACAGAGTAGAAACAACTGCCCCCCCCCCCTCTGTCATGCTCACCGCTTGTGTGGCGTCTCCAGTTTTGTTGGTTATTTTCGAAAATGTGTCTCCCGTTTGTGTGACTGTTGGCGGTTCGGGAGAGGCAAGAATTTTAAAAACTGAGAGAAAATTCCGAATTTCCGGTTTCTCGCGCACGGCGCTGTGCGTTCGTGGCCTGGATGCTGACGCTGACCTCGCCTCCTTTCGCAGGGTGTTTTTGGTGCGAGAGAGTCGCAGCAACCCCGTGGCGTTCGTGTTGTCCTTCGTGTTCCGCACGAAGCTGTACCATGCACAGATCATGCCGGTGAGTGAACACGTGCCACACCCCGCGGCCGCCGATGCGCCGAGGAGGAGGGGAGAGCTGACAGAATACCGACCTTGTGTCTACTGTGGAGTTGGGGAATCTCCAGAGTTCAAGACGCTGGGATCTGGCTTTTGACCTTCCCTGTTGGTCTGGCGAGCTGTGAGGGGAGGGGCAGGTTTCGCGTGGGATTTCAGGGCAGGGGTGTAACTTGATGTACCTTTGGTACGGATACTATACCAAGGAAAATTATTGGTATGGAATTCCATGCCAATGTTTTGACCCATTCATAAGTTTTCTTGTTTTATAAAGCGAAGTTCCGGCAATACGTGGTCATTATCACATTTCAAAGTCCGATGAATTTATTTTTCCACACCAGAATCTGTCCCAATTCTACACCCATGTTCTGGGGTCATTGTCACCATTAAGGACAGCCTGCCAGGCTAGTTTACCGTGGATGATACGGAGAAGTTTTAGAGCTTGCGGTTTGTTGGTGTTTCGTAATGAACTGTGGAGACGAGATGAGTCTTTCGTACTCTGGTTTCGAGGCAGTTTGCCCAGACCCTGACAGATGACCTCACTTGTTTGTGGAATTTAGAAGATTGCGTCGGGTTGTCCTAGTAATACAAGACAACCATTAGTTGTGAAATGTGGGCAGTGATGTTGTCGATGAGTATGTCATGCGAGATGTGTGGCTAACTTTATGCTGATGAGCCACGTGGCTGATGCACCTGCAGACATGTCAATCTAAATCCTGCCGTCTGCTGAGGTGATGGACAAAGTCGATACGCATTGCAGCGCTTATCGTGCATTATGCAAGGCACAATGCAGTGACCATTCTTGATTGGATTAATTTGAATTTCGGCTCTTTGCCAACTGGGCTGAGATGCATCACTCTGAAGTTTCTCGACCTTTGTTGGTCGGTCGCTTTGTCCTGGCCCAGTCACCGGCCACGTGACGCTCATTCAAAGCGTCCTCTCTCGCCGCAGGTGAAGGACACCAGCCAGAACCCGGTCACGTGCTACTACTCGCTGGACGGCGGCAAGACGCGCTTCTACGACTTGCTGCAGCTGGTCGAGTTCTACCAGCTGAATGCGGGCGTGCTGCCCACGCGGCTCATCTTCTTCATCACGCAGGCGCAGCCGTCGCCGGCCGTGCTGCGGCACGTGGCGCAGAGCTTTTAACGCGCGCCGGCCCGCTCCGGCGCGAGGCACCGTCATCACGTAGTCGCAGACCACTGACGCGGTTTTAGTTACTCGCCGGCGCGGCGGCGGCCGCCGTCAGCGCGCGGCCGCCGCGCCGGCCCGCTCTGAGCGGCCCTCTCGCGTTCGCGCACCACTGCAATAGATGTTTTGTCGGTGCCGCGGCGCGCCGCGCCCCCGCGCGCCTCTGAACCATGCGTAGATGTAGCCTAGATCGGACCAAAGAGCGTGGCCTGGCCGGACGCCGCCGTTTCGGGCGCGGCTCGCGGCGCGCGCGTTGTACATACGCTGGGCGGTCCCGGCCGCGGGGCGGGCGCACGGTGTGCGTCTGCGTTGTACCTGGGGTGGCACGGTGTGCGCACACGCTCGCGGCGTCGGCGGCTGCGCCGGCCGGGCCGGAGCGCGCGCAGAGTCGCCGACGGGAATACAGGGTCGGTAGCGCGGCGAACGGCGCCGCTGCTGCCATCTGTCGGCGACAGCTGCAGGCTGGGGCCGTCTTCTAGTCACCAGCTGTCGGGGCAGTCGTTGGTTTGTACCGCCGGTTTTTAAGCCGTTTCGTGCACGTCGCGGGAAGTGGAGGCATGGATACCTGCGGGCTGAGGGTCCCCAATAGCGCGCCGTTTCGGTGGCTCGCGTCCGCGGCCTTGCCGAAGCCGAAAGGCCCGGCGGCTTCGCACTCGAGGCGCGTCCAGCAAGCTCTCGTGGCCAGCTTGCGTAGGGAGTCTCCGCGTAGGCCCCTCCCGCGAACGCTCCAGATGCTTGTGTCCCCTCTTTGCCTCGCAAAACTGTTTGTTCTGTTCCCTTCCGTCCCTGGCCGGCGGGCCGGGGGCCGGCGCCCCTGTCGGGGGGGAGGGGAGGGAGGAGGGGAGGAGGGGATCGCGGCGGCGGCGGTTCGCCGTCCGATCTCACCGGCCGACCCAGCCGTGACCCAGTATTCGGTTTGTGTTAGAGGATTAGGACGTGGCGGCCCTGCGCACGTGACTCGGTCTCTTTGGTCATATCGCGGCAAACGTCGGCACGAAGCTGTTGTGTGTCTCTCGATCAATTCTCATCATTTTCGCTGCCTTCGTGTTCTTTGCGGTTGGTTGAAACGCGTTCTTATCGTTTTCACATTGTGTTGTTTCCAGCCACCAAATACGTAAATACCAGTGAATGAAAATATAAGCTGCGCCAACACAACTCCTTTCGCTTTGTTGTGAAAATGAATGCTGACATGGTTGTGAGACTATATCGTGCGGAAGAGGGCTTCGAAAAAAAAACAGGACGTTGAATGCCAACGTTTTTTAATCGATAACGATGAGCCCGATCCTGGATCAGGACTTTTTTTGTGACGTTGTTTTGCGTTAGCATATATATGTATATGAAATCACGGTGTTAGGATGGGAAGGTAAAGTCCAGGGGCGCGGGAACGCCTCTGCAGTTCAAGGTGGTGGTGGCGGAGGCAAGTAAACATTTTGGGTCATTTTCAGAAGCGACGGAACTTCTGTTGAGATTGGGGGGGTGGGCAAGCATGACGTTTTGCCTCGTTTCTTCCCATGTACCGCCATAGGGTTACTGTTGCATGCTTTTCGAACTTGGGGTAGGGAGAGGGGCAGATGCTCCCATGTCCTCCCTCCACCGGTTCCAACGGCCCCGGTCATTTTCTGTCCAGTCAGCGTCCAGAGGGTCAGTGCTAAATAAAGCTGAGGGGGTAGTAGCTGCCTCTCTCACGATTTCCGTGTCTCTGGTGAAGTTGATAACTAGTTTGTGGTGTGTTAGATTTCGTTGCATCAGCTGTTACGTTGACGTATAGCATGTGCATTTTCTTGTCCACCAGGCTACGTCAAAAGCTGAAAAATGCAATTTCGTTAAAAAGGAAAACGTCATGCGGAATGATACAAGCGTTCCAAAAATGTGGATTGTGATAAATGGATACTTTCTGTTCGGTTGCTTTGATCTGCACTGAACTTTTCACTGAACCGGCAGTAATGACAGTGAGTAAATCTTTATCCAGCTTCTCCGGGCAATGTCACACTTATATCTACAAAAAAGTATGATAGCTAGTCGCCGAAATCTTTTTGTCTAAAACAGGCTTCTTCCATCAAAACGATGGTAGACTTGAATTTCGTATCAGGGACTCAAGAGTCGTTTTTGGAGAAATCGAAGTACCTACATAAAAAGGAGCGGTGGAACCTCTGGAGATCGGAGCCGGGGCGTCGATTTCTGTAAATGATTGGAGGGTCGAGCCGAGGGCCCGACAAACTAACCTCCCCTCAAATGTGGGTTTCTCATGGGATTTAACCCACTTTATTTTGACCAATGGAAATTTGTTTTTTTGTTGCGATTTTTCAAATAAAAAATTGCACTTACCCCCATGTATACAGGTGCGCATACGAAAAGAAGAAGGGAGATAGACAGATACCTTGCTTTAGACTTTATTCTTTACTTCCAGCCGTTCTCTTATGTATTACGGCCGTCTTGAGGGGCCCAAATGGACTTTGGGTGGGCCAGGACCCTCTCAAAAGAATGCAAATCGACATCCCTGACTTGGGCAGGGACGTATCCAGAGGGAGTCCATGGGGCCATGGCCCCTCACTGAACCAAGCGGTCTACACTAGATATGTAGCAATTTTGCACGAATACGGAATAGTGATCACATAAGGGAGAGTGGGGTAAAGCGCACACCTTAAGGAAAAACGGCAATATCATGTGTGGTCGCAATGCTGCAAAGAAACGGAGGGTATGGTAAGAAGCTCTGATAAATTGGTTAGCTCTTGTGAAACACCTGTTTTGAAGGAGTGATTCTAAAATAGATTAAAATCGTTTTTCCCAAAGCGGTTCAAAATGGCGCTTTACCCCCTATCTGGGGTACAGCGCCCGCTGGTGTGGGGCAAAACGCCCCCCAACCAAAACTCCGCCATAACCGCGAGATTCTGTACCTTACCCCGATATTATTTCTTCAAAAGGGTGAATGAGCAGTCACCATCTGTGTTGTTACTCCAAGCACACGTTTGCCAGCAAAACCAAGGAGTTATGAGCCCGATGCGTAAGAAGTAGCACATCAGTAACTCTAGCCATCTCAAAACGGAAAGCTCACCTAACTTGGTGCTGTTCGTTATTGAAAGCGGGAGAATTTAGTTATGGTTTTATTTTGATTGCCAAAATTTACTGCTATTGACGTCGCGTTGGCAACACGAGAAAGACAAACTTGGTCTGTGTTGGCAAAATTGCATGCCTTTAAGTCATCCAAACGTAACAGTGTGTATTCCTTGACAAAAGGTCTATCAGCAGGCATTTCTTGCAAAGTGAACTTGCTAGAATACATACGTGCACGTAGAAACAAGACCTGTACCCTCCACCTGCAGGAAACGGAATACCCAAAGGCTCTTCGCTCGCTACAACCTGCGACGACAAGAACTCAATATCGCGTTCCTCAGAAATGTACCAACGTATCTACCAAACAGAATCGTGGCTTCCCACTACCATCCGCCAGTCTACAATGGTATATCGCCGAAGAAGGACTGTCATATAGAACGAAGAAATGTTAAGTTTTAGAACAAAATCGACCTTGCTGTTTACACGAGTGACTTCCACTGGTGGTTACGGCTGCTTTTGCAGGTTTAACGGCAGAAGTAACAGACATACGACTTCTGTTTTTCGTCTGCATCTGTGCACGGCTCGCAAACCCAGGAGCTGCATTCCATGCACTCCAGCGCTCTCAAGAACGCCTAAAGAGCATGCCACAGACGAAGCAAGTGATATCGTCACTCTTATCGTTGCGCACTGTGCTTTTCTTGGCTTTCTTCTTCACTGCTGGCACTTTCTTCTTCTCGAGACGCCTCTTGTATGGTAAGTACGTGAGGAGTTCGGCCTTCTCCGCCTTCCTCGTTCTCGTTCTGACCGCTGCTTTGACTGGCGAAAAGATATCAAGCCTGAAGCCTGAAGCTGAGGTGCTAGGCATAGCCGTTGACGTACAGAACCCCGGGGCCTGCTCACAGGTCCTCTTCTCTGCACTGTTCGTAGTCGCCGAGTCTTCCACGGAATGCGCTGTTGCCTCCGCTTGCTGTCCTATGACGATAAAATTGGTGCTGTTGGAAGCGTCCTGCTCTGTCTGGACGGTAAAAGACGTCCTAGTTTGCTGCTCACAGACACCCGTGGGACCATCCGGACGGTGGGGATTTTCATCTTCAGTTATCATGGACGGAGCGGAGTCTTCGTCGGTGAAGATGCTAGTGTCCAGGGGCCACAAACCCGTACGCCGGAACCCGTTGATAGCTTCCTCGATGGTGGCAGCTTTGCTGTAGGCAGCGCAGATTTCCGCGACCTGGTAGTCCGTAACGCGCTTGCCAGGATGGCAGTGCATCCAACAGTCTGCAGCAGTGCTGAAGGCACTTTTCAGTGCCTTGTAGATACTTGCGTCTAATGGCTGCATGCCATGAGTGCAGTGAGGCGGAAGATTAATCATTACGATTCCGTGCTCTCTGGCATAGTCGGCAGCGGCTAGTGACTTGTGGCTCTGGTGTCCATCTGTAATGAGGATGTGTTTTTTCTCTTCACTGGGTTTCACGACGCTTGCGAAGTGTTTCAGCCACATCAAGAACGAATCGCAATCCATCCCGCCGGAGGGTGTTGCTGTGGCTAGTGAACCAGGCGGAACACCTTTTGAGAGTGTTTCTACCATCCTCTTGCGCTGATAAATCAGCACTGGTGGGACGTACTGGCCGCACGCATTGACGGCACATACGACTGTCACCGTCTTACCTTTCTCTGCGCTAGTTACCTTGCCCACTCGGCGTTGTCCGCTGGTAGCCAACACAGAGTCTGGTTGCTGTACCGTCGTCAGTCCTGTCTCATCAGCGTTCCATATTCGCATCGGGTTCGCCTTGCACGCGTCGAGCTGCTCTCCGTAGATGTCAAAGAAGCGTTTCACTTGTGGGCGGTTGAATCCTACAACTGGTCTATCCTATCCTATCCTACTAATCCTACAACTACAACGAGCCAAACTGGTCGCCTCAGGCTTCCGGATAGAAAGATCAGGATGTCGTGGAAGGAAACAACGTAGCCAGTCTCGCCCGGCCATCTTCTGCTCCATGTTAAATCGGTGAGTGATGCCTTCCATCTGGGCGAGCTCATAAGCAAGGCGCCGGACATCGGTAGTCGTTAGGCCAAAGAATGCCTTCTCCATGTCCAAAATGTAATTTTTAAGCTTCTCCTCAAATGCTTCATTGATGTCTGGCCTGAAACGTCCCAGCTTCGGACGTCCTGGAGATCGAACAACCTTGTCTCTACGGCGGCGGAGCCGGGTCGACTCGCTTTTCGGCTTTTCACCATTTCCTAGAGCAGTCAACGCAGCTTGTAGACTTTCAGTACTATGGCTTGCCCACGTAGTCTTCCTTACGTATTTTCGAGGCATGATATCTGCAACAGTACACCCGTGACAACACTGAAAGTTGGTGCATCAGTACAAATCAGCGCAGCCCTTATACGTATCATAATATGCGAGGGGAGGGGCAGTATCATCCTGTACTAGGGTGAAGGTAATAGCTCTCACCAGTCTGCGTCACGTCATGCCTTATTTTATTAGTAAAAAAGACCATACTTTGAAGCGGGGGAGGGGGAAACAGTGACTGACCTTCTACCCCTCGGTCAGTTTTGTCATAGGTACTTTCGTTCCACTGCCAACCAAGCACCGATTCTAACTCTTGACTTCCGGAATGCATAGATGCAAGGATGTTTTTTATTTGCATGAATGTGGGGTAAGGCGCCCATCTAAGTGCGGTTAAAACGCCCACTGGGCTCTGTACCCCAACCCTGGGGGTGGGCGCTTTGTCTGCAGGAGCCATTTGCAATTATTTCAAACGTAGCGGGATGACGAGACAATCACGACGCAAATAGATCATACCATACACATGCTCTTACAGAAGGCTTTTTGCCACCGTATGTTTCTATGCGTAAGCTAACGGCCAGATACACACAGACGTAATCTTAATGTCTGTATTTCTCAGATCGTAACGTACGAAAACAAACATCGCTTCGCCGTACCTAGCTCGAACTCACCAGGTGCACCAAAATCCAACCCGTCGCCTTTCCGAAAGGCTTCTGCTTACCAAGAATTCTAAAATGGGGTTACGTCGTTTATTTCGCCGCTAGATGGTGATGGGCGCTTTACCGAAGTGGGCTCCTTACCTCACTCTCCCCTATATGCTGCGGAAACAGGCATGATATAAATGTCTTTGTGTGAAATATGAGTTGAGTTACATAAAATTACTGCTTTTCCTATAAATTTCGTCATATGCCAGCGGCATATGACAAAATTTGATATTTGGCCCCTCATTGAGGGCAATCCTGGCTACGTGCCTGGATCGGGGGCAAGTGATTTTCTTCGTTTCTTCCCATACAACGTTATAGGGTTAATGTTCAGTTTCGATGGGAGATGGGGAGAGCTGCCCCCTGCCACCCTATTCCGCCGTCCCTGCTGTACATAAACATCCGTGAGTCCCGACACGATGGAGACTGGCTGATGGGTCATGTCATTACTTCCAGCTGCGGCTGCGGGTTTAATACATATCCTTTGGCACGGAGTAGCGCTTAAGGACCATTCCATCGCTTTATTATATTTTTCCCCCAGTCCCTTCAGTTATTTATTCGATCTCCCCTTCTTTGACGTTTTTATTGCTTTGCGGCCTATCAATCAGATCTCTGACGCAATTTAAGGCAGTAACGTAGCGCCATGATTGGAACCGCGCCACTTTGCGCTTAGCCTCATTGTCGGCCGCCAGTTCGCGATTGCTCGTGTTGGGTGCCGTCAAAACCGTCAAAGCCGTGCGTGATCCCGAGCCGACACGCGTCGCGGGCGGACGTGTGCTCTTACCCTTTCATGAGGGATTCGTGAGAGGCGCAGAACTGTTGTGTAAGACGCTGACGACGGCAGCATCTACCATTGCCGGCTGTCCTCGGCTTCGCAAAGATTGAGCAGGCTCAGGAATTAGAAACAAGAATGCCGAACATCAAGGTTTTCTCTGGAAGCTCGCATCCAGACTTTGCAGCAAAAGTAGTAGATCGCCTGGGCATTGAGCTTGGTCGCGTAGTTACCAAGAAATTCAGCAACTTAGAAACTTGTGTGGAAATTGGGGAGTCTGTTCGAGGTGAAGATGTGTATATTGTGCAGAGTGGCTGTGGTGAGATCAATGATAATCTGATGGAACTCTTGATCATGATAAATGCCTGCAAGATAGCATCTGCAGCTCGAGTGACTGCTGTGGTACCATGTTTCCCATATGCCAGGCAGGACAAAAAGGACAAGTCAAGAGCCCCAGTGTCTGCAAAGCTTGTGGCCAACATGTTGACTGTGGCTGGCATGGATCACATCATCACAATGGATCTTCATGCATCCCAGATCCAAGGGTTCTTTGATCTGCCTGTGGATAATCTGTATGCTGAGCCAGCAGTTCTGAAATGGATCAAAGAAAACATCACAGACTGGAAGTCCAGCATCATAGTATCGCCTGATGCAGGCGGAGCCAAGCGCGTGACCTCCATTGCTGACAGACTGAAGGTGGACTTTGCCCTCATCCACAAGGAAAGAAAGAAAGCCAATGAGGTATCTGACATGGTCCTTGTTGGCAATGTCACTGACAGAGTTGCCATTTTAGTGGATGACATGGCAGACACATGCGGGACTGTAGTCAAGGCAGCAGACAAACTGAAGGATGCTGGGGCAACCAAGGTTTATGCCATCCTGACACATGGGATTTTCTCAGGCCCAGCCATATCTAGGATCAATGGTGCCTGCTTTGAGGCTGTTGTGGCCACAAACACCATTCCACAAGATGAGCACATGATCCAGTGTGACAAGATCAGGTGCATAGATGTGGCCATGATATTTGCTGAGGCACTGAGAAGAACCCACAATGGAGAGTCTGTCTCATACCTGTTTGCTAATGTTCCCTACTGAGGCAGATGGTCACATCATCTAGGACAGCCAATGAGAGAATGTGCTTGCAAAAAGGGAATCATGGGATGCAATGTCATTAGATGCAGACTTATTTACCAGAGTTTCTCAGTTCTTTTTCTCTGATGCATGAGTTCTTCATTTCAGGAGCATTTGAGACCCAGTTTATGCATTGCATTGCAGACAAGCTGAGGCACAATTATGCCATTGTTATAACTTTTGCCATTATGGTGTGCAATATTTAGTTGCCATTTGCAAAGGCATACATATTGAATCATTCCAACACAATTGATGTGGAACTTGTTGTTCTGTTACCAGAAATTTGCTCAGCAAGGACAAGAAAATGTTGGCCAGTTGGTTTGTAATCACAGTATGTTGTATGGCAATGGTAACCTAGTTTGTAGATGTCAGGACTAACATTTCAGGATGTGTTAATCATGGATTGTGAACCTTCTTGGAGGCCTGGAAGGACCAGGACTCTGCTGTGTGCCATGGCAGGCCAGCACTCAGTGGTATGGACAGCAGCACAAGTAGTGACAAGGGTGACTTGATGTGCATTCACGAATGAATGCAGTTTTTAAGTTGTTTATCATGATGCCCAAACCTGTGCAGGTCATCTGGACACATTTGATCAAACCAGTTGCTTTGTTTAGCAGATGTCATTTCTGTTGTTTGTCAGAATCTTGTCTCGGAGTGTCACGGACACGGGGATCGTGCTGCTGATGGCGGAAATGCTTGGTTAATATAACGAGCATGTTTGCTGCTGCACTTTTCATGGAGACCGGAAGAAGGTGGTCTTGCACAACACGTCACGTGGCATGCCCAGCATGTGACTTTTTACGGTGATGGAGGACTCATCGGCCTCGCTTCGCTGCAGGTGTAGTTAAGCTGTGGGGCTTGTCGCGCAAGGCTAGCAAGGACTTCGTGTCAGCGAGGGCATCATATTCAAAGTTTGCGAGTTGCTCCCTTAGTGAGCTTAAGTACAACTAGCCTTAGCCTTAGAGTGGCTTAAGTACAACTTGGCATGCATAGATGGACGATTCGTCGCGGGTCGTCACAGTCTTACGATCACACTATTTCACACGTCAACATTGGTTTGGCATCTCACGTAAGCTTACACAAGAAGCCGCCTGCATCACTGCAGGCAGTGTGAACGGAGGCTATGAATGTCCTTATTCGTCTGTAATCCCGTGCAGTGAGGACCTGCCTGCCGGCTGCAGGAATAAGCCGCAGTTGGTGAGCGTCGCTCCGCGCCATTTGCACAACTTACTTGCTCCAGGTATAATTTTCCCAGCCAGGTTCATTAGGGCGCCAAGGCGAACGGTGGCCCGCCAATACCCAGTTGATGGCAAAAGAATAGTTTGCATTAAGGCGTAAATGGGTCCCAGCGATATCGCTGCGCTGACGTCTTTGGCAATACGGACAATGATTTGCACGTATTGCCTTATGCGTCGAGTTGAAGGATATCATGAATTACAGATGAGACAGGGTGCATTAATGCTGCATCGGCACAATAGAGCGGCACAATAGGCCACTCTAACGAGCATTTTTATACCCTTAACATCCATCTTCCATTTTTCATGTGCCATTTCCAACGAAGGGTGAGAAACTACGCTTGCCGAACCTCTCGTGCGGCCAGACCCCTGCGTGCGATGTCTCGTGCGAAGACCCAGTCCCAGTTTCCAGAGCGTTCCGGCCGGTAGGAGCCCAGCCCAGCCCAGCGGAAGTTTCGGGTCGCAGTGCGCCTCCGACTGGCAGCACCAGTTGATTCTGAGGCCAGCGTTGCCATGACGACAGTTGTTGTTGCCAGGCAGCCGTGGCCCGGTCGGTCGGGCCGCCAGTGATTCGCTGAGTCCGGTCCGGCGGCCGCACTGCCGTATTGGCCCGGTGGGGCCGGGGAGTGGCGCTGTTGTACCTGGTAACAGATCTTGCCGTCGCCTTTTGAAGCAGGGGGAACTGGTAACAGATCACGCCTTCGCTTTTGAAAAAGCGGGACGTTTATCCGTGCTTTATGCGCAGCTTGCTTGAACTGCATCCGAAATGTAGAGGTAAATTGTCTGTGACTAGTAATGGTGCCCTGGTTCACGATAGAAGCGGAAGCACGCGGGAAGCAAGGCCAGATCGACTGGAACGACTCACGGGGTGGAATTGCATCAATGGTGGGTGCGTCGTAGTCTCTCCCTCAGTTCAACACGTGTCTGCAGTGCGAATGGCCCCAGACGGCGGAGCTTGCACCGAGGTTGCGCAAGCTCGACCAGGGCAACGTCAGCCGTCGGCGGGACAAGTCATTTGCGGGGCCGAAGAAATGGAAAGCTGTCTGCGTTTTGACTGGGACGTATGACGGCACAGTAGACTATTGGTCTGCAGTTACGCGGCGGCGACCATTTTGACCTACGCCCCGTCAGAATCCTGCACGAGCACTGCACGCGTGGCGTTGCGGCGAACTCTTGATAAAGCGTCGCGCAAAAACTAGTCGAGGCAGTAGACCCTGTCCAGCGGTCGCAGACGGCGCATACGATTTCGCGTTTGTCCAACTACGGTTGAGGTACTTTGCATCCCACCTGGCCAATTCTTTGAAGCTAGAGCTCGCAGCAGTCTTATGTGCCGACGGAAACGAGGAATGGCACCCGTTCGGAGACTGGTCGAGAGACCGAAACGACCGGGACGCTTGCCTGTCGTGGCTTCGCGCCCCCGCAGCCTGAGCGTACGCCGGGCCTGAACGCCGCCTCCGACTAAGGCCCGGAGGCGCAGGTCACCGCGCCCCTTTTGCTCAAATTTCGCATCAGCCCTACGGCGTCACATGAAATGATCGACTGAAACACGTCAATGCCCCACCCATCCTCTTTCCCCATTGTTTCTGCGACTGCGTATGCCATGATTAAATGTTTGCATTATTTTTTCCGACTGCATTCCGAATATCATGCCAGAAGAATCCGAGGCGTTAAAAATCACCGCAGGGAAACGATGCAATATCAACATGATCCACCCAACAGCTGAAAGCTCAAACACCAACAGCAGCTCATGTATTCCATATCCGCAACCATCGTCGGCTCCACACGCCAGGCCACCAGTCAGCGCCTGACCAGCGCGCGCAGTGCGATGTCAAGGCTGCTGGCGCAGACTAGCTGCTCCCAGAAACAGTAGGCTCGCCGTTAGCAATCCGAGTTCACGCTTCCGAGTAGGCCCTTTGATATTCGCCGGGGCGATTCCGTCCGGCGAGAAGGCGGCGAGATTCCGGTGAGCAAATGCTCACGGCTGGGATGGTGCCTGTGCCGTCAGCAGCAGGCACGGGGTCTGCCGTCAGCAAGTGGGACGGTTTCTCTGTCGTCAGCAGCTGGGACGATGTCTCTGCTGTCAGCAGCTGGGACGGTGTCTCTGCCGTCAGCAGCTGGGACGGTGTCTGCCTTCAGCAGCAGGCACGGTGCTTCTGCCGTCAGTAGCTGGGACGGTGCCTGTGCCGCCAGCAGCAGGGACAATATCTTGGCCCAGATGAGGCCACCTGCAATCGGACAGACCCGTCATAGTTCACTAAAGTCCACCAGTCCGCCAGTCTGCTGCAGTATATCTGAGTCTATATATCAGAGCCTGGCAGAGTCCAGAGTCCGTGACGGTCGGTCGGCGGCACTGCAAGTTACGCACCCGTCCTAACTGGTCCGCTCGGCGGCATCGATCACAGCTCCCGACGCGCACCGCGGGCCGCCGATCTCGCGTCGACTGCGACGCACAAGGTGGCGTGTGTCGGAGCCGACCCCACGTCGACTGCGACGCACGAACTGGTGAGCGCAGGGCCGAGCTCACGTGGCGCGGAGGCGGCGGCAGCGCCGGCTAGCCACCTCCTGAGTCCGTAAGTGAGTCTCGGGGGAGACCCGCTACGACCGCGAAGTGCGCAGGCCGGAGAGCCTTCCGTGCGGTGAGGCCGGTTTTAGACGCGCGTGGGCTGCGCCGCGATGACTCACCTGCGCCACATCTGTCTCGGCGTGGACGAGCTCGGGCTGCTCTGAGGCGATCCGGGCAGGGTTCAGGCTCGCCGTCTCAGGCCGCCCCGGTCAGCCTGGTCCAGAGGTCAACAGGTCAGAGGTCAAGGTCGCAGGTCCGAGATCAGGTCGTAGGTCAGACAGCGCCGCGGCTACGCGGCGAGACCGGACGAAGCAAGGGAGAAACGTAAAGCGACGAGCGCAGGGAGGCAAAGTGCAACGCAGGCACAGGCAAAGCAAAAGGCCAGGATCTCCGTGTCGTTGCAGTTAAAGAGATGACGAGTGCTGAACGGCCACGCACGGAGATCAGCCGTGGGCAAACCACCTACGAGATTGAAAGAGGGGAGCGAAAACACAGCATGGGTCTCATAAAATTGCACACCGTAACCAGTAACCCCAAAACCCTGTAACATTAGTACTCCCAAGCCCCATTTCCTGCAGTGACTCCATCCTGCCCGGCCCGGCAATATCAGGCTCAGAGCCCGTTCAGAGCAGGCAGTCGTCCCGCCCCTCTCGTGCACCATCAACAAGGATGTCCACGTCGGCGGTCGCCTGGCGCGCGGCCAGACGGCCCGACAGCCCCCCCCCCCCCCGGCCGGCCCAGTCCTACCTGGCGCCACCTCCACACACTAGCCCGGCAGCGGCCCATTCTCACGAGACCCGATCAGCCCGTGACGAGTGGCGTCACGGGACGCCTGCCGGCCGGTCTCCGCATGACAGGCGCTCTGCGACGTGCCTCCACGAGGGCATCTCCATAGCTCACACCATAGCCTTCGAGCCAGAGGCCGACACACGCTTCGACGCAGTTTTAGACCTCACAATTGCCTGATCGCTACGCGCATGCCCCCGATCGCTGCCAGGGCAACGGCTCCGGCATCTCACAGCACGGCGCAATGACCGCAAGCCTTTTACATGTTTACGAAATACGCTGGCACACGTCGCTTCCACCACAATGAATCACCGCTCTGACCGATATTTAAAGCTCAAACGGCACTCATAGGATTTCGCAGAGGACAAATTACGCCGTGCGCAAGGAAAGAACCGGTAACGAGCGAATTCTTCGCGCCACAGAACGTTAAATTTCGAGCTTTCGTTTATTAGGATCGAGTGCCGACCTATCCAGACAGCAAACCCTGACCACCAATACGACCATGACGGGACTCCAGAGACTCTTCGGCGTTCTGACAGTCCTTGAAACACGTTACTAACGGTCTTGACATGACCTACACGATTCCAGTTCACGCCCGCAGGTATTACTATTAAGCCCCAAGGAGGCGCACTTTTCGCACACCTACGTGCCAGACTGGGAAGCGCAAAAAGCAATGTTCTTGCAGAATCATGTCAAGCTGCGCTACACGACCAAAAGTCGCTCCTGTCCGTATGAAATCAACAGGAAACGCTCGCAAACGAGGATGAATCAATAAAAACAGATGAACTCATGGCTCGATGAACTCCACATCCACATGTACAGCCGTCGCTGCTCGCTCGTGATGACTCAGCGCGAACGAATCTCGCACAATCGCCACTGAACCGTCGCTGAAACGCATTTAAAAGTCGTTCTCCGAGCTTCGCCTCCCTTTCACTCCTCGTCCGACGCGACTTTCGCCCCGTCTCTATCTCTCTTTCCCAGTCTGCCGTCTCTGTGCTGCCAAAGCTGTCTTAACCGGGCCTGGAGAGCGCTCCCTTCGCGCGCCGGCCGCCTCAAACGTTACTCGACCGAGGCGGTGTGGAACGCACACGTCTAAGGCTTACACACGCCCGTCGACACTCAACCTATTGCCAACTGCCACCTAGAACAGATGAGAGCACAGGACGTCAGACGCGCACACGGCCTGGCACGGACCGGACCGACGCGCTCCGGCGCGATGCTAGCGCCACTGACGGGCCGAAGCGGCATCACTCGAAATGGCTCCTATCTGACCGCCCGCTGTCAACCGCGCATCTACTCTCAAACGCCGCCAGCTCCATGTCTGCAATGACGTTAATCGGTTTTGTTCATCACCAATCTATCACTACAAACGAACGGTAATTAGTGCATCACCAGCCGACAATGCTAACCTCCCCATTCTCTACTCAATGGCCTCAGCCTCGCGCTCAAAACCTGCACCTTCAATGAACCCTTTCCCCTTCATCTCTCCTGCCTCGGGCCCTGTTCCCGTCCGCCCTCACCTCCCGGGGCTGGGTCCCCAACAACCCAGTCAGGGACCGGGCACGGCGAGAGCTCCCGGCCACGTACCAGCCTCGTAGCCGTAGCCGTTGGAGTAGCCGCCGTTCCCCGTAGCCCGGCTCCAAAGACCGGCCATCTGGCGGCAACGACAGGAACTGAGAACTCTCCGGCTTTCCGTCGCACGCGTGAAAGTTGTGAGCAGGGCAGCGAGCTAGGCACGCGAGACTACCCACCACCCATGGACCACACGGAGTTCAGGTACTCCCAGCTCGCCAAAGTCGGGTGTAACCGTAGTTAAATCAATCTCGACTGATCACTTGGCAAACGTCTGATCGCCTCGTAACCGCCGTGCAGCATCCACAACAAAACATCACACAACAAACTTTTGCAAATACGAAATGTTCACTAAATAAATCTAAAGGATTAGGTTTTTCACTCATTAGGTGTCCAGCTGCATAATTCACTTACTGTATCCGTTCCCATAATGGCTCTCAGCACCGTAACAATCCTCCCGGCCGCTGAAACAAGAACAGTTTGAGCACACAACAACTAAAGATTTCACCTGTGGCGAGATGCCAGGACGAAACCATGTTCCCATCACAGTTTACCACAAACTGACATCAAAACCTGTAATACCATCAATGTTACGTCCCAGGACTCTCGCTCCAATAACTCTTTTCTTCTCTCTAAATAACCAACGGCTCATGTCATCGGTAACTTCTCCACTTAAGTTCGGTGCTGAGTTTTCTGTCCAGTAGCCTCAGACCATCTCAGGTGACCCGATGATGCTTTGGACCTCACTGCTTTTACAGAGTGAACATCATCTAAGACAGGAGCACTCACAATGGCTGCTTGCCGTACACAGGCCCACGAGGCTCTGAGTCGAATGACGAGTAGCTAGAAGCACAATGGGAAAATATTGTAAGCTCACAAAAACTGATGCTTTTAACCGTAACAATGAAACTTAACATAAGTATGCATAAACAAAGCAAAATGTCCCCTCTGTTTAGACAAAGGTTAAACCTCTGGATGACTGGCTGTCTAAAAATATGGTAGAAAGAACGACAACGGTCATTACCGCTGAATCTTTCCGCCGCAAAAAAAATACGGCAAACCAATCAAAAACCCCAACAAAACGCAGCTCGCACAATGGCCAGAAGAGCCTGCCCCAGCTCCCGCAATCTGGCTATTCGTCGGCCAGGTCACTGCGCCCGGACGTGCGGCGCCTGTCCGCACCCAACCTCCCCCCAGCCGGACGCTCACCCTCCGCCGAAGTCGCGCTCGCCGCCGAAGCCGCGGCGCGGCCCGACCGGGCCGGGCCAGTCGCCGGCGCCGACGAACCGGCCCCGCTTGGCCGGCGGCGCCTCGTGGAAGGCGGCCGGCTCCTCGTCGAAGCGGGCGCGCGGCGGGCCGCGGCCGCGGGGCGGGCCGCCGCGCGGCTCGAGGCCGGCGCGACCGCGCGGCGCGAAGCCGCCCCGCGACTGGAAGTCGGCCCTCGGCTCGAACTCGGCCCTGGGCTCGAAGTCGCCGGCCGGCTCGTAGTCGTCCCTGAACTCGAAGCCGCCTCGCGGCTCGCAGCCGCCGTAAGAGCCGTAGCCGCCGCGGCCGCGGCTGGGGAAACCGCCCCGCGAGTCGTAGCCGCCGCGGCCGCGCGGACCGTAGCCCCCGCGGTCGCCATAGCCGCCGCGGTAGCCGCCGCGGTAACCGCCACCGTCGCCGTAGCCGCCGCGGTAGCTGTCATGGTCGCCGTAGCCGCCGCGGTAGCTGCCATGGTCGCCGTAGCCGCCGCGGTAGCTGCCATGGTCGCCGTAGCCGCCGCGGCTGCCCCGCTCCATGCCGCCGCGGCCGCGGTAGCCGCGGAAACCGCGCTCACCGCGGCCGCGAAATCCGCCCCGCTCCGGTTCGGCTCCACCGCGGCCGCCGCGAAAACCGCCGCGGAACCAGCCACGCTCGAAACCACCCCTGTCGACGAGGTGAAACCAACGTCAGGTGGGACAACGGACAACCGTAATGCGACAGACAGAAAATAGCTGGAAAGACAGGCAATCCTGTCCACAAATAAAACTTTCTTAATAGGTAATATATCATAAGCACTTAGTATGCAAAACATAAAGATACCACAAATTTACATCACTGCAGACTTTTGCAGCATAAGTTCCCCACGAATGGAACCACATTTTGACGATGAAGGCCACTGCACCTGCCACGTCCTCGCATCATGCCTCTTCCATGGAAGTCACCCCGACCTCTGGGCACAAAGCCAAAATCATCACCACCTTCATCCATGGCAGCAGTTCCACTGAAAAATTATCAACAGGATCAGAAATGTGTCATTATTGCTCAAATATAACCAAATGCACATTTTCATTCATTGTTTCAGTCTCAGTATTACCAGCACTTCAATTCAATAGTGGAGAGGAAGCAGTGTTCTATGTGACCATCCCAATATGCATAAGAGTGGTGCAATGGGCATAACACTGACTAAGTTGTACTTATGTGGTTTCCTTGCAGCTATGTTTTTCATCAAACTTAACTTCTTTAGGTCCCTGCCAAACTCTATAATCTGTCATCAAATGCACCTTATAAAACCAAAATAGGTTTTCTGCTATGGGGAACCAAATTATGTTGGAATGTGAACAAGTAACATGTGGCAGTTGCACCAATATATGGTAGCACAGGGTCAAACTGAAAATAAACAAAGTATAGGGAAAGTTAAAATTTGGCAATGTATGACAGAAGTGATAATCACAGTGGGATTAGGATTCAGAGTTGTCAAGAAGACAAGCTAGCTAGAGTTAGGTTAGTTTTGACTAGATTAGGGTAAGCTATGCTATGCCAGGCTTGGTTTTAATTTTTTCTGTATGTTACTTAGCAACAGAAAATGAAGCAAAATAAGCAATGTTTTGAGTGACTTGGCAGGATGTGGTACTGAAGTAAAACTATTTTGGCCATGGCCAGCACTAGAACAACTGACATTCCAAGGTTTACACTGGACCTAGTTGTGCCATCCAAAAAACATGACTGGTTCATGTTTCAAGGACTGGATTCTACAGTGAAGCCATCCTAACCTGAATGAGCCTACAGAGAAATAAAATAAATTCCCCTGGTATTATGCAATACTAGACAAAACAACTTAAGTGTTCTATCATTTACATTCACTTTCCTACCAATTTTTTGCCCAGAAAACAGTGAAAAATGAATAGTAAGTACTGGAGGAACATACTATCAATTTCACTGCCTTGTTAAGAAGTGCTGTGTGCAGTGACACATGGGACTTGTTGCAATATGGCAGCAGAGGAGTAGAAGTTTTTATTACCATCAGACACATCCTGGCTGCAAAATATGAGCCAGTCACATTTTGCATATCATGTAAATGGCCCTAACTCACAAGCTGGCTGCCAAAGTACTGGAAATGGCCCAAAATAACCTGTGTTCAACACCCCACCTTGTGCAGCAGAAAAAAACTCTGCTTATCATGTTTTGTCTTTTTTGGTCTTTGATACTACATTTACTTCATGTAATTTAACCCAGTATAACCTGGACTAGCCTTAATTTCTTTAGCCTCACATAACCCTATCTACATATATCTGACCAACTTTGTGGCTCACAATCCCAATAGTTACCCTTGCTATAAACTGATAATCTTACTTTCCCCTTCACTTTGCTATTTCTTTCAGATGGAGCAGTGCCACCATATCATAACATATCTACCACATCATGTTTGTTAACAATACAGCAAAACTCCCCATTCTCAATACTCAAAACTTTACCTTGCAATTTTGTAAAAATGTATTGGAACTGCAGGGACAAATGAAATTACAACAATGAGGCTGGTAGGAACATACATTAACTAAGTTTAATACACAACAATTACTGCTAAGAAGCCAGATAAGTATCTACAATTTAGTGAAGTCTGCTCCAGGTAACAGAACTTGGCAATATAACACATTTCCAAGTTTTCATGGACCACTTTTGCTATATATGTGATGCAAAAGCACACATAAACTTTCTTATGAAAGACAGACATGGCAACATTACTGGTATGGTTTCCAAAGAAATGGTGTTATGTTTTACTATAAGCAAACATGGATGTGGGCCAACAAAGGGTGTGATTGGACATGTACCTGTGCAACAGAGATTAGGTCACATGACTAAATAGGTTAGGTTAGGTTAGGTTTGGCTGAATTAAGTTAGATAACTTGTTGACTCTGCTTATAATTCATTAAGTTTGATTATACTGATGACATCATCAGACCCAAAATATTTCAGCCTTGGAAACTGCCCATTTTGAATTCATGACCAGAGAATCCCAGCAGAAACCAACCAGACAAGTGGTACAGAGGTCAGTTACTAATGGAGTGCCATATTTTTTGGCAATTTTTACAAAGCTTTGCCTTGAAACTATTCTATGATTTTCATGCCATTTATGCTATTTTCTCGCAAAAAACAAATGCTTGATGGAAATGTGTTACCTGTGGCCTCAAGTGGCTCGAATAAAGACCTCATCTGAATGAGTTTATTCCGTTCGGGTTCTGACGTTCATAACTGCCGTTCTATCAACGCAACTCGCTCACCTCGCGCTATGTTGGACTTGATGTTTGACTACATGTACACAACCAAGGCCCTAAAAATATGTACATGCACTGTTTGACCCTGGGAGATGGGCAAGTAACGAATGAAATACAAGCGAAAAATAGTTGGGAATAATAGAATAAAACTTCGGGATGGTGAAACGTTTATCTTGAGCAGCAAGCAAGACTAAAGTATACTTCAAGAAAATGCAAAAGATATAGTTAACAAACAAAGATATATTGCGTAAAACGGCAACCTGTCCTTTCCGGTAATAACACAAGCCGATGTAAGTAGTAAAGGAAAAATAGTGTAGGTGTTCCGAGTCCTGTGGCTTAACCAGTCAGTATTAGGGAATTAGCTATCGGAATATACCATTCTGAGACTGACGGAACCGTCACACGTGTCCATGTACCGGCGGTATGTTCATAAATCGGTGCGACGTCGCTTCGGTTTCAATTGTCGCGCATATGTGGCGAAGCTCTCAGGGCGTTTGATTGCTTAGGACTTGGTGGATGCTGGAAAAGTAGGCCGCAGCGATACGGCACGCAAGACCGTAAGATTACAGTAAATTTGAGTGAAAGTATGTTGAGCTCCTGCCTCATTGCTGGAGGCTGTGGTTAAGTAAAATTTGTCCAAGTGTTATATATCCAGAATAGTTTGATTGCAATCTGTGCAGGTGTGCACAGAATTAAGATTTTCCTGTTATGCCTGTTGTGTGTTTTTGTTAAGGTCTTGATGCTTTGCCATTATAGTGTTTGAACAAGCTTGTGTGTGAAAAGTAAGGAACTGAATGTATATTTGAGTGGGACAACATGTTAGAATCATGCCTGGCCAGGCCTAGCCTGGGCCAGACCTGGTCACCTGGTGGGCAATCCTTTAGAAGCGCATGCCATAAACCAAGCACACTGGATGACACATATACGGCGCGCGTGGCAAAAGGAGACGTCAGCTGTTGCGAGAAACAACAACATTATGCAGTGGAGCTCCAGGTCGTAGATCACCTACTATTCGCTCTTGTTTTACACAGTAGGTTAGGTTAGGTTAGGTTAGGTAAGGTAAGGTTAGGTTAGGTAAGGTTAGGTTAGGTTAGGTTAGGTTAGGTTAGCGAATAGTAGGTGATCCACGACCTGGAGCTCCAGTGCATAATGTTGTTGTTTCTCGCAACAGCTGACGTCTCCTTTTGCCACGCGCGCCGTATATGTGTCATCCAGTGTGCTTGGTTTATGGCGCACGCTTCTAAAGGATTACCGTCACCTGGAGCATTGCCATTGAGGGAGGGCTATAGTTTTGGGCATTGTAGCCCTTAGAATAGGCACCTTTGCTCATGTCATTTTTTGACAGTTCCTAATAAGCCTTATAAAATGTGTTGTAAATAGGTGGCCATAACTTGCTTCAGGCCATTCCAGTTCCATAATGCTCATGGTAAAGATTTAAAGAATTGCTTCTTTGGTTGATTCTCTTGATTTTCCTATGTATGTATGTATATATTGATGTAGGGTTATCCACTGATTTAGTGGCCATTAACCCCCAAGTCAGAGATACAGGAATTAAACATGTCATCCACACATTCACATGACATTTGTGCATGCAAATAAGAACAGACTGATTGACACACCCACACACTTCCAGCAATGCTGTAGTCTGGAGGCTGATGTAGCACATGTTTTTGTACAGCATGCAGGAATTCCTGTGGTATCGGTCCTGTTAGTTGAGGTGGGAGCTGGTAATTCAAGCCAAGCACTTGGGTGAAGAAGCACTGTTTCCTGGCATTGGTTCCCTGAGCAGGCATTTGGAGCAAGTGGTCTTGTCTCATGCTCCACTCTCATACAGAGTTATTCCCTCATAAGATGGTTGTGAGCAAGTTTAGCGCTCTGTGGCCAGTAACCTAGTGTGCCAGGGATACAGAGATAGAATCCCTTGACAAAAATTAAAGATTTCCCATGGTGGGTTTCCTTTTCTCTCCAGGCAGATTATTTTGTGTTAGTAAGAATTTCCTTTAGATGCAGCTGATCTGGATTTAGCCCCCTGAAGCCCTAAATCACATTATCATCATCCCAGCAACCTAGTTGATAATCCTAGGTGTGAAGTTTTGGTGACACTCTGTACAGGCATGGTGTCATTGCCAAAGATGGAAGAAGCCCAATTGCACCTAATGAGTCAAACATTTTGCTCTTTGTGAAGTGTAATGCTCTCCAGTGTTTTGCAAAATGGTGGTGTTTTGTAGCACTAGGTGTTGAGTGAGATTGCATGGACTGGATTATTGTTTGTGTGACTGCCACATCAGCATTGTCATGTTACATGGACACATGGCATTTATGATAATGATGGTGGTTGTGGTTGATCCTTACATATGTTTCTGGCACTAGGCTATGCAAGCATCTTGTGCTTGTGGGCAAGTATTTCATGGAGCGTTATGTTTTTATTTTCCTTATGTCAGCCACAGTGGCCTGAAGTATTGATTCATGATGTGCTGCTGAGGGTCCAGTTTTGGAGCAGTTTTGCCTTGCAGACAGTGGTACTTTTTGTGTTGACTGTTTTGGCAAGAAAGCTGTCGTTCCATTTTCTTTTGCCATAAAAATGACCTTGCTTCTATATTTTGGAGAGATAAGGATAACCTGGTAAGGAAGCTGGTGGGATTTTGGATGTAACCTTTTTTGGAATGCTGCAGGTCCAAGGTACTTTTTACCCATGAATTTCAATTAAAATCTAGGCCAAACATGTTCTGCTTCAGAGCTCTCTGGAAAAAAATAAGCATTAGTGCAAGATATTAATATATAATACCAAACTGTGAAGGAATTCTGGCAGTGTGTGTTTGGACAATAGATAACTGAACAGGTGTACCAAAAATGCATCCTTCCCTTGAGGTAAAGCTTGAGGGTTTGAACATTCTGTTTAGTTGTTTATAAGCTGCCCCTGCTACAAGAGAGTAATAGTTTCTGCAGTTAATCCTAAAGTTAGGTCTGTGTACAACATTTTCCAGGTGAAAGTTAGGCTATGGTTAAAAAGTCATATGGTTATTCACATAGCACATTCTTGTGTAAAGTTATTCATTATCCTTGCACCTTCTCCTACAATTTGTAATGTAATTTGATTTAAAAATTAGGATTGATTAAACATTTGGAAAAATTTCCTGACATACTGCTAAAAGCATGTTTGCAGTAGGGCTCATTTGATTCTGGTCAGATGACTAGAGCTGCCTTTTAATGTAATTTGGCCAAGCCACAAAGTATTTTGCCTAACAGAAACCTTCTTTCTGATACTACACTGTGATATTAGCCAGTTAATAAATCAATCATGATTTTTTCCAGAGCCATGGGGAAGATAATGAAAATGGGGAAGGTGGTGATCCTCCTTGGAGGTCGCTTCGCTGGTCGGAAGGGGATCATCATCAAGAGCAATGACGAAGGCACCACAGACCGGCCCTATGGTCACTGCCTCGTGGCTGGTGTGGACCGCTACCCCCGCCAGGTCAAGAAGGGCATGAGCAAGAAGAAGATTGCCAAGCGGTCTCGTATCAAGCCTTTTGTTCGGGTAAGTCCAAAAAAGGATGTTGCAAATGCTGCATGCCATGGTTTACATGTTAGAGTGCATTCATTGTTGCACATTCCACAAAACTCTCTGGATTCCCCAGGGGCTGCTGTTGTATGTGGACTTCTCGGATTGTTGGTTGTAGACGGATTTTACATGCAGAGTTGTGAAATCGGGAAATTGGAGGAGCAGTTGCTGTTTGTTCCTGACAACATGGTAGCACCCAGTGAAGATGGAGATTGGGAGATTTGAGGAAGGAATGTTGCAAATATGGGAGATTTGACCCAAGCAACTCAGCTTGGAGGGAGTAGGGGCAAAAGGCTGCAATCACAACATAAAACATGTTCTTTGTCTTCAGTCCATGTGGAGTGTTCAGTTAAAGAACACTTCATCTGACATTGAGAATTTTGAAAATTGTACATCCCAGTTCAGGCCAAAAGAACACCATTATTTTCTGTTGTGGTTCCTCTTTCTTCTGTTTTATAGGTTTCAGATGTCTTCAGCTGAGGTGTGTGCCCTCACAATATGAGACATTTATTAGGAGCAAGGCTGTAGGCCAAGTGAGTCCAAGAAACAAAAAAAAAAAAAAATTTGATTGGCTTGCAAAGCCTGGCCTGGCAGTTATGTGTTCTGGTGGCTAGTATGTTTACAGCCACGGGGCACTGATTCACATATTTTTGATAGTTGGATAGCCTAGTTCTTTAAGTTGTATGTAGCATTCATAGTGTTTTGATTTGCAGACTCTTTTGGCACTTTGCAACCACTAGACACCAGAGCACAGATTTTTTGCAATAAGATAATTCCATCCTTAAAATCTTATGTATTTCCATTGATGTGTTTACACACAAGCTCTTCCATTCACATAATGTCATTGACATCTGGATTTTTCCCCTCTTATGTCTATTTTCACAGGTGTTTTTACTTTCAGTGAAGTCATCAAACAATATCATGAGCATGAATGTCATTGAGATTTCAATTTCTGGGATGCAAAATACTGAGATGGCTCAATAAATATTGGTTTGCACTAAAACATGCATGAAAGTAAAGAAGTGTGCCAAACAGTTTTTATAGATGATGGCTGCATTCAAAGACATGTAGTGACATCATTCATTGTGTGTCCAACAGGCATCATACTGGTAGGGCATTTGAAGAAGAACAATTTAGCATGTTTGCAGGACATCAGTCTGCTTTAATGTTATTTGGCATTTATCCGCATTACGGTATCTGCTTGTTGGTATTTGACATTTATGTGCATTATGAATATGTGTTTGTTGCTATTGTGCTTCATAACCATGCAGTAACCAGCCATTTTATGATACTTTGCTCCTGCCCGATTTTATGTATTATCTTCTCAACAGGTCGTGAACCTGAACCACATGATGCCGACCCGCTACACTGTTGACATCTCGTTTGAGAAGGAGAAAGTCAACAAGGAGACCATCAAGAACCCTGTCAAGAGGAGGAAGGCTAAGCTGCACATCAAACAGATGCTGGAGGAAAGGTGAGTCTGTCATCACTTACTTTTCTCCCTTGACTTGTACTTCTTATCTTACTCATGCCTTGTTTTGACACCCATATTCTTTTGGTGCAATAGCTTTGTGGAACTTTGTACCATATTGTGTACTTATAAATGACCCACAGTTGCACATAGCAGTATTTTCCAAAATGGCTGTTCAGTCCCAGAACCTTGGCAGTCAGTGGAGTGTGATCCTTCCCACTTGGTTGTCCAACCTCACACTTCTGAGGACCCTGACTGTCACACTTGCATTACATATAGTGTGGCCCAGCTTGTCCACCATTATAAAATACCAGAATGCCAAACCTCCGAGCATTTCACTGTGCCATTTGGTTGTATGCATGGATGTACGGTTAAATGGTGGTTGCTCGTGGTGCTGGATTCCCAGATTTTTTTCCGTTGATGGAATGCTTCACAGTTTTTCAGTTAGCATTGCTTTGCACTTACACCCATCCCACTGTAGCACCATAATCGAAAACTGCGGTTAATAATCACCGACACCTAATGTCGACCCCCAGAAATCCAAGGCCGTATTTTTATGGACGAAAGATCTTCGTATTGCGTGAAAATGCTTGATCCTGACACATGCATATTCCCACCCACGTGCACAGCCATCATATATGGTGACGTAGTAATGCTGACATGAATGTACTGTCTGTATTGTGGATATCTGGTTATGCTGCTGTTGCTAAAAAGACAATTTTGCGAATGGCAGTTCTATGGTCGCTGACCGTCGCATACTTTGGGGCCTGATTCAGCTCTTGTTTGCTTGCCTTTGCCGTAGAGGAATGACTTCTGGCGTAGTGGACGTTTCTACAACAAAGTTTTCTGTCTTTCAGGTACAAGACTGGAAAGAACAGGTGGTTCTTCCAGAAGCTGAAATTCTAAGCTCCCCCTCCCTGTGCTAAGCTGATGCGAATACAAAAAAAAAGTTGCTATGTTTTTGTAAGTGGTACGATGCAGCAGGAAATGATCGGAACAGCAGAACGCCGGATGGCCGTCATCACGACTCCAGCGGGACCGAGGATTGAAGAGCATCATATAGGCTCTCGCTGGACTTCAGAATGCTGTCAGCGTTTTGTCGCAATATTGCGATGTTATTGCCGTCGAACGATTGTTGCCGATTTACCAGACTAAGATTGTGTTAGCTCGGAGCTTTGCGTTAAACTCACCAGGATAAATATTTCGTATAACTGGCTTCGATTTGCGATCAGAGATAAAATGGTTTGGTTGTCGAATTTACAGTTTCGATGCGCCGGTTTTTTCATCCTTATGATGTATCGTAACGTCGCTGAGACCCAGTTTTTTTGGGGGAATATTTTCTATAGCTATATGTATGGTAAGATTGCATGTAGGTAATTTATTTCAGTACGGTGAGTCGAACTGCATGGCAAACCGGTGTCGATGCGTACTGCGTGCCGAATTTAAAAGTTCAGCGAGAAAGGAATATTCCATATTGGTAAACTTGTCGCGGATTTCGTTGGTCTGCAAAAGGTGCTGATAATCTAAAATAATAATGATAAACTGATAAATAAATGAAAATAAAAATGATAAAATGAAAATAATGATAAACGTTTCAGAGCTAGTTTTTATACATAAAAAGCTTAAACACGCAACATAATTGGAAGCGTTCTTGAAGTTGTCCGCCAATGTGACTAAGTGCAGGCAAACAAGCCCGTGCCTTCTGCAGGCGTGCATTGTACTGCGTCCGCTCGTGACGTTGCCCATCAGCTGCAAAAAGGACACGGCGTACCGTGGCCCGTTGAAAACTGAACTGAGCTGAACCGCCGTAAGGGTAGCCCCTTGAGATGTGCCTTTCAGATTGGCTTGGAACGTTACTTGCTTCAGCTTGGCTATCTCAGCCCAAAACCCAGCAACTGTACTCTGAAGGTGGAACATCCCGTTCAACCCTTCTGTGACTTCGCTGGCTCAAAACGTTGCTCTGGGAAGGTGGTGTTCCGGCTGAACTTGGGCCGTCATTGTGTGACTCCGGCAAGGCTATCCCTGGCATTCGGTCTGTCTGAAGGCATTGCACAAAATTTAGGGAAGCCGATTCGAAGTGATTCTTCCGATGCAACGCCGTAAGGGTAATGCTCCAGTTAGGTGGGGGGTGCCTGGATAAGGGAGTACGAATCTCCTTAACCCTCTCCGCGTCAGTGGCGGCGGAGTCTCTCCAGAGATGGGGGCAGTTTCCCCCCGCCCCCTAATCGCCCCTGCTACCCGTAAATGAAATGTCACTGCGATAGGAGCCTTTCTTGGTAGCAAGCCGATAACAAGCCTTGGCCTATGCTTTGTAAACCTGTTAACAGTAACAGTCGGCTGGGATGGTAAATAAGTCGCCCCGCGATCTCCTTTAATCGTCGTGTTCACAAAGAAGTGAATTAGTGGCCCCGTTCGAAATTCCCTGTATCCGGCCTTGACGCGCATGTACTGTTCGCCGCTCCCAAAGTGCCGGTTGCTGGGTGTGGTTTCCGGGGAGATTTGTAAACGGCTAGGACCGAATACCCAAGCATGCGTGCAGTTTAGCTTACTAGCAAAGGACGGGCTGTATGTTTACGTATAATCGCATGATCTGAGTAGCAGGTAAGCCTCTAGGCGCTTTTGTTCTCTGTGTCGTCTGATTCCCCTGTGCACCATCTACGTACCACATATTTGACACATTCGCTTTAATGTGGTTATTGTGATGGTTGTTGCAGGAATAGCCAGCTTTGATTTCTTTGCACATTGTTATCACCAGGATTATTTTTGTCATGCCATTACATTGATGGCAGTCCTAATAGTCATCAGACTGCAACGTACTTGTTGCCTCCAGTGTAGGTTGGGTTTTCAGGTTGGCATTTGGAATGAGATGGTTTGGAGACAGACTGCAATATTTGAAATACATCAAAATCATCATCATTGCATACCAACTCATTTGAAAAGGTCACAGGTATAGCAGAGGCCAGAAAAGTAAGGGGATGGGACTCAAATAAATAGGGACTCGGATAAAGAAAGGATTGGGACAGGACAAGAACAGGCAGAAGATATGGGAAGGGTGATGGTAGTCGTAACAGTCATCAGGGCTAAAGGTAAGTTTCTGCCCGACGAAATTGCAAACAACCCTTTGTATAATTGCCACCAATGTAAAGAATGTATCATCCTGTTTCTAACCGTACTTTCCACTACTTTATTTTCTAAACAATAACAACAAAATCGTAATGATAACGTACCACACAGTAATACCGTGCTGCAGTCGACTGGCGGAGAACAACATTATTCTGCGGCGGAAAATGTAGTGCCGCCAAGGTTAAGGTTATTGACATCAAGGACGTGTAGACCCTGCATGCATCTTCAAGCGATTAATGACGTCATATATAGGAAAATTCTATTCTGTTGCCACAAACTGAACTTGGAGGAACTGCTGAATTATTACGCCGTTATATTATTGTATTAGATAATTGTTGGGATGTCTGATATCAGTATTATTACATTATGACATTTAATACTTGTTAGATTAGGTTGATAGGTTGGGTTGTGCTGGGCTAGGTTAGATCAGGTTAGGTTAGGTTAGGTTAGGTTAGATTAGGCTAGGTTAGGTTAGGTTAGGTTAGGTTAGGTTAGGTTAGGTTACTATGTTAGGCTAGGGTAAATTTTTATTTATTGTTTTATTTCACTTCCTAATATTTTCCAGTTATGTTCCGTGATTTTTTGTGCTGGGCTACGTTAAGTTAGGTTAGGTTAAGTCAGGTTAGGTTAGGTTAGGTTAGGCCAGGCTAGGCTAGGTTAGGTTAGGTTAGGTTAGGTTAGGTTTGGTTACTATGTTAGGCTAGGGTAAATTTTGTATTTATTGTTTTATTTCACTTCCTAATATTTTCCAGTTTTGTTTGGTGATTTTTTTTCAGATATTTTATTTCACTGCTTTTTGTTTTTTGTTTGTATTTTTCAAATTGCAACTACGGTTTGCCATCTTTGTAATATTTTTACTTTTTTATTATTATTGCTTATTATTATTATTATTATTACTATTATTATTACTATTATTATTTTTACAATGGATAACTTTTTTTATTTTAAGAGATAATTTATATCGCATTAGTTATTCCCCAAATACCTTTTTATTACTCTTGATTGGACCTTGAGTCCGACCGACGACCAATCAGCGTCGAGATTTCATGTAAACAAACTATTTAACGCAGAAACGTCAAAAATCCCTACGCGAGCGTCTGGCGGTTAGCATACCAGTGACGACGCAATCTGTTTCGGGGGAAATAATGTGTGTTTCGGGTTTTTCTGGCTGAAATCGTAAGTAATACTTACCAATATTGCATCTGAAATGCCATGCAACCACTACTATGATTATTTGCCCTGGAAGTAAGCGCTCGGGCTGAATCTTACTGTTGACTCGTCATCAGACTGCAATGCACTTATTGCTTGCAACATAATTGGGGTAGGTTTAAAGGTTGACATTTGGAATGAAATGGTTTAGATGCAAACCACAATGTTTGAAATACATCAGCATCCCCATCATTGTATATCAACTCATTTGAAAAGGTCAGAGGAATAGGGGGGGCCAGAAAAGTAAGGGGACAAGACTTGGATAAGTGGAAGATTGGGACAGGACAAGAGCAAGCAGAAGAGATGGCAAGGGGAGGACAGGACTGGGACAAGTATGTAGGGTGTCCATGTCCTTGTCCTGTCCCAATGCCCCCCTCCCCTTAACCCTGTCTCATTATAGTCCCTCTTCCTTCCAACTATCCCTTGCTTTTCTCCCACCATGTCCTGTCCCTCCTTGTCCATGATTCATCCCAATTCCCCTCTTTCCCTACAATGTTACAGTCCCTTTTCCTTGTTTCCCTTCCTTTCACATCCCTCCCTGTCCCTGTCCCATTCCCATCCTCCTAATTGTCCATGTCCCATCTCAGTCCCTTGCCACCATTCCACTCCAGTACCTGTTTGTGTCCCTGTCCCATGGCATTCTTCCTCTCTTTCTATATCCCATTGCTCTACCCTTACCTGTGTCATATCATCCAAGGTTTCCCTTCCTGTCCCTGTATGAACCCATTCTCCCCTTCCTGTCCCTGTACTGTCTCTGTCCCTTATCTCTGCCCTTGTTTTATCCCAATCCACCTCCCTGTCCCATTCCAGTGACATCTCCCTATGTCATGTTTCACAATAGCTGCACTTATGTGGAAGTCTGTCAGTGACACCATATTTCACAACTGTGTTGTGACCTGTCAAACCTGGCCAGACTGCAGTATCTGCCTTGCAGCCACTGTCTGCCAGCCAATACTTATGTCAGTTGTGGAGGCAATGGATGATCACATCACTTCAGGAGGCAATTTTGGGGAAGCTGTGTATCTTTATAGCAAAGTTTGTGGCATGGACTCTACACTCCACCCTATATCTGGCAGTATAATTCCAGGTGATGGCTGATTCTGTGGTAAAAATGAAGATAAGCAGGATGTGATATAACTTTGTGTGGTAGCCAGCTTGACTCTGTGTTGACCAGCTGCCAGCTGACCCACAGGCCAAATATTTAGCACAACTGATTGGTAATCATATCTTGATCACATCATCTGTTAACCATCATACTGCCATGTAAATTATAAGACATCAGCCATGTCTAAATATGGTCCCAAAATGGATGAAGAATTGGTAAGTAACATGGTAGATTGCTATTGCTTGCAGATGGGGACTAAATCATTGGCTACTTTGTGGTTGGAGGGAAGCATGACAAATTGTAGAACTTGATTTAGGATAAATTAGGTTGATCCACTTTGCACATTGAGGCATAAAAGCACATGTCTTGGACCATGCTGCAAAGTGTGGCTGTGGGTTTAACTGAATATAGCAGGCTGTCATAAATATGCCCAGGTGGACATCTATGACCATAGGCATGACTGCCATACATTTTGTAACATGACCAACAGGACCCTAAAAAGGAATGAAGTCAGATGACAATATAAAAGTGTGAGTGCCTTAAATGGAAACAAACATATCTTCAGGTGCCATCATTTTTTCATAAACCATCATCATATTATCATCATATTTTGATGATAATTAATAAATAATAAAATAAATTTTGATGATAATAATATTATCATCATATATGTGCTATCATATTTTCACAAACATATCTTCAGGTGCCATCATTTTATTCTGCTTTTGAAACAAAATAAAGTGTATCCAAGAATTTAAGTAATCTGCAATTTAATAGCCATAAATGATGTACTTCAGACAAATGTGACAGCTTTCACAACTTCATGTCTTAAATGTTGTACTTGCCTTTTTATTAATACTGGATGGTTTGCTTTTGCTCTGTGCTTCAGCATCATTGCCCATGCATGGATCAGAAATTTGAGATACTCACTGAGATCAGATTTTACAAACACTGCCTTTTTCACAGTGGCTCATGGTCAGCTGCACCCATATGGTCTCATCCCACCAGCAAATGGTGCAATGGCAGAATTGTATAGCAAAATGGCAAAAATGGGCATGACTGAGAAAAATGCATTAGAATCCCTCTTTGACATATGGTCTGCAATAGTGTGGTTTCTCTGTTCAAGCAGTTAGTTTGCAGCTACCACTCTCCAGACATGTGCAGGGATCCTGATGGAATGTAGGTTATCCTCGTTTTGCGTCGGATTCCAAGTTGACCTGGGAAAGTGTTGCATCACTTGAGCATCGCTGCGCTCTGGAGGGACACCACCTTTCCGAGATGATGTAGTGACCAGTCCAGGCCAACAAGGGGTTGAATTCAACACGAGGATTACCTGCATTCCACAGGGATTCTGACACATGACTACCACTATCCATTCTAAATATATAACAGTAATAAATCTAAAAAATGTATTACAGTAAAACATCTAATAAATATATAACAGTAAAAAAGTTAACTGTTTCAGTGCAGGAAACATTGTGTTCATGCTCACTGGGTTGAAAAATCCCATGGCTGGCATTTGGCAGCATTGACATGGCCACTGCATCCTTCCTGTGGTGGGCGATGTTTTGATGTGTAATGATGTAATGATGTGACATTGTTTAGATAGGTAATGACCTCCAGCTCCTCATCCAAAGGTGTCTATACAGGAGCTGTGACTTGGCTGGTGATGTCGCCGTCGCTGAGTGCACTTTCTCCGGTAGCTGCACCGACGTGAGCCCCTGCCAGGCGGTCCCAATGCCGACCATGGCGCTGGGCCAGTCGATCCGCAGCTTCGACAAGGTGCTGGAGGAGAGCCAGCTGACGGGCGAGCTGCGCCTGGGCGGCCGCGCGCTCAAGGAGCTGCCCAGCATCGCGGCCCGCTACAGCATCAGGGACATCCTGGTGGCAGGTGGGAGGCGGGCGGGAGCGGGCGGACATCCGTCCGGCGCCGTGTGGGCCAACCTGCGCCCGGCACCTCCTTGGATGTTGTTTGGAGAGGGTCTTGACGAACGCGGGCGATTTCTGTGGTGGGCAGTCCCGTTTCGGTGAAACGGCCTGTTTCTTGTTTCGAGATGCTGAAAGTGTGGATCACTGGTTTTATCGGGCTGTTGTCAGGATAATAGGGAATTTGTTGATATTGGTGTGTTCGAGAAATGTTCTGAAGGAAGGAAAATTGGTTGTTGGTCGTCAGCACGGTACTGAATAAGCACGTTCTTTAAATAAAGGATATTTGGAGACTTTAGAAATGATTCATTTTATGCAAATAAAATGGAATAAAAGATCGTACCACATATATAAATATCTGAAAATGGATAAATAGTACCACAAACACTGTGCTAAATGCTGGCACCGTCCCCATCTTTATTTTGTCCCGTCCCTGGATTGTTCGGCGTTTTCAGATTGCAACAGACTCGTCGTTCGGATTGTTTTGAAGTATGTCCAGGTACTTTTATGTGAACTAAACCATGTTGTGTAACTGCGTCCATGGCATTTTGAAGCTGCCAGCAAGCTCGCTTATCGGGAAAACTCCACCGTGGTCGAATAAAATGTAAATAATCAAGAACTAGGAAAAAGTCGATTGAACGCAATTGTTTATTTACTGTCACCGACCCATAACGCGCGCAACAGCTGTAAACAGGATACGGCCGGACAGGACGTCCAGGAGAACCGTGGTAAAACGTCTGGACCTCCGTAATCGCAGAGTTTTCAACATCCGCGTTAGAGATCAGCTCCCATGGCCACAGGCTACAGCTTGGCTGTCTGGGCTCAAAACATATCAAGATAGAGTATTGCATTGCAATGTTTTTTGGTTTTTCCTGCTGTTTTTACCACTGATGAGTGTCCTGAAATTACTTTTGGCTAGAGTGGAGGTGGAGGTCAATATTTCTTTGGGAGGTAAAAAGGAATATTTTAACCATGTTGTGACTTATATCAAAAGAATTCCATCAAAAGTTTGACTATTCTCCCTCTCACTGATACCCTATTGTTATTATTGTTGTTTTTACTGAAGAGCACTGGGACGACCGGCATCACATCTTCCCCATTGTCTCTTACTCATGGTTACGCGTGAGTAGCAGGCAATGTTGCTGTGCTGCATCACTTAGTAGCCATCACTGTATTAGGTACTGCTCCTGACTCCAGACGAACCCTGACACGGAGATCCTGCTGTCATATATGTATCACCAGCTAAGGAAGACTAAGTGCAAAATGCGAACGTGTTTATCATTAACGTCTTCCAAATTAGTACTCCACAGCAGGCAGTCTTCGGCGGCACAAATCAAGATGCATATGATTACTCTATGGATACTCTAAACTTGCATCTCACAGCGAAAGGACTCATGCTGCGGTTGGACAGTGGAAACATAGTAGCGGAATGTGCTAAACGACGCAGCAGTCATCACGCACGTGGACCTTGATCACATGACAGTGGACTTAGACTAATGCAAACCTCGAATGTAGGCGAAAAAACTTAACTAATGCGAACCCCGAATGCAGGCGAATGGATGGGGATGATAGACCAGCGACACGGAGTACATAATGTCTGACGTCACACAGTAAGCCAAGGTTGAACACACCACGCGCTTTTCGGCGGCACAAGTCAAGACTCATATGATTACCGGGACTAAATTTACGCCCCACCACGAAGGACCGCATGCCGCGGTTCGAAAGTTGAAACAGTAGCTGTGAATGCCGGATGACGCGACAGTCAACGCAAACGTTTAGCCAGATAGCAGCATACTACGAATGTATAAACTTAGAAATTCTTAGTATTTATTCCATCCAACTTAAAAGTTTTATGTTGGAATGAAGGTGAATGGATGACAGGTGAGGAGCACACAATACATAATAGTAGGCGACACACAACAAGCCAGTGTGGAGCAGAGCACACACTGGACATTCGGCAGTACACAACATGCATAAGACTGTAGTACCCTAGTCAGCAAACATGAACCTAAACTTTCTACCAAGCTTATTGAGTCGCCGCACCATCAGGGACTGTCCTTCAGGGACTGTCTTTGTTAGGCTGGGACGGAGGGGCGTCAGCCATCGGTCTGCCACCGCGGAGGACGGGAAAAACTGGAAGGGTATGGCGTTCTCGATAATGAATACCTCTTCTGGGCGTGATCCTTCTCGTTTCCCTTCCTCTCGTCGAACTTACCCTCAAACCGACCCTCGCTAACCGTCTTCATGGTCTTCCCCACCCTTTCTGTATCTGACTGGTATCGTGACAGTACCAGACATATCTCAGCCACCTCCACTATGTCTGCTATGCCCATGTAGAGCCTCGCTCGAATGTTTTGAAAGGTCTGCAGGATCTGTTCGTGACACCATGTCCGCACACCTGCATCATCCGCTGGTAGCCACGTCGAACCGTACTGGTCTGCCTTGGTGCAGACACGTTCCATGAAAGTTCTGAACTGGCTGGCCGGGCTGTCGCCATCTCCGCACGGTGCGCCAGGAAGCCGGAGAGCATCCTGGGTTACGACACTGACTAGCTCTATGTCGAAGCATCTAAGCCTAAGCCATGCAAAACTCCTTTCTTAGGTTATCCCTTTGGTTCAGCTTTCGAATCTTTCTTTTTGCCAAATATTTCATTCCTTCGTGGCAATCAAGGTCCTGGGCCGTTATGACGAAGCCAAAAATACTTCGTTTGTGTTTATGGACTTTGCGAATATTGTAAGCTTTTTGAAACATGTCATTTGGTACTGTAGGAAGTCGAAGATTTTTTCCTTTTTTGATTATCATGCGGAAACCATATTCAATTGTCTCAGTTCAGGCTGAATGCAAAGTGGGTTTTGGGTGGGCCATTATTTCTGACTCCTTCCGACGAGGCGTCAATTTTTTTTCGTCCCTGCCAAATTGGTAGCAAGATATGGCAAATCCGCACTGCTTCTCTTGTAACGCATAAATGCAGAGGAAATCACGAGGCTTTTGTGTATGGGACGTGAGCAATGT
This sequence comes from Capitulum mitella, assembly GCA_030062745.1. Lineage (NCBI taxonomy): Eukaryota > Metazoa > Arthropoda > Thecostraca > Pollicipedomorpha > Pollicipedidae > Capitulum > Capitulum mitella. Next base: position 2,233,491 of record CP099849.1, on the reverse strand, counting down.
TTTGGAGCGTCAAAGGTTGACGTGGAGGTACATAAATACTGTCAAAAGTCTTTTTGCATGCGTTTGAACAGAATCTGAGGTGAGGTCATTATGATCGTGAGAGAGGTAAAAAATAATATTGCTGAGTGTGTATTTCCACTCAAAATTGAGAATTTCAGGTCACTGCCACTGATATCGTCTAAGCATGTCGACGTTCACACGCCCACACCTGCACCGTTTGTCAGACATTTCCAAGAACCGCCTGCTGGAGATCCCGTCCGAGCTGATCGAGCACGGTCAGAGCCTGGAGGAGCTGGACGTGTACCACAACTCGGTGCGCTTCGTTCCAGAGAACATCCTCAAACTGCGCTCCCTCACCTACCTCAACCTCAGGTGAGACGCTTCCGCTCGGCGGCGGCTGTGTGAGCTCAGCTCGGCTTTCTGGGATCTCTTGTCGGAGGCAGTGACTGTTTTGTTCTCTTTTCGTCCTATCCTCAAATGTTTACAAAAGCCTTTGCTGTTTCTCTTTGACGGGAACATTCAAGGATAACAAAAGTTTTATATTGCATTGCAAATATTGCAGTGTCAGATGTAAAACTAAGCAGCATCAGTGCACTGGAAGCAGTCTCATGGTTTTGGAGAATGAATGCCTTTTCTCCCTGTCGCAGTGAGATCCGATCGAGTTCTCTAGCCCTCTTTTGTTTTGTCCGGCTGCGAAAATTCGTACAGTCGTCTGGCCTCGGTGCTTACTTGTTGATCCTCCACTACCGGGAGCGGGACGTCGCATGACCAAAAAATCGGTACAGCCTGAAGCCCAGTAATCAGTCGAATCACCACTGGGGCTGGTGTCTCTCAGCCTCCAGCCGCCGTCTTACTCGTCTCCCGTGACCCAGATGACGTGACATTAGCGCGGCTATGGCGCCCGTGGTGCGAGGCTGACTGCTGGCCGCTCTCCCCAGCCGTAACCAGCTGACGTTCCTGCCGCCGTCGCTGTGCCTGCTGCCGCTGCTGGAGGTGCTGATAGTGGCCTACAACAAGCTGGTCTCGCTGCCGGAGGAGATAGGTGAGCGGCGGCCTGTCTGGACGTCTCCAGCAGTTGACCAGTGATGTGTGAGATGGTTTTTCACTGTTTCGCCGTGGACAGTGGTGCTACGAGCCGGTTAGCTGGGCGCGAATTATGGCCGGCTGGAGAGGGCTGCTAGAAGCTTGTCGTGTGGTAGGCAGTGTGTTGCACCTCTTTTAGGGAGTGTTGGGCCGGCGTTACGATCCGTTGTGGCTGTCGCGAGTTCGACCTGATCTGGGTTTCTCTAGTACAGCATGACTTAATGTTACCTTACGTTGCGGTACGTGATTCGCCCGGTTCTGAACAGGTGCCGTCGTCGCCAGGCCAACTTGCGCCTCGGGACCTTGCGTTACGTTACGCTGTGTGGCCGGCATCGTTCTGGCCGTCCCGTGCTGTGGTCGCCCTGCCAGCTGACACCAGCGTTTCGCTACGTTAGGCTGTGTGGCCTGGCCCGTACCTCTCAGACCATTCCGTGCCGTCACCGTCAGGCCAGCCGGCGCCTCGAGGCACGACGTTACGTTCCGCAGCGTGCCGTCCCCCCTGACCGCCTCTTGCCGTCGCCGACAGGCCAGCTGACGCGTCTGACGGAGCTGGACGCGCGCTGTAACGAGATCAGCCAGCTGCCGGTCACCCTGACCGCCTCTTGCCGTCGCCGACAGGCCAGCTGACGCGTCTGACGGAGCTGGACGCGCGCTGTAACGAGATCAGCCAGCTGCCGGTCACCCTGAACCGGCTGGAGGCGCTCGTCTCGCTCAGTCTGCGGCGCAACTCCCTCCAGCGGCTGCCAGAGGGTGAGGGGTACCGTCCCGCGGCCTGGGGTCGTCCTCCCGCGGCCTGGGGGTGACCTCCCGCGGCCTGGGGGCGTCCTCCCGCGGGCTGGGGTCGTCCTCCCGCGGTCTGAGGGGCCTCCTCTCGCAGCCTGGGGGGTGACCTCCCGCGGCCTGGGGACGTTCTCCCGCGGCCTGGGGACGTTCTCCCGCGGGCTGGGGGTGACCTCCCGCGGGCTGGGGGTGACCTCCCGTGGCCTGAGGGGTGACCTCCCGCGGCCTGGGGTCGTCCTCCCGCGGCCTGGGGTCGTCCTCCCGCGGTCTGAGGGGCCTCCTCTCGCAGCCTGGGGGGTGACCTCCCGCGGCCTGGGGTCGTCCTCCCGCGGTCTGAGGGGCCTCCTCTCGCAGCCTGGGGGGTGACCTCCCGCGGCCTGGGGGCGTCCTCCCGTGGCTTGAGGGGTGACCTCCCACCAGGGTTGGAAATCTCGTTTTCGTTCTTGGTGTGGGGGTAAATTTTTGTTTTGGAGCACAGCATTTTGCAAAGAGTAATACTGGCTTAAGTTGGCGTTATTGGTGTTAGACGGTCAGGTATGATGCTATACCTACTAAAAGCAGGTATGACATCACACCTGCTTCGTATTGAATGGAGACAGGGTTATTTGCTTGCAATGTCAGGAACGTGTCTACATGGGTATAATGTTGCTGTTTGATGGAGGCACAAGATAAAACTTTTGGGGCATAAGACATTTTCTGGAGCATAAATTTTCTGGTGGCCTTCAGCACTAAAAGACAAGACGTTTTGCAGCTCTGCCTCCCACGGCCTGAGGGGCATCATTCTGCGGCTTGAGACTGAGAACTTGAGACTTGAGGTTTGGCAGTGACGTGCGGCACACTTGTGCGTCTGTGCCGCTTTGTTTTGTCCTTTATCGAGGAGTCACGACGGTATCGCGTTGTCGGCGTACGTGTCGTTGTTGTCGGGTGGCTTTGGTGCTCGCTCGATGCACGACGGTCGCCGTTCGGCCTCCAGACATCCACTCGCTGCTGTCGCTGCGCGCGCTGGATGTGGCCGAGAACCAGGTGACCAGCCTGCCGCTGCAGATGCGGCTCATGTCGTCGCTGGAGCAGCTGGACGTCACCTGCAACCCGCTGGTGTTCCCGCCGGCGCGCGTGAGTGGCGCGCCGCCGTCGGCCGGGATCCGGCCCCGGCGCGCGGGAACAGCGGGGATGTGGCGTCCGGCGGCGAGCGGCCGGGTCTTCGTGTGCGAGTCTAGAACTGCCTCGCGCGCGGGAGGCAGCTGGCACGTTTGTGGGCTATCTTAAGAGTCTTCCTTGGCTGTGTTTGTGTCAGTATTGGCGAGTCGGCAGTGGTGGTGTGTCGTCAGCCTGTGATCGTGCTTATAGCCGGTATGGTCGCCAGTTGCGGCAGCTCCGTCCACCGCTTGCGGTGTCGGCGTCAGACTTGTGAACCTCCCCGTGAATAGGGCCCGGACCGGGGCTCCCCGCTCTGTGCGGCGCGACTGACGGTCGGCCCGGTGGCGGCAGGTGTGCGCGCGCGGCCGCCAGCACATCTACAAGTTCCTGGAGATGAAGGCGGTGCGCGGCGAGCAGGAGGAGCGCCTAAGGCGCGGCGCCTCGGACGAGCTCGAGCTGCGCGCCGCCCGGCCGCTGACGGTCGGCGGTGGCGACCCCCTGGCCGGCCGCCCGCCGCCGCCGCCGCCCGAGACGCGCCACTCGCTGGCGGCGGCGCCGGCCGGCCAGCGCGGCTCCCACCTGGCGCCGCACGAGCACACGGCGTACGCAGGTCAGTGGCCGGACGGGGATGCGGAGGGAGGTGGCTGTGGGGTGTGAGAGTCGGGAATGTCGGAGGCTGGAGATGCGGGCTGTTTGAATCAGGTTATTGTGCGTCGCAGCATGGCCTCGTGAATGCCTGGTAACTTTTGCGCATCGGTGACTGGACACTTTTGTGAATTTGCCGCTGTGTTGCTGGTGCAATGTGTAAAGGGTATCGCATTCTCGTAGCTGAGTGAGCTCTTTCTTTTGCTTTTTCCATCATTGTCCCAATTTTGCAGGTTGCCCTTTTCCAGCACTGATTCGGCCACTGTTCCCTGAAACGACCCTGCAATGACGTACGCTCCGTGTTTTGCCAGGCTACGACGGGACGTCGCCGGGCGGCCCCGTCCAGCTGCGCCGGTTCGAGCCGGCCCGGTCGGCCTCCGGGCTGAACCACACGGTCCAGGCGCGGCCGTACGTCCACTCGGCGCAGGGTGGCGGCCCAGCGCCGCCTGTCGACCGGCCCGGCAGTTACGCCTCGCCGGGCGGCCACCAGGCGGCGCTGAGCCCGGCCGAGGTGGAGCGGGCGCGACGGGACCGGGAGAGCGTGGAGCGACTGCGCCAGGTGAGCTCTGGTTCGTCCGCGAATCTGCCGGGGAACGTTAAAGGCGCTGCGGAATGGAGTGGCAAGTTCAGAGACACTTGATGTGTCACAGTTGTTAGTGGCATCATGATGCTGCCACAGCATGGTTGATTTTTGGTTTCATGATGTTACTACAACATTGTTAATTTTCCCTTTTCACGACGCATCGTGCATTTGGTCAATGGTATTCACTTCCATGGCCCTTCCCTGTACTCCTGAAATTTCCGTGGTGTATGATGACCAACTTTGTCCTCGCTGCCATGGGATCATGACTTGCCTCCAATAATGTGCCTCCAACTCCCCACGCTGGCGTTCGTGTCCGTTAACCGCCGTCCTTTGCCTCCTGTTTCAGAACATTGAGGGTCGCCTGCACGTGTCGCTGCCGGACGACTTGCGTTCGGCTCTCGGTGACGGGGTGGTGCTCTGTCATCTGGCGAACCACGTGCGCCCGCGGGCCGTGTCCTCCATACACGTCCCGTCACCGGCGGTGGTGAGTGGATAATAGGGCTGCCTGTGGTTGATCCCGTCGGTCACGTGGGGCCCAGCGGTATTGTGCACAGCTGGTCGGTCGCTGCCGTTCGTCCGTGTGTCCACACTGCGCGGATTCTCCTTCAAGCTCGTGTCGTCATTGGGAGCGTTGTTTACGCGGCGTTGTTACGGTTAGGAAAAATAGGGTTTTCACCTGGACGTACCGCTATCCATAACCCACGGTGGCCACATTCGTCCTAGTATGTGTCTGGGATGCGAGAAAAGTTCATTTAGCAGCATTTCTGGCCCAGGAACGCCCAGTTGAATTTTTTTCACATCTCTGACATGCATGTGGCCCCCGTGTTCTGGGCTGTCCAGTGGAAGGCTGCGGTCGCCCTGTGACGGCCGCACGGTCGCCGCCGTGGGGGGCCGTTCAGGGGCGCATCGTCGTCGGGAGGCACTGTGGCGCAGTCGGCCGTCCGCCGGCGTGCGCCAACATTGCAGCCTCCACCAGCCGGCCGGAGATGGCTGGCCGGGTTGTGAAGTGCCGCGCGGTCCGGCCGGTCGGCGGTGTGTTCGTGCGGCCGAGGCCGACCGTTCTCCGGGCCTGCTCGTTGTTCTCGACTGGGCGCCCGTCTGGTGACGGGGACGTCTTGACGGCATCGTTAGCGTCATGTGTCCACGTGAAACGCGAGGCTGAAAAGATCCCTCGTCAAAAGGGGTGACGGAGGACGTTAAGAAGATGCAAACATCCGAGCTGAACAAGCTACACCAAGAACATGCTTTGGATTAAAGTTAAAGTTTTTCTCGCGAGACGAAAAACAAAAGACTTAAACACATTGTCCAAAGACGCATTTGAAGCACCCTGGTATGTCTACGAAATGCCACGTAAGACGAGCCCTTGAAGCTCGGCTATAGGAAACTGGTGATCGATGGCACCAGAGTGTTATACTGTCTGAGGGCTCGAAGGCTGCATTGACTGTCTGGTCGTGGCGTTACACCTAAGCACGGAAAGACGTTGGATTTGTCGCCTTTTTGTATCTCAGGCATTGCTGTTACGTACGATCTTGCAAGCCAAATCATCTGGTTTGTCCCGTCAGTCTGGCAGTCGTCTGGGTTTCCTGTTGCTAAAGGTGATCGAGAGTATGTGGCGAATGGTAAGGTCGCTGTATGACAGCCATTCGAGGTTTTCCATCAAATGAAAGACATGCTCTTTTTATCTTACTGGTCTTTTTCTGCGGAAGATTACTTTGGCAAAGAAGTTGTTGATTTGAGATGCCTTTGCCATTTGTAGGCATGCTTTTAAAGTTGGTATTTGTGTACGTTGCGCAGACGGATATAAGTTGCCTCAGCTGCGAGAGTATCGGTGCTGAGGTAAAAAAATTGGGATGGCTTGCGAAAGGTCACGTTCGTGGAGGGTTAGGTAGGCCGGCGCACCGAACCTGCGGCCAAGACCGGAATGTTTGTCAGCTGAAATTCGCCACTCCTCGCCGTCCGTCGCCGTCACCGCCCCCGGGGGTCGGCGCATGTCCGTCGCGCGCTACGCCGCCTCGCCTGGCTTTGCCGGCCGCAGCGCTTCGGCCGCCCGGGCGGGGGCCGGCGCCGGCGCAGCTGACCTTCACCGCCGGGTTCCAGCCGAAGCTGAACGAGGCCAAGTGTCGGCGCAACCTGCAGAACTTCCTGGAGGCGTGCCGCCGCATCGGCGTCGAGCAGGTAGGTGGCAGGGCCTCCCGGCGCATGGCTGCGGGACGTCGCCGGCCGGCTGAGCGGGGAGGGGAGTTCCCCTTGAATTCCATTGACGCCGGGGGGAATGGCTTGAGTCTGAGCAGGTTGGTCGCCTGGGAGTCGCCAGCTGCCGGCGACGGGGACTCCACTCCAGGTTCGAGCGCCGGCCTCTGGGCTCGTCGCGCCGCCAGAGACTAACTCCAGTGCATGAACGCCGCTCGGACCGGTGGAGGGAGCCGCATGGGGCCGCGCCGCCCGCCGCCCGCCGCCCGCCGCCTGCCGCCTGCCGCCACTAACCTGCCGCGGCCGCATGCAGCCGCCGCCGGCCGACCGGCCGCCCGGCCGCCCCGCCACGCCCGTCGTGACGCCGCACCACTGGTCTCCGTGTTCTGTCCACTGCCGTGACGGCGGCCGCGCCTCGTGGCCGAGCGGCCGCCGCCCGCGCGCTGAAAATAGCTCCCCCCTCTCTCTCTCTCTCTTCCTCTCGCTTTCTTGGTCTCTCTGTGCGGAAAGGCTGCCAGACGTGTAGCTGCTTCTCTTCGTGGATACTTGTGGCTCGGCCTGCATTTTGGCGCCGCTGTGCGCGCCGTTTGAGTTCGCTTTTCTCCCTCTCTTTTGGCATTCTGTCCCCAGTCGAGACTCGAAAGGCTGTCCTTTTTGCGGCGGCGGCCGCGCCGGGCCGTCGCCGGCGCGGTGGCCAGTGTGTGGTGTGTGCGTCACGGTGGCGACGGCCGGCGTCCGGCCGGCCCGGCCCGGCCCGGCTGCGTAACTGGCGCCGCTCTGTTGCAGGAGCCGCTGCGCTCGGCCTACGACCTGGTGACCCGCCATCTGCTTCCGGCCCCCCTCCGCCCCGCGCCGCCCGCCGCCCCGCCGCCCCCGCCCCCGCTGCCGCCGCCGGCGCCGGCGCCCGGCGCGCCGGACGCGCCCTGGCTGACCCCGGTCCTCCTGGCCGTGCTGGCCGGCTCCTGGCTGGCGCTGTACGCCCTGCCGGAGCGCGACTAGCGGTGCCGAGCCGCCGCCGTCGGAGTGAGTGCCGCCAGCCCGCCGCCGGCCCGGGGCAGACGGTCACGCAGTGGGGGGCCGCGGCCGGCCGCGCGGCACGTGCCTGGCCGACGACCGCCTCCCCCGCTCTGTCCCGCTCTCTGTCCAGCCCGCTGACGACCCTGGCCGACCGCGGCGGAGCTCCGCCACCCTCCCGGGCCCACGCTGTTTTCGGTTCGTTTGCTCGGTTTTGGTGTTTTGTTTCCGTAGGATAGCGAGGCGCCGCTTGCCTAGTTAGTTTCTCACCCGTTGCTCGTTGTGGGGCGTCCCCGGCTCTAACGGCATGCCTGTTTTTGGTCCTGGCTGGCCGCGACTGGCTGGTCGCGTTGAGTGGGGTCGTTGGAGCGGCCACGGGACTTGGGTGTGGTCACCAGAGCTGGTTACAGGCATTCACTCGACTCTGGGGTGTACCGGTTGGGAGGTGTTGGTGACGGCTCGGCTTTGTTTTAAGCTCGCGCCGGTCGGGCTCTCGGGACCGGCAGCTCTCGGCGGGTGTGTTCCGTTTCTTTTCACACCGCTGTGCTGCATCACTCGTGTGCTGTCACGCGCGCGCCCCGCACTCTGTTTGGTTCCGTCGCCCCGTGCTGCCGCTCCCGAGTGGGGAGGGGCGGCCGCCGCGTGACCGTTCTGCCTCGGGGGCCGAGGGTATGGGACGTTTGGCTGCGGCGGCTCCGAGCTCCGCCGGCCGCGCCCTCAGCGCGGGCCCGGGCCGGCTCGGGGCCGCCGCCTCTGTCTTCTGCACGCGCGCTGTGTGGGTCGGCGTGCCCTGTGTGATGCGCGGTGGTGGGTGGTGGGTGGTGGTTGGCGGTGGACGGGCTGGTTGTGGGACGCTCCTCGCTGGCGGCCCGGGCTCCGCAGGGCCGGATTCGGGTGCAGACACGGCCCGGAATGGGCTGCCGCGACTGCAGTGTGCTCCAACCTGCCACGCCCGGTGTAAGTGTGGGTGGTATTGTCGTCTGCTGCTAATGGGGGATTGGAAATGAACTTCGTGTGCGCTTGGCTTTAATTTCATTGGAAACTAGGGGATTGTGGGATCGCGTATGGTAACAGATATGTTCCGCATTCGGTAAACTTGAAGTCAGTATGCGAGTGATGATAAAAAGCACTAACACAAGACAATGAACTAACAATCAACAAGGTCATTCTGCCGAAAAGACATTAACAGGTTTATGTACTGTCCCAAAACGGCAAAACTTTGAGGTGCATTGTCCCCAAATCCCGCCATTCGCTACAAGTGCACATTAGCGTCGGGGAGTGTCGACGTCCCCTCTGGATGGTGGCATTCGGACGCTGTGGCACGTGGACCCCGAACAGAGGTGCGCCCTGTTCCCCAGGAACCGTGTGATGGGGACGGGCCTGGCCGAGTGGCATTTCAGCAAGAGTGCTTTGTTTTGCATTGTCGGGAACAGTCCCACTCTCTCAGATCAAGATGAGCTGACGGCTGAGCCGTGCAAACGTGTTTATGGTTGTCCGCTCTTTGCTCTTCTCGACTTCATGTAACCATGCCTAGAGGGGTGAAATGGAATGTTCCTCCTTGGCTTTCAAAAATGGTTTGTCTTAAGACGTCGCTGATTTCGGTGCTGTTTTTGTGTAGGAGGTGTAGAAGCTCCATAAAATGTCTTGTAAAGACTACATTCTGTCGTCATCCTCGTATATGACGCAGTACGGGCCGTGCCCGTATTGACGCTCCTGACGTTAGGCAACAGCTGTAAATGGGACACAGCAGAATATGATCCCGAAATCGTGGCAAATTTCTGTGAACCGTCGTATGCGTAGAGTTTTTGAACGTAACATTTATTGCAGATTGTCTTACAAGACGACGTGTTACAGCTTGGTTATTTCAGGTCAGAACACGTGTCGTGCTGCAACATTCCCCTAAGTAGACCTTTATCCACTATCGGGCCCATTCATTGCCATTGCTGGCATTACTCAGCACGACATTGATTTAGCTAGGGCTGTAGCAGATTGTTCATAGCTAATCGTGGAAAGAAAGAATAATTGGAATCGTCAGTGGGAGTAATTAAAAGGATGTTTGTCACAGAATGACTCGTAAAAGATAGTTCAGAGCCATCACTGACGGCCCTGGAACGCTCTGAAGCAAAAATAAACAATAGCCGTACCGTCTGATTGATTCGAACGGCTCACTAACGTAGTTTACCTGGGCTCAGTCTGGTTATTAAGGGACAATTGCTGGCGCGGACAGACGCCCCCCGTTCCCGGTAATTAACTGCCGCGGTCCGGGGATACCGTTCCACTCCGATATCGGCCAGATCTCGGACGTCGTCGAGCCGGCGCTGAGCGGGCCGATCCCGGGAACGGCTCCTAAACGGCCGCCGGGGCCGGACGGCGCACGTGACTCGGGACGGCCGAGCCGGCCGCCGGCTGAGATTTCCATGGATCATGATGGGGCCTTCATGGAAATGGCCGGCCCTCTGAAGTCGCCCGAGAATGCCATTGGGTTGAATGGGAACGCGAAGCTGGCCATCATGCTGTCGTACGGCATTGCTATGGAAGAAACCGGAGGCGCTCGCTATGCGTCATCAGACGTCCGGTTGGCTGGGCACGTATCTGGAGACCATTCCGCTCGTGCCATCTGTCGGATGAAAGCATTCCCCACTCTCTTACGCCGACTCAGGTCTCATCGCGGACGTTCATTTTCCGCCGGTACTGCGAAAATGCTCCACTCCGGCGCAAAACCGGGCGGCTGAGGCCGGGCTGTTATCCGCAGCCGCCACAGGGCGGACGCGGCGGCAGCCTCGGGGGACAGGTGCGCTCCGAGGTGGGCGTCGTCGGCGGCGTGTCGGCCGTCAGCGGGAGTGACGGCGGCGATGTGCCGGCTCCCGCCTGGTGGCGCCGCCCTCCCTGCGGACCGCAGCCGCGGAGACGCTCTGGAGCGGAGCCCCGGACGCGGCGGAGTGGAATCTGCGCGCGTCGGTGGGAGGTGTCGCAGCGCGGCCGTGGGCGATGTTTGGCGTACTGGCGAGGGCGGCGTATTTTCCATTTGTGGCAAGACTGTGGGAAGATAAAACTAGACGTCGCTGACATCTCAGTCACATTTGTGTAATCGCATAATTTCGCAGTCGCATAATAATGAGCCGAAGATGTGAACTAGGCGCACTAGTCAGTCATGTTGTTAAATATACCCACAGCCGTACAGATATTGGCAAACATGCCGAAGTCCAGGAATGGATTTGAATGGACTTCTTGGAAAATGGAAGCTTATTTGTAGCGTGTTTAGATTAGCTGTTTTCCATAATCTTCCTCTGGTACCACAATTTGGCCGTAACATGGCTATGCTTTTAGGCCCATGGAGACGCTTGTTACCTTGAGAAAGGCCAGCAACCGATCTCTCCCAGCAGCTGGTTGCACCTTCTCAGCATTCTCCGTGCATTGCCGGGTAGCTGTAGTGGAGGCCCCGACAGATGTGTAATAGTATTTTGTGTTTTGTGTTTTGTGTTTATAATGTTTCGTAGTGTTTAAACAGATATGAAATCTCCATTATTGCGGTTAGGAATTCAACAGGAAATTAGACAGTTTTAGGATGTGATTGGTCGCGGCAGCCCACGATTGGAATTTCAGGAAGTGGAATTTATGTGACAAAAAAAAAACGAAAAAACCAACAAAACAGAGTGCCAAACGTCCGCGAGGAGCGTCCCCCTTTCCGTCCGCTCGATCTGCAGTGTTCCTCACTTGACAGATTCATGTCCCAATGACCGACCTCTGTCCCGCCAACTGTGACTAAACCGACCGTCTGGCCTCTGTCCCACCAGCTGTGACTGACCTCGGTCCCACTGACTGACTGACATCTGTCCCACTAACAGGAGTGCCTGTGACTGACCTCGGCGTCGCGGACAGCAATACCTGTGACCGACCTCTGGCCCACTAATGGGAGTACGTGTGACTGACCCCTGTGTCGCCGACAGGATTACCTGTGACTGACCTCTGTCCCACTAACAGGAGTACCTGTGACTGACCTCGATGTCGCTGACAGGAATACCTGTGCTCGCCAACGGACGTCAACCAGCAGAAGACTCTGCCTCACATCAGCACCACCGTGGACCGTCTGCTCAGATTCGCCGCCGCGCCGACTTCGTCTCTCCAGAGCAACGTCTGAGGTCACCGGCAGGCGGCAGCACCATCGCCAGGCCCTGCGGCCGGCCTCTGAGTGATCCCGGTTGCCGGCAGATGGCAGTGGTGTTTCCGGGAGCTCGCGCTACCGGAGGTTTTCACGGCACGTGACGTGCTGGCGTTACTGAACTCGGGTGGCGGCGGCGTGCGGCGGAATGGTCGCTTCCGCACGCTTCCTGGGCCATTTCATCTGTTCTACTCAATTGCTGTCGGCGATGTGGGGTTTTACCGGGCTTTCGGCGACTCGGTAAGCTTCAGATGTTACCGTTAGAGGTCAGTCATATCGCTTCTCGGCCACCCGGCTCCGAAGTGAAGCCAGGTCGACGCCGTGGCCGTTTGCTTATCTCAGATCGGGCGTGGCGCCGCGCCTGTGGGACCACCCAGGAGCCGTCTGTGTTCCCGGGCCCGCGGGCTGGCGGGTTCCGGCAGAATTATTCCCAGGTCCCGGCGGCGCGTGGCCGGTCGTGCCGTCACGTCGGCGCTCACTTGCCCCAGCTGTGCTTTTCCGCGGTGCTGTTCGTGCGCGGGGCGCCCTTTCTCAGGCTGACCCCGCGTCCGGGAATGCGTTATTCCGCGGACCGCGCCGACCGTCGACACACGGCGGCCACGTGGCGCCTGCGGCGCGTGCTGAACGCAGCCTGCCGCTGTCGGACGCCGCGGTCGGACGCGTCGGGACGTGCCGGGCCGTGCTCGGGCGGCGCGCGCCCGCAGCCGAGCTTTGATCGATCGGAGCCGCCCGCCGGGCCGCGCTCCTCCGCTGTGATACGTGAGCATAATGTCGGTGTTGTACTCCGGCCGGCGTAGTGCCGCCGGTCGGGCGTCGGAGGCGTTCGTTGTTTTGTACTGTGAGTTCGTGTCCGGCAATACGAGACATGGGCTCGGACCTTTGGATTTTGCGGGGGGTGCGTGACAGGAGAATGGACGTGACGGATTTACGAACCTCCGTTTGTAGTGTAACGCAGATGGTGCATCCAGGCTGTCATTCGGGATCTCGCCCGGCCGCGCGAGCGACGGGCTGCGCAGTGATGCGCCCACCCACCTCCGACAGTCGGAATCCCGGCCCCCCGCAGAGCCCGCCGGCCTGGAATAATCACCGCTGAGCGGCCTCGTAGCCACATTCAATGAGCCGGCATAAATCCCGTCGGAAACTTTTATTACGGCCCTCCAGCACGCGGCTCGAGCGTACGAACAAAGCGCTCTGACAGCCCCGCCACGCGGCCGGCGCATAGCTCCGGCCCAGAACGGCAGCCAGCGCGTGTCGCAGCGGACGAAATGGGCCGACGAACCCGACCTGGCGCGGGCGTGCTCCCAGCGAACGCCCGGCTCAGCTGCGGCATCCGATCTGCGTGGGGTGATTTCGTGCGGAGCCAAACGCGCTTCCGCCGGAATGAGGGACCCGCAGCAGCACCAACTGTCAGCGGGCGCCCGAGCTCTGGAACGATGATGTGGTCTGCACGCGGCGAGCGGCGTCCCCTTTGCTACGCTGACGGTAACCGCGCGGCTCCTGTGCAGCTGCCAAAGCCCGTAGAATCGCTCCCGGCTCGACCCGGGAACGTCGCTGTTTTCTGCTCTGTCGCAGTCGTTCGCTGGGTGACCCGGGAGATCAAGTCGGGGCGCACGACGGTGGAGCAGGAGCAATGGTGGAATCGCCTGCCGGGACGCCCCCCCCCCCCATCCGCCGATGTTTCCGTACGAATGCCGATGGCGATCGTTGATGGATATTCCATGGAGAGGCCTTACCTATGCGGTACCCACGGTCGTAATGCGTCACGCATAAGAAACTGGGGTGTTTTTTCGATAAATTAAGAACACAAAATACTAGGGTTAAAAATGGTGCGTCTCTGCGCTTTCTTTGACAGGCTTCCGAAACGATGTTGATAAACGATGGTTGAATCAATAAATTGAAAGAACCGTAATTGAAAAACTTTCCAGCAGATTCGAACAAGCTACTGGGAAGTTTGGCCCACGGGAAAGCCTACGTACACTGCTGAACAAAAGCCTGTCTGAAGCCGCATGCGGCGCGTGTGCTGCTGACCCGGCCAAGAAATCGGGGACTGGCAAGATCAACCAAACACGTGTCAAGTCATGAAGACGCTCGGAAGCAACAAAATCCTTACGCCGTTTGCGCTTAGACGTACGAACCCTAGTTCGTCGGCCCGGAATCACTTTACTGTCATTTTTTTCCTGTCTCCTTTTCCGTTTCTTCTTCGTTCGATGATTCATGTCCACCAGGAGCTGCTCACCGTCCAAACTGCTGCCGGTTTTGTCGCGCCGACTGAAAGCCAGAGCGCTTAGAACGGTGTTACACGCTGACCAGCAAAACGCGAGAAGGATGCGGGATAACGCGGCCTGAAGTCAAGGTCGGACTGCGAACTCGGCTCGTATTTTCAGCCGCTACCGACGCTTGGATGTTATATATCCGTTCCGGATGTAACAGATGTCGCTCGCCTGACGTCGGTTAGGCCAATCCAGTCACGATTTAATGGCCGTTTTTGTTGCGCGTAGATACTGAATTGGCAGACCGCAGCGGCAAAATGCTAGGAAACTCGCTACACTCGACATCGGTTGCCATCGGGGCGGCGTCGTCTGACGCACAAAGTTATTGGTTGTTGAAATAATGGCAGGGATAAACTGATACGAAATAGTGGTAACCAAAAACGTTAATTTTTAGTAACTCAGTGACTGTAAAACATTTCTAGCACCAGAGTTTTCAAGGCGAAGAAAAGGGCCAGAGAAAATACAGGCTTTGTGAGACGTCAGTTACCGAAAAAAATGTGCATCGCTTTCAAACGGCTCCCCTCGTAGGTCGCATGGAAATAACAAACGTACATAGTTACTTGTAAAGCTGATGTGTCAAAGGTAGGGATCAGGATGATGAAAGACTGGGAAATGCACACACGGTGCGAAAGAAGGGGGGGGGGGGTGTGCGTAGCCTCTTGAACACAATACTGCTTGCAGAATTGAAGAACTTCCTGCAAATAGGTCAAAATCGTCTGAAAAGCAGTCTTTCAAACCTTCGCTAAAGAATTTTTGCGTGGTAAACCATACGATTATTTCGATAGCATTGGCGAACACTGCTGTCTTTTCGGGACGGGGTGGGGCGGGGTGCGGCGCAGTTGATCAGACCGCCAGTGACCACCTTGGCAGTCCCAGCCATTTGAACGTTCTAATAACGGTTTGCGCAGCGAGAGCCTCGGTCCGCAGAGCCTGCTTGTCTATAGACTCCACAGCCGTCGACGTAGGTGCCGGGCCTCGCTGCCTGAAGCCCTATTCAGTCTTTCATATTTCTCAGTTTTCCTTGTTATGAGACTGTTCGGAGAGCCATGATTAGTCACCCTTCATTTTCCTGACGTGTGCCTTAGCTTCTGTACCAGCATTGTGGGGGCACCGAACCCACGAAAGAACCATGAGGGAGCGCACGAGGGATATGTTTCCACGGACGCCGACACTGAGCTCCTATTCCTGAAATCTTCAGATGTACTGAAAATGTCATACTGCTTATGCGTGTAGCCCGCAAGTACCAGTCAGCTGTTAGAGGATGTATACCTGTTTTTTTTTCTTGCACTGCGTTTTGTTGCGACAAATATGTTGCCTGCTTAACACATACATACGACGTAGAAAATATGTTTATGGGAGATCCTGAACTGGGCCTTATGAACGACGAAGTACGAAACCATTCGACCAATTTTTTATCTTCTCCACTGTCCATGTAAGAACGCTCGGAAAAAACATTAGATGCAAAGTCTTCGTCTGCGCGAACGCACCAATATCTCGACGATTCCTCTCAGACAGGTCAACCATTCCAATGTCCGATCCTCTTGCACCAAATACCACGAAGCCACGGTCAGACAGTTTATGTGGAAAAGTCACCTCCAACATCACAAAGCCGCACAGAGCGTTCCAAAGGGGGAGTACGTCAATCATACGGGCGCGAGGATGGCACCAGGACAGCGGCTGGCCACCACCACACGGCGCGCGTGCGTTACAAAAGCAGCCAACGATGTGCGCGTGCGGCCCACCGGCGATAACATAGGACAGAGAGCTGACCGCGGGTCAACAGAGCCCGCCTCTCACAGTCAACAGGGGTGAGCGATAACAGAAACACTGGCGACAGGGGAGTTATCAAACTGGACGCGGGCGCGCGCGCCGCTGCGGCGAGGCCCCGCCCGGCGGCCGGCACGCCGCGAGTACCCTGGTCGGTGGTCGGCCGCGCACACTAATCATGACTAGCCGCTACATGCCCCGAGAGCGCGCCGTCGCCCCCGGCCGGCCCCGCCCGGGCGCGGCGCGGCCCGACGGCCAGTTAGTGCGCACCGCAGCGCGTTAGTAGCCCGCGGCGACCAATCAGGCGCGGCGCCGAGCGCGCGCGGCCCGCCATTGGCCGGCGCGCCAAGGTCGCCGCGCGCCCGGCCAATCGGCGCGCGGCACGACACAAAACGATCAGAACTGATTCACGGACACCGACGTAGCACGTAAAACATACCAAAAGCGAAGCGCGATGGGGAATGTCCGGCGCCGGGGTGGCCGGCGCCGCGCCGCCGCCGCCTCAGGCCTCCGTCTCGCCCGCCTTCAGTCGCAGCCGGGCAAAGTCCTCGAATATCAGGTCGTCGTCGTGGTCGACGGGGCCCGCCGTGCCGGTGTCCCTGTCGGAGGCGAAAAATCACGCGGGTCAGACGGCGGCGGACGGCGCAGTCGGGGTCGCAGACGTCAGACGGCGTACGATCGGCCAGCCAGGGTCACGCGGAGTCTAACGGGAGCAGACAGGTCAGCGAGGGTTAGCTGGGCTAGATCGGTCCGGTGTCAAACGGGTCCGGCGGGTCGGGACGGGTCAAACAGGGCAGAACGGGTCAAAAGCGAAAATCGGACGAATAAGCGGGATTGGGCAGGGCCGGACGGTCGGGACCAGTTTACACGTGGTCAGATGCGTTGATGAGACGCGTTCAGCCGAGTTCAAGACGAGACGAGTCGAGGCCAGTTCACACAGTTTTGCCTGCCGCCGCGGCAGGGCGACCGCGTTCTGCAGCAGCTGACAGTGGACGTCACGTGTTTTCTTACGTCATACCTCTTCATGGTGCCGGCCATATATGTCTTGCAGTCTCGAAAGTTTTACATTATTTTCAGATTCTAACCAAAGACCTTCCGATTCGGAGCTCAGCAGGCTGACCACTGCGCTGTCCAAGGCTAGGTATAATCCAAACGAGAGGGTCTGGCGTCGGCGGATCTGTCGCGGGAAATACCTCCTACCCGCAACATCGCTGATTGGAGAATGCGATCGCTGATCGCCAATAATCAATGAAGCCGTTTCACTACGTCGTGAAACGTCACCGCATGGTGAGTTGTGGCAGTCGCGAGACAGGCGGGGCCGTTCGAGCGGCAGAGCCGCGCCCAGCCACGCGCTTCTGCCGCTCGTGTAAACTGGCCCTCGGACACAACAGGCACAGGCCACCCCGCGTCACATTCTCGCTGGACTCTGTCTCAGCGTCACATGCCCGGCCAAACTTTCCCCCGCAGGACGGCCGCGGGCCAGGCAGAGGAAGCAGGCACGCCCGAGCAAACCAAACGATAGCGGCGGACCGGGTAGCGCTGGGTCAGGGGTCACCGGGCCGGGTCGCCGCCGACTGGTGGCGCCGTCACAGCGTCACGGGGTGGGTGTGGGGGACACTGGACTGTGACGCCTCATCGGGAAGGGCGCGACCCGGCACAGCACTGGACCTCACGGCCCGAAACCGATCCCTTCCTCGGCAGTCAGAGCGGGCGGCGCTTGCGGCGGTCTTCGACAGCGGGGATCACCACGTGCCAGGCCTCGACCAGTCCGGCGCCGCCTGAACGTGATTTTCAGTCCAGGCATAGGCCATTTTTCGCATGGTTCAGGCGCAGCTTTCTTGACAGTATGCTGCTGGGATGGACCACTTCACCGGCAATAACAAACATCCCTGGAATAGCCTCCCGTATCAAGCATGATAAATCGCACGGCTCCAACCTAACGGAAGCGACCAAAAAGCAAATCGTGCTTTACTACGAGTGCGCTACGGGGCGAGGTCCTTCGGAAATCAGTTTCATTACGTCGCACAGCTCCGCGGCCGTCTCCAATTTTCATCCATCACCGGCGCTCCGCCTCCCTGGCTTAGTGTCACCTTCAAATGCGGGCGCTTCAAAAGTGGAGAAAATTCAAGGCGGAGACCACTTGGAATGGCTGATGGGACGGAACGACTATCAAAACGGCTCTCTGTCAAAGCTGGATTACGCATTCACGAAAGCCAGGAGGGAAAATTACCAAGACGGAACAGAACATCAGCACAAGACGCGCAACTGGCGCAGATTAATTTGAAAGGAAAGTATTTTTTCACGAATCTGATGGCAAGCCACGACGCCTGACTTCCAAAACAATGAAATGCGGAAATAATTTTTGATTGCCCAGTCAACTTGTCTTTTGCACAAATGTTTGCTAATGAGAATCGACACGTTCTGTCAACACCGAATCGGTTTGTTTCGCCCAGAAACATCCATTAACGAAACCGGCATACTTCGTGGCAAACATAATAACAGCAGAAAAAAACTTGACTTACATCCACTTACATCCACTGCCGCCCCTTCACCCAGGACACGTTCACCAAACGACGGTTCGGAACTTTCAGCGCAACAGCAGTTAAAAACATGAATCAAGAGGTCTCGGGGAAGCATGCTTCGCAGCACGCCACCGTCGGGGCTTGCCGAAGACCACTACACAAATTTACGAACGTCTGCCGACGAAAATTTTTCAATCCAAACATCCATTTCTCTCCGCAGGATTGGGTGAACACCCAATTCGTTCTCTGGCACTCGGAAAAACGAGATGTCGATTCGCTGGAGCTCCCACGTAAGACCTCGACCATCCAACAATTTCCCCTCCCCTCCAACGTTGTACTAAAGGAACAACAGGTGCGACTCCTCCAAAGCAGCTGTCCCCACAAACGGCAATCGGTCAGTCGGGACCGCCACGGCCAGTCGGTCGAGAGGCCAATACGCATCTTTATTACCCCGCCAGGACGCCTCTTGGCAAGGGAACACGGCAATATGCTGCCCGAGCCAACAATGAGGCCGGCAGGGGGCCGGCTGCTGGGCTGATGGGAGGCAGTGACCAGAGGGCACTTACTCCAGCTGCTGGATGAGGTTGGCGTCGGCCAGCTTCTACAGTTGGGTGCTGGGGGGGGGGACTCTTTCCAGCTGGTGATGGTGGTAACGGGGTGGAGAAGGGAAGGGAAACTCACTCCAGCTGTATGAGGTTGGCGTCGGCCGGCTCCTCGTCGCTGGGAGATTCGGCGCGCGGCGAGGCCGACGGCTTGGTCACCTCCTCCTCCTCCGGCTTCGGGTGCATCAGCGTGAACGGCAGCTCGGCCGACAGCTCTCTGAAACGAAGGATCCGCCCAGCGTCAGACACGCGTCAAAGGATACCGTCACACGCCGAACGAGCAGACCGCGGCGGCAGTGACTGGTGGATTCGCTCCTGACACGCTGCCGGGCGGAATTCGATTTTACAACTACGCCGTATGCAGGTGACAATGGCATCCTTTGGTCTTCGTCTGAAGTGCCCGCGTGCCCGCCAGTGTTGCCGGAACCGGAGTAAATGTCTTAACATGGGACGCTGGCACCCTATCCCGCCATGTGTTCCCTTCATGTGGCAACCGAACCAAACATCCAAGACATGTGGTGGGCGCTTCAAACCAATTTCACAAAGTGCCACCGAACTGGCTGTCGGTTCGTTTATGATTTTATGATATGATTCAATATCTCTTTTATTTAGTTTGTCTGTTTCCTCAAACCCAGTGGAACGTAACTTTCGAACCAGAGACCGCGCGGAATAATTTAAAGGTGAAAACAAATCACGTCCCAGTGCACAATGTCCGTGGCAGCCTTTTTGACGCGTGTGAAATTGCGCCATGATTAAATAACTAAAAGAAGTCTCTTTACATCAGACACAACGCCACGTCTGGTGAAAGAACGCAACGCAGCGAAAGTGGAAAAGAGAAAACGCAAGGACAGCGCCTCCAGCGTGGACAGCACGGAACGGGACCAGGGCTTCCCAAACGAAAAACAACCCCGCCACAAGAGACGAACAATAGTAGAACGCTGACCACAGGGCGCCCCCGACCGCGCCGATTTTGTGCCTGTCCGGTCCAACCGGTCGTTTGCCGCCGGCTGTGAACAGAGGGGATGAAAAGACAGGATGTCCCCTGTTCGACGGGGAATAACCCCGCCCTACTCTCATTCCTCTGACACTGACAGCCACAGGATTCCCATCCAAAGTTAATCATCGGACCAGCTCTATACCAAGCAGGATCCAGCTACTATCGACAGGCACGCGAAACGCCTCCACACCGCCTCGCCAAGCGAACCACGGCGCGGCACGCGCTCAGCGATGACCCATTGACGAACCTTCGAGAGAAAACGTCGGGAATAACCACCAACAGTATTCGAAGTGCAGCTGGCGACAAAAGAGTGTACACCCGAAACAGATACGCCCACAAATGATGCCATCCCCACAGGTCTCAAGCGACCACCAAGGTCTCGGCAAAAAAAAAAACAGGCGACTAGCAGGTCGGATCCCAGACGGCGATCCGCCAGCCTGACGGCTCCTCCCGTCTTTCCCCGTTGCCCGGAAACGTTTCCGGTCACAGAACCTAAAACACCCCTTCAAAACGTCCGGGTCGCACACATTAGCCGATGTGGCACTTGAGCTGTTGCGACAGATGTCCTGAGTGAGGAAGTCCGCACTGTGGTGGTCAAGCTGGCTTCCAACCTCATGTGAGGCCGCACGAGGACGGCTCAGGCTGTTCCGTGACTCCCACGCCAAGTTCCACACCAATGCTCTAGCAGTGTTAATAAACAATGACCTGAGTTCCCATTGCTCCCTCCTTCGCTACATCCCCTGACGTGCCATAATCGGAGGCCACTGGGGAGCGGGTCAGCGCGCGCCCCGCACCTGAGCAAGTCCACAACCGCATTATTTATTTCCTGGGTCGGATCGTGCGCAGAAATTCTGCCGCCGTCGGCGCCCGCCCCAGCCAATCAAAACGCCATCCCATGCAGGGTCACCACAGGCCATGAATACTTGATGTGGAACGTGAATTAGCTCTGCATTCGCCACACCACGCGACACAGCAGCCCGCGGAAAACTTTCAGCGCCGCAAAACCCGGTCGAGCGCAAACCTGAGCCGGCTCTGCAGCGGCCGTGAGAGCACGGACACATTCAGCGGGGTCCACAACGTCCGGCGACGCGGCGACGGCGGCCCGGCCCGCCAACGCGCCGCGCGGGCAGGCCGGCCGCCTGACCTCTGACCCCTGCCGCCGCCGGAGGCCGCCCACGCGACGCGCGGCGGAGCGGAGGGCGGGACACGCCGACGGACTTCGGGACACCTGTCGCTAGATTAAACACCATACTGAACACCAGACGAGATCAAGGCTCCGGCCTGAACGGTGGCCGAGCAACGCGGTGGAAGTTTCCCGCCGGCCGTGCGCTATTTCACGCCGGAGTCGACGGCAAATCGCGCCGCATGACGCCAGCGGCAACCACTACAGCCCGCAAACGTTGTCCTGCCATAACTATATCGGTTCTCTGTGGCGACAAACGCGCCACGTGATGAGATCCAGAGATCATGTGCCTCACACAACACACCGCCTGGCGCAGAGCGAAAAGACAGACTGCAGCTCGAGGGGCTCTTGCCTATCCAACGGTGAGCCATGCGACAACAGGAGCGAATCACTTACCCCGCTAGAGCTCCGAGGATTAGGCGCACCTTGACCTTGTACTTGACTATGATGCCCAGGCTCTCCTTCGGCACGGAGTCCGAAATGCTGCGGGCACGGAAAGGGCTAATGAGCTGACGATATGGCTCCCACCGCATCAGCGCCCTTTTCACTGCAAGACACCAGCTCCTCCGGTTGACATCCAGGGATCCGTCATCCATCTTCACAGAACTGAAACTCCCCAGGGCGCTAAAGACACTCGCAATGCGCACGCCGCAAACGGAACAATCGCAAGCCGAACAGCGATACGGCGAAGTTCTCCACAGCACGACACCCGAGTACAAAGGCACCTCCCCCTCCACCGCCTCCGTATCCAGCGTGCGTCACAACGCAGCGGGACGCGGAAACCCGACCGCATCCGGTCCGGCAGAGGACCACCTCGGCCGGCAGCCGGATCCCACTCACATGGTGGACGAGGCCAGGTTGGTGTCCTCGCACTTGAGTTGGCCGTCCAGCGCCAGGCCGTACTTGTCCTTGTTGTGCGCCAACAGCGGCGTCAGCGTGTACACCTTGCTGAGCGTGAAGCCCGGGCCCACTGGGCAGCCCTCCCTGCGGACACACGGGGAGTCACATGCCGACCCACCACTGCCAGAGGCCGGGGTCTGTCGAGGGTTCACAGGGCGGCCCTCCACTGCGGACACACGGGGCGTCACATGCCGACCCACCACTGCCAGAGGCCGGGGTGAACCCTGTCGAGGGTTCACAGGGCGGCCCTGCCTGCACACACGTGGGGAAAGCCAGCGTACGGATAGACTGTGCCGAATAAAATACTGGACAACACTGGGGCAAAAAGAAACCAAAGCGGTATCACGGATTCTGCATTTCAAACAAGGCGATTAACACATGAGCTGGTCAAGGCAGAGAACTCTAAAACCAGGTCACTGTCCCGAAATGGGCTCCGCCAATCTGCTCAGCCACGACTGACGCACACGACAGCAAAACACCATCGGCCTCGCAAACGAATCAGCAGGAAAATCCAATCGCCGGCTCACAAAAACAAGCCGGCTCCCTCGCTCTCGTTTCCACTCGAGCCGCGTCCGTCTTCCGGAAAAACACGGTCCAGTTTCACCGTGTCCGGCAGAGTGGACGGCCGCCGAAGCCACGTCCTGCCGCTGCGCCATCCCCCGACCGGGCACAGAGCCGCAGGTGCCGGTACGCGGGCCCCCGTCAGGTTCCCGGCAGGTGGGAAGCAGCCACCGTCGGCGGCAACAGGGGGTGGCCGAGAGAACCAGCCAAGCATGGTGAGAGCCAGACGGCGCGGAGCCTCAGGCGTGAGGGCGCATCTCACGGTGTTTGTATGAGGAGGAGGGAGGGAATGTTGACCCGGGCCTCTCCCTAAGGTCCTCAGCTGAAAATGTAAAACTCTCCGAGCGACGTTTACGGAACAAATACAAAATTCATGGGCTACTATTTCATATTTAGTCAGACTTGTCTTGTTCTTTAGCAATACGCATTAATAAACAACAATACACAATGAAAAATCACCTAACATATGACTACACATCATCCACGGCTTGTTCACCCCTGGGCCAACATGGACCGCGATGGGCCTGGCCCACCTTCAGGCTCGACCTGGGTGCACCCCTACTCATAGAGGCCGATCCCAGTCTGGCACACCGCCTGTGCGCGCACACAGGACCGAGTGGACTGACAGCCGCGCTCGCAGCAAGCGAACTCCGGGAAAGGAACGTCTAGACAGACAAGTACAGGGACCACAGAGGGGAGACAAACGGATGGAAAGACGATTCTGCAGACGGCACGGGAAGAAATCACGCAGGAAGGACCCGACAGACGCCGACGCCGCTTCGACAACTCTCTCCATGAGAAAGGTCCTGACTGGCAGCCAGACGCCCCGGACCACGCGCCGCCGCTCAGAAGCCGTGCGTTCAGCGTGTCGGCCGAACTCCGGCCGGGAGACGAAACCGAAATGTGGCGCGCCTCGCGCTCCCGCAGCCGGCCGCAGACGGACGGCCGGCCGGCCACATCCGCCCAACTTCCGCCCGGCCCGGCGGCGGCGGCGGTGGCGGTGGCGGTGGCGGTGGCGGTGGTTCGCGGCCGTCCGGTGGCGCACTCCGCCGACAGCTGCGTCCGCGGCCGGCCGGCCAACGTCACTCCGGTGACGTCCCCGGGCCGCAGGCGAATCAACATCTGGCCGCGCGCGGCGCGGCCTCCGAGAGCGGCGTCGCGGCCCGTGCCATCGCCGGCGCGGCGGGCGGCCACTGCGACAATCCCCCGGCGCGCTGCTGCGGCCGCGCGGCCGGCCGGCCGGCTCGCCGCCCCGGGCGCGCCGACCGCCCCGGGTCGTGCGGGATCAATGGACAAAGCCGGTCGGATCAGCCGGGATCAATGGACAAAGCGGGTGGGATCGGACGCCGCCAGCCCGGCTCGCGCCCCACGGGAGCCGCTGGAGACCGTCCGTCCGGCCCGCTCTCCAGACGGTAAGAGGCCGGGCGAGCGGGGTCAGCTGTCCAGCACACACCGGGACCAGCCAGGTCAGCTGTCCAGTACACACCGGGACCAGCCAGGTCAGCTGTCCAGTACACACCGGGACCAGCCAGGTCAGCTGTCCAGCACAGGCCGAGACCAGCCAGGTCAGCTGTCCAGTACACACCGGGACCAGCCAGGTCAGCTGTCCAGTACACACCGGGACCAGCCAGGTCAGCTGTCCAGTACACACCGGGACCAGCCAGGTCAGCTGTCCAGTACACACCGGGACCAGCCAGGTCAGCTGTCCAGTACACACCGGAACCAGCCAGGTCAGCTGTCCAGCACAGGCCGAGACCAGCCAGGTCAGCTGTCCAGTACACACCGGGACCAGCCAGGTCAGCTGTCCAGTACACACCGGGACCAGCCAGGTCGGCTGTCCAGACACACCGGGACCAGCCAGGTCAGCTGTCCAGTACACACCGGGACCAGCCAGGTCAGCTGTCCAGTACACACCGGGACCAGCCAGGTCAGCTGTCCAGTACACACCGGGACCAGCCAGGTCAGCTGTCCAGTACACACCGGGACCAGCCAGGTCAGCTGTCCAGTAAAGGGACCAGCCAGGTCGCTGTCCGTACACACCGGGACCAGCCAGGTCAGCTGTCCAGTACACACCGGCCCCGCCGGCCACCGGACCAGCCAGGACCAGCCAGGTCAGCTGTCCAGTACACACCGGGACCAGCCAGGTCAGCTGTCCAGTACACACCGGGACCAGCCAGGTCAGCTGTCCAGTACACGCCGGGACCAGCCAGGTCAGCTGTCCAGTACACACCGGGACCAGCCAGGTCAGCTGTCCAGTACACACCGGGACCAGCCAGGTCAGCTGTCCAGTACACACCGGGACCAGCCAGGTCAGCTGTCCAGTACACACCGGGACCAGCCAGGTCAGCTGTCCAGTACACACCGGGACCAGCCAGGTCAGCTGTCCAGTACACACCGGGACCAGCCAGGTCAGCTGTCCAGTACACACCGGGACCAGCCAGGTCAGCTGTCCAGCACAGGCCGAGACCAGCCAGGTCAGCTGTCCAGTACACACCGGGACCAGCCAGGTCAGCTGTCCAGTACACACCGGGACCAGCCAGGTCAGCTGTCCAGTACACACCGGGACCAGCCAGGTCAGCTGTCCAGTACACACCGGGACCGGCGGGGTCAGCTGTCCAGTACAGACCAGCCGGGTCTCAGATGCTATCAGAGTGAACGGACAGGATCGTCTCACACGGCACGAATTTTTCTTTCCATACAGACATAACCAAGGTGGGTGCGATCCAACCGAACGGACGCATCTGATGGTCCTGAAGACTGCCTGGCGAGACAACGCCCCCGTTCGTCCCCAAGGGACTCCGCCTCTCCCTCACAATGTGGCACCCTCTACCCTCGAACGTCTCCCCACGGCCACTGGTGACTCCTCGACGGCTCCGCTCAGGTCTGTTCAGCCGGGCCGCCGCACTACTGATCAAGCCTCTCTCATTACCCGGCTCAGTCGAGCTAGATCGTTACAGGAGTCCAACAGGCAACGGGCGGGGAAGGGGGGGGGGGAGGGCACCAGCCGCGGCGCCCGGCCGGCTTCTCGAGCGCACGTCATGCGCGCCGCCCCTGTTTGGTCTGCGGCCTCCACAGGAGCAGCCGGCCAGCGCCCTGGCGACGGCGTCCCGACGACTCGAGCAGTCCCGAGACGCGACTCGCCTCGCCTCGAGCCGGGCGCCTCCAGCCGGCAGCCATCAGCGACGCGTTGACGAGTCACCGTCACGTGGAAATTGGGATTTTCAGGTTCGGATCCTGGCCCACATCGGCGACGAATTGCTTCACAGAGCAGGATTGAACCACTGATGATAGACGGTACAGCCACGGCGGAGTGGGAGCACCGGAACAGAAAAGACACGGCGGAGTGGGAGCACCGGAACAGGACGGTACAGCCACGGCGGAGTGGGAGCACCGGAACAGAAACGTCCACGGACAGACGAGGGACGCCGCAGGACGAAAGGACGCATTCTGCCCGCCACTGGCCTCATGCCGGTCGGTATCAGACGGTGGTAGCCTTCACGGAGGGACTTTGGACATCGTTACCCTTCCGTCTTTCCACCACCTCCTGATCACCTCAGGCTACGTCATACCGTGGGGCTCGGTGTAGCTGCTGGTACTCTTCAAGTTTAACTTGCCCCCCCCCTCCCCCAACAGCGCCCAGGATGTCACACGACAGGACGGCAGCCGGTTGAGGAGTGGTGGGGGGGGGGGGACGCCGGATCAGTAGGCTCAAACTACTGGCAGCCGGCGACCGTCGCCTATTGAGCAGACAGAGCCAGGCGCTGTCGATGGCGGCAGGCCGCGATCGGCGCCGCCAGAGCGCCGGGGGAGGGGGGGGCGACGACCTGGCGCGATCAGGATGGAGGGTGAAGGTGGCGTGACGCGGCGACAGGTGACCGTGGCGCGTCAGGCTGAAGGGTGTCATGTAAGGTCTCCGGAATGGCCGGCGGCGACGTCTCGGCAGGATGGACGCTGGCCACGCGTCCCGCCTTCCAACATGAGCTCCCCAAACGCATTTCAAGGTCCATTCCAATCGAAACGTGGACGCGTTGCAAGGATGCTAGCTGAACGAACGGTGGCGCGACGGAAGTCCACACGGACCAAACAGCACCCTTTCAATACGACTTCGCCGGTGAGAAGTGCACACATCAACAGACAACAAATCGGCTCACGACAACGCGACCTCGGACGGCCACAATTTCCGTCGTCCGTCACTCATCACCAGACAGCAAGTCGGCGGTGCGACGTGCACATATCATCAGGCAATTTCCGTCGTCCGCCACTGCCCAGCAACGACCGGCCGATCCGCGCCACATCCCGGCAACGGCCGCCGGGTCCGACTCGGACGACGGCCCGCGCCAGCTGTCCGGCAAACTTTGACGGGGGCCGCCCGCCGGCGCGGCCGTGGCTGCGAAGTCCGGGACGGCCCGGTCGGCTCCACGCGGCGGCCGCCGGCCGGGCCGAGGACGCCACTGGGACAGCCGCGCATCCCCGGGCCGGTGCCACCCGCGGGCCGGGGAGGTCTCTCAGCTCTCCGGCCCGGGACGGCGGGGCAAACGGACGGCCGGCGACCCCGGCGACTCCGCTCGCCCGGCCGCGTCACGGCACCGCACTCCCGGGCCACTCCAAACTGACTCTTGGGTGATTAATGTGTGACCCTCGGCGATTCCTGCAACTCATATGACTCCTGTGAGACTCCTGCGTGATCCTTGGGCAACTTTTATAGTTCTTGTGACTCGCGCGACTCCTGTAACTCCTGTGCGACTTCCTGTGTGACTCCTGGATGCCCCTGGCTGATTGCTGCTGATGTCTGCTGCCACCAGTGGTCCGGCGCCACGTCGCTCGCCGTCTCGGTCGCCTGGGCCCGGCCTCGCGCAGTCCTTCCGGTGGCCAGCGGCCGCCGGAAGTGTGCCGCCCGCGCCGGAAACGGCGCCGCATCGACCCGGGGTGGCGTCATCTGCCGACCGCCGCCGGCGCTGGTGCCGCCCGCTGACCACCCTGACCGGATGCGGCCAGCCTGGACCAGCGCTGGTCTGAGGCTCACTTATGACCGGCCCTGACCAGCGCTGGCCACAGGCGACCAGCTCTGAACCGGCGCTGGTCAGCAGTCCAGCCGGGGCCGGGTCGAGCGCACCGCCGGCGGTCGGCAGCTCCCGGCCGTACCGGCGGCAGGCGCAGGCAGCCTGTTGTCCGGGGAAGCCGGGCTCCTGGCTCGCGACGTCGACCCGGCCACGACGTCGCCCGCACCGCCTCACGTGACGGCACCAGACCGGCTGGGTGGTGGCAGTCCGCAGCATTGCCTTCTACCGGGTAAATAACGGGCCAACATGCCGACCAAATTGGGTTTGAAGTAATTATTTCCTCCGTGGCTTAGCTACCCTCTATATGTCGCCACGTTCGTACAGTCAGCGCCTAATTCAAAGCCACCCTAACTAATCTGAGCCCACACCAAACACACGCCTTGGGCCACAGCCGCAGACACCCGCGTCCTCAAACAAGTCGGATGACTCGTCGGCAAACAACTTCGGACCGGAAACTCTCCAGGAGCAAGCGTTTCGAAAACAGCCACTCCGCCAAGGTTCCGGCGCGGGCGTCCCCGCTGAGTACAGCCGGGCGCGCTCCTTACGATTCTCAGGGCTGCTCGTAAACTATACCCTGGGCCAGTGCAGATCACGAACAAAACACCGGATAGATACCTGTGGACTAGGCTCTCAGTTGGCGACGCACGCGCCTGGCGCTGGCAGTGCAGCACAATGCCTTCGGTTCGGGGTACAAGAATCAGAACTCTCGAGGCTCAGCTGTGCTTATTTCGCCCGTCCGGGCTGCACAATGCCTTCCATTTGACCGCGGGCGCAGACAATGCCGCCCGGGACCGCCGCGGCCTCCATTTCGGCGACGCTGCCGGCGGTTCTGCGCGTTTCGCCGCGCGACGCCCGACCGCGGGCGGCCGACACCGCTTCTTACTCAGCCGCTCAAAGCCAACAGGCCGGCGTCTAATGGGCCAGCCGGCACGGCCGGGCCGCGGCCGGGGGCCGGCGGCCGGCACGCGAAGCCCGCCGCCGGGGACACAAACAACACAAACAACACAAACTCCGGCCGGAGCCGGCAGTCTCGGACGGGGTCCCGGACCGTCTGACCCGGCAAACAGCGCGGCCTGTCGGCGCCTCGGACGGCGGCGGCCGGCGCCGGCAGCGATTGGGAGATCATCATAGCTCTCCATACATCAGGTGCGGCGGCGGCCGGCGGCCGGCGGCCCGAATGCGGCGATCTGTCATGGCGGCTCCATAAAACATCATTAGCAGGCGCGGCAGAGTTTTCTGCCGCGGCGGGCATCTGGACCGCGGGGGGGGAGGCGCAGGCAGACGCCGCGGGAGGTCGCAGGTCACAGCGCCGGCGGCCGTCCCCCGGGGTCGGAGCTCATTAGGCCGAGCGGGCGACGGCGACCACACCGGAAATCCGCGGGGCCCGCTCGGATAATAGAACGCCGTCGCCGACACTGGCACGAGGTGGGCCGAGAAGTGGCAGCCGAGGAGTGCCAGGAAACGGACAACCGAAGTTCTTGTGAAAGCAGGCTTCCTGAAGAGGAGGCGTCAGTCAAGACGACGGCCCATTGTTTGCAAATGCTGACAGCAGGGCCGCTTGTTAAACAGAGCGCGTGCTAATCGCAGACGGCCCATTGTAAGAGAAACGTCTCACTTCGGACAACCGTCATTCCGTAAATCACGACAAAACAATTGACTTGCTTTTACGAGCATTTCCGCACAAGGGCTGGCTGTCTCATACTTGGCTTCTTCCCCTTCACGAGTCCCAAAAACACACCATCTAAAAGATCACCGCCCATGAAATCCCGAATCTCGAAACACACGGACCTCTGGCGGCGACCACACGCCCCGCCACCATCGTGGGCGGCCGGCCGGCCGAGCCCGCCGGTGCCGGACAGGCCGCTGCAGCCTGTCCGTCAGCGGCGCCCGGCCGCCGCGCCCGACACGGCGTCACGAGCCGTGCCCAGCGGCGCCGGCGTCACGTCACGGCGTGGCGTCACGGAGCCGCGGCTGACCGCCGTCAAGTGAAGCGTCCGGGGCGGCCGGCGGCAGCGGTCAGGAGAACGGCTCAGCGTGGGTTTTCGACTGCTGCTCCCAGTCGCCGCCGTTTCCACGAGCCTTCCCCATCCTGGCTCTCACCCGTTCCTAGGGCGCGGGAAGCGGGGGGCAGGAAGGGGCGCCCCCCACAACTTTCTCAAAATTTTACACTGACTCTCGGCGTTGACTGGAAAGGACTGACCCAAAATGCTTCTCTGTCCGCCCCCCGACCGTGGAGCAGCTCCCGCGTCCCTGATATGTTCATTCCAGTCGTGAGTTAACGGTTTTGGGCCCTTTCCGACAGAGTCGCCGAGTCTGCAGAAGACACGCGACGCCGCTCGGACCGTGACGACGTGCCCGTGCCGCGGCCACCCACCGGACCACTTGTTGCGACAGGCCGCAACTTTACAGCCGCCGGCGGACGGCGGCCCCGGGAGCCCATCGCAGCCAGCGATAGAAACGGCTCCGGCGAGCCGCCGAGCCGGCCGAATCCTAATTGACTAACAGGGCGGCTCGATTGAAATCTACTGCACGACGCCGCCGGAGCGTGGACGAGCATTTCGAGCCGCTGAGCGCCCCGCTCACGGAGCCTGGAACGGACGCGCAGCAGCCGGCGCGAAATATCCGTACGGCTTTACTATCCGGGGATATTATATCCAACCGCAATGTAAACGGAACTGACCCGCTGGCTCCCATGGCGACCGGAGGATGACGTCAGCCTCGGCGGCTTGAGCCGGCCCAGCTGCTGGACCTCGCGACCTTCCAACGCGAGTGCAGCCTCGTCGGCGGTCACGGCGGCATGTCGTGACGACACAGCGAGCCCGTGGGTGGGCTCCGTTCGCCAGCAGGGCGGCAGCGAGCCGCGAGCCGGCCCCGCACGGACCGGGGGACCGGACCGGACCGCACGGACCGGCCCTGCCGTCCGCGCACCGAGCCGGGCCGCTCCTGCGAGGACCTCGCAGCCGGCTCTGCCACCGTCCCGGCCGCGGCGCGCAGTGCACGGGGGTAAACAACGCTCCACAGAGCACCCAGCAACCGACTGTCAGCGGCCCCACACGAGGGCGAGGGGCCGTCAGACGCAGGAGGCGCAGCTCCGGACCGGCGGCTCTCCGCTGGGAGAACTCCGGGGGAAGACTGAGACGGAGTCGAGTCTGGCGCGCTGGCTCAGGCAGACGATCTGTCGCGCTGACTCGGGGCAGAACGCCTCAGAGTCTACCGTGCTGACTCAGGGCGGACAGAGCCAGTCGGACGACTTGACTCAGCGCGGAAAGAGCCAGTCTGCCGCGCTGACTCAGGGCGGACAGAATCGAGGTCTGCCGGGCTGACTCTACAGTGCGCGGTCGGCCGATCGGCGAGGCCTGTGGCAACACAACGCGCAGGTGGGGCAGAACGCCAGGCCTGCTTTCAGCCGCGACGACTGCCAGCAGACTGCGAGCGAGCGGCCCGCGGCTCCTGTGCGGTCAGACGCCGCCTAACTCGACGGCTGCAGATGGAGCCGTCTCCCGGCCGTCGGCGCGCATCCATCCGGGGCGAGTCGAGTCGAGTCGGCCGCCGAGCGGAGCCGAGTGGAAACAAAACTCGGAACAGAGGCGCACGCGAACTCGTTTGCAGCGCCAGCTTTGCGGCAGCTGCTGTTGGGATAACCGCATCACCAGACCAGATCGACGCATCCGCAGAAGAAACATCAGCCGCAACACGCGGTCTTCGTTCCTGGCTGGGCGTTCACCAGGGCCATCCGGTTGACTGTCTCCTGAGGAGAGTTGTTTTTACCAGGCGCTCGTGATTCCTGACGACGGTAATAATCTGAAAAGATCGCACTTCGAATCGGAACGAGCACTTTTCGAGACATAACACGCCAATTACCACTATCAGTCTGCAGGAACAACCGCGGTTTTTCAGACCCGTCCGGCACCACCAACAATGACGCCCTGAAACATCCATTCCCTTTCCATATTTGGGACGCCGACCGTGCATCGCGCCACCCCACCGCAACCTCTCGTCTCGTGCCACGAAGCGGGATCACCACCGGGCTCCCGCGCTCCCATGTGCGCTTCATCCTCGCCAGTCGAACAGGCGCGTGAGAGGTTCAGAGAGGCTGGCCTGGCCGGCCGGGCGGCGCGGCGCAGACCGAACGGAGTCCTAGCGCGGCGAGCCCGCAGGCGGGCGTCCATCGCGGGCCCTGAGCTTCCGTCCCCGCCGAGCGCCGGGCCCGTGGCGTGCTCCGGCCCCGGGGAAGTGACAAACGCGCCGGCCGTGCGCGGCGAGGAAATGACCCCGGCCGCCGTGCGATCTCCGGCGCGGGGGGACGATCCGGCGCACGGCGGCACCGACTGGACGTCGGCCTCACTGACTCCGGCCCGTGACAGACTGATCAGGCGCACGGCGCCGAGTTCCGCGAGATGAATTCCATTTCTCAGTGTCGGTGGAGCACGGCAGGCAAACAGGCTCCTTAAGGACTTCAGTTACAGGGCCAAGGGACTGAAAGGAGGGCGGCAGCTTCCCTCTATGACCCAAAGATTAGCCACGAAGTCCCGAAAAAGAGGAGTCACTCGCATCCGGCCCAGTGTTTTTTCTTCAACAAACCACAGTCTAGGCTCACTACGTCAAATCGCTACTCCAACCCACACTTGGCGACGGCTGTTCACTCCAACAGCAACAAGTGAACTGCACGCATTCCTTCTTGCACTGTACACACATTGAACCAGTGATTCGCAACACAAACACGGCCCTCGCTGGAAGCTAGACTCTAAACAGACTGGAACCTACGGCTCTAAACAAGGGCCGTACCACGCTCAACGACTAGCACGGACATCAAGGGTTTCAAGGCGTTTAATTCTGCGCAACAGGCCCTTTGAAATCCGGGGCATGTTAAATCGTGCAAAAGCTGAGAACGCCATCTTCCGCCCCGCGCCTAATGCTGCCCCAGATTTTAGTGAGATTCTTAACAGGATGGGTCGTTTATAAAGGATGACTGCAGACAACGCCCGCCTCGGTGAAACGGTGCCGCCTTTTCAGGGCACCGAGCAAAAAAACTCGCCTCACACGAACGCAAAGCTCATTTCCGAAACCTTCCGAGACATATGGTACAGCCAACTTTAATCATCTCTGGCACGCCTCCTTTGAAGTCAGTTGTTCAAACTGACCCCACCCGAAACACGCCGTCGACATCATACAGCCCACAGCGAAACAGCCACCGTCCTGATCCGCAAAGCTTCTACGCCGGCAGCTCTGGATCCACGGGACGAAGCCGGGGCCGGCGGGTAAAGCCGCTGTGGAGCCCGCCGGCCGCGCAGCCCCCCCCCCCCGCCGGTGGTCACCCAGCGCGGCGGTCGAGGGGCCGCGGATCCGTCCCCGGCAGACCAACCAATCACGGCCGCACACCGGCAGGACGCGGCGGCCCTTTGAAATTCGGCCGCCGCGCCCGGCCGGCAACCAACCCAGATCCGTCCGGCCGCCGATTCCGGCCCGCGAAAACACGCCCGAAGAGGGGCGCCCCGGCGCTGGACGCACTCACGGTCGCGCCGGGCCCGAGCGGCCGCCGGGACTTACTCTGACTCGATCTCGGCCACCGAGCACTTGTACTGCGCCGTCGAGAAGAGGCAGATGTCGGCGAACTGGCGCACTGCGAACAGACGGAGCGGACGCGTTACTACGCGCGATCACGACTGCACGTCACCACGGGGGGGGGGGGCTCACCGGGCGAGCCGCAACGCCGATGGTGCACTCGGCAAACTGCAACCTGCAAAAGACCGGCCGGTGTTCTCGGCGCTCGCCGAACACGAGCGATCTTCGAACACGATCTTCCGTTTCCGGCACGTGGCAGCCACGACCACGTTCCGTCCTGCGATGATGGTCTCTATCAAAGGTTCACATAGCTCGCACGCGTTAGGACAGTTCGGTGACGGAACGTAATGTGGCGTAGAAGTCTCATTCCGGCCACAAGCGGCCCTATCCAGACTTGACCGCTGACCTCTGTCGCACCTCCTCCCCCGTCCGATACCCCGTATTGCCGCTCAGGTTAATCGCCGCCATGCTGAGAAAACGGGCTTCTTTCCGTCACCGGCCTGTGCCAGATCACCCACCGCCAGCGTCCAGATCCGACGTGATCCGACATCGGATCTTCTCTCTCCCCCACAGGAAGCCGAGATTAACCAACTGTCAGCCGGTGATCACCTGCCAAACCCCGCCTCTGCCTCGGCTCGCGTCGCCTGGCGCCGCCGGCACATCGGCGCCGAGCGGCAGTTCGCACCGCTGCACACCTCAGCGTCTCAAGCCAACCCACCGCCACAGCCCGGCAGACGTGACCTTCAAACTGGGCCGGGCGACGGTTTTAGAGATTCTTAATTTGCCCGGCGCTGCCCGGAGAGTAAATCTGACGGCGCGGCCCGGGACGCCGCCCCCGGCGAGCGAACTTTCCGCTAACGGCTGCATTAAAGCCCGAGCTTCGCAAACATGTGCGGCCGGCGGCGGCAGCGCTCGGCGGCCGCTCCCCGACGGCTACAACAAAACCAACAAGCCGTCCAAGTTCTCACGGAAGACGCCCTGTTTCGACCGCGCCGCGGAGCCCCGCCAGACGCGGCAACAATTCGGTTCGTCCGCGAACAACGCTACCGGTGAGAAACTTTTCGGAAGTTTTCGGCCGTGTTTCGTGACAATGTTTATTTTTCTTCTGGGAAACGGGACGGAACATTCGATGATGACGCTCGGATGTTTTCGAAGACCTCATCAGACGTCCTAAGTGAAATCTCTGGCGAACGTGATTTCATCGCGGGGATTTAAAGATGTGACAAAGCACGACGGAGCGACATTCGTGTCTGCCCACAGAACTACTTCAGACCATTAACCCGCGCACGACCGTCGGTCCGTCCCGAACACCGGCAACTGGGGGGGGCGACTGCCCCCCCCTCTAACTCACGAACGGTTAGTCGCACGATAAAAATAAGCATACCGTTGGAAAGCCCGTCACCAGTAAGCTCGAAACTGGTCTCATTTTTGTTTTAGATAATATGTAAGCCAATTTACGCACTATATATGTTTTCTCATAGCCGACTGCATGAGACCGAGAAATGGCCTGAATCTCAAGGGCTGTAACTAATAACGCATAGGTAAAGGCACCAGCGCACAAGTAAATGTCTGCGGATGCCGATACACGTCTAATTTCCTCAGATTTGTTCAATATATACGTCGAAACGTTGAGTTAAAGACACCGTAATTCTCCCGTCAGGCGTCACTGTGCGCCGCTGGCGTATGCGGTACCAAATTGACGGGAACTAATTTTAGCGTTCCTTTATTTTTGCGAAAAAGACGATTTGTATTTTATTGATCTTTGTGGTCCTTGTGATCGTTTCTCATGCTTAAATTTTGGAAAATTGATTAGTTGCCAATCTACAAGTTGGCGGGCTTTTTCCAGAGCCTTTTTTTCCAAAATTGCTACTTTTTAACTTTTTGTGGTTCCTGGTATTTTACGTCTGTGCAAGCTAGTTGTGCCATTTTCTACCCATTCTGAGTAATTCATCGTCGATTTTGACGGTGGTACATTTTTCAGTTATTCGTGACCTGACCTCAGGTCAATGGCTGGAAGTCACTGATACTTTGTCCAATGACGGTAACTAGATGTCTGCTTCACTCCACACTAAAAATGTGATGAAATATTCCGTCAATTTCAGAAAAACGGCGATATGTCTTAAAAATGGGCTTGACCTTAGGTCATGATCCGGAAAATTCCGAAAAATCCGAGATAGCGATTTGTTATTATCCGATCACTAATCCCTGAAAGTATTTGAGATATCTTGTTTTGGAAAAGTTGAGGGGGCTAAATTTTTGGACTTGGTCTTTTGCCTGGTCTGGTCAGGCACCTGACCTGACCTGGGTAATTTTGACACGAGACGTAAAATGGATGGAGCCGATATTTTCGCAATCCGCCGGAAAACCTCAGGGGGGGGAGTAAACCCCCCCCCCCCGGGGGGGAGTAAAAAAACAGGCCGGGCCCGGCCCAAAAAAAAAAAAAAAAAAAAAAAAAAAAAAAAGATACCGAGCTCGGCATGGTTAACTATCCCATCATCACGCGAGCCGGTTCAGTTGCCGAGACCCCGAGACGCGCGCTTTCGGACCGGAAGCCGATATTTACGCCGGAAAACCGATCCGAGCTCGAATCCCAATCACGCGAGCCGGTTCGTTTCACACCGGAGTTCGGTTCGGCGAGCAGGGCGCCCAGAGCCCCGGCAGCGTCGCAACGGCCGCCTCATTGGAGCCGGGTTCAGGTTGATCAAAGGACGATCAAAGCCTCCTGATAAGCCTCGTTATTGCGCAGCAAACCTTCCGAGACCGGCAGAAAAACAAGCTTCTCCAGTGACCGACGCGAGCCGCTGAAGCTCAGGGCGGCGGTGCCAGCAATGCCCACAGTCTCGTACATCTACGTGGAAGTGCGCTTGAACTGAAGGTTCGGAACAAAGTAATAATTTTGGGTACTTTTGAAAGTTTTAGGACTGAAGACGCTTTTCTCTCATTTTTTTATCCGTGAAATGAGCTCTTGTATTCTCAGATTTACAAAATCTTCTGCTCCGCTCACAAATCAAACTCATTATTACAGGAATGCTTATTTATGATTTCAATGGTTTATCACCCATGAATATTGTCAAACTGCTGTCATTCTGGAATAGCAATACGATGTTTTTGAAGCCTCAGTTGAGTGTGACTGCAAATAAACCTTGACCATAAGAAAATCGGCCGGTCCGTCCCGCACCGTGCAGCGCAGCGCGGGCCCGGCTCCGGCTCCGGCTCCGGCTCCGGCTCCGGCTCCGGCGACCGGCCGCGCCGCGACCGCCTCCCGACAGGCGGCGCCGCCGGCCGGCGATCGCGAGCCGGGCCAGCCGGCCGCCGTCGTTTCCGAAGAGCGAAGTTGCTCGCCCATGAGCGGAGCGGACAGCGGGACGACCTCTCAGGCACGGCCGCGCGCCCGGCGACTGCCCGCATGGGGCCGCTAGTCGGGGTGCAATGAAGCGTCCAGACCGCAGGGAGATGCTTCAAGGACCTCCCAGTAACAAACGACCAGCGGGCATCCGATCGGTGACGTTTTCTGTTCGTTACGTATCGGTACGAGGCAGGCTCGAAAAGGACGTGTGCATCAGACCGAACGGCCTGCGCGCGACCCCGCGCTACGAAAGGCAGCGTGCTTCTCATCCATGACAAAACGCCTCGCACGCATGATACGCTTCGCAACGATCCATCTACGTCGTAACTCCTGCGTAGATGGCTGCTGAGATTCCTTCTAAACGCGGGGCCATGGATCACGGGTCGACATGTGTATCATAATGACAAGAACGACGTCCTCAATGCATCATTCGAACACTGCACCACTTGGTGATTGAGGTTCATGTTCCGGTTATCATGTGAGCTTACGGGAAACTGACAAATGGTGGCCAGGCACGGTCGATGGAAGGCAAATCACTAATAGCCATGGCAGCAACCTTCGTGATGGCGCATGTTTCTTCCAAAATACTCAGACCAACACCCAGTGTGCCCGAATTCATGTTGCACTGGGTGTCAAGATGAAGCAAAATATCGAAAGACGCAAATATTTCAGTGGCCATGGGAAAACTAAAGCTTGCAAACGGTAATAATGTTCAAAAGTATATTTCTCGTTAACAGCACAGATGTAAAGATTGCCAAAGGATGCCCAAATCCTGGAGAAGAGATGCATTATGATTGAGTCCTGCACTGTAAAGATGCAACATCACGGTCTCGGCACATGCCATTTGCTGCCCAAATGGTATTCAGATGTAATTATTTCCCCAATTGGAATGTATCTATTTCCGAGGTAAACATCTTCGTGGCTAGGTGTCATTTTCCACCCAAAATTGCAAATCTGATCACAATGTCAACGCCCAACGCCCACAGGAAAACGCCCAAAAACTTGGACGAAACGTTCAAATCACGCAGAAAACAGGAACTGGACCACGCAATGAAGAGCATACACAGAGCGCGCACACAGGTGACGAAAGCCTTCTGCGAGCAATCAAGCCAGCTGGCGCGTCACACACACCGGCGCGATCTGTCCACGCACCTGAGACGCGGACCTTCTTCATCGTTTTGCTCGAGTTGTTCTGCACGTGCACGTTGACGTTGATCGGCTCGCCGTGGTAGTAGATGTCCTTGTCGAGCGACGCCTCCAGATGGAGCTTGTTGGGCGACATCATGAACTCCTTGCTGGTCTCCACCGAGGGCTGCTCGCCAGGTTTCGACGGAGCGTACATGATCTTACGGATCGCTAACCGTACCGAATTTCTGAAACGCGAACATCTGTCAGTGTCACCTCATTGCAATGCATCGAGTATCCGTAATGCGACCGTGGCCTGAACTCTGGAGTATCCGTAATACGAATAAGCCTCATCACATTCTTCGGAACGGTATCATGGCAAATCAAAAACTGGTTCCAGCGTTACACCCCGGGGACCACGCAATATTGCGAATGACTACCGGCGGAGAGCTGTTGAAATAAGCCCAACTAGAAATGCCACTTGTCTGCGTTGCCCAGGGTTGTTGCAATATGATCAGAGGGCTAGGAAACTGCTGCATTCTTCACAATATTATACGAATGTAACAAACCAATGTCGAAGCGCTGTCATCCGTTATTCGGGTCTATTTCACCGAT
Organism: Capitulum mitella; assembly: GCA_030062745.1. Taxonomy (NCBI): domain Eukaryota; kingdom Metazoa; phylum Arthropoda; class Thecostraca; order Pollicipedomorpha; family Pollicipedidae; genus Capitulum; species Capitulum mitella. The sequence goes on along the minus strand of CP099849.1, from coordinate 2,195,390 downwards.
GGTGTATTTCTTTCCATTTCATTCTGGTCTCTTTTGTGATATGATGAAAGAACAGAGAAACACTCAGAAACAAGTTTAACAGGCCATATAAAGAAACGAACTGAGGAGGTCAATACTTTGAACATATCACCAAGGAAAACAACAGCACACCATCAGTGTAGGCCACTCCGTGTAACGTTCAACAAACCAACGAAGCAAATAGATGGTGCTGTTAGAAAAAGTCACCTACCACTCCTTTCAGGTCCTCTAAGCCCACGAGCCATCCCAGGACCAGCCTGCCCGAGGTCGCGGCGTGGCTCGAGATGACACCATCACGACTGGTCCCGGGTTACGCCCCGGTCCGAGTACACCCAGCCACAGACAGAGCAACCGACCGGCAAACTCATCGCCGATCATACTGCCCGGGCTGGCAGCGTCCATTTCAGCGATTCGACACTCTGCTAGGCGCCATACAAAGCTAAGGCCCATGCCGCGACGCAGACCTACTGCAGCCTTCGATGCGCGCTCACTGCCAGTTCTTCGACAGCGTGAGGCTCGGCTCGAGCGCACAGAGGCACTCCCGGCGTGCGTAATCCACCAGAGTACATCCCAGGGTCACCGATGATGAAATAATCCATGTCCTTAACACGAAAGCACCCGACGCCCCGAAACACGATCCCCAGTTCTCACCCTGCACCCACTCCAACAGTCCGCCAACATGCGGACGGCCCCTCGCTTCCCCCGTTATCGGCCTGCGGCCGCCGAGCGAAAGCACCGAGTCCGAACCGAGCCACGGTGGCTCGTTTCAGAGCGCGGAGTGGCCGGCCGGGTCGTTCCGGCAGCTCGGCGAGCTGCGGCGCTGCGTCAGCTTTTCATCTCTCCGCGGCCACTTGCCGCCCAGGCCCGACCGGCGGCGGCGTCATGATTCATAAGCGGCGGCACGTGGCGCGAATCGCCGTCCCAAAGCTGCGGGGCGACGCCGAATGCGGAGCAGCCGGCCGGCCGGCTCCGGCGTCACGTGACGCCCTGTGACGCCCGGACGCGGGTTACGTGACGTCCCGTGACGGCCGAGCGCGCAGACTGGCGCTCCGGGCTCAGCGATAGGCGCCACTGGCTTTCGCCGGCTGCCACTGGCGATTTAACATGGCCGGGCTCTTCACAACACCCTCGTAGATCCGACGGCTCGCAGACGAGCGCCGCACAGCGTGCGCGGCGACGGCTCAACGCGTCAACGCTCCGGCCGCAGCGACCGCCCGAGGCAGGAACGCCCGCGCTCGCGCCGCTCGCCTTCGAGAAGTCGTTATCGACCCGCACAATCTGCGTGCAAAAACCGCGGCCGCCGGCGCCGTATCGGGGTTTATGATCATTAGCGGCCAATCAGCTCGGCCGGGACGCCCGGCTATTCCCGTCGACTGCCGCTGCTCCAGCAACAGGTCGACGCCGTCCTGTCGATATCCGCGAGGCCGAGTGGCGCGGACACGCTGACCCCGCGCCGGCGGGGACAGTTACACGGAACGGCCGGTCGCTGCGGGGCCTCAACCTCGCGGCGGCGGCTCAGTCAAGTGGCGACGTCGCAACTGAGAAACAACCTCAACACCGACTCCTCTTCGTGACGTCCGGGTCACAGCGGTGGCCTGGTCTCTGCCCGCTCCGGTCTCTGCGCCGCCCGATCTCCGCATGGTGCGGTCTTGGCACGTTCCGGTCTCCGCGCGGTCCGATCTCAGCCCCACCTGCGTCCCTCTGCCCGGACACGAAGTCCCGGCCATCTCCGGCGCTGTGCGGTGGGCCGGTCGAGCGCGGACGGCGGCCCTGTCCGGCGATCCGCTTCAGTCCTCCGACCGCAGCCGACGCCGGCCGCCGGCCGGGGAATTTCCAATATCGGCCGCGTCCGGTTCAGCCGCGGCGACGACGGAGCGACGCTTTATTGAACGGATCAGGCCGGCGGACCGCCAGCTCGGACCGCCGCCGGCGGCGCGCGTCGAACGCGCCGGCCGGGCCCATCCCCCGCTGACCGGCACCCGACTGACCGGCAACGAACTGGTCCCCAACTGGCCGGCACCGAACTGGTGCCAAACTGACCAGCAGTAAACTGGTTCTGAACTGGCCAGCACCGAACTGATCCCGAACTGGGCGGCACCGAACTGGTACCAAACTGACCAGCAGCAAACTGACCGGCAGCGAACCGGTCCCCGGCTGACAGGCGCCGAACTGATTCCGAACTGCCTGCACCAAACTGGCCGCACTCGAACTGACCGCGTCCAGCTGCTCGGCGCCGGCCTGACCGCGGCCGGCCGGCACCGCCCCAGACCGGCCGGCATCGCACTGCCCGGACCGAGCGGCCGGCCGGCCCCCGCCGAGCCGCCGACCGGTGACGCCCGAGCCGGCGGCGCCGTCTCAGCGGGACGACCCGCACCGCCGGCCGACGACGGCCGTTTCAGGGGCGCTCCGGCTAATGGCGCCGCCTCGGCTGCCCCCCAGATAACGGGAACCGTTCTGCCCGGCCCGATCTCTGGCGGCGGGCGCGAGCCGCGCGAACCCAGCGCACCGGCCGGTCTCGGGCCCCAGCCGACGCGAGCCTGATAACCTCCCCGTCAGCCGTGTCAGCCGGCGCTCTTATCCACGGCACAGCCAGGTCAGGAGTGACGCGCGAACGCGCAGTTCCGACACATGGCGCCCATCGGACGCGCAGTTCCGACACATGGCGCCCATCGGACGCGCAGTTCCGACACATGGCGCCCATCGGACGCGCAGTTCCGACACATGGCGCCCATCGGACGCGCAGTTCCGACACATGGCGTGAACTAATGAAGCAAACATACTCGATATTGCAATCGAATTACAAGCACTGTTTCGCTCTAGGCCACCTGCTACGCTCTTCAGAGCGTAAATACTGTCTTAACGACGCCGGGCAACAGCAAACAAGACGGAATGCCATGCCGACGATCAGTTGATGAGCAAACGGCCCTTCCGACTTCAGGTTCGCCAACTGGAAAAAAACGGACAGACACGCTGGGCTGGGAGTTTTGTAAAACAGGCGCCACCTCCAGGCCCCGCCGCTGCTCTCCCCGCCCCTGCCTACTGCTGGCCGCACACACCGAAGGGGGGGGGGGCGGAGGTGGCCGCGATAGACGCCATCGCGGCCGCCCGCAGCTGTCCGCTCCGTGGACAGCTGCGGGCTGACAGCTGTGGACAGCTGCCTCCGACCGCAGCCTCCGCGGCAGGCGCCCTTATCCGGCGTCCGGACGCCGCCGCAGCGACCGGCCCGGCTACGGCCCCGCGCGGCGATCAATCCCCGACGGGTTGGACTGGCGCAGACGGCGCTGTGGCAGCTCGCGCCAAGCTCGACGCTTTGGAGGCTCAATGCGTGGCATTCACCGGCTGCTGCTGACACGGCAGAAAAGGGAAGCCCAGTCCCAGTAATCAATCCATAACTAAGCCAATAAACTGTTCACGTCGCGAAAACGTTCAGGCGCGTTCCGGACAACGTGGCAAAGAGAGTCGGCTTTAACTGAGCATACAGCAATGGAAACTCTATGTCGAATGGATTCCACAGACCAGTCATCATCGGCAAGCTCCAGCTCATAAATGGCATTTTCATTAGGACGAATGGCTCCGACGACCACACGAAAAACTGCAACAAAAACAGCAAAAAACCGTCACCAGCAGCGTCCCTGCAACTCGCTGGATCTCATTCGAGTGCGCCGAGCTGGAGCTATCGACAACATCGGAGTCAAGACAGACGTCGATACAACCCACGTCACGGACGCCATCTCGCCGGCGAGCCCGGCTGACGCCCGAGCGGGCTTATCGCTGGCCCAGCTGGGGTGAACGATCAGACCATGGACCCAGTGTCGGCGCCGGCCACCGGCCGCCAGTGGTATCTGCGCAACGCAGCCCCCACGGCACACGCACGACGGGGCGACACGCTGCCCGCCGGGCGGCGGCGGCCGCGGCTGTGTCTGGCGCAAGACGTGAGGCCGCCTGATAACAGGCCGGGGATGGCGGCAGCACCGCGACCGGACGCGAACAGCTCAGCGCCGATCCGCCTCCGGCCATCGGCCGCCGGCCGCCCCGCCCCGCGGACGTCTGCCGACAGCGGCCAGGTCAGCCCAACCTCACAGCCGACAGCCACGCCCGCCGCGGGCGGTGACTCACCGGGCCGACCCCTGACCTCTACCGTCCCGAGCGCGTGAACGGCCGGGCTGATTCCTCGCGGCCATCGGAGGGTGCCGCTCCCCCTTCCGTGCGCGTGACACGAAGTTCAGAGACGGCGGGCGAGGTGAGTGGCTAAGCCGCACGGCCCAGCAGCTCGTGCAGCCATTGTCTTCAGGTCGCACACTAAGCCGGTCGGTGCGCGTCGCCGCGTGCTACTCGTAAGACCGCCGGCCAGGACGGCACCACGCGCCGCGCTCCCGGGCGCCGGCCGCCAGTCGAAGTACGGCACTGTCTTAGCGAAGCGCGGCGCATCGCCGCAATCGCGGCCCTTTACAGGCACACCGCTTCCGTCGCACGCGACGCGTCGCCGCCGCCGCCATGTCCGGGTGGCGTCCGGCGCGGCGTGAATCGTTCGCGTGACTCGCGAGGCGGCAGAGTCACGTGGCGGCCTCAGCTGTCGCCGTCCGTCACCCCGGCCACACGACTGAAACGCACGAGCATGCCCCTGCACGATCGACCGAGGGAGTCTGCCGCCGGCCAGTGGCCCAGTTTTGGAGACCATTGGCGTCGGGAGTTGGCATCAAGACCGCGGTACCCTCCCGCCTGCAGCCAGCGCCCGGGGAGAGACGGCCGAGGCAGCTTTCTTCTACATTTCCGGCCCGAATCCGAGCCATCGCCAGCCGCTCGGGCGAGCTCATTCGGCCCGTACGGCCCGGAAACGGGCCATCGCCGCGGGCGTTCAGCCGCAGCCCCCGTCCGGAGAGCGGCACAGCATCAGGATCGAACGGGCCAGCCCGGGCCGCCCGGAAGACGATTTCGACGCGCGCTGTCCCGGCATCTACCTACGCTTCGTTACCATCTACCTATTACCATCTACCGTTACCATCTACGCAGCGTTACCTACGGCCATTCAGATATACATAGCGTTTCCTCCTGACAGAAACGCCAGCGCCGAGCTTTGAAAGCCCAGCACTGCCGCACGAAGCACTCTCTTCCGTCCTAATCCGCGCGAGGTGTGCCAGCGCCCCAGACGAAACAAGCCCCGAACCGCAGATTGGGAGAGCAGCGACCGTCCGTCAAACGCCAGCGACTCTGCCTCTGACGTCACGTCGCGAACGACGCGGTCCCGCAGGACGTCCGGAGCGGGCGGCGCACTTCCGACGTCTCGTGCCGCGCCGCGCGGCGGTCCGGGGCCCCGATCGGTCCCTGAGGTTTTAGAGGGGGTCTCCTTCCTTCAGCCAGCAGCGGCAAACACAGAGTCAGCGCGCCGGAAGACGAGCTCAGGCAGCTACAGAGCTTGAAAACGTTAGCCGACAACGAGCCGGGACGCAAGGACGGGCCCCGGCAGCAGTAGCTAGAACGAGGTGCGGCTTTAACAGCGCGCGGGGAGCACAGGCCTCATCTTGTTCACGATCGTTCTGAAGCTACGCGCCAGTGCGGACCTCTTGCTCCACGCACCTACGGCTATGCGAGTTTGTTTCCCAACGAAGACCATGCACTTTGCCAATTTTTCGAATTTCAAATTTCAAAACCTTCGTGCTAGCAATATCCAGTGATCCATTTCAAACAAATCGGACAACCCCAGCGCCACACAGCCAAATCCTGACTGCATTACGGGCAGCTGTCACTTCCAATCGAGACTCCTGCAAGTCCCGTGCCTGTGCTGGTATTCCCCAACTTTTGAGAGCTCTCCAGAGGAGGTCTGCGGCCAAGCTCCGCCAGCTCGAAACGAGACCCGACAGCCTGACACCTTGAACAAGCCAGCCAGTAAAACATGCACAGAATCCGGCCCCGTGGCGCCGTGGCACGCCAATCGGACTTCCACGAAACATCGCGGTTACGAACTACTCATTCCTAACTCAACTAAACTCAAGACATTAGCGGGCCGTCGAAATCTGACGTCCCTTTGTTCCGCGTCGACCTAGAAAAAAACGAGCAAATAACCTTAAAGAACATCAAGGTTCCGCCGGCCCTCAGATCCCCTGCTCATTTTCCGTATCCAGTCGAGCGCTGTGCCTGGGTTTGCGTTGTGCCAGCACTTCAAAAGCGACGCAGATTTTCCCTTCGTCTTTAAAAGCCGTGATCCGCATCAAATCAGACGCTCTAGCACCTTGAGGACGCTGCTGCCAGTCTTTTGGTAAAATAATGACTGAAAGATATAGTTAGGCACGATTCAGATAACACGCCGCACAGCGTCGCAGAAATGCCGTGCATACTTGAAAATGCAGATTGCGAATCTACCGGACTTGTCTTGGGAACAGAAAACTCATGAAAGTTGTCTTGATCTACAGAAGAGGAAAACCTCTCGCCTTTTATGGCTATTTCAACGCCGTACGAAATCAACGCTAACGATGCACTGAGTAACATACAGCAGAACTGGAAAATCGCATAACAGAGGTCTAAATGCTGGAATAAGTCGGTGAGAAAAGGTTCACCGCGAGAACAAATCGCATTTCCTCGGTAAAAGCGTGTTTACTTGTCTTTTTTCAAGGGCAGAGCAAGACGCAGAAAACAAGGGTGCTATCCTATCGTCTTCTTTTCCCCAAGAAGCCTCAAAATCTTATCACGAGCCGCGGGAACATCCAAGGAGCTTTGCAGCGAGCAGATAACGCTGCCACAGACAAACCGGCCACTTCGGTCCCTCGTCTTAGGCGAAAGACGTCTGACGGCCGGTTCCAACAACGGCCCGCAGACGGTACAAAAACACCGGTCCGCTGGTGACGTCAGAGCACGGCGGCAGGCCAAACAAGGCATGCCGGGCACAGCGGCCCTCGGCAGACCACTTCAGGACGTTCACGGAGTGCAGTGATCAATCAACGGCAGATCACGCGGGCAACCACGGGTGGTCAGTTCGCGGCAGTCCTGCCTTAGACAAACAGACGTCCTGATAAGACAGAAAAACAGAGGCAAAGTCTGACAAATGTTGACAAACAAGTAAAAGATATACATTCCCAGACCTGCCTTCATCGCGCTCGTCATCGTCCGCCCGCACATCCGTGCTCCTGGAGCGCGATTTACGCACTACAAACGGCTCCACATTTCCGCAGACTACAAAGATCCCCCTGGCATCCACGCCCGTCTGTCTTACAAGAGGCAGAGAGACCGGAGCAAACTGAGCGACGAGTGGCGAAGAATAGATTTTTGCCCACACTGGAACCTGGGTCAGATCGCACACCAGTTCCGCGCGCAGACGCCGGCGGCACCGCCTCTCCAGCTTCCTCGCCGCGGCGCCCACCAGCACGGACGGGACGGCGTCTGCTCTCCGACCCGTGTCGCGTCCCGCCGGCCTGCGCGGCGCGTCCCTGCGGACGCCTCAGGTCGCGGCTCGGTGGTACGTCGGCCGGCACCGGCGGCGGTCGGCCGCGGCCGGCCGAGCTGGCCGCCGGCTAATGACGGCGGGGAGCCGGCCAGTCCCCGGCGACGCACCGGCAGCGGCCCTCCATCGCACGCGCCATCAGAGCGCCGCCCGTCCGCCCACCCGGGGCGAGGCGGCGACAAACGACCGTGCACGGCGGCTGACGAGACGGCGGCAAGTCCGCGCGCGGAATCCTCCGCCCGCGTCTCCGCCCGACGGCGAACCGCGACCGGCCCGGACGCCGCGCCGCCGCGCCGCGGCCGTTCTCCAGCCACCGGACGGTCCCGGCGACGGGCCCGGCGGAGCCGACCCGGGCAGACCTGGCGACGACACCCCGCCCCGACACCCTGACCGCTCGGCTATCAGCGCCGTACCGGCGCGACAGGCGCTGAACGTCGCAGGTTCTGGCGCTACTTTTCGTTTCTGAACTGGACGCTTTCAACGCGCTCACGCAACGGATAGGATCGAACCCACTGCTTCCCCATCCGGAGACGAACATGACGGTCGGCAACGTCCCCCCCCCCGGCCGTGTTCAGCAGCCTGCTCCCTTCGCTCCCTGCCTCCGACCGAGAAGTACGTGGGCAGTTACGGACGCCGTTTGAACAAAACTGCTTCCCGTATGGTTGGATTATTATTTCCGTTGCGAAGACATCGCGTTTTGGATAAACCGAGATGTCTGTACCGCACTACTACATCATCGCAAGCGTCTCGGCAAAACTAATGGGCGGCACCATGACAATTGCTCCCTTGGCTCCTGGTCACCACACGGGGCAGACGGATCAAAACAGGCGACACCATGGTCTTTCCCCACCCTCCTGGCAGACTTCTCCCAGTCGCTGCCGACTGTTCCGCGCAATAGTCCAGGCAGCAGAGGGGGCAGCGGGGACGCAAAGGGAGCAGCAGGCTTCTCCAGGACGCTTGTGATTGGCTCGTGCAGGGTCCAGGGAACAGAGGGAGCAGCGGGGACGCGCCGTTGAACAGGGTCCGGCAGTCTGACCGAGGGAAGGCAGCATCACTGATAACGGCCGAGCCGATTCCGGTTTACGGCCGCAAACGTCGCCGACGTCGTAAACACGGCGAGCTGCACGAGTCGACCGTCCGACACATGTCGGAACGAACATTGGTAGCCGCGATATCCTTCGACCGGTAGCTCCTCGGTCGAGCAGGGACGGAGCGAACGACACAAGCGTCCCATCAGCGCAGTATCGGACTCCTCAACAGGGTGATTGTATTGTCGCCATCGGGATCCACTGCTGCCGTGTTGATGCAGAGCGCAGGCACTAGAGAAACTCCGGCGACGGAACACACAGTCCTCTCCCGACCCGCACCGGCGAACCCGAATGACGGCGATGACAGACGAAAACGTTTGCTCAGGTGTATCGACGACCGAAGTGCAGAAGTCTGCCCGGCTCCCACTTCAATTAAGACCCATCGATGGATGCCGTAGCAAACTGCACGGCGAAAGTCGAACTTCCATCTGCAGTTCCCTCACAGCCTGCCGCCGGATGGCAATCTAATCAGAAAGAACTGGAGGAACGAGGGCCCAGCCCTTCTGTGGGCCGCCATCCGAACGACGCCGGCGGAAGCTGGCTCAACACGAAGCAGGCAAGCGTCATGTGGCACGTTCCAGTTCCAGTTTCTAACAAAGCGGAATGAAAACGCTAAATCAGATTCGGCATGGTTCCTGAGCAGAAACGGAAGGACAACGGGTGGTTTCTAAAACGGCTTTTTGCGAGGCGGCCGCTCCTTATAAGCTTTGTCACAGCTGCGAGGAAATCATTCACGCCAACAATCCCGACGAACGCTCCAGCTGTGCTACCATGCGTCACATTACGTCATTACATACAGTAACTGTCTTTACATCTCCACAATCTATTACGATCTTAGCCATGTTTTCCTGTTGCGTGGAACGAATTCGCCTTCCTCTAGGAGAGCACGAAATGGTAATCATTTCTGAAGGTTCCCCGAGTTTCGGTTTTTTTCTGTTTTTAAGACGTTTTCAACCATCCAAGCACGTCCGTCGTCTACAGCAAAGCCGGCCCATCAGGAATTCACTCATTAAAATCCGCTTCCCTCCGGCGCCAGACGGAATTAAGATTCCGAAACTGGTCGCGCCTGGACGGAAAGAACGAAGCGACGACCAGTTTCCTGTGCCGTGCCAACAACGCCTACTTTGTACGATCGTGATCGTTTGATCGTTTAATCAATCTCACAAGAAGCCGGAGTCCAATAGGTGCAAAGAAGTACTATGGCGCAACGCATAAAAAAAAAACAATTAAAACAGTAATACTGCTTCAGCTGCGTTAAAATGTTCACCACACGGTCTCACCCCCCGTTCGCTACGCAGCGCGAGACTCCCATTGATTACTAACAAAGCCATCAATCGACCAATGCAACATTCACCGGTCTTTCCCTCTGTAAACATTTCCAGACTGCAGCGACCGACGCCAGCCAGGCGCCGTCGATACCGGCGATGAATAATCGACGAACCCGAAGCCCGGCGCAGCCACGCACGAGCCGTCACCGTCGAGAATAGTTCCCGAGCAATTACAGGCGTGAACGGGGGGAAGGGAATCGGTTCTGATTTGGGCCCCGCAGGAGCGAGCCCTCGGTAGGCCAGTGGACCAGTTCACCGGCGGGGAAGGGCGATTTGACCTGGCGGCGGCGGAACCAGCGCCCAGTCGAGGCGCGAAGGGGGGGGGGGCAGGGGCGTCCACCGAGGACTAGCCGCCACCGGGAAGCCGGGATCCATGGGGAGGCGAGCTTCCCGGAATCAATCAATTGGTCGACGGCGGTTCGATCATGGAAGCTAGCATTGACGGCCAGCGAAAGGCTAAGCTCTCGGAAGACAGCCGATAAGAAGGTGGAAGTCGAGACTCCAGGGCTTCAGATCGACAGGGGAAAGGTCAGTTATCGGGAACTCAGGTGCTCTGGAGACAAACCGTTAGGTTTGCGAGACTACGTACCGGAAATGAAAGTGTCAGTGTCAGACAACGGGGAAAATAACCTATCCGGAGGCAGGCACAATGGGGTCCCTGTAATGGCGCACACGTTGAACCAGACTCCGCTCAGTATCCAGCAGCATCGCTCATTTCCTAATGCCGGATCCCGAGCCCACTACCGCCACCTCACACGCCATTTGAGCCCAGAAACCCGGCCAAACTGAGTTACACGGACGCTTCGCCCGGCGGCGATTAAATCGGGCCGCGCGGCGGCCAAACGGCCGGGAGCAGCTCCAGCCAGCCTGGCGGCACGACGCCGCGGCGACCCCGGAGCACCCGCTCTCAGCAGGCGTCCTCCGATCTCACCACCGAGTGCCGTGAGTCAGCTATTTGGACTTTCGGTTGATCGACGTGCCGGTCACACTGTGTCCGGGAGACCGTGGGAGGGAGCTGAGAGGCGCGCGTCGGCAGCACGTGCCGGCGCCCGGACGGACAGGAGCCGGGCCGCCGGCTCACGCGTCAGAGCGTGACGGCAAGGCGTCACGCCCGGGGCACATCTCAGACCGCAGCCTCTCACGCGCGAACTCGTAACTCGACAAACTACCGCCGATCTACGGGAGCGCCCTTCATCAGAAACCAGGATACGGACGTCGTGCCGCCACCGACAACTTCAGCCCGTCGCTGACGTCAGGGCCGCGGCGTTCGAGCCGAGAATCGTCATCATCCCGCCCCGCCGCAGGACTCTGCCGCTTCTCCGCACCACCCGCCCCGCCCCGCCGCGTGCGGCGCCAGTTCGGGAGGTGAACGTCGTCGGCCTGGGCCGGACGCCTGTGACGACGCTGAGCCGCCGTCGCAGCGGCGGACGCAGTAGCGCACTGTCCGCCCGCAAACGTTCCCGCGTCAGAGCCTTCAGACCCCAGCGGTGCGCGTCCGGCGACGACCGAGCAGCAGCAGCGACTCTCCGGCGCCCTCCCTCCGGCCGGGCCAGGCGCCGCCGCTGGCGCGCGTCATGAGCCGGCGCGCAGTATCGACACGGCCACGGTCGGCGCATTACTGCCACAGCCGGGGGGCAGCCGGAGACCGGTCGACCGCCAGCGGTCCGCCGCCGCCAGCACTGGGCCGACCGCACGGACGCCGGGAAGAGGATGTTTTAGGTGTCGGCCGGCCGACGAATCTGAATCGAGTTCGATCGCGCCGCGGGCGGCCGGACGACCAGGTTCAGAGCGCTCACGGTCGCAACGACCCAGCCAGGCGCGAGAACAGCCCCGGATGGAGACCAAGGACTCATTCCCTACTGTCGGAAAATTAGATCAGGACGCAATTGCAGGCATAACAAGTAAACATGCAGTTGCCGCGGCGAGGGGAGATTTGATTTGGCGAACGGCGTTGGCGAGAGCGCGCTTGACGCTGAAACAAATGACCTTGCTCAGGCATCGCAGCCAACCCTTAATCCGATTCCCGTCAGTGAAACCCAACAACCAAAGTCCAACTTCGCTGTCTGTGAAACACACAAATGGTGGAGTGCACCAATCCGTTTCGAGACAAAGCCTAGCAACGTTTTGTGCTTAACGTTCCGAGACAGAGCCTAGCAACGTTTTGCGCCCAACGTTCACGAGGCGCTCTCTTGCGCAATGACCGTAATAAGTGTTGTGCACGAAACTGAAGGAGCCATGCTGTGACGAGTCAACTGGAAGCAGTACTACGTGTCGTGACTGACTTTCCATTCATGAGCCCAATAAGATAACACCCGCTCACTACGTTGGTCATCAGCAAATGGCTGCACGCCACGGAACGGCACACGGGGCGCCTCGTGAGCAGCCGGGCAGACGCAGTGGGACAGTCTGGATAACAAACGGTCCAGACAGGAACCGCCCCAAAGCCATCTAAATGAGATCAGACGAGCACTGTCGTCGTCTCTCCTGTCCTTCACGGCCCGCTACACGATGGGCAGGCACGAATTATTCCGAGAGCCACGCATCGGCGGTTGACAGCCGGTCCTCCGAACACCACCTCTGATGCTCCCATGTTGACACTCTGTGCCACTAACACACATGCTGCTGTCACTCTGTGTCGCACATGTCAAACCATCGCGAGGCCTGCGTAGTCGGTTGATTACTGGGATTAAGGGACACTTCTACTGTTAGCAGTCGTATGAGTCGTATGACGATCAGGCGCAATTCATTACCACGAGGACAGGCCAGTAGTCCCGAGCACCCCGTAATTCCTTTTTATGGGTGTCGCTTAACAACATAAAGGCCAGAAATGTACGCGGCCTCCCTTTCTGCGGATTTTTACGGAACACAGTAATCCTTAACATATTATTTGAACTAACATATAGTTAAATTACGGTCTGTAGTCTTCGAGCCAACTTGTAATACACATCATGTTCCAAAATTCCACACTAGCGAGGTTCAAAGCGATTCCCCCTGGTTTATCGTGTGTCCTTTTCGGCCGTGTCCTACTTACACTTGTTGCGTGACGCCGCAACATGGCGTAGGCTTCTTCTGCGTCACGTCAACAAATAAATACGGAATGCAGTTCTATGATATTTTCCATTTTCCTATGCTTATGACATATTTAGGAAAACAGTACTAAAACAACATCAAAGGCACTGTCTGACCAGCTTGGTTAACTTATGCGACATCGACCAAGAAGGAACATTTCCACTAACATGACGTGCATGGTCGTCCAAATCCTTGCCATGCCCGGCTTCTGGCCGTGGTGACGCCACGGTCTCACCACTCCCCTGCCCGCGCTGTCCTCGTGACCCAGACCAGATTTGGCAGCGACGGGTTAACCGGCGCGACGGCGACGCAGAACGCAACCGCAAGTGCAGTTTTCGAAAACCTGCCGCCAAGCCGCCGGGCCGACTCAGCGCAACGCTGACGCCAAGAGCTCCGACGCTGCCGACCCTCGGGCGTCCGGCGGCGGCGCGGCGGCCGCGTCCGCCGGCGGCTGCCGGTGACAGCGGCCACACAGAGCCCGTCCAGCGCCCTGCCCGCCGGACGACACGTGGCAGCAAATCGATCACGGCCGGCCCGACGCCGCTGCGACGTCGCCGTCGGCGCCGGCGGCGCTCATTAGGCGAGGACGCGGCACGCAGCGGCCGCCGGCCCGGCCGACGACCGCGTGCACACGGACGGGGCGACCCCGCCACCGCCGCGGCCGCCGTCCGGCCGGCGCCCGCATCGAGGGCGACATAGCGTCGCAGTCGGACGAGACCTCTCATCGTCGAGCACAGCCGGCACAAGGCGTGACGTCTTGGACGACCGGCACCGAGCCTGAACAGCGGCCACTTGAGCCTGGGTTGGTTCTCATACCTCGCACGGCGGAATGCATCAGACTCCCGAAAAACTGCCAGACGGGGAGACAGCCAGGACGCAGCCTGGGGGGGGGGGGGCTGTCCGGGGACACGGCCCGAAGAGGCGGACTCACCTCTTGTGCGCTTTGTCGTCCGAGTGATCGCCGACGAACGTCTTCAGCTCGTAGTCGACGCCGCATGGTTTGCCCGTGTCGCCTGCGGCAGAGGCCGGCCGTTACGACGACGGACACGGGAGGACCAGGCAGAGACAAAAGCACGTGCGGACCACTCGGCCCAAATTGGTACCAGCTGCTTATCTGCACTGCAACAAGTGCAGCGGAAGAAACCGATCCCGGATCATATAGGATGAACACAATTGTGTATCTCAGAATTACACCAGTCTTCCAGTTAACCTCTGCCATAAGCATTCTAACCTAAACTATTTCTGTCTTCAATTTAAATCCATCAAATGAATTTCACGGGTTCTGTTTCGCCGGACGATTTTCATCATAAAGGTCGGAGGGAATAAGCTGTCCTCCGCCAACCGAAAGATGGTCGCCTCCGTATCAGCTCACTCTCGGCCGCTCTTCGGTCATATGGGTTGGTAAATTACGACCATTAAAACAGCTGGTATATATCGCGACTGTTCCGCTTTGGCGCTAACGAGTCCCGGACGCCTCGTTAAGCCGCGGCGGCCACAAATACTCGGCATTTCCGCTCCCAGAGCACCAGGTTAAAACTGCGATGAAGAAATGGTCGGTTAATGGCCGACAATGCAGAATCGCTTTCACGTGACCGTGCAGACGTTGCAACTGTGAGGCACGGTAAGACCTGTTGTCATGGCAGTGCTACTGCCTAGCCAACAAGCTATATTAAAATCAATCAAGCGAAAATGGCGCATGCTCGATGCTGTTCATGGAAAATCGTTACGTGCGTTGTGATAAACGACGGGCCCCAACAAGGGTCTGGAACAGTGCGGACGATCAAGTCCGATAAATAGCCTGGCATCAACGTCAATGTCCGGACAGTCGGCGTGTCCTCACGCCATTAAAACGGACCAAACGGCTCGGCACTACGCGTGAACCGGTGGAAGGATGTCATGCGCCAGCAACCACCGAACTACATGGACAATTGAAGTGAATCAATAGTAGCCTCGTTCTCCTTACATCCCTTCAGTTCACGCGGTTTGTATCGTCTTACAGACAGAATCATGGGTACAGTGTGGAGAGCCCTCGCACTCTGCATGCGTCGTACGGCAACACAAAGAATACAGCTTCCATAAAAAGACAGCAGGCTGTGGCACCTGCGTTTCGTCATGGTCACAAACCAAAAACAATGTCTTCATCACTCCACTTCTACCGGACGCGCTGCCCTACAAACGACATTAAACCGGCCCACGCAGTTCACGTGACGGAGACGCCTACAGGTCCCGTCACGGGGGCGTCACAGGCGTCGCGGTGGCGTGACGTCAGGCGTCACGCACGCGACCACCGGCCGGGGCCGCGCTGGGCCTGGCTCGCCGGCTCATGGCGGCGCGGCGAGCAGAACGCCCCGCGGCGAAAAGCCGGGCCACGCCACCGCCGGACATTTGAAACGCAGGCCGGCGGCCTCTCCGAAACTTTCGAGCCTGCCCCGGCGACGACCGCGACCGAGCTGCAAACGTTACACTCGCTCGGAATGCCGCCATTAGCGTTCTGACTTAAAATGGAAAAGGTTAGCACGCATAGGGCCAGGAAAAGGGGAAACGGAGCCTACGTAGATTTGCAGATGATCTTATCCACGGATCGCTAAATGCTTACATTAACATCCTAAAAGCAAGGGTTGCCCTCCTGCCTACCCGTCCCGACACCTTACGAAACACTGCACAAAATTAATTACCGCAATAAAGTAATGGCACAGGAATACAAACGTACCACCCACAAAAGGTAAAAACTCGCTATACGTTCGATAACCTAACCGCCGATTTCCGCCCGTTCTGACGACGCAGCTCTGTGCTCCCGGCACCGGCTACCCCAAACGGCAGTTGGTCGCCCGCCGCGTCCGGGCCGGCGGCGGAGCGGCCGGGTTTGTTTTGGTCCCGCGGGCGGTCTCGCCGGCGCCGCTCGTCACGGGCGCCGGCAGACGTCCGAGCAGGCGCGTCTGACGCCCGGAGGCGAAACTGACGGAGGAGAGGGGAAACGGGGGGGGGATGGAAGGTCCGGCCGGAACGATGACCGACTTGGGCGTGCGGGGAACGGAGAGAACGGCAGGAGCCGCAAGAACGACGGGAAAGGTGGGGACGACAAGAGCCGCGGGAACCGCGGGGAACAGTGGAAGCCGCGGGGACAGTGGGAATGGCGGGGACGACAGGGGCCGCGGAAACGGCGGGGAGGCCGGTGAGAACCGTGGGAGTCGCGGGGACAGTGGGAAAAGTGGCCGCCTCGGAAACGACGGAAAAGCTGGCCCTAAGCACCCCAATAGCACTATCACACTGTCTGGCGCGATGGTCTTGCTATTTCCCAGTGTTTCTGGCGGCCGACGTTCAGAGTAAAGCCTTGCCAAATGGAAAATCGCCTACATCCGCTCTTTCAAAACTACGCCGACATGGTCATTTCAACAGCAACGGAACCACAACCCAAACAGGTCTGCGACCACGCGATTCGGGAAGGCACTCATGACCACCCCTATCGATGATATTGGCCCCTCACACCGGCGCTAATGTCAACAAACTAATTCGACGATAGCATCAATTTCGGTTTGTTTGAAGCCCGCGTTAACCTGATGCCGGACGTCAGCCGACGCCAGATATCAACATCGCACCCTGCACGCCGCGCCGCTGTAACGGGGTCGGATCAGAGCCAACACGGCGCGACCTTTCGACTCGTCCAACACGGGGCTCAGGAGCGGGCAAACCGTGTCCGACGGCGCGGTAAACCCGGCCTCCAGAGCCGGCCCGGCGAGACTGCGGCTCGAGACCGCAAGCCGCCTGTCCGGCGGGGATCAGACGCCGGCAGGCCGCGACGAGGCGTCCTTCACTCGCGACCAGAATAGCAACGAAACACACACGGCCCATATAAAGCCCTAGGTCCGATGATAGGCGCCTTTAACCCGTCCCCGACTGGGGGGGGGCAGTTGACTGCCCCTCCCCTAAGGTTTTTCTGGGATTGCGAGAGAACGAACTAACACAGAGTCACAAAACTTTGTGTACCTTTTGCTCCATCAATTTTACGTCTCGTGTCAAAATTTTGACCTCAGGTCAGGTCAGGTGCCTGACTAAGACCAGGTCAAACAGACCTAAGTCCAAAAAAGTTTAGCGCCCTCTAACTTTTTCGCAAAACAAGATATCTCAATAATACTTTCAGGGATTAGTGATCGTGATGGATGCAACAACTCTGCTATCTCGGATTTTTCGGAATTTTCCGGGTCATTGACCTAAGGTCAAGCCCATTTTTAAGACATATCGCCGTTTTTTTCTGAAATTGACGGAATATTTCATCACATTTTTAGTGTGGAGTGAAGCAGACATCTAGTTACCGTCATTGGGCAAAGTATCAGTGACTTCCAGCCATTGACCTGAGGTCAGGTCACGAATAACTGAAGTGGGCCAAAATGTACCACCGTCAAAATCGACGATGAATTACTCAGAATGGGTAGAAAACGGCAGAACTAGCTTGCACAGACGTAAGTAATACCAGGAACCTCAAAAAGTTTGAAAAAGTAGCATATTTTGGTAATAAACAGGCTCTCGCCAATAAAGCTCCGCCAACTTTGTAGATTGGCAACTAATCAATTTTTCCAAAATTTAAGGATGAGAATCCATGACAAGAACCGCAAAGATCAATCAAATTTACATAGATCGTCTTTTTTCGCGAAAACAAAGGAACGCTAAAATTAGTTCCCGTCAATTTGGTACCGCATACGGCAGCGGCGCACAGTGGCGCCTGACGGGAGAATTACGGTGTCTTTAACTCAATGTTTCGGCGCATATATTGAACAAATCTGAGGAAATTAGACGTGTATCGGCATCCGCGCACATTTACTTGTGCGCTGGTGCCTTTACCTATGCGTTATTCGTCACAGTCCTTGAGATTCAGGCCATTTCTCGGTCTCATGCAGTCGGCTATGACAAAACATATATAGGGCGTAAATTGCTTACATATTATCTAAAACTAAAAATGAGACCAGTTTCGAGCTCTACTCGTGACGGGCTTTCCAACGGTATGCTTATTTTTATCGTGCGACTAACCGTTCGTGAGTCAGAGGGGGGGGGGCAGTCAACTGCCCCCCCCCAGTCGCCGGTGTTCGGGACGGACCGACGGTCGTGCGCGGGTTAAAGCGAGGAGGGGCCATGATGGCCGCCGACCCCTGGCAGTCCGACTGTGCCGCCAACCGCCGCGCAGTGCCGGACCCGGCCGTCCGCAGCCGGGCGGGAACGGACCCCATGACGTCAGGCTGTGACGCACGCGGTCCACCGGGCGGCCGTCAAATGGGCACCGGCGCTCCCAAGTCGCCACCAGCCGTCAAAACTCGGGCCAACTGGCCCGGGCCGGACACCGGCTCCGGCGCAAGGCCAGCCTGAGTCCGAGTGACGCATGACGTCGCCGACGTCACCGCTGAGCCTCCGCCGGACATTCCCACCGGCCGGCCGGCTGGCGGCCTTCCCGGTCGCACACGGCGAGCTGCGTCCCTGCTAAAAATCGGCAGATCCGGCCGTTCGGCGCCGCGGTCGGCCGACGGGCGCGCGCCGAGCCGGCCTTGGCGGCCGGTGGCGGAGCCGTGCAGCGCCCGGCAGGAGACCCTCCCCCCCCGGCCAGGCCCGGCCCGGACGAGTTTACCGACCAGCGACGGAGGCGAGGTACGGCACGGACGAGTCCCGGTTGTGGGCATCAGGGGAGGACCGCGGGATGATCATGTGACAAACCTGGACGGGGTCGGGTACAGGACGTGGCGGACGAACACGGGCTTTGCACCGGGCAACAGAAGGGAAGTGGAAGCGATCCTTGATCCTCTGGCGTCGTACCGACAAAAAGGCGGACCTTCCCCAGATGCAGGCTGACCCCAAAAGACCAGAACGATGACACATTCTTAGCAGAAGTTTTAAAACAGAGCCAACGTTGGCGACGAGTTCGGGTATGAAGGGCGCGTAGTCGACAAGACGCAATGAAAAACTACAGCAGCCGACGAAATGGCGCAACGCACTCAAATGCGAACAATAAAAATGGGCGTTTCGAACTTTCGTACAAAATGTAAAACATGACGTGGAGCAAAATGTACTGGCCGTAACGCTTTCTCGGGACGGGACCCGGACTTTCTCCGACTTCCTCCAGAGTTCGTTTTCTGGCCTTTCTCTTCACAGGCAGTGCCCAGTAGAACCGACCCTATCAAGGACACGACCGTTCTGCAGAGGAAAACCGCAATAAAAGACGACATGGCTGGGAATGAAGGAGGCGGATCTATACTCACCTACTTATGCCCACTTTTCGGAGATTTTGGCATTACGCTTATGGTAGGACTACAAAGGTATGTTATGCACTAGACCGGGTCGATTTTAGACTTTCCTTCACGGGAGCATTCCTCCACGCACCGCAGCTTTCATCGGACCTTTAAACAATGGAAAACGTCGAAATAAAAATCTTCGCAAAATATTCCTGGAGTGCCAACGTTTCGCTGAAAGTCATGTTTTACGCTACGAAGACATTAAAAGTCTCCAAAAGCTTTAGCATGCAAAACAGGAAAGTAACATCGGGCAATGTCATCGTTTGTGTCACGCGGAGGTATGAAATGCCTGGATGATGTATATGCAGCTTGATGAATGGCAATGCATCACAGTGAAAACGGTCGGGACATTGCTGGACTAAATATCCTTTCGTGACATCGATGCAATGATGATTTTCAGAGAAAGTTCAGTCGCCGTCGCCGTCGTCATAATGGCGAGTATTCGCCATTTCTGACAAACGCAGGCACTGGGCTCGCATGTGTCGAGAAGACAAAACGGTCTTGAGTACCTGATGACAAACGCTGTCTCGTCTCTGCTCGCGGATCGCGTGACACATACGGCTCGCCACGGGGGAGTACGTAATAAAGCAAAAAGTCGTTTATGTGCATTACGCATAAAGTCGAGAACAGTAGCACCCATGCACCAAACGTAACAAAGTGTTTTGAAAATGCGTTTGGTTTATTAATGCCACCGTTCTCGACTTTACGTGTGTTACACATACAGCCGTTTACGTGAGTTACGCATTAATTCGAGCACAGTGGGATTCAGAGACCAAATACAGCACAGAGAAACTGTGGGTTCTTTGGTGGCCCACATGACGCAGCAGAGCTGGTGGCTGGAAAGAGCTGCCTATTTTGCAGTCGTTTCGGTCGAGGGCGTTCTTCGATGTGTGAGGACGTCCAGTCCAGTCCAGTCCAGTCCGGCGAGTGCCAACAGCAGACTGTCGATACAGTTAGGATTGTAGCTACGTGGCTGTGGCTACGGTCCGCTCTCGGCAGTCGCCGCGGTTGGATGTCCTGACGCACCGAAGAAGGTCCGCAGCCGAAACGACTGCAAAATGCCCGGCTCTTTCCAGAACCACCAACTCCGCTGCGCCATACAATATGATAATGTGATAATGCATAATATGATAATGTCGCATACCACCCTCCAGCGGGCTTTCCGAGAACTCCAACTGTAAGGATGACTTGAAATGGGGCATATCGATCAAGCATACTAGCGTAACACAATAAAACACAGAAGCATCTGCGCTGTACATACGGCGCTACATTTACTTGCTGCATTTACTCACATGCTGCGAAACTGCCGACACCAGGCACCAGTGACGCCACCGCCCTGAACTGAACGTCTTAGAAACGGATAATGTTAAGTGCTTTGACGGGACCACTCAGGTAACTGCCAATGTGCGACTACCTACTACCTCCTCCCCCATGGCGAGCCGTATATGTCACGCGATCCGAGAGCGGCGATCGAATACTCAAGACCGTTCTGTCTTCTCGCGACGTGCTTGCCAAGTGTCCGTGATTGCCAGAAACGGCGGATTGTCGTCATAAACACGATAGCAAAGACGACGGAACTTCTTATGGAAATCACCATTGAGCTGACATGTCACCAAAGGGGACATGGTAGTCCGGCAATGACCCATTCGTTTTCACTGTGATGCAATGCCATTCATCAAGCTGCGAACACATCATTAAACTTTGAATGAAACATTCCAGATGCTATCAATACCCTTCATAAGCAATATCCCATCATTCTGAAACTCCAAGATTCCAAGTGAAACTCCATGACACAAATGATGAAAATGCTGCGTGTTACCTTCCTGTTTTGAATGCTAACGTCAATCGAGACTTGAAAGCCTCGGGACAGCAAAACATGACCTGAACAAAACGCTGGCATTCCAAGAATATTTCCGGGGATTTCTACGGGCGTTGCACTTCCCGGAACAAAAATCTTAAATCGATCCGGTCCAGTATGCATTGGAAAGAAGGATCTCCTATCTACCATTCAAATATCATATTCAGACCGTTTCCTACTGCAACAGCTCCTGAAATCTCCAGCCACCGATGAGGAGAACCAAACGCGTCAACAGGCTTAAAAGTCTAGAATGCTGAACTGAAAACTGCACTCGCCTATTTGGCCTTTTCGTAAAGGTTTTCCGCTTACACGGAAGCATTCACAGTCGATTGCCGAATTACCGGAACTTTGTGAGGAAATGGAATGAACTTTATCTATTGTGCAGTGCATTTCCTTGCCACAGTGAGCATGACGTGGACTCACTAAGGCAAGGAAATGCACTGCACACCAGCCAGCGTTCATTCCAATTCCTCACGACATGCCGTTGGCCTGCATTACCTCCAGAACACATTAAATGTCTGTGAACTGCATGAGTTTCTAAGGGAACATGTCAATTCGCGCAACCCTAAGTAGCAAACGCGGAACAAAAGTTTATAACACCTCAGCGAAAAACAAAACGAAACCTGCACTTTGAAGCGTCGGTAAAAGCGTTGCAACTTCAGTAAACAAACCTGACCCAATTTATTTTCAGGCAACATGAAAGCCCGAGCGGCATATCAGATAAAAATGTGGAGAGATAACGGGAGACGGACCGGAATCCTGAGCAGGCAGCCCGAGTCCCGACCACAAGAGTCCCCCTGGCGGCAAGCCCAATTTCCTCCGCCTGACGTTATGGTCAGCCGGCACAGCTGGCAACCATCTCCGACCGGCCAAACTTGACGAGGAGATCGATCATCGGACCATCACAAGTCCTCCTCCACGATCTCGACCGCACGCCGCAGGCCGCCCTCCGCTGCAGCCCGCGCCTCGTGAGCCCAACTCGGCGACTGTCCGCGTCACTTTTTTCGCGGCCCGCTGAAAGGCCCACCGAAAAGCCCGCCGCCGCTGGACCACCTCATCGCACGGGCAGCCGCCGGCGCAGACCGCTCCGGCGCGCTGCCGGGCCTGGGGCGAGCGCCAGCGGGCCCGCGGCCGCCTGCATGAATAGCCCACCAAGACGCACGGACGCGCCGCCGGCCGGCAGCTGCGCCGCATTCGCCGCCTGCGTCGCGGCGCCCGGCGCGCCCCGATAAGGCGCGCCGGATGGGATTCCGCTTCCGGCCCCGGACGTCCAGCAGCCGCGGTGATGGCGCGAGATAGGCCAGCCGAGCGGCGCGCCGCGGGGCCCATCTCACGCGCTGCCGACAGGCGGGACCGTGTGCGGACACCGGCACGGTAGGAAAGGACAGCGCAGCAGCTGGGCCGACACGCAGTCAAGTCGCGCGATGGTCAAGGATTATTCCTTGAGAAGACCGGGACGTCTGTCGGTCATTCCAATGGAAGATGCACCGACTGTGGAGTTCTTCCTACGACGCAATTCCTTCCTACGACGCCCAGGCAAGGATGGACCGCTCTCCATGAAGCGCGCCGCAAGGGGGACAGAGGGCAGCACCTAAACTAGTCCCCGCCAAGGGAACAGGGGGCAGCACTTAAACCGCCCGCCCCTCTCCGTGTCCAAGGGGGAGGGGCCGGTCCAGCGGGGGAGGGAGCGGCTTACCTGGTGCCGGCTGCAGCGTCACTGAGGCCGGACAGTGGGGCGGCAGCTCGAAGAAGAAGGGGAACGCGTTGCTGCCGAGCTTTTTGATCAGCCGCTCCTGCGGGGAATGACGACACGGTTACAAGGCGTCCATGGAGAGGATCATACCCGGAGCTGACGGTCGAGGACGATGGCCCCAGCGCGGTGACATGGACAATTGAGACTAATAGTGTTTCATTTCCAAAACGAAAAAAAAACATCCGAAGTTACCACTTCAAGCCAAGAAC
This sequence comes from Capitulum mitella, assembly GCA_030062745.1. NCBI lineage: Eukaryota > Metazoa > Arthropoda > Thecostraca > Pollicipedomorpha > Pollicipedidae > Capitulum > Capitulum mitella. The sequence continues at coordinate 2,172,363 of CP099849.1, read as the reverse complement.
GCCCCTAAAAATACCAGTGGATGAGCGAAAAAAGGCATCGAAAACCGTTTTCGCAACATTTTTGATGCGAGGAAAACACAGTACCCCTGCCAAAACACAGCTGCAAACACGTGAACAAACGAGCCCCGGTTCGACAAGGATCCGCGGGCGGCGAACCAGAGCCAAACCGGTTTGACCGGAGGCGTGGCTGCACGTTAAGTTGCGGCCTCACCGCCATAAACATCTGGTTCCACACGCCACTATCGCTGCAAGGCAACTCCTGTGGGCTGCGATGACTAGCTTTGGTCTGGTTTTACGGACAGTATCAGTGCGACAACAGCAACAAGAAGTGGTGGTAAAGGAGTAGATCATATACTGAGCCGAGCGGGCCTCACTAAGCCGTGCTACGACATATACGGATAGATATGGATTATCAACGATTACATTTATGGGTTAGGTTACAGATTGTGGAGATACAATGCCCCACACAGCTTTGCACATCAAATGACTGTGCCATGTTCAACGAATCCATGCAACAGTGACAACGGCGTTCGGTGCCAATCTACTCGACAAATGACGACAAATGCGAGGTCCCATTTCGTGTCGAACGAGCTGCAACAAAACTCCACTTTACCGGTCGAAAAGCTTCCCTCGTAAAGAGGCGCTGAATGGGGTCTTCAAGTCGCTCTGGGAAAAGCTCAACGAACACGGGAGGATGCGTTCCTGAGAAGGTTCTATTTCGTCCCAGCTAGACCACTTTTTGGGAGCATATTTCGCGCGCCATCCGATATCAACAGTCGGCCGCACTCGTAAGCCGTCAAAACTGATGGCGGACCGTGTGGGCCGGCAACTTGTTCGGGGGAGAGGCTGGGGGCAGATTCCTCACTTTTTTCTACCGCACAATTCTTATTCTTTAATTCTTACCGAAAGGCATTTATGCGTTTCGGTATATATATATATATATATATATATATATATATATATATATATAAGTACAACGCCATCGAATTTTCGGCACCCCCAAGGCACTTGAATTTCGCACACTTCAGTAGAAAGGCAATGCGTTATGATTTTACCTTATTTCTAGCAGGCCTGACTTTCACTGACTCAATGATGTCGCGCGGTGACAGTACGTAATACGTATAATGTTGTGACGAGGGACCAGCGTGAGCCCGTCAGGAACTCAAGTTATGAAATAAAACCATAATACTTCCTTTCTCTTGCTCTTCATTAACACCCGAAGACAGCCCAGGGCTGGAAATTTGTACCTTTTTCCTTTGTGGTTTTTCTTTGTACGCATGCAATGCACCGAGGCCAGCCTTTCCATTTCTTATCACTGTATGTCGTTTCTCAACGTCTACGGCTTATTCAGTTCAACCAAAACGAACAACCACGTGACCAAAATGAATGACCTACGTTTAACAAGCATTCCGCGAATTACAAAGTAAAAAAGGCAAGCTTCATGCAACTGCGATTTTGGAAATGTGGCGGCAACTTCCCATTATAAAACCAGCTGTGGCATCAATCCGAAGATTACATGAAGCACACGAGTACCTAGAGGCATTTTACGGAATTTTATGAAAATATGAATATCTGAGTGCAGTATTATGTCATACTTGACACTAACATATAATTAGCCTCTTTGTATCATACGACCCAGCTTGACCTGTGCCACTATGTCCTTCAGACAGACATGCACTGGTGTCTCCGTATACATTGGCTCGTACGCTGGTTCGCGGTTACAGTGCAGAGGAATGCTTCACGGGCTAAACGCGGTGCCCGCCCGATTCGTGTTCCATGGTCTCGACCGCTCATGTTCCATTAACTGACACTTAGGATGACGCGTGACGTCCAAAACGTTTCAGGGCTGCGGTCGCACCATCGAGGACAATCGATTACCGTCTGAATCAGCCAAATCAAACCACTGGTCCAGAGGCAATTCAGAGGGGGCGTCTACCCCCCCCCTGCAAATGAAAGACAGCAGCAATCCTGCGTCGCGTTCAGCGCTGCTCGCGCAAGCCGTCGACCTGAACCACACCGTGCCGACATCAACAACGCTGCGGCGGCGGGCGTCCAACGCCGGCACCCACCCTCCCACCATACCCAATCGCCCGGTCGAGCCGCCCACCGCCCGCGCGGCGCGCGCCCGGAACTCGCGCCACCTGTTGCGGCCTGAGTCACCTGTTGTTTCGGGGGCCGGCGGCGCCCTGACCTTTCCCGCGGCGCGGGGTCTCACCTGGAGCCGGGTGGGCGGCCGCTGGCTGCTCTCCAGCTGCGGGTAGATCTGCTCGGACGCCAGGTACAGGTCCTTGCGGAACGTCAGACCCAGCACGTCCAGGTCCTCGCGGCCGTATCGGAACGCCGCCAGCACGTGGCCGTACACCTTGCGGTCCCGCAGGTACTCCGGGTCCACCAGAACGACGCCATCTGCGGCACGCCGGCACACGTTCTCGTTTACAGGCATGCTTCGCAGTTGCGGTGCAGAGGAATGCTTTACGGGCTGCACGCGGTGCACGTCCAATTCATGTTCCACGGCCTCAATCGCTTCCATTAATCGCCACGAAGTTTATTGGCACGAGATCGCACATCACTTACGACAGGGTGCGAAACCGCAGCGAATCCAGTGGGCTCGGAACACTGACCAGGCACGCAATAAACCAGACGAGCAAAGTGAGTGGCACAACAACAGACCAGTCGACGGCAGCGGCCCGATATCCTGACGATCAGAATCCAATCCAACGTAATATCCCGGATCATTTCGCCGTACTACTGGTGCAGTCCCGGCAGGGAACAAAATGAAAGGCCATTAATTTCCCAGTCAAATCCAATTTCACCGGCACGCCTGCAACGAAGCAATCCATACTGCGGAACAAATGGCCAGCCGCGCGAAATGGTCTTCCGTGACAAATCATCTTTACCTGCAATTTCCAGAAAAAATCTATACGACCACAAAGTCAATACGCAACGGAACATACACTTGAAATGGCTTAAAAGATCATCAGAAGTTCGACACATATCCTGTCCGTGTGTCCTGATGGCGGCCCGTCGCCCGTCCACGTGGCTTCTGGCGGCGCTACAGCTCTGGGTCCCCCCCTCCGTCCAGGACTGCTCCGCAGCGCTGCGGCCCGCCTCCCAGTTCGCAGCCCGGCGCTCTCGTCATCACGGATCAGCCGTCCAACTCGGCTTCCGAACTGAGCCTGATCAATCGCACTCTTGCGGCGACCCCCCTCTCGGTCGTCCCCCCCCCCTCAGCTGTCTTAACCTCCCGGCTCACAACCGATCCTGCTCCGGTCGCCGACGCAGTTCCGGCGGAACGTTTTCGCCTGTGAGCAGACAACTTCCCCGAGCGATTCCAGCTCACCTTCACCCTACAATGATCTTCCAAACTCGAGGCCGGGGGGAATTTCAGCCTACCTGCACCCTACAACGACCTCCCAAACTTGGGGCCGGGCGGCCGCCCCCGCAGCCTTTCCGGCGATGATGCGCCGGCAGCCTCCGCCGCCGGACGTGACCGGTCCAGGTGCCGGGCGCGATCGATCGCCGGCATCAGTCCCGGGAGCGGGGCCGGGTCGGGCCGGTACCGGTGCGGCGCCGGCCGCCGCCGCGCGGCAACGGTCTCAGGCGTGAAACGCGAGCGCCGAGATTAAACAGCGCCCGGAAATTGAGAGTCGCGCCCGGCGCGAGGAGAACGAGCGGGAGGGAATCGGCAGATGAGGCGGAAACGGCCGAGACGGCGGGCAAAAAGACGACGGGGGCGGACGGAGACGGACGAGCTCCACGAACGCGACCGAGTTGTGACACGAGAGAACCAGTTACCAGTACTTCGCTTGAAAACGGGCGTGATGTGGCGTGTGAAAGGAGAGTCATGGTCTGCAGGTCAAAATTGGAAAGGCTGTTGCTTTTCGGTATTGAAGGACACCAGAAAACAGATATTCTAAAGACATTTTACGCCCCAAAAGTCTGATCTTCCGCCTCCATCAAAAAGCTACATTTTAACCATGTTGACAAATTTCTAATTCCACAATCACGAGACTCTGTCTCCATTGAGTAAGAAGCAAGCATGATGTCATGACTGGCTTAAATAAAAAACGCTAACTTAAGCCAACATTACTGTTTACAAAATTTTGTAATCCCAACCAGAAATTATACTCCGACACCAAGTATAATTTCTGTTATAATAAAATAACAGACACCAAGACAAAAACCAAACATCCAACCCTGCTGTGGAGAGACAGAGAAACAGGAAATGAGAACGAAAGTCAGGTCAGTCGACAGCGGCAGGAGCTCGCGGCCCCGAGTGACACGGGCCGACACCCAGCCCGCCTGGCCCACTGCCCAGGCCCCTGACCTCGCGCCACCTCCCCAGCCCGCCTCCATCTGGCAGCGCCCACCGGCGCCGGCCGCGGCGCCCGCTCGGACGCCATCCGTCGGCGCGGCCGGCGGCGACGCGCTCCGTCGCCCCGGCCCGGCGGCCGCCTCCTATCGACCCCGGCGTCACGCCGCCGCCGGCGGCCCGTCACGACCGCGTGACGCCGCCGCGACGGCCGGCGTGTTTGGACAGTCGGCGGCGCCGGCACGGACGGCGCGTCACGCGGCCGCCGCCGACATTGAGACGTGACCCAAGGTCGCGTGGGTCGGACCACGCGGCGGGTGGGCGGAGCGGAAAACGCCGGCTGAGGGGGCGGCCGCTCGGATCAGTCGGTGACACCGGAACCGGGTTTCGCCACCGGACATATCGCGTGCCGCGCCCTGTCCGGCGCCGAGGGACCACAAGTTCGTCTCGTTTGATCGCGACGCGCCGTGTCCAGCGTCGCCGACACGAAATTCGGCTTTAATCTGCCGTCGTCGCGCCCCGACCGGGCTGCACGGTCGGAAATTCCCGATCTGACCGACACGACGATCGAGTTCGACCTCGGCGCGCCGCCGGCGGCCAGACAGCCCCCCCCCCCCCGACTGCTTTGTCCCGCCGCCGCGCCTCGAAACACTCTGTTTGCCTTGGCCGATTTCCGCAAACAGGGCGCGGGCGTGCCGCCCCGTCGTCGGCGGCCGGTCCACCGCAGCACAGACGGGGTGGCGGCGGCGGCCGTCGCTGGCGCGGCGCCAGCGGCCGCCTCTCCGGCCGACGGCGCGCCGATCGAGCGACCGTCGACGCCGACGGCCGCCGTCCGTGGGGGAGCCCCGGCGGGTGGGCGGAGGGCGGCGGGCCAGCGCGGCGTGGCCGAGCTCGGGCTGGGCAGAGGCGCCGCCTCGGCCGCCACGAGGCAAGTCTCTTCAAACGTCCAGCGCTACGGGCGGACCCGGGGAGCGTTATAAGGGAGGGGCCATCGGTCGTCAGGCCCTTCCAGTAGGGGAGGGCCGAGGGGCGTGGAGGCTTATTTCCACTTTCTTTTGAATCTTCTTCGCGGAATGTGTCTTTTTCATTGTCGTACGCATCTAACTCCTCGCACCCTCCATGGAGTCGCCGATTCTCATCGTCTCCTCCTTGTACATGTTCCTGCCCAACGCAGCGGTGGTGAGACCACGTCGGCAGGATAAACGCTGCCGACGCTGCGGCTCCTGCGTGCGGTCGACCGAGGTCGAGTCTGACCTCACCTATGGGATCCACGTGGGTGATGTGGTCGACGAAGTCCCGCTTGCCCAGGTACACGGTGATCTTGCCGTTTGGCGAGCTCTTTTTGAAAACTCTGCGGGCAGAAGTGCGTCGTAAGATAAAGGACCCGAACGGCAAAAAAACGCTTTCACTCGCGGCTGACAGGCACCATAATATGCCAAAAGCGTTCCGTATCAGTGAAAGACGCATGGTGTGAAGAAAACGCGACAAAGCGGACAAATGTCGAGTACGTCGGGTGTGTCGGGTGACGCCAACTGCTCCGCCTCATCCCCGCGGACAGCAGCTAATGCACTCAATGGGAGCGCCGTCACCAGGGCTATGAAGCTCACACGTCCACGGGCGTCATCCATTTCCAGCGTGAAAGCGTGTCCGGAAACGACCGCAAAGTCGGCACCGGCAGGCGACGAGGGGTCAGTCCGTTCGCTCTCGTCTGCCCGCGGCCCGCGTTCGACCGAGCCACAACCACCGACAAAAACCCACCCCAATCGCATTCACCGCACATCCCGGACATGAACACCCCTGGCTCCGTGCGGCAGGCCGCCGGGGACGGCCCGCAGCGCCGATGACGGAGTGGGTCGTTTTCGCCGCGGGCGGGCCGGCTCGCGCCCCCGGTGGTTCCAGCAGGCACCGTCAGGCGATCGTCAGAACACCGGGACGGCGACGCGGCCGCTGTCTGCCAGAGCGGCGCGCCGAATCAGAGCCGCCGCCAGACGCCCAGGACCCAGGAAGTCGGCAGGACAGCGGCGAGCGAACGTGCCCGGCCCATCGGCGCCGCCACCCATCATCGCCATTTTTTTAGGGGGAGGGGGTGAGAGCACTCTCGTTTTCCTCCGCGAAGTCATACGTCACCATCGGCAACGTGCCCGCAGGGCTGACTGCTGATTTATGTGGTCAGAATGCCGCGTGAGACAGGCGTGGCAACGTCGAACGTTGACAGCGTGATCTGCGGTTCAGCATGGTTTTCCCTCCGATCACGGGTGAGAATCGTGCGCCCACCTACGGCACTCGCCTCTGCCAGTGCCCGTGACTCACGACTACCTGTAAACGGTCCCAACGGCAGTTCTGTTTGCGTCCCAATATCAACAAATCCTTCAAGTGCATAAACAAAAATGCATTAAGAAGCAACTGCGTAACGGCATGAAAGGCAACGAAGAAAAGCAAAGAAAACACCGGACAACATCGCAAGAAAGCTGTATCCAATATTGTTAGCTTGCTGCCGCCATAGTTTCGCGCCTCCGATCCAATATCAATCAGTGCTGCTTCATCAGAGCTCCGGCGGCAGACGGGCCGGCCGGCCGGCCGCCGCCGAGCCGTTCGCGGAAACTCCGGCGGCCGCGGCCGCAGGTGGCGGCGCGATGCCGCGCGGCGATAGCCGGCTCGGCGGCGGCGGGCGGCGGCGCCGGCGGCCGCGCTCCGGCACATTCGTCACCGGATCGCGGCGACCGCACCGGCAGCGGCAGCCCCGGCTCGGAGATTTACAGGCTGAAGGTCGCGCGCGCCGGCCGGCTCGGACCACGTCTGGTCGGCAGCAGGCGCGTCCGGTTCTCCCGACATTCGTCAACATCCGGACTGGCCGCGCAAGGTATAAAAAGGATTCCTCGAATTCATTACGTATGAGTCCGATGCTACGCCACACCTACGCCATCGCAAGCGGCTCGTAGCCGGATTAAACTCGCAAGCGTACGACGGTGTTCGACGAGGCACTAGACTGCGCAGCGCCGGTCAGATTCGTCCGAGAGCAGCAGCCGCTTCTGTAGCTGACAGTTGCCAGATGGGATGTGAGCTGATGGGCTAATTGGATATCCTTACCAATCCAATTAGAGACCGGGGAATCGTGCTGGCCGGCTAGGCCGTATCAAACCGCCGACGCCGTCAGCTCTTTACGAGCCTGCAGAGCCGACGTCGGCTCCTGCCCTCAGATCTGACCCGACAAACACCAGGGACTTTCTCGACAACGGCAAAAGCCTGAGCAGCTGTGTCCAAGCCAAGCTGAAAGCGTGACGAGGTGGATGGCGAACAAAAGGAACACAACAAAAGCTGGTTTTCTGTATACGAAAATGCGCCCTCAGGCTGCGTAAGTAGACGGCAGTATCAGATGACCCGTTTCCATAAAGTGAAGACGCCTGGTCGCCACGGCAAACTGACGCCCAGTTGCAAGTGCCATCACGTAAAATGACGTGGGGCTTTCGCAAACATCACACAGAGACTTGACCCAACGCATCGACCAGACCTCCGCTCACGTCCCAGCCGCCTGCAGCATTCGCCTGCGTCATCGCACCACAGAATCCATCCCGGGGTAGCCACGTCCCCCGCAGCCTCGAGATTCCGGTTCACTTCCCTGGGGACTCTCGTCGTTCTCCGCCCGCGACCAGCCGCCGCACTGACACGACCGCCCCGAGCCCTGACACGGCCGGCCGGCGGCCGGGAACGACCGCCCCGAGCCCTGACACGGCCGGCCGGCGGCCGGGAACAACCGCCCCGAGCCCTGACACGGCCGGCCGGCGGCCGGGAACGACCGCCCCGAACCCTGAAACGGCCGGCCGGCGGCCGGGAACAACCGCCCCGAGCCCTGACACGGCCGGTCGGCGGCCGGGAACGACCGCCCCGAGCCCTGAAACGGCCGGCCGGCGGCCGGGAACAACCGCCCCGAGCCCTGACACGGCCGGTCGGCGGCCGGGAACGACCGCCCCGAGCCCTGACACGGCCGGTCGGCCGCCCGCCGCCGCCGCCGCCGCCGCCGGCGCGAAAAACAAACGCCGCGCTGCGACAGCTAATGAACGCAGACCGTGGGGAGGGGCGCGGCAATGTGCGGCGGCGGCAGCGGCGGCGGCGCGGTGCCCCTGGGACGCCACCGCGGCTCCGTCTCTGGAGGAAGAGATGGACGCGGCAGCCGCCCCGGCTACAGCTGGTCCTGACGGCAGCGGTGAACGGACAGCGGCGCCCCTCAGACACCGGGAAGACAGAGACATGAGGGCGAGGGCAGCTGCACGAGGCAGACTGCTCACTGTTAGCCCGCGGCTAGAGGAAGTCCGTCACCTCGCGGAGCGCTGTGCCATTTCAAAAAGTGGCACAGCTACGAACGAACAACGGACGGGAACGGGAAACGAACATCTTTCCAAACAGTAAACACTACACATCGCGGACCGAAATACCTGCTTCGACCAACAAACCTGGCGAAACAAGCAAACGCTCACAGCATGACGCCAACCAGCGCGCGAGAAAATCCGGCGTCCCAAAACGCCCACGTCTTCCCGAGCGGGCCGCTGCCCATAACGTGCAGTTCCACACTTTAAAAGCCCACGGCGCGCCTTGTGGAAGCCCCGCTCGTTCATTTGCCCGCCATTCAGGAGGTGCCGGCGCCAATGGGACGCCCGGTCATTGTGGCCGCCGACGTCACCGGCCGGGCGCGCCGGTCCGGAACTGGCGGCTCGGCGAACACCAGACAGGCCGACGCCGCTTCATCCAGGCCCCGCAGAAGACGAATCGCCCACTCCCGGATTGCGCGGTATTTTCGTGGCCGCGAGAGAACGGAAAACCGGGAGCCGGTGGCGCATGCCCGCAAAACGCGGCGGACGAGGGTGAAAGTGGGTGGCCGTGGGCGGCCCAAGCTTCTGACCGAAATCTGCCGCCGGCGCAGGCGCATCGGTTGCGTGACAGAAGCCGTTTCCGTCGGTCATGCGTCACAGCTCTCCGACCGCAGAGCGGCAGTTTCGCCCAAGCTGAACTCGCCCATGACAGCTGAGCCTCCGAGCCTGAGCGAACAACGGCGAACGCTGAAACAAGGTCACCCGGGCGGCTGTGAACGCAACGCCCGGGAGCGCCGGGCCGGACGCAAGCTGCGGCGCATCCGGCAGCCTCGCCAACCGCCGCACGAACCGGCCTCTCCGACGAGGGCTCCGTGAGAGACCCCGACGCGGCCTGGCACCCGGCGGTCACGGTCTCCGAACGCCGCCGCCCGGCGCCGGACCCCGAGTCACGCCCCGGCCGGCGGCCATCTCCGGCCGGCGGCGGGTGCCTCCGCCGCCGGCCGGCCGCCCGCCGCGTGACTCGGCGACTCCGTGACGCCGCCAGGCCGGTAATAGCCGGCCGGGCGCGATCCGGGCGGTCCGGCCGCGCACGAGGTCCGCGACCGGCGCACGACAGCGACAGGCGGCGACAGGCGAACTGGCCGCCGCGCCGGCCTCAGGCGCCCGGCGATGCGGCGCGAGGAGACTCGTGGGACGCCCGGAGGCGGAAATGGAACAGCACGGGTGATCTGGGGCAGCGATAGCAATACAACAGCAGTGGATGTCAAACAGCAGCGGGCCAACGGAACGATGAAAGGCAAGAGCTTACGATAGTTATTACATGAACGGCAACCGATATAGATATAAAAACCGGCACGCCAAACGAAACGATACGGGCCATTACTTTCAAAGCGTGACCATGGGCGTAGCAGCCTATAAGGTAGGTGGTGCGGAGGGTTCACCAACTTTGGGCAATTTTTACATGACCTCGACGGCGTGGCATGCGAAGGAATAACCCCCAAATGGCTTCGGCACTACCATCTTTAAAAACCCTCATACGCATCTTGGCGTGGCTACCAACCGCCATTTTCGATTGATAGGAAATGGCATGTGCTGATCGCTATCCAACATGAAGGAGTCCGCCCACGTGCTGGCCGGTGGGCAATAAAAGTAACAAACGCGTGCCGAGCAACAGATGAACGAGTCCCAGGGAAGCAATTGACGTCCTTAACCTCCGCGAAGCCGACGGCGCTCTCCGACCTTGGACGGAAATTGATGACTGCACTCAACGGGATATTTGAAACGGGTCTGATTTACGCAAATCTCAGGTCATGTTGCAGCCAGGCACATCTCTACTGCCACATCCTGTCAATTTTTAATGCCGTCTTTCCCTGCGTTGTGTATTACGGACGATATTCTACTTGTAATCGCGTTTACTAGTGCTCAACAGCTTGCGCCATCTTCGTTCCGTTTTTGAGCACAGTGGGAACATTTTGTACAATTTGAAACGATAACTTAACACCAGTGTCATTCCTGATGATGATTCAATCGGGAAATATCCGCCTGTAAAATTGGTGATTATTCTGAACGAGCAACAGCCCTAATTGATTTCAGTTTATGTTCAACAAACACAAACTTGACGAGTCATTTTCCATGTACGAATATGAGTATTTTGTCTTAACTGCGCGGCTCCGACCCGCCGGAAACTGCTCGGCTCGTGACTTTTCAAACAACGCTTTCAGCAGCAGCGATATATCACTGGCAACGACGCGGTCCGCGGCGGCAAAAAAAAAACTGCTGCAGCGATGTACTGCAGCGTTCAGTGCAACAGAGTCGGGCTGAGCGGACGTCCTTTTCTGTAGTTTCTCAATTACAAAATCATCACGACCCCCCCCTTCCCCCTTCCCTTCCCACCACCACGAAGGCGGTTCAAATACAAACAAAGAACCTCGTGCGCGACAAGTCCCTCCACTCTCTCCCTCCCACTCATTCTCCTCAGTGGCAGAAACCCCAGCGGCGGCCGGCACGGGCGGCGGGTCGATTCCGGCGCCGGACGCCGCGGCGACGACTGACGCTTCCAACGGCGACAGCCCATCACTCATCCGGCCTAACGTCGACCGCGGACTGTGACACGACGGTCAGGACGCCCGAGCCCCGTAATCCCACTCCGACGGACGTCCGCGAGACGCGCCGGCGGCCACGACACACCCGGCCGACCCCGACAAAACGGCACGACCGACCGCCGAGACCCGGCACGGGTGGTGGCTCCGCCGCGTTGTGGCTCGCGCGGCTCGCGTTCCGACTGCGGCGCCGCGAACGCCCGCGACGGCAGGGCATCATCGGGAGGCAGCGGAGACAGCGAGCGGCAACATTCACTGACCGGCAGCCGGGCGAGACGCCGCGTCGCCAAAAACGCCAAGTTCACGCAGCACCGCCGTAACAGCCAATCAGCGGCCCGACGACGGCGCTCGTCAGCCGCGGCCGACGGCGCCCGCGGCACGACGGCGCCCGACCCGGAGTGCGTGCCGTCCGCCAGTCGGCTAATGACAGGCGGGCGACGGAGAGCGAGCTCAGCGGAAACGACCGCCGCGCGGCCGCCGCCTGGGTCTGCAGAGCGCCGCCGGCGCCGCGCGTCGCCACGTCCCCGGGCGGTCTCAATGGGAGCCGAGAGCGGGCTGTTCAGATGCCTCGGTCCGGGCTCGTCTCCGGTTCGGAGTCGCAGATCGCGTCGCCAGCACGAAGGAAGCTGCACGCCGCCATACGTTCTTCTTTAACAAAGACGTCTCAATGCGATGCGACCGAAAGGGCGACAGACGATAGGCTGCAAATGGCGCCACCATTACAGACTTCGTCGAGCAGTGTTCCTATGGCGACGCTCGTGAATCCCGGCACGCTCTTGCGGTTCGGGGCCATAGCTTGAGCGATGGCAGGATCCGCTATCGCTTTCCATCTGACAGCCGGGCCGCGCGCAGCCGCCGGGAGTCACTTCTGCTTAATCCGACCGTCGACAACCGCAATCCCACGATGACAAACGAGACCAGCGCGCAGCAGGCCGTCATTCGCTCCCCTGATCCCACGCCTAGTTTGTCGCGCAGTAATGAAGAGAAGATCAAGTCGCGGTCCGCGGAGGTCAAGGCGCAGATATGCAGGGAATCTGGACGTCGCGTGAAGTAGAAATAACAAAGCAAATACTAAAGATGCAAGGCGACACGGACAGTGGGCACTATCCATACGGACACATATGTCGGGAGAAGTGTTCATAGATGGATCTAGATCTACGTATTACTGAATGCTGCCAGAATACGAACAACCCAAGATCATGCCAATGGCAATCCACAAAAATCATTCTGGCACATCGCAAGTCGCAAACTGACTATTACGTACGACTATTTTTTTCAACTTGCAATTGAGCATTTCCTCCTCTTCTTCTGCCAAGAAAACGTGGGCAAAGTGCGACGTTTGGGAACGGGCTTCACGCGCCCACCCCCCTCCCCCCGCAACAGAAGGCAAATGAAAGACAGGCATGAACACTGATGATTGATGAGAAAGAATTAACTAGCTGACGATGAGACAAAAATGAAGAACTGTTCAAGCCATTTTTATGTTGATACGAAAATCAAACCTGTATTGTACGTCAAAACGGCAAAAGTCCGCTATACCTGCACAATAAGACAACACATCTACTGCAACTGGCGTCAGGGCCCCGATCATACGTCTGGCGTGCCCTCCATTCCCCCCCCCCTTTCTCCGACAGAGATCGTGTTAGCATGGGGCGACAAACGAGAATGAATGATTGTCATAAAAACTAACTCCGAAAAAAACGTTCGGCACGGTCGGATTTCATAATCACCTACTTTACAACCAAAACATTCAGCACACAGCCTACGGTCAGATTAGCACGTAGTGGCCACATAACCTAGCCCCTCCGACCTCTTGATGGACGGATGTCGCGCGAGGCGCGCCACTCACCTGGTCCCCTGCCGCTTGCTGTTGCCGGTGTCCGCCATAACCACCTGAAACCAGACAGGAGGCGATCAGCACGAGGCCGCGCCGCGCTGGCCGGGCGCCGGCGGGGCAAACGCTCACCAACAAAACCAGGGCTGGCAGCAGCCAGCTTAAATTTACTTCTGCCGTCAGCTCTGACCGGTTAAAAACGACTGGTTCCAAGTCGGGTGGCAGAAAATGGCAAGAGTGGTAGAAATCCTACTGAAAAATTAAACTGTGAAATGTTAACAGAACAGTTTATTACCTGAAGCACAGTGAACAGTATAAGTATTCCTACTTGTTCAGATCTGAAATATAAGAAAAACGCGACCACAAGCAAACAACTCTCACGGAAAGAAAGTGCAAGAAAAAAATGTTGGTAAACTAAAAAATAAAATTTGCCGAGAACGTGTTCATTTTCATTTTTCGCACGACAATGAAAAAGTATTGGAGGCTCGAGATCATATTTGCAGTAACGTACCTCAACCATGGTAAATGGTGAAGGATATGCGTATAAATATCTTTACCTACCAGCACTCTATTAACAAAGTACTTAAGTTACACTTAGATAGCATATTACCAGATAAGCACTAAACCGGTGCATGATAAAAGATTCAAAACCACATTAATAAATGCAGTCTTGAAAGACAACGCGATAATACATAGCTATGCCACAACCCCATAGCCTGGTCATTCAGGCAAGCAGCCATGACCATTTTCACAGCAGTCACCACGCCCTAGCTATGCAGTACACATTAACTAGGTAAATGCAATAAAATGTTCCTCGTACGATGAATATAGAATAACCACGGTATATGCCCACCACTGGACACAAAATTCTGCAGACTGCACTTAAAGTAAAACTGGCAGGTTGGTCAAGCTAAACTGTGCGTAACCATGACCAAAGCACATCTGCAAAGTCATTACCATGACCAATGAATACATGCAAAATTGATGCAGTGTTAAATCACACAGCACATCTGAGACCAGGTGCGTGCTGATTAATAATTTCTATTCGCAGCAACATTCTCTTTAAGATACGCAACATTCTTCCTTCATATCTATCCTGATGACTGGTGGGCAGCTGGCATGCCATGACCGAATTACCTCTGTTTTTAAACACATTCCTCGAACTGCAATCTCGCGTACTTTTAGCTGTACAGTAGCTGTACATTATGTTGCACTCTGCCCTTCCCTGTTTCTATACCAATTTATCACATTTTCATTGCCAGGCTGGGAGCAATTTGCAGTTATTAAAACGTTGCCTGCAGTAGGTAAATGGTGTTTGGCGTGGAAAAAATCAATGAAATGTTAATGTTTAAAATTTCAGCACAACATTTGGATAAATTTGATGGAAACAGCAGATCGAAGGCTATTTCTGATGCACTGGAAACATGCTGAGTGTAATCCACAAACAGAAATAATATCTGCCATTTTCTGCAACTTTATGCCGGTTTCAACCAGTGACTGGCAGAAAGTGATTTCGAACAAAACAAAGCCCGATCAAGACCCGCCCGTTCGACTTCTTGACGGCAGGCTCGGCAGAGACGACTAGGCTTGTGACGCGGGCCACGAGGTTCCGGGTCCAGTCCCCGCGGGGGCGTCACACTGAGCAGCGGCCGCGAGACGGCCGGCGTGACGGGCCGTGACGCCGAACAACCGCGACCTGCACACCTCGTCACTTTGTCAGACAGCACGGCCCGTCTCCTCGCCCGTCCATTGAGCTCACCGCCGGGAGGCAGGCGGCGCGGAGGCGCAAATCCTAACAGACGATTCCGGCGGCCGGCGCATTCACCGGACGTCGGACGACCGCGTTCGTCTCGCCTGGGCCGCGGCCGGTCTACGGGCCCCAGCGCACCATCAGCGCGCCGCTGACGAGCCGACCAACGCTGCAATGGGCGCCGCGCGCCCCTCGGCCGGCTCTGCGCGCACGGCCGCCGCGCCGCGGCTCGGCCAGTCAAGAGAGCGCCGACCGCTCGCCGACTAATGGAGGCGGGACGGCGCAGGGGCGGGCGGTGCGCGTCGCCGCCGACGCCCGTCGTCGCCGCTCGCCGGGACACCTCGCGCACCGCTTGACACGTCTGAACTCGGCGTAGCTGCGCAGAATGCCGGGAACGGAAGCTCACGCAACGGCCGTGACGAAATATGCCTGGTCGCTCGCCCTGATTCCCCGGCCCACTGGCAGCAGCGAACCTGCACTCGACGTCCTGAACGGTCTGACCAGCCGCGCCCGCGCGACGAGGTCTAATCCCGGCGGCACTCGGCCAAAACCGACGGGACAACGGGGCAGTAGTCAGTTTCCAATGGGGCGCATACTACAAAACCGCCCACTACACATTCAGCGCGAAATCGGCGTACATCTGAGCGACAGGTCTGCCTTCCACACGGGCTTCACAACTCAGTCTCGTAAGATAAAAAGAACGGAACTTTGCACTGCGCATGGCCCACGACCACGACCATGACCAGCCTTACGGAAAACGTATGTAACGGCCAGGCTGCATGCCTGTGGATCACCACTAATGCAAGAATCATATTCGCACCCCATTAATGAACCTGAACGGGGAACAGCTGCAGCCACTATCCACATGCCACGTCGCCGTGAAAAGACGACATTATCAGTGTGTCCGTCATGAATGTTTGGAGGAGCCGCAGCAACGGCAGCTAAGCGTCGCATCAGGCTGTCATTGGGGTGGCTTTAGAGCTTCGGGACGACACGACGAATGGCAAGTAATCACGTGCTAAAGCGGACGTGCGCCCCGGGTACAGTCATTACCGCTGTATTTGTCCCCGTTCAGGAAATACGTTAAGGCTAAATCAGCAACGAACTGAAGATTACCCAACATCGATAACATAGGGAAGACTGAGGACGAGGACGCCACGGGAGGTCTGCGCAGGCCACAACATGCCCACCTCACGGTTACCTGAAGTAACGGCAAACGTTTCAGTTTCGCAACTCTGCTACGCCATAAGATCAGGATGACCCGTCAACGTTAACACCTGTATGCAACGTGGTTTCCGTAGACGCAAAGATCGCCTGCCAAAAAATAAACAGCCAGGCTTCAGTTTACGGATCCAAGTTCGAGCTATAAAATACCCCATTCCCTGTACCTTTGGCAATGCTCGACAGCAAGACTTGCACAACTAGCTAAGCGCATAAAGTTTAAAGGCAAAGAAACCGCTTGCCCCTTTGACCGACTGTTCCACGAAAAACATCACTAACTCATCGTCCAAAGCCATCCTGACCTCTGCGACGCAACACTCACCTATGTGGCTTCTACATCAACGCCAGCCGTGTTGTTTGAGCTTTGCCCAGCATCGCCACTAACAAAACAAAAAGCTCTAACGTCATGAATTTCAAAGGTCTCCAGTACGTAGCAATTCTTTTCACAAGAATACATCCCTGCCCGTCCTACCCAAGCCAGTTCTACTCATATATGACGGTAAACGAGAATGCTAGGCGGATAGCTACGTTATAAAAGAAAACAAGTTCTTCACCTCCACGAACGTCATGCGATCCGCATGACATGCACACGGTTTGCTCGGAATGTCGGACACTAGAGCCGATGCCATCTCTGCAGGATGATGAACGAACACGCCGCTGCTGACACAAATACCTTCCAGAGGTCGAAATAAGCTAGCAATCAGGGCCTGCACGTTATTCATAGACCTGTGACTCCAGATATTGATGGTGTACGTCTTATTCGACTTGGTGCCATTTTCTGATTGACAACGATCCTTGAAATGATTGCATATGTACGGGGAAGACCTATTTCGTTGTACGCACTGTAGCTCCACAAAGGAAACCTTGTACACCGCTGTACAAAGTATGGGCGATGATTTACGCATAAAATATGACGAACCAAGCACAAACCACACCGGTCCCGACAGCCCGACGGTTTCGCACCTCAGACACAGCGCGCGCGCCACTCTGGGGAGAGGAACCGTTCGAGCGGCGCTGGCCCCTGCCGCCGGCTCCCAGCGACGGCGAAATTTCACCCCTCCCTGCTTCCCACTCCAGAGAATCGTTATCACACAGCTAAGAGCCGCCCACGACGCGCTCGCAGGTCGCTCGGAGAACCGGCAAGAGCAGGAGAGTCGCCCAGCAGCGGCAGGCTCAGGAGTCTTCGAGGAGGAAGACGTGGAAGTTCGGCACGAGCGGGACACTTGCACTAATCTCGTCATCCGGGGCGAGTTTCGGCATTTGCCGAGCGTTGCATGAAAACAATGCAAAAAACGGGGACCATGGCTCGCCGCTGGAGCACACACTTTAGCCCTTGCCGGGCCTGCGTCCTGATTCATCTTCGGCGGGCCGGGGGGGTCATAAGAATTCCTCAGAGATCTCAAGAACTATAAGTCCCACAGAAAGAAGTAAAAGCATCGCCGGAAAAACTCCATGTCGAAACTTGAACAAAACATTAAGACATCTTCAAATAAGGCCAATATTACGGGCACTGGAGGTCATTTTAGGTCAAATTATTCCGTTGGCATTTTTGTAAAAAAACACTTATAACCAAAGGTTCGTACGTCGCTCAAATGGGGTTTAACAGAAGCAGCAAAAGAAGGCCTGATTTATCTATCTTGAGTGGAAAACGGGCATTTCGGGACCAACTTTGGCCATTTCAATAAGAGCAAATAATGAACGACCAGAAAATAGAAATCCAAGCCTGAAAACCGATGAACCAGTCCCACTATCTTAATAGCAAACGTGAAAAGAGGCCAAAAGTTCAGGCGACTTAAAGCAAATGACTTGGAAATCTCTGACAAATTCGAGATAGCAGAACTGTTCCATTTGTCACGACCCACCAATATGCAAGTTCCATGTCAATCAATACCTTTCAAAAAATGTTACGCCACTTTCATTTTTTACAACATGATCTTTCTTGACCTGTCCTGGGTCAATGTCATGAGGTGAATTTGAGTTTAAAAGTGACACAAGGCGTAAAAATGATGCATGAAAAGCTGCCCCAAAATTTCGTATTCCTGCGTCTTTTCGTTTTTTCTTGGTTAGCCTCATAAAACTGGAGGAAGAGTTGCATGCCACCCCCCCCCCCACACACATACACGGCCCGGCGAACGTTTGTCCGACCACGCGCGAAGACGGGATCTCATTTTGACTTTTAACAATGGTACAACTGTTCCTTTGACGATTTCATTAATCCACGATTGCAATGCGTTCTGAAAAAAACGCGACTCTGAGCAACGCAGTTTCTGATGCATGCATGTGGATCTGATGAAAATTTCTATCGTCGTTCTGGACTTTTTGATGGTCATACTTGTGATATTTTCTCTTGATTTTCATGTTGCAGTATTTTTATTCAGTGTCTTTCGACATGATACTTTCCGTGGTACCGTCTTACTGTTTTATTTTTTGCTTTTGTGGAGGTCAAAGTTTGCAACAACCTCATTAATCTTTTCATGATGGGCGCCGAATGACGCTGCAGTCGGTGCGCCCCTAAGCCCCAATAACCAACCAACCAACCAATCTTTTCATGAGATGAAACAACTGGCATGACTTGAATCGTATATTAGTCCACTGGTATTGATGAATCGTCTACAAACTGAAAATGAAATTAAAACCGAGACTATCGTGGCAACTGCCAGCTTCTCGTGACCGATGCTGAACAGGGATTTTATCAAGCGGAAAAATCCATTGTTACTGCATACTTCAAAAAAACAAACTGAAAAAGTGATCTAGACAGATGATGGCTTAACAACATTGCAACTACACACAAACAAGATGTCCATAAAACCCCATGCAACCATCCCTACATAAAGGAATGTCCTATATCCTGAAGAACTTAAAAATCCAGCAAGCTGCATCGACTGTGGTCCCCACGAATAACACAAATACAGATCAAGGGTAGACTTTGCATCAAATAATCACATATGCCGCCAAAAAAAAAACAGCTTATGATAGTTTTCTGGCAGTTTATAAACTCCCTCTCTAGCCAAGAGGCCACAGTTCTCTAGACTTTACCAAATTTCCACTCACTATACTAAGCTGGCAATCATTACTTGCTTAATATAACTCCAAAAAAATTCATTACAGCACATGAGGGCATGATGAACACCTGCCATGATATTCCTTCTTTCAGCTTGGAAAAGAAGTCACTACTTGCTTTGCAGCCACAAAGCATGATGTGAGAATTATCACTTGAGCAGATTTCTCTGTAATCGCCCAGAGTGTAATGCTCTTATACTGGCTCTTATACATACATACATACATACATACATATATATATATATATATATATATATATATATATATATGTGTGTGTGCGTGTATAAGATATATATATATATACAGTGACATACATATAGTGAGAATTACATAAGGGTGGGGCAAGAAGCAAAAAAGGCATTACAAACAGAAATATCTTATCCTTGGATACAATGACCAATGAAATGATGCCAAACAGTACTAACAGGACATTAAAATAGCCTTTTTGAGGCTTCCCATGCAAACAAACACTTATCTGTCATAACAAATAACACATACTAAGTTGCTCCAAAAACCACAAAATGGGCAAAAACCCTAATACAGTATCCAAATTTCTACAAATTCAAGAGAAATGGCTAAATGTTTTCACTTCCTCACAATGAATTCCAACACAACTCTCTCCATCAGCACCAACTCTGGCTTTGTATGAACCCAGCACCAAGACATACCACAGCTACAACTACAATTTAAAAATGAATAAAACATACACCAAATACAGCACTTGTTTGTTGGGAGAGATGTATTTCCTACTTATTACTATGTTATACATGCATAATATGCCATATGCAGGAACAGAACACACTTGTCTACTACAATGAAGAACAAAAACTTCAGTAGCTCATCATAGATATAAGCAAACATTTATGAAACAACAAATCTGACAGAAACAAACCAACATCACCAATGGCCTGTGTGTCATCTGTACTGTCAGCACCAGTACTAGGCAGTCTCACAAATGCTTACATTTCAAATCAAACATGAATTACAAGTACAAAAAATGTGACTTTTTGGAAGCTAAATTACTCAAAGTTGTTACCACTTCATGTCCAACAAGCTAATTCCACAAATATGGCATGGAATCTTTGGAATATAACCCAACTGCAAACTGTACCCAAAGGGTCAACATGATACTTAAGGACAGCCTCAATTCAGGCAGAATGCAGGAGCCTGCCTACCATGGACAGAAATGGTGCTGTTTTATGGTGCTGAAGAATATGAGAAAATATGCATCCCAAAAACATTTCATACTCCAAAAGGCTTGGTCTTGTGCCTCCATTAAAAAGCTACATTTTAACCATGTTGACAAATTTCTAATTCTGCAAGCTGTGTCTACATTCTGCATGAAACAGGTATGACATCATAGCTGACTCATACCATGAATGCCATCTCAAACCAATACCACTCTTTCCAAAATTTTGCACTCCAAAGTAAAAACTGTACTCTAACAACAAGAATGGAAACAAAATTTCCAACCCAGCTACCCACCCCTTCAACTAGGCCTGTGACTAGGTTTTGACTATTTTATGCTGAAATCTACAAAAGGTAACAAGTATTTTTTACAATAATTTCTAATCCAAACATTAGACACATATGACAGAGCAGAAATGAATGTGCCACAGTGATGCTGTCAAGTTTGCTGAACAGTTTTTTGGTATATGACCATATCCTAACCTGCAATCCCAAAATGCTCTGAGCTGCCCCAAGGTTAGCCATGCTGCCCCAGCTTCAATATTTCTGCTTCAAAATTTTTGAAGGCTGCCAACCCTCTGGTCTACTGGCCAAAAAACATTGTTGAAACCTGCAATGCTTTATAAACTACATCAACACCATTTTCTAATGTGCCGCCAGCAGCTCCTTTTCAAGACCAACCCTACATCATCCACTTGCAAAAGTTGGGAGATATGCAAATGGCAAAATCTTAAACAGAATTCTGAGCATTAAACCAAACCACAAAATGCATGAGATGGCTTGGCATAGATGTATTAGAAACTGAATGCATATATAAATATGGCAAAGACTTGCATGCTTAATACTGCAGATCATAACACACTAAACATTCAAAATTGCTCACCACCCTGCAGCATACATCAATTAATTCTCCAGGGTATCAACCATACCACAAAACCAAAACAAACTTGGGCCCACCTGGGCTCATTTTTGTCTTCCATGGTGGTATGACTGTTTCTGCTAAGAGACCAAATAAATATTTTAAGAGAATTCAAATGTTGGCTTCACAATGCTAAAAACTATCGCTCAGAACTTGAGAACCATGAACAGTTCCAAAAATGAGCAACTTACCAGAATTTTTTTTTCAAGACAACTGGTTCTGGATCATTTCCACGCCTAGCTGAGTGATATCCACGGGATCAGGTGCACCAAGCAAGCATAACGTGAAAGCCAGTTTTAAAGCGCGAGCGAATTACAATCGTAGAGTTCGTAAGAAACACCCAGATCGTTGGAACCTCTCCAGTCCAGATAATCCTCCACACTGTCTCGACGGACCGACCGTGTGCCCCACCTCACCCGCTGCCCTCAACGCGCACACTGCGATCCGCTGCGCATGAATTGTCTATTTCGCCATCTTGGGAATACAGCTGATTATCCGATTACCATAAGGCGTAAGTAGGCTACTTGCCATTCTGTTGCCATCCCATCGTCATTTATGGTAAGTAATATCAAACATGGACGGCGTTAGTAGTATTTCATGAAGATAAATAGTTTAATTTACACCTTGTTATTTAGTGTGGTGTGTCTTAGCGTCTAAATATTTATAACGTGGCAAAGTAATGACTCTTTCACATTCAATGGATTTGTTCAAACCTCGAACACCACTGTACTGAATTATTATTTAATTACAATGGTGGATAAAGAACTTGGCAAAGTGCAGTGAGCAGACAGCCTCATGAGCCCAAAAGACATCGCTGAATTGAATATTTTTACCCTTAAAGGAAACATTGCTAAAGGGACTGGCTTATCCCAAGCCTAATCACCCGCTTGGCTTCGCACCTGATTTATACTCAGTTAGCAGGGCCAGAACCAGCTCACCAGGGGTGTCGATTTGTACTCTTTTGAGAGGGCCCTGGCACACCCAATGCTGATTCCCACCGACCACCTAAGGTTGGTTTGGCCCCCTCCCAATATTTTCTGTCGGCTTTAAAGTGAAATGAGCAATAATAACGAAAAGAACGGCCACAGTAGATAAGAGATAGGCAGAAAGTAAAGAATAAAGTCCAAAGCGATGCATCTATTTCTCTTTTTTTCTCTTCATGCGTATTTTTATATACCCACATTTCAGGGGAGGTCAGGCTGTCGGTCCTTTGGTTTTGGTCCTGTCGGTCCAATCATTTGCAGAGATCACCCCCTGCAAAGGGCTAGACCACTTGAAGGAACAAGGCGTGAGGCAGATAAATGAGTTTTCAGATTAGACAAATTATGTACAAGGCGAGGTGCATTTTCCACCGCAAGTTAGGTGCTTCCATTAGTAGACGCCTCTGCCATTAAAATTTACATACCTATCTTCAAAGCTAGAAACATATCAGCCCATGGCATCTTAAGACGCATAGCCGTTCAGCACCCTTCACGCTAGGCCGCTTTACGCCAAGCCGAGTTTGTCATGAAGATCTTGGACAGAAGTATCGCACCTACCTATTTCCACACGTGAATTAAATTTCCTCCTGGCACCGAACCAGACAGCGCAGGAGCCCACCTGTCTGTTCTGTATTAAGTCACTCACCAGTCCGTGACGTGCTGTTTCGGTCCTGGATGAGCACTAACGCCGCTCTGGAACACAAGCTAAACTGACTAAATTCAAACAAACCAAACACGGCTAAACGCGGTTGTCCGACTTTCTTTCGGAATGCTCAGTTACAGCATGTAGGGCTCGTTCAGATTTGGCCCCTCAACATCAGTCGTACATGTTTCTGCTTGGCTCGGACATAAGCTGATAAAATCGGGTCAAATCGATCTCTAGCGACTGAAAACGGGGGGCGAAGGGGCTCGTATGAGCTTCACGGGGTCTCTGTGAAAACGAGACGGGTTCTTGATGGATTCAGAGGAGGGGGCCTCTCGGAGAGTTAGATGGTCCCTGAGACGCATAGAAAGGCCCCTAAGCTCCCAAAAGGCCCCTGTGGCCACAACAGATCCCAACACGGCAGACTGCCCCTGAGACCGCAAGAAGGGTCACATGGCCCCTGAGACGTCCAAGATGAGGACTGAGTCCCCAGGACGAAATAGGAGCCACTGAAATGTCACAGGGGCCCCGAATGGGTTTCGCGGGCATGTGTGATAAGCTAAAGGTTCCTGATACAGTCAGAGGGCCTCCAGGAGGGATAATGAAACCCTGAGACGGGAAGATGGCCTCGAAGGTGGATAGAAAGGCCCTGAAACTCTCCAAGGGCTCCTGGGTCGCAAGAGGGACCCCAGCTTGGCAAAGGTTCCATGAGACCGCAAAGGGTGCCAGAGAGGCCCCTTAGCCGAGAAGAATTTATGAGGGTGCCTAACACGGCGTAAAGAGACCGTGGCTAGCCGGAGAGACGCCCGGAACAGGGACTGACCTATGTCCTTCTCAATCTCGAAATGGGCCCCAAGTGGGCTAACCTGGTGTTTTTTTTTTTAACCTGAGGGGTTCTTGATTCATGCATTGGCCGCGAGAAGGTCAGGTGTGTCCTGAGACGGCAAAGTGGATCCCTACACGGCAGATGGCCCCTAAGTCCGCCAGACCGCCAAAAAGGTCGAAAGGCCCCTGTAAGGCAAAGATGACAAGAGAATTTCTCAGACGGTATGGGGGCCCCTGACGGCCCGAGCGCCCCTGAGTGTGTTAGGTGGGCTCCAGCACGGAAAAGGTCCCCCTGAGACTTCCAGTGAGACCCCTGAAGCACCAACAAAGGCCCCTGATACTGCTAGAGGGGCTTTAAGATTGCCAGATTTACCTCTTGTAACAGAGGAAGATACCTAATACAACCGTGGAGACGTTCAGAGGGTCTGTTGGCCCTCTGCACAGGGGCCCTGAAATAGTCAAAAGGTCTTTTGCAACTGCCAGAGGGTCCCGAGTCAGCAAAAATGTTTTCCAGAGACAAGAAGGACGCCTAGAGCAACAGCGGATCCACTAAGACTGTCACACCAGGTCGCACGAGACTGCTAATTAGGAGCCTCTAGCAACAGGGGCCACTGAAACGACCAGAGGGGCCCCTGGAACTACTAAGCCTTGAGACGTCTAGACAGTTCCTGAAACGGCAAAAGGACCTAAAGCATTGTCGGAGGTAGGGACGTAGCCAAGGAGGCCATGGCCCCCTGAGCCAAGCGGTCCTTATTAGATATATGGCGATTTTGCGGAAATACGGAAGAGTGATCATATGTGTGTTGCAAAAGGAAACATTATATGTTTTCCTGTGCGCTAAACATGAAGTAAATTACATGAAATTGCTACTTTTCCCCATAAATTTTGTCATATGCCGGTGCCATTTGACAAAATTTACGATTTGGAACCACCTGAGGAAAATTTCGGCTACGTGCCTGGCTGGAGGTGCCTCTGTCATGGCAGACAGAGACTTTCTGAGGGTCCTTGTTACTGCCTGAGGGGCTTCTTAGACGGCAAAAATTCCCCAGGGACGACAGGAGGAAACCCAAGATGGCTTAAGTGTCCCTGAAACTGCCAGATGGGTCCATGACACTGCCCAAGGTGTCCCTAAAACTGCCAAAGGAGCCCCTGAGACGTCCCGAGGGACATATTTGACTGTAAGTAAAAGGAACACGAAACCACTACTATGAGGAGGAAAAAGGGCTCCTGGACCAGATACAGGCACGACATTTCAAATATAGGTGTGAGACGCAGCCGCCTAAAATCCCGCCGCTGTTATCGTATTTCGGCCACTTTGTATGGGAAAAAACGCAAAATTCTCTCAAATGAGGTGACACGTTTGGATTTTTCCTGTTTCTTTATACGTCAAAAACGCAAAAATACATGAAATATTTCGGCCTGGGCCCGAGCAGATCAACGTTTTTCCGATATCTGAAGAGCAAAAAAACAGGGGTCGGCCGGGAGGCGGCCCCGCACTGACCATTCCCCCTCCCCGTTGACGACATCCTGGGTCCGCCCCCGCCTCTAAAACGTTGATAATCATCTTTTTAATCTGGGGTCGCTAAAAAGGTCGGGCCGTGGCTGAAAATGATCTGCTGCAGGGTAGGCTGGGGAAAGAGGGTTTAAATTGAATATAAGCTTAATGCAATCCATGCGTGCATTTGGAGGGATTTTGTCGTGTAATACTGATATCAAATCCATGATTTCTGCGACTTTTGCAGACGTTTCCCCAGCTTGTGAAGATCTGGCTTAAAAGGAGCACATCTGGAAGCTTGATAGTACCCAAAGCCATGCTGGAGTTGTCGGAGGCTAGGAGGAAGTATTTGTTTCAATGGTGACAAGTGTAGTTTTCCTTTGGCCTGGAAGGGCCTGAGCCCTACCAGTGTTATTTTTGGGCATCCTAAAGCAGAAATGTTTGACCTAAAACCAGAGATATGTGTATGTACTGATCTATGCATATATATATATATATATGCATTTATATATATATATATATATATATACGTATAAATGTGTGCATAATTTGTTATGTGGCAAATTTTTAACATTTGCAAAAGGAATGAAGTGGGCTAAATCCACTCAGAAACTGACATTCGGGAGGGGCGGGGAGGGGGATCCAGTCCACTCCTTTACTCTAGTAATCATTCATATAAGACAGTATCCCAGCCACTGATGATGGTATTCTGTTTTTGCAGTTAGTTTTCTGCGTCGCCAGAATCACTGCTTTTGGGCAGCTGAAAAGAAAGCTATCATCTGCTTGTTTGACTGTATAGTCTTTACTTTACTTTACTTTACTAACTGGTGGTCACAGTCTCGTATCCAGTTAGTTAGACAATAAGGGCAAATTTCTCTCTCGTAGCAGGGTGGGAGGTCTCCGAAATGGAGGCCTCTGAGGCAAAAAAAGTGGTCTAAGTCTAGCGACAAATTTCAAAATGGTGGTCTGCAAGAGTTCCATGTTGAAGGAAGTGGCGTATATTCTGTAAGAGAAACAAATTCTTGGGTGCATTGCGGGGGACCAAAGGCAAGTAGCGGTTCCCTACGAGTATTTTGCCCCTCCTTAGGCGAATCCTGGTTATGTGCCTGTCTGAGTGGGGTGGGGGGGGGTGAAAACTGCGCCAAAGGCTCAATCTCTAGGCTATCCACTTTTGGCTGCTGCTGAAGTAAGTACTACTAACCTAAAGTCAAGTCCACGCACCGTGTTTTGTGAATGATTTGCTTTGCTTCAATCTTGTTACTTTTGACCCGTGGATTTTCAGCCTTAAATGAAATATTCCAGTCTGACTGAGTTGTCTGTAGGGTAAGCTACCTGAGAAAGCCACTAAGTTTCCAATACCATTTTCAGTCAGAACATTGCGAGCATAAAACGCGAGGGAAGACTTCACGGTGAGCAATTTCAAATGTTATCACATACATCCAAGAACATTTTGCACAATCATCCGCATTTGCTGGCTCGGTATTGGTAAGAGGTCCTTGGGAAAAGAGAGAGATAGAGAGGGAGAGAGAGGAGAAAGAGAGAGGGAGAGGGAGAGAGGGAAAGAAGAGAGCGGAAAGAGAAGCAGATAGCATCTGGATGTATCCTTGACTGTTTCACTGATTTTCGAGGTGGACCCCCCAATTTTGAAATCGTTTCCGCGTCCCTACGCAAGGGTCCGTTTTTTCCCAACGTTCAAGCATGTGTCTTGGCTGGAATACGCTGGACTGTGTTTGGCACGCAAATGAAGTGCAACTATTATATTAAAGTCAAACAAAGTCAACCTGGAGCCTGTACTTTTGGCGTTTTTGGTGTCGTCGTATCATCTGCCAAACTGTCGTTAATCAGACACAGCACACCATAAAATTTTACAATATCGGATCATGTAATATCCTTTTTACATCATGAATCCGGTGCCCTAAAACATTTTTTTCAACTAAGGTGCTTAGACACCGCCAAGCAAAAACATAACGATTCGCGGGAGGGTTTTTTTCGCGACGTCAAAGGTTTTTATTTTGGCCACCAGAAACAAAAGGATTAAGGAGAACAGAATGTTTCAGAAGGAAGGTGTAAGTATAGTTCTTATCACTGTGTTCTTAAAAAGTGTGTTCATGTTGAGAACAAACATAATATTTCTGAGTGTAAAATCAGGTCAGCCAGAGTTAGATGGGATTTGGTCACCCTTCGTAAACAATTTCTTATCACATCTTAGCGCTTTCAAAAAGCATATGACTACCGACATACATTTCAAGATTGTAAGCAAAAACCTTTTCAGTTGCGGGTCAGAGAATTCGTATGAAACGTGACCTGAGCCCAAGTCACGGTTCACGGGATGCAGTTATGTTTGCAAATGACGTGGAAGCACTAGTATGTATATCCAAGCTTCAAAATCACCAAACCAGCCCCACAATCATAAAAGGAAGCGTAGAAAAGGTTAAAAATTCAGCTGACCTAAGGTCAATGGTCTGTAAATTCCCCAAAAATCCAGATACCAGCATTTTTTGTTTGTTTTTTTCAATATGTGAAGTTTCATGTCAATCGACATATTTTAAAAAATGTTATGCCACTTTCATTTTTTGGGAACATACTTGATCTGTCCTAAACCAATGACACGAGATGACCCTGAGTTTAAAAATTAGGGCAAGGTGCAAATATGATTCGTCATAAGGTACCTGAAGTCCGGTATCTATGCACCTTTTCCTTTTTTTGGCTAGCCTCAGAAAACCAAAGAATCGGATGGGGTTCTCTTTAACCCTCCTCGTTCCAGTGAAGGTTGACGACATTGGTGTACAGAGCCGAATGTGTATTTACTGAGCCGAATTTTTTGTACGGTGAATATGTCTACTTTCCACAACAATTTCATAGCTGTGTGAGCAGTAGCTACGAGACATGAGCCATGAAGAATCGTTTAATTAAATCGAACCGAGATGGTTCGGGTAGAGCTGCGTAAAGCTGGACCTCTTGTTAAAACAGCGCAGTTCTTAGACAAGTTTGCTGGCCGTTTCAAAGCTTGCTCGCCTTCAGAATGGTGTAACTGTATCGAGCTTTAATGTCCAAATCACGGCTGACTTTTGCTGCACGCAGCTCTGAAAACTCTTCCGAAGTTTTGCTTTCGAGAACAGCTTCTTGGTCATTACAGCAAGTTTTCCACGAATCTTGCACACTACGCCAAGTTAAAATCGATGAGAGATACTACAGGAAACAGTGGAAAGTCGGAGAAATCAGCAGACTGAGCCCTCGAGAAGGTGCTCATATCCTAACGTAACCCACTGTAAAATACCTATAGGATAGTACGTTGTCACGTGCTGCCTTTAGATAATGCGCCCTCACCCATTCTGTCCAAAATCTGACTGAATACCAACTGAAAAAGTGAGATATCCTGAAGATTTCCGGTTCTGCCGTCATATTTTAGCTCTGTTTATGCACACCCGCGGCACACGATCATATAATCACACCGCACGGGCTTGGGAGGACACTTCCGCCTGCCTGTTCAAGGATGGGGGGAAATATTCATGCACTAGAGGGACGGCAAGTCTCGCTCTAATTTATGCTACTTTAAATGGAAACAAGACTCGTGTTTGGACAGTGTGTTCCGACGCTATTACGACGACATTGTGCCACGACAATATGCATAGGATCAATAGACGTGTTTGGCATCTCAGGTTAATGAGACGAACATATTAAAAATATTAATTATTACATATTAAAAGCAAAAATGTTAAAAATAGCCCCTTTGTAGTCTCCATGTTCAGTCACATTCTCATCGCATGACCAACATTCACGTGCTTTGTCGTAGCCCTTTAAGACGTCATTGGTATCATTGCTGAGGTTCCTATCCCTATATTAGTGGTGTGTACTTCTTAGGAAATAGATAAAGGAAACAGTTCCAAAATCCCAGTGCGTTAGGTCATCGTAGCACGCAGTCAGATTGCCTTCCATTTCAACTGACATCGGCGGCCAGCACGATGGACTGCATAGGCCCGGTGGCCACGACCACTTCGAACACAATGGTTATGCGCGAGATACTATACGTCGGTAGGTACCTGCTACGGAAGGGTGAGGAGCGACACATCCGTGATGTAAGCCGGGGTATGCTCGTCAAAGCCGATCGCATGGTCGTGTATGAAAGTGAGATGTTCTTTGGACCGGAATGCCTCACAGGCTTGACGGATGGGGACGTTGGAAGTCTTATCAAGCCCACCGAGCCATTCGACTACGTCATCGTTTTAAAGCATAACTGTTGTGTCGGGATTCTTTGCAGTAGTTTAGTGACGCCAGTCGCCCTTACGAGTCACGGCACGTTGGATTCGTGTAACCTTGGACTGGGGCTGGTGAGGTTCAGGTTCGGGTAGCTGTAGCGTGGTTATGGCGTGACCTTAGCCGTTTAATAAATGCGGTAGTTTGCTACATGTTGTCTCAGTGAGGATTCCTACTACGAGGCTGGCCCGTGCACGACACTACAATAACATCACGCAAGGCATTGCATCATTCCTGTTCTATCAGTCTGGGATTTTGCGCCAGGTCATGTCTGCAATCATGCAGGCTGAGATGGCCCATGCCTTGGCTGACACACTGTATACGCTCCCAGTG
Organism: Capitulum mitella; assembly: GCA_030062745.1. Classification (NCBI taxonomy): domain Eukaryota; kingdom Metazoa; phylum Arthropoda; class Thecostraca; order Pollicipedomorpha; family Pollicipedidae; genus Capitulum; species Capitulum mitella. The sequence goes on along the minus strand of CP099849.1, from coordinate 2,142,645 downwards.
CAGGCTGGCGAGGACATTGCACCTGCCACCACATACTGTTCTATTTGGTACCATTTCTCCCTCATCAAGCACCACCTCAACTCCTGAAGTCCCATTGCTCCCGACGTTAAGGCCTTTTGGGGAAACAACAAAAATACTTATGCGTGATCGATAAACAGGCTCTGTGTTGGTATCCGGATAAAATGAGGCATTGCACACCCCACCTCTATACCCGGTTTTCCGGTATATATAGCACCTGCATACCCATCGTGACAACGATGCGAATGGTTACGTTTGCAACGGCTAGCCTTTTTTTACTGGACCATTCGAACTGTCCATGCTTGGACGTCATTTCCGAAGAAATGCAGCGTGTGCAGTTCGGCTGGTACACGACCGTGAACCGAGTTTTTGTAATGTTTTCCTTGTGCACCAGTTACCAGATGTGCTGTTTAGAATTCGCGGAAGCCATGCCATGGAAAATAAGGATGCTTCATTGCAGAAAACGCTGCTATCATATCAGTCGATCGGCACCTGCCGGAGAAAGAGATATGGACCGATCTTAGCGCTATTCTTCATCGAATACTAAAGAAATGTTAATGACTTCGGTCCCTTATTTTTTTCGAAATTTCGTGGCGACAGCAGAACGAAACTCAATAGTGTTTGTTGGAGAAGGGGACTACGTTTGATGCAAGTTGTGCGAATTTCGCTGTGCGTTACAGGACTATTGCCTATGAGCCTTTTCGTACAGAACGTGATTTCTGCGTTGTACGGAATGCGCGGAAACATTAGTTTTGGATGCACAGTAATTAAATTTGTTATTCCTGCCAAAACAGCATCGTATGGGTCTCGCGAATTGACTCAAAAGTGTCATCTTCCTCTCTGATTTCCTATTCGCTGAAGACGCGGCGCACCCGAAGTTTATTTAGTAGCCTTACGCCTGATTTCCTTCCCGCCAATGTTTCATATTCTTGCCGCTAGATGACCAGCGTGGTCGCATCAGTGGCGAAGACATAGAGTTTCTGATCCAGGGAGTCTTCCGATCGGCATTCTAAATCCTGAATGAGCTGAGTTGGGGCATGGTTATACCGCCACGGAAGGATGGGAAATTTAAAATTTCATACTAAAACGTTACGGCTCGAGAAAAACATACCAAAAAAAGAAACGATTGATGGAAGAGCACGCTTAAAACAAACCAGACGTTCAGCCCATGGCAGACGTTTCCTCACAGGGTTCCGTATTCCTGAGTAGGCCCATCCGCAAGAGTATAAAAACCGCCGATTTCATTGCAAAGGCGCCGGAATAGAATCGGCGTCGGTGCAAGAACGCAGAGTCGTCCTGACAGACAACCGGATGAACATCATCGTCCGCTGGGACGCAGGGCCGACTGCATGGTGCGATCAAACCTTAACGCTCGTTATTTGGGTTGTCGGCTAAGCAAAAAGGCATTGAAACATGAAGCGAAACCATTACGTTTCTGATGACTGACGAATGACCATCCACTTAGTACATGAAATGTTTCTGGGATTGTCCCAGTCAATGGCTGACGCAAGAGACATTAAAACAATGTACCTATGCTTCGACATAGTTGGAGGTTCCTGGAACTTATCTTGTAGGGTCTGAAAAGGTCGTTTTCACACCGTTTTTGTAGGCATAACGATAAAGTATTTGGAAAGTGTGGGCCTGACCTTATCTCCACCATCTCCAGTCATGTGCCTCAACAAGAAAAGTTCTTTATGTCATTCCACTAATACTGCGAACGTCATTCGCATACGAGCATAGAATAGTCAGGGGCGCAGTCAGAACTTCCTTAAGAAGGGGGGGGAGGCGGAGCTCAGTGTGAACTGGAATCATATGAAAACCGCTTGCTGGAAAGACGATGTGCAAAGGTTTTCATGGGGAATGAGGGCCTGAATGGGAGAGGGAGGGCCCCCGGCCTCCCTGCCTTTGGCTGCGCCGATGGATATGGTCCAATGACGTAGCCAGTTGAGAAAAATAGGAAACCTCTAACAACGGACATGGCTGATCTGCACGTACCAATGGTTTGTCTCATTTAGCTTAAATTCGTAATGTCATTCACGCGCCACACAAATTCTTTGTTTTCCATTGCATTGTTAATCAACGTTAATCCTTCCACTCCTCATTCCTTTCTTTTTGCCATTCAGCCGAGCCCTTGTCCTGAGCGGAGCGCCGGAACGTTTGCAGCGCTCAGTAATGGGCTCTTTTGGCACATCACTTATCTTACTTCCCATTCGCCGGGTGTATTCTATCTTGGGCGCAGCAAAAAAATTTTCCTGTTCGGAAGAGGAAGATAAATTTATTTAATAGGGGACGTTCTACCATCATCAACGCTCGGTTGGGCACCTGCTGTATACTTTTATCTTACATCACCAACTCCAAACGTCAACCTGCCTTCAACGAAAAAAAACAGAACCACAACTTAACAAAAGCGTCGGAAAGACTGGTTGGCCGGATTCCAGCGCGGGAATACGGGGGGGGGCTTTTTTTTTTTTAGGGAAAATTAGGAACCCAAAAAAAAAAATTTTTTTTTTTTTATAAAAAAAAAAATGGACATAACAAAGTTTCGCTACGTTCTGTGACTATCATTGTGCTTAGGAAAGCTAACGTCCTTCCGTATACATAATTATTTGTTTCCCGTGTGCGGAATAGCCTCATTGTCATGAGGATGCACATGTGTAGCATACAGTGCAGCTATATGGTAGACATGTATATTTAAAACAGGAGCAAAGACTCGCTTTTCTGAATATGCCAATGATATTGGTACCGAACTAGAATTACCTCCTGTTTGGTTTCCTGGATCCGCCATTGACGTTTCCAATATATTACAACAATCGGTTTTACATGAGACTATTGACATTGATATTGGGCCATTGACATTGAGTCATTGGACCATTGACTCAATCGGTTAGGCAGAACCAATGAAAAACAGCCCAAAAGTTTTAAGTTAATTGTCCCTTTGCTTGGTATCTTAAATCCATCACTGCTCCCAAGATGTTTCCACTGAAGCTAAAAATTAGCTAAAAAAGGCAGAAAGTAAATGTGTTTTGTACGCACTTTTTAACTACATACCACGAAACGATATTTCGCCTTTCACCACCTTACTTAAGCCTACACAGATATTTTCCTTGTTGACAATTAGTTTACGCTAAAAGTTGATTCAAAATTTCGTTTGAGTCTCGGGCCATCGGTGCCGGCCAAGTATAATATAGTTTATCAGATCTGGAAAAGGCTTTGTCAAGCCCACAGTCGCTTTCATGTTTGAAGCAAATACCACAGTACCAAAACAAGACTGATAATTATGTGCGACATTTACACCATGCGAATTAAGCTTAACTGTAGCCAGACGCGGGTCCAAGGGGAATGGGGCGATTGCCCCCCTCCGAGGCCTGAGAAGGGGCCCGTGAGAGGGACCCCTTTGGACCACTCTCCGGCTGGCCCTGAAGGGGCCTCACTCTGACTCAAAAAGGGAAGGGACGCCATATGAGCTTCACAGGGTTTCTGTGGAAAAGAGACGGGCTCTTGATGCAATCAGAGGGCCTGGGGGGGTTAGATGACCCCTGAGACGCATAGAAAGGCTCTTGAAGCCCCCAAAGGGCCTCTGAGACCACAACAGGGCTCCAGCACGACAGATTGCCCCTGAGATAGCCAAAAGAGTCGCAGGGTCCCCGAGACGGACAAGATGAGGACTGAGTCCCTAGAGCGGCGTAGGGGCCCTTGGAATGTCATGGGGGCCCCGAATGATTTCACGGGTTTGCGTGAAAAGCTAAAGGCTTCTGACGCAGCCAGAGGGCATCCGGGTGCATTTGTGAGTCGCTGAGACGGCAAGAAGGCCCTTAAAATGAATGGAAGGGTCCTGGGACCACAAGAGGGGCACCAAAACGGCAAAGAATCCATAAAACTTCTTAAAGTGCTAGAGGGGCCCCCGAGTCGGCGAGAGCTTGAGAGGATGGCAAGCACGGCATGAGACCCTGACCAGCCAGGGGAGCCCCATAAACAGGGACTGATCAGTGATCTTTTCAGCCTTGAGGAGTCCCAAATGGGATACACTGGTCTTTTTGAAAACCTGAGGAGCTCTTGATGCTGTCAGGGGGCCCGGGAAGGTCAGGTAGATCCTGAGACGGCAAGATGGGCCCCTGAGACCGCCATTGGGTCGGAGGGCCCCCTGCGAAGTAAAGACGATAAGAGGACCTGTGAGACGGTGTGGGGCCCTGGACGGCCAGAGGGCCCCGAGTGTGTTACGCGGGCTCCTGGCATCGGAAAGGTCTCCTGGGGCTGCCAGTGAGGTCCCTGAAGCTACAACAAAGGCCCTGTTACGGCTAGAGGGGCCCTAAGACTGCCAGGTATACCGCATGTAACAGAGGAAGACCCCTGATACAGCCATGGAGACCACCGGGGACGTTCAGACGGTTCAAACCGTGACACTGCACAGGAGCCCTGAAGTCGCCAAAAGGTCTTGCAATGCCAGAGAGCCCCTGAGACGGCAAAAATGCTCGCCAGAGACGACAACAGTGTGTTCCCTGAGTCTGCCGTAACGACCAGAGGGGTCCCTGAAACTACTAAACCTTGAGACGTCCAGACAGCTTCTGAAACGGCCCAAGGACCTAGATCATTTCCAGAGGCGCGTCTGTCACGGCAGAGACTTATAGAGGGCCCTTGTTACTGTCTGAGGGGCTCCTTAGATGGCAAAAATTCCCCAGGGACGACCGGAGGAAACTCACGATGGCTTTAATGTCCTCGAAACTACATGATGGGTCAATGAAACTGCCCGAGGTGCCTCTGAAACAGCCAAAGAAGCGCCTGAGACGCCCCGAGGGACACGTGAAACTATAAAAGGAACCTGAGACCACCAGAGAGTTCTGACACGACAGACGGCCCGAGACCACCAGAAGTGGTCCTGTAAATGCAAGAGGGAACCTAACCTAAGCTGGCAAAAACGTCTCCAGAAACTACGAAGGGCAGAGAGGCTCCTGGATCACATGCAAACACGACATTTGAGAAAAAGAGAGAGACACAGCCGCCTAAAATCGCGCCGTCGCCATATTTCGGCCACTTTGTACGGGAACCAACGCAAAATTTTCTTATATGAGGTGACACGCTTGGATTTTTCCGGTTACTTTATGTGGTAAAAACGCATTATTACATCAAGTATTTCCCCTGAACCCGAGCAAATCAATGCTTTTTCCATATCTGAAGAGCAAAAAAATATGGGGAGGCCGGCTGGGAGGGGCCCCGCGCTGACCATTCGCCCCCTCCCCCTCCCCGGGGCGAAATCCTGGGTCCTCCCCTGACTGTGGCCGAATTCACGGCCGGTGGTACCAGCTTCGCATCAGTTGCTCAATGCTCTCTAAAGGAGGAAAGGGTCAACAGCCTGAATGTCATGAATGCCGTAGCGACTAGGTTACATGCATGGAGACAGTCGAATTTGGGCCAATCGTACATCGTTTTAAGGTTTTATTAAATCTCCTGCTAATGGGGAAAACGGTGAATTGCCGTTGAATGGCAATGCCTGCTCTATGCATAAGCGTGTACTGTGCATATGTGCATATGTGCACTGCGTGAATGGCAGTTAAAAAGGAACGGCATTAGGTGGAAGCAGTGCTGCGGCGCATTCTTATTTCTATGTTGATGGTGATTTATAAGACTAATTTTTGTTATTGCGTTCCTAGGAATGAAAGACAAAGTCTACTTGTAAAATAGTAGACTGTTCGACAAAGTGGAAACCATTACTCTCAAGCTCAAATGACGGGGCTGGCCGGAATCAAAGGTCAGGATGCTGCTAAGCGTATCGGAGAGCGTCCCTCCCCTGCACCTGAACGGCACTCAGCTTTTCTGCAGATTCCAGGTGCGACTCCTCGTACCTCCGTGCCTTATGCTAAACCATTCCTTTGCTAACTTCCGACGAAAACTTCGCGAATGGAGGTGGACAGGATCCACGGCCCAGGCAGAAAAGCCTCTGCGAAAGCATCTTATCGGTGGTCTAAGATTACGATTCAGCAATTGCTGAAGTAAAATGTATTGTTTTTATCATACCGCCTGCCTCAGCACAAATACGCCACAATTGAGTTACTCATCATGCAGAAGAAGACTAAAGACTTTAAAATCCCGCTATAAAATGAAACGGACTGCCATTTAGAAACTCGTGTATGCTTTATTTTCTACATTTTGCACCGGTCAGTGGGGATTAACTGATATATTGGAGTATTTGCATGCATCAGTGTCCAGGTAACAAATTTCTCGGGATCCCTGAAATCGTTGAAATCTCAGGCTTTAGAAACTTGCTTTATGGTCTAAAATACGGCCTTGAAAAACGGTGACACAACCAGCATGAAGCTGACAATCATTACAGCCAATGGCACATAGGACAGCATCAATCTTGCGTCAGTCGAGATGTTATTTCGATAAAACGAGCGGGAAAAACCCTAACAGTGTGCTCATCCTTGATTCTGTTCTTGCCTCGAGACCCCCAAAAGTGAAAGCACCGCGACTAAGTTGCTTTACGCTGCCGTAAATTTAGATTATAACTAATTAGAGTATGTGTGGCAGGAAGCGGAAGCTGTCCATAGACCCGCGATTCATGTCTGATTACCCAACTAGAATCTGTTAACTGTTCAGACATGACCAATGCACTAAAATAAAAACCAGTTAACTTTTGCGGCAAGTTTGCTTTCGTTCAATCGCTGCTCCTGCACTGCAGTTGGCCTTTAAAGCAAGTGTTGCGAAGTTTTCTGGAGCTGCAACTTTTTCAGTTTCTTTCACAAGTATTACAACGGGATTTAGTGTGGTTTGCCCTTCCATCTTTCGAGACGATTAAAATTCCCAACGAAGAAGGCTGACCGGAAGAGATCGGCAGAGTTCGGGCGGGAGGATCCGCGGCTTCAGGAACTGGTTTGTCGTTTCGGCTGCTCTGTGCCGAGTCCGGCTTCTGCCGAGTTTGTTGTGCTGTCTTGTTTGTGCTGTCTCTGTGTTTCTGGTCTAGACTTTTTCGCGTACATGCTCTCTGTTCCTTTATTTTGTGTCACTTGGTGTGATGGGTTTGGCGCCCCCTAAGTGGCTGCATAATGGTGTGGCCAGCTGCCGGCCGTTTCCCGTGGGGCCACTCTCACCTTGGGCGCTTAGCTTTAGTTTGTGCTTAAAATGATTGCATTCACTTTATCCATTCTCCCTCCCTCTCCCCTGTTTCCCTCTCTCTCCCATGTAATGTGTTGTCTTGTCATGGCATAAACACGTCCGGATGGGACAGCTCGAATACTCGAAATGGGTATCGTCTCGAAAGAAACTGAACGCCCAATCGAAAGGTATCATGTACGTGCAACAGAAGACAACAGGGGTCACGCTCGTAGGAGGACAGACCAAAGGGTACTTTTGTAACGTTTGTTTTATTTTTAGCATCAGACCCAGCATCGCCTATCGTCGACAAGGATATTGTAAAGCCATTGCTTTCCGAGGTTGTGCATTGCACTTGGTACTCACCTTGCATAGGAGTGTACAACAGCATAAATGCTACTGTTATTTCTCAGGATTACATTCAGAAATCCGAACGACTCGAAACTGGTATCAGTGCGAACTTTGGAATGCCGAGGGGCGCAGCAACACTGCTTAACGACGCAAGCGACAAACTCTAGTTTAACCCATTTCATCGTTTAAATACCGCTTTTCTGTAAAAAAAAAAAACATGGTGGACGTCATTATTCTTCAGTCAGAAACAATCTTGCCGCGTCGCTGGTTTCCTGTTTTACGACCCTGGCATACGATTTCGCCCACTAGCGCCATTACTTGGAAGAACCATGAGCGCCATCAACTGGTCATCTTGAGAACACCCACTGATGCATAAGTCATGCATGTTCTTTCCCATTACAGGGGATTGCAACATCTGACCAAAGCCGACTACTGCACTGGTAAGTCTCCGTATTGCACTGCTTTATATTCAGCGTCTATTTTAAGACGTTGACTGGATGCCTATCTAAATGGACACCCAGTCCACCGAAATGTACTCCCAGTGACGCAAAAATGGACACCCATCCACAGAGGGCGTGGGAAGCGGACATGATCGGTTAACCAGTCATTGCCCAGAAGAACGTTTTTAAGTACCAGCACAACAACCGTTTATACAAATGTCCAGTACGTGGTGGCATTCTGCCATATGCTGTTGCATGAAAATGACGACAGATAAAAGGGCACGCGAATGTTTTTGGACAATTTCCTATCATTCATTGATGCAGCTGCAGAAACGACTCAGATAAGGCAGCTTAGGGGTGTATCACGAGCTAACAAATCTGTTTCCTCCGGTCGAATACCGAAAGATGTACTTACCAGTGCCCTAGTGTGCAGCATAACTGATCAACATTATTAGCAATGCACGCGTTGCTAATGCGCCAAATCCATGCCAGGTTTCTGAAGGATGGCAAACATAACCCATCGTTTCGGATCATATAGGAAGAGAAATTTGGCTGCGTTAACTTCTGTTCTGAGCAAAAATGACTGTGTAGTGTAATGGAACGTAATGATATATGATGTAATATATGTCATGGTTTCCTCGCTTCATGGTCTCTGTAACATACGGTATGTCTTATTCGCGGGTGCTTAAAATCTGGGACTTATCTGTTTTGCGTAAAACGTGGTCAAGTACCGAAAACTTAATGGGCTTTCATGCTGATTTTCGAAAAACAGAAAACGCCGCGGAACGTAACGTGTCGAAAAGACACATAGTTAGTCACCAAATTTCATCGCAATAGCGCAGACGGTTTGGTTTCGGTGCCGGATAAACCTGGGAGATACCGAGTCAGCCCTCTGCATGGAAATATGGCTTAAAATGACATAATATAGACCCGGCAGATTATTGTGTCATGCGAGTTCGTGACCGACATGACCAACGAAACCTCGTGAAACACGTTGTTTCCCTGTTTGGAAAGTTTTGCTCGTACCCACTTAACACGATTATACTGAAGTTATACCCAAAGAATTTGGGGTCCACTCTGTAATTGTGCTTTGAAAATATGAATTTTGATAGCAGTAACAAGTTCAGCGATTCAGCTCCACTGGCGTGCCATACTTTGTGCGAAATGCATCTCTTTCATATCTAGCGTCATTTGGTATTCAAGTTTATACAAAGGCGAGCGTTATATCCTCTCGACATGAAAGATATTTATTGTTATTGCCAAGTTGACCAGTTAACGACGTGAGCAAGTATTAGTTTACATGACACAATGAATGGCATGAAAAGACACGAGGATTTTGCGACTAGCGGAGATCATAACAACCGAATAATCTGTTATGCCGGTGTCTGCTGGTCGGCCAGTTTGTGGCAAATATTTTTGGGCTTTTGTGGCAGACAACTTTTGGACAGTCCAAAGTTGTCCAAAGTCCGCCCCAAGCAAAACTGTGTATCCACTACTGTTCCACCAGTCGAAAGTCATGTTTTCCGACACGGGGGCTGCTGTGGCTGTATAGCCATCACACGTAAGCTGCACGGTGCACTTGCGTCCACCAATTCCAGGACAGCAGTATATGATTTGCAGTGCAGTAGCCAGAGGTCAAATCATGTCGCCGTTTCGACTATGCCAGATAGAGAACAGAATTCGTAACTTACTCAAAAATGCGCTTTTGTTTGGCTCCCAGCTTCCAAATCAATGTGCAATTTTGCTACAAACCTTGATCATTGTCATACATCCCTAACAACTGCCATATATATATATATATATATATATATATATATATATATATATATCATTGGTATATAATATATATTGCCATATATATATCTTATGGACCCTCGTTAATACGAAGAAATATTTATGGACATTGCGTCCGAACAATTTGGGCACCTAGTAAAAATGTGTGAACTTCTCAAACACGGTGCTAGAGAGCCTTGCTCACACCACATTTGAACAGTGAACACTGACACTGAAAATAAATAAAACAAGGAAAATGAGTCGCATCAGCGCGCAAATACATGCTATCAAAGGGCACAACCACGGCCCATTGCGTAAACGAAAACGGTCTGGACATTCAGGAAAGGCGCCTTGTTAGCGTCTAATGGATCCCAGTGGAACTGATTCTGGCATTTACTCATTTCCTTTTAACTCTATTCCCGGAGGGCTAGACGGTATGGCCGATTCTCAGCAGGGGGAGGGGATTCGGGCCCCCCAGGTCTCGAGAACTACTGATCCGATTTCATCGCAACAAACGGCGATCGATTTGCCATGACGTAAACTACATTTTTTATGCAAAGAAGTTTTCAAAATTTTGAAACGGGTGCATATAGGGGCGGAAACGTAGACATTGGGAATATTTTTGGACTTCTTATAACTCCATTGTTTATGGACCGATTTTGATTAAATTGGCACGCATCGAAAGGTTATGGATGGGACTTTTACTATTGGTGCACGTATTTGAAATCTTGAGAAAATTCAAAGGGTTTGAAAAATAGGATTAGTTTTTTAAAAATTGAACGAACAGAAAAATTAAAAGCACGTTTTTGGCTTCTGCTAGTCATGTTATGCTAAAAAAGTACAAATCTTATTACATTGTTTGTATAATGCTAAAAATAGGTGGTGCCGGGGACGTGAAAAAGAGGACCTGTCATGGTAATATGTTCTTCACATCAACTTACGACCTTTTGACCTAAATGACTTCCAGTCACTTGGAATGATCTCGTGTGCAATTGATATTATGTGGAAACGTTTTCAACCATTTGAATTCACTCTATTTAAAAAATTTCATTTCACGGCTGTTGTGATATAGGGCACGCGCTCTCACATTTTAGGTCATAGATCCGTGACCCGACCTGACATCAAGCTGAAATTTGCTGCACAAGTAGAGGACATCTTTCTACATCATACATATTTCAGGTTTGATGTCTGAAAAAACAGCGCCAAAATTATTACTATAAAAACAAATTTTGACTCTTGACCGTGACCTAACCTTGCACAATGACCTCAGATAAGCAAAATTGTATTTGCATGCTGCCCAACTATTGAGCTATGCATCCATACCTGTTAAGTTTTAAGTTCGATCTTAAAAACGCTATTTTTGGGAGTCATTTTCTTTTTACCCTCAACCTGGCCAAAAATGGCCTGAGGTGCCTCCCAAAGACGTTGCCTGTCTCCGTCCCTGGGTAGAAAAGAATTCCGAAATTTTGTTGCAGTACGTAGAAAGAATAGCTAGGAAAAGTGACCAAGTTTCGTTACGTTGGTCAAAAACCCTGGAATTAGCAAGCAAACAACCCGAAGGGGGCGGATTCAGTCCCCCCCGCCGGGAATAGGGTTAACCCTATTCCCGGCAGGGGGGCTGAATCTGCCCCCTCGGATTTTTTGCTTGCCAATTCCAGCAGCTTCACGAAACTTGGTCACTTTTCCTAGCTATTCTTTCTACGTGCCGTGACAAAATTTCAAAATTCTATTTTGATCAGGGGCGGAGCCAGGCAACGTTTTTGGGAGGCACCTCATGCCATTTTTGGCCATGTTGAGGGCAAAAGGAAAATGTCTGCCAAAAACAGAGTTTTTAAGATAGGACTTAAAACTTTATATGGATGTATAGCTAAATAGTTGGACAATGTACAGATATAATTTTGTTCATCTGAAATCACTTTACAAGGTCAGGTCAAGGTCAAAAGTCGAAATTTGTTTTTTCGCAATAATTTCGGCGCCGTTTTTTCAAATGCCAAACCCGGAATATATATGACGCAGAAGGATGCCTTCTACTTGCGTTCTAAGTTTAAGCTTGATATCAGGTCGGGTCACGGAGCTATGACCTAAAATGTCAGTGCGCGTACCCCATATCGCAATAGCCATAAAATCAAATTTTTGAAATACAGTGAAGTCAAATGATCGAAAACGTTTACAGATAATATCAAATGCACACGAAATGATTCCAAGTGACCCCAAGGTCACTGGAGGTCATTTAAGGTCAAAGGCCACAAGTTGATCTGAGAAACTTGTGACCATGACAGTTTCCCCTTTTTCATGTCCCTGGCACCGCCTATGCTAACATTATACAAACAATGTAATGCGATTTGTATTTCTTTAGTATAGCATGACTAGCAGAAGCCAAAAAAGGGTGTTTGCCTCTTTTGCTCATTCAGTTGTTAGAAAATTAATCCTCCTATTTTTGAAACCCTGTGAACGCCCATGAATTTTCTCAAAATTTCAGATTTACGAACCCATAATAAAAGCCCTATCCATAATCTCTCGACTCATGCCAGTTTCATCGAAATCGGTCGATAAACAACGGAGTTATAAGAAGTCCAAAAGTACCCCCCATTTTGACATTTTTGCCCCCTGTATCCACAATTTTAAAATTTTGAAAATTTCTTCCTATAAAAATGTAGTTTACGTCACGGCAAATCGATTGCCGTTTGTTGCGATGAAATCGGACGAGTAGTTCTCGAGATCTCAGGTGGGGCCGAATCCGCCCCCCTGCCGGGAATCGACCATACCGTCTAGCCCTCCGGAAATAGGGTTAAGCCGGAATCGAAACCGACTAAGTTTTGAAAAACCGCAGTGAGTCAGAATTGGAATCGATTCAGCAAGCCATGCGTCGGATTCCGAGTTCATTCCCCCAAGTGGAATTAAGCACAAGCCAGCTTTCCTGATGTTTCAAAGGTGCGGTGTGCCCGCTTGTAACAGCGGGAAGCCCAGACCCTGCTTCACATATGTCATGCGTAATGTTACGAGAGCCGACAGAGCAAGATCGTTAGAAGTAACGAGAGCCTTGTTTGCCGCGGACACAGCGCGCGAGGAAAAGAGTGGCAGACGTCGGTGACACCGCCGCCATCATGATTTCTCAGACTGTCGTCATTCCACTGATCCCTGTCTAAAGCTACGGTGATCGCTAACTCAGCGCTGGTCTCCCCGTCCTGGCAGGACGGGTTCGAGTCGCTCCGTCGCTCGATATTTGGCCCGCGGGTCAGCTGGCAACTGGCCTTAAGAGTTTCAGGCTGGCTGCCACGGCCGTGTCGCACCCTGGCATTGCTCGACTGGATAGAGGGGTTGGAGTCTGTGCAACGAGCTATGCTTAGCGCGGGCTCCGATTCCTGACATCATCCTAGAAACCATTAGGATCAAATTAGAAAAAGGATGGGGCCTCGGCAGCTCCGAGATCCGTGCCTTCCACCCATTTTCGTGAAGACGATGGCAGGCTTGTGGTTGAGCCCTCGTTCCCTGTGACCCTCAGTTTGATGGGCTCGGGCTTGAATCCGTCAGCTCTTTCTCGTGGTCTTAAACCCATGTTGTAATGACGGCAATGCTCCAAAACGATGTCATTAGGTAGTTCAAAAAGATAAAACGGTCAGGTGTGCCGTGGAGGATAAAATGTTAGGATGCTTGCAAAAATCAAGCACCCATAGACATCAGAAGTGTCATCTAGTCGTCAATGGCATTGACTGCCCCTCTTATTCCAGGTCGCAACTGCTTAATGATCTGGTTTTAAAACGCACTCCAACGTATATTCTTAGCTATCAGAGCGCTGCCAAGCTCTAGTCACCCACAGCTTAATGAAAGAGGATGTAAATCATTGACCAAACAGTTATTTTCATTCTAAACGATGAAAGAACAGAGTATATTCACCCATTTTTAAAGCATAATCCTTTTCTTATTCTACGCTATTTTCTGGAAGTCGGATAAATGCTGATGAGTTATTCGTCTAGACCTTTCCCTATACACCTATGTATATATGCATTGAGGCACCCGATGGTGTTCGGGAGTGGGTCTTTGGACATGGACGAATTTCGGAAGGGAAATATCTTGAACAGACGTCTGCAATGTCATGTCTTCAATCAATGTGGCCTTCGGTGAAACAGAAACACACAACACTTAAGTAAGAAGCGTTTTAGTTTTCGAATCGATCTCAGTCGGCTACCCCAATTTTAACTCAACCCAATGTTCAGTTATAAGATGACAACAGAGCAACGATAATTGAAACGGAGGCGGCCATTGGTCGGCGTTGCAGACGGCGGCCATCACTCACCGGATATCCATCTGGCGGCGGCCGCGCGCGATACGATCTCGGCGTGACCTTCGCCGGCCCTCCGCCGGGCGGCGGTGGCCGCGGCCGGCCATTCTTCAGGCGCAGGCCGACCGGGCGGCGTCTCCTGCCGTGAAATATGGAGCGCCGGCCTAAACGAAGGCCCATTAATTTGGCGCGGCATGTCCCCATGACTGCGCGGTCACGTGACCACTTCGTCACGCCCAGACGGGTTCCGAGCGGCCGACGCCGTCTCCCGGGAGGTCAGTGGAAACGTAATCCCTGTGTTTAGCGGATTTTCGAAACGCGACCGTTCCGAGACGTCGGTGAAGCCTGAAAGCGGCTGTGTTTTGCATATATTACGTGGGGTCAGGGATACACCGGCGCTTTACAGGGAAGTGGGTTTTCTGAAAGCAAGCGGGAAACTTGTTCTGTGGGGGAACTGCCTGGGGTGTCAGAACGCGCGACATGTTCGGCAGGGTGCTTCACGACGTTGGCTGAGGCATTGTGTTTCCAGCTGTGTTTATTAAATACACAAGCCTCCGAATGGCCGGTCAGGCATCAAGAACTGAAACAGGCCAACAGAAGAGAGCAGTCGATTCTGAATGGTGGAAATGCGGGGCAGATAATTCACGTCACTCTACCTATATCTACATAGTCGTCCACTCTACAAAACTCGTTCTGTCGCTGGCGCGTAGGGCTCAAAACAGTATTGGCACAGTATGAGTTCCCGGAAAGGGGCAGTGAAGGCACGCTATGGCACTGGCTGCCCGCTGGCCTGTCGGCTCCCACGAGCGCTGGCCTTCCGCCGCCAACCCACGTCCCGACATCAGTCGCTTCAACAACACGACGCGCCCGATGGCGCCGGCGTCGGCGCCCAGTTCAGCCGGGCAGGGCGTTAAAACCGCCCGCCAGGCGCCTAAAATACTCATGGCCATGATCGAAAACAATGCCTCGCGGCGGCGGGAGGCGCCGCGCTCCCCGCGCCCGACCGAGGTCAGGTCAGGTCAGCCGCCGCGCGCGGCGCGGAACCCTGAGCTCGTCGCTGAGATGTTCCGGCGAGACGGCGCGGCACTCGGCCGCCGCCGCTCTTCCTGAGATTCGTCTGAGATGCGTAGGAACTTGGCACATGTCTTTTCCCGATGAGATGCACGCGGTACACATCTATCACAACGTTGCTATGTACATGGCACTGGCGCTGAAAGCTGGCGTCCCTGAGTTCGGCCGGCGGCGCGCGCCCTCAGAAGCTCTGCATCAGGTGGCCGTTGGCGGTGCCGTTGGCGGCGCCGTGGAACGACGGCGGCCCCTGGCTCGGCCGCGGCGACCACGTCTGCTGGGGGCTGGCCGGCGGCGCCTCGTGCGTCGGCATGTGCTTCTCCATCTGGTCCTTGCGGATGAAGCCCTTGCCGCACTGCTGGCAGATGAACGGCTTCTCGGCCAGGTGCGTGTAGCGGTGCCGCTTCAGGTCGGAGAAGTGGGTGAACTCCTTGTCGCACGTGTCGCACTGGTGGCGCCGCCGATGCGTGCGGTCGTACTCCTGGCAGCTGACCTCGGGCCGGTGCCGGCGGCCGCACTGAGCGCACTTGGTCAGCTTCTCGCCGTTGTGCTGGCTCTCGCGGTGCTGCTTGTAGTACTGCACGCTCGAGAAGCGCTTGTTGCAGCAGATGT
Source organism: Capitulum mitella (assembly GCA_030062745.1). NCBI lineage: Eukaryota > Metazoa > Arthropoda > Thecostraca > Pollicipedomorpha > Pollicipedidae > Capitulum > Capitulum mitella. The sequence continues at coordinate 2,127,021 of CP099849.1, read as the reverse complement.
ACGGCTCCTCGGCCAGCTCGGAGTCGTCGGAGCTCTGCGCGCTGCCATTGCTCGAGCCGGGCGACGGCGCGGCGTCGGACTGGGCGTCCCCGCCGGCGTCGCCCTGCTGCTGCTGCTGCTGCTGCTGGGGCGGCGCCGGCGCCGGCCCGGCCTGGCTGTACGCCGGCTGGCCGCCGAAGCTGCCGTAGCCGAACGGCACGCCGGCCGTGCTGTAGACGCTCTGGAAGGAGGCCGGTGGCTGCGGGTTGGGCGCCGACGAGACCATCACCTGGTACTCGGGCGCCGCCTGGTGGCCGTAGCCGAGCGGCTGCGGCGGCGGCGCTAGTATCGGCGTCGGGCTGGCCAGCGAAGCGGCGCCCGGCGGCGGCGGCGGCGGCGGTGGCGGCGGCGGCGGCGGCGGGGGCCGCTGCTGCTGCTGCTGCCGCCCGAAGTCAAGGGACGACGGCTGCGGCGGCGCGCTCTCCTGCAGGGGCGGCGTCATCGGGTACTGCGGCGGCGGCGGCCCGCTCGTCGGCGGGAAGCCGGTCAGACCAAACATACTGGAAGACATGCTGACCAGCGGCGGCACCTGCACGGCCGACTGCTCGCCGAACGGCAGCCGCGGCCGCTGCTTGCCGCCCTTGGGCGTGCCGCCGGCCGCGCGCTTGCCGTCCTTGGTCTGCCGGTGCACGATCGTGTTGAAGTGCCGCTTCAGGTGGCCCATGCTGGTGAACTTTTTGTCGCAGATCTCGCAGAGGTAGGTCTTGGGCCGCTTGCAGTGCTGGCTCTGGCCGGCTCGCAGCGCCTTCTCACCTGGGGACCCTGGCGCGGACGGCGGCCCGCCGCCAAAGCCCGGGTACAGGGTCGGCGGCGGCATGGCCACCTGCAGGCCGGGAGCGTTCACGTACCCCTGCTGCTGCGGCGGTTGCTGCTGCTGCTGCACGTGCTGCTGCTGCTGCTGCTGCTGTTGTTGCTGCTGCTGTGAGAGATGCTGCTGCACGTGCTGCTGCTGCTGCTGCTGCTGCTGGAACGACGGCTCCATGTACACCTTCGGCTGGATCATGGGCGGCGGCGGGGTCGGGTTGAAGTGCCCGGGAGCGCCGGCGTACTGCGGCGGCGGCAGGCCGCCAGGGTGGCCGCCCGGGTGGCCCGAGTGGCCCGTCGGAGCGCCGTAGTAGAGCTGCTGCATCGGCGCCCAGCCGGGCACCGGCGCCGGCGTGTAGAAGTGCACGCGGTTCGAGTCGAGGTCCAGGATCTCGGCGCTCTCGTCCTCGGGCGACTTGGAGGCGTGGCCGAAGCCGCTGCTGTCGGGCGTCGGCGGGAAGTGCGCCTCGCTCCAGACGCCAGCCTCGTGGCCCGGCTCGTGGCCCGGCTCCGGCGGCGGCCAGTAGTTGGGAAAGTAGTGCTCGTCGCCGCTGACGCGGGCCATCGCCGGCGCGCCGCCCTTCGCGTCGGCCGCGTGCAGGCCCTCCCAGTCGGCGGCGCCGCTCTCGGCCGCGCTGAGGAACTGCCCGGCGCGCTCCTGCGGCGCCACCTCGGGCGCCCCGGCCGGGCCCGGGCTCCCCGCCGGCGCCGACGGCGCGTGCGAGTACTGCTCGTGGATCTCCAGCGACGTGGCGTTGGAGAAGTTGCGGCCGCACAGCTTGCACGCGAACGGCGCCGCGCCGGCCGCCGCCGGCCGCTGGCCGTTGTCCATGATGGCCGCGGCGGACGCGTTTCCCGCGCGCGCGCGCGCGCGCGCGAGCCTCGCCCGGTGGCGGCCGCGTGCGGCGACACTTGCGGCGCACCTGCGCGCCGAACCCGCAGCACTGCCCCGCGCGCGTCACCACCACAGGTCGCAGCACTGCAACTGTTTGTTTTCGGGCACGGGCAGGACCGCGGCGCCCATGTGTAGTCTCTTTTTGTGCGAGCGGCAGGACTGATCGGCCGGCGCCGTCCGCCCCGAGCGACCGCGCTTACCTGTACACAACTATCGCCCTTGTCGACTGACGAAATCCCAAGGTCAAAGGTGGTAATCGCGTCCAACCAACGACCGGTCAGAGATTTTACGAGGCTGGGGAATAAAAAAGGGCCTGCTCTAAAATTAGCTGGCGAATGCAGACCTGTTGCGAGAGGAGAGGCACACCTGTTCGAGTTGTCTGATGCGTGAGGAGCATTGCGGGAGAAATCGCCGCTTAAAACTGCGACTAACGCCCCAGCAGGGCTCTGGAGCCTCCTCGCGAAATTAACTGCCCGCGAACTTTCTAAGACGTTCCATACAAATCACGTGGCAGAGGGGGAATAAATTGGAAGAAGAGGGGATGGGGGAGTAATATACTGACCATGGCTGAACTGTCCAGTTTGCCATGCGCGGAAATTCTCTGGAAACGAGGAACGGCGATGGCGCATTAAAATTTCGAGACGCCCGTCCAGCATAGGACTGTTTCCTTCCATTTTGTTTTGCTCCAAATTAGAGTCTTGAATCATAATCTTTGTCGGGTAACTACAAAAGTCATTTACGTATACACTGAAATTGTCTATCATTGCATGGACAGCTTTGCCAGTGTATGCAAATGGTCGGGAATGAATTCACCAACTCCATAACCCGAGGCGAATGCTCCCAAGCCTTTAATGTTGCCAAAAACGAGTAGGTGTGGAATTTTGACAAATTCTGGCACGGAAAAACAATTCCAACGAACTTTGAAATGTGACACGACTAACATATTTACCCCACTTTATTTTATAAAGCAAGGAAACACATGAGCAGGTCCTGACATTGGCTTGGCATTTCTTACCAATGATTTCCTTCGGTACGGAAAACTCCATACCAAAGTTATGCAAAGTCACGCCCTTGCAAAAACGGTCTGATTCCGCTTTCCCACGCATCTGTGTAAGTTCAGTTTTGCTAGGTTATTGATGTTGAATTTGCTGTACCAAAAAAAATCAGGCCCCAGCAATGTCCTCGGCTGTGGTTAAGTGTATTGACAATAATTAACAAATTGCAACAAATAAAATACGACATCAAATTTTGAACAGTTTGATATGCATGCTGAGAGGTACTGGGGCGAGGAATACCTATTTTAGTTCCATTTCGCGTAACGATTGTACTTCATGTATGAACTTTCAGAACAGGCTGGACGGGGCTGAGATATTTGACAGATCACGCAATCTGCACACTAAGTCTGACTAAAGGAACTGTTCCTGTGAACTGTCGTGATTATGTCTACTACGTGTGTCGTTTGAAGAACCTCCTTCCGGTGCATGTGGGCATGCAAGTGACGGCGATCTTTATGTCTCCGAAGATTAGTTTGTGGAATCGATTGATGTTGCACCCGAATCATTCCTGATATGCTGCAAAGCTAAGTGATTTGGTAGGTTATTTCGATCTACTTTGCAATATTGTCTGCAAAGTCTCTGTGACGTCGTAAACTCTTAATTACGCCGGTTAATGCGTTGAGGCTAGGGAACGCCATCAGCTGATGTGAATAGATAACATGACCGAACAACAAAGCCAGCTGACCACTCAGTGCTTCAAATCTACCCTTTCGTGTAAACACCGCGCCGCCCACCAGTTTGGGCCAAGCCTCGCCTGAGCGGGCCGAATTCGTACGGAGATAATATGCTAAAACGCCCGGCCGTCCCCTGCCGGTTTCACCGGCCACTATCGCCCCACGATCTCCTGGCGACTTCAACGCCGCAGTGGCGGCGGCCGGCCGCCGCGGCCGCCGAGCGTCCAGGCGCGCCGGCCGGCGTCACCATGGCAACGGCGGCTGTAATTTGTCGCCCGGCTGAGTCGTCGTGTCGAAGCGACTGACCAGACGAGCTCTCCGAGAGCGGACTGAACGCGAAGAGGCGGGGAAAGTTACGGAGAGGATTTCGTCCCCTGGCTCGGCCATTTTCTCGTCGTCCCGGTCGCCATGGTTCAACGACGCCCGAGAAGAGAAAATTGTTTCTACTCGTCGATTGGTATTTATTGAGTCATTTTACGGCAGAACAGTCTGACACACTTTTCACGTTTCATAGCCAAAGCAAAACCGTTCAATTGATGCCATGATTTCCGATCACTATGATTAAGCGGCGATCATTCCAATCATCCCTTAATTAGCGTTTTTGCGGCGGAAAATTATGTCAGTGGTAGTGGCTGCCAGTTTTTGTATGTTCACCGGTCCCTGTGTCATCACAGGTGGCCGTTATGTTTGGCAGCTGATGAAACCATAAAGGCAAAGCAGTAGTAAAACATTCATTCATTCTTCGTCCCACCTGGAACCGATCGGGAACTACCGTTTAGCTCTCCATTTACGATTCTCTCTTATTCGTGAATAATTTTGAGTGCAAACGAAAAAATAAAACGGAACGTTGCAGCAATCACAACAATATTCACATAATCAATTCGCACAAATATAAAACCTAGGTTCAGTATATTGGACACATGGAATGTGGCATATGGCACATGGAATGTTTATATATATATATATATATATATATATATATATATATATATATATACGCATCCCTTAATTCCTACAGTGCGAACCTTTATATATATATATATATATATATATATATATATATATATATATATATATATATATATATAAAGGTTCGCACTGTAAGAATTAAGGGATGCGTATAAACGGGCACAAGAGCACCCAGCGCTGACAAGAGAATTGAATCCACTAGGTCTTGTTTATCGATGTTTGTTCACAAGACACCAGTACATGCATTTTCGATAAATGAAACATTCCGGAGGCAATGCGTATACAAATGGCCCAACGAACAAAATTTGATATCAGAAGCGTCCGATGAACCACGAAGCTTTCATTGCAAGTTTATGCGGATTCTGAGTGCCTTTAAATAGACACGAAAACATTAAACTCTTTGCGATGGATCCTTGAAGGCGTATCGCTAAAACAGGCAGATGATCGCGATAAAACAAAGTTTCCTTAAAAGCTTCTACAGATACGTCTGCATTTTTTTCTGAACACCAGGTAACGCTGGCATAACATAACCACCGACAGTTTTCATGACAGGTTCGGTTGCCACGCCGCGTTCGACCGCCATGTTCCCGGCCTGGTCTGCCCCGGGGCGGTCCTCGTTTACCCCTTTCACTGGCCGAGCTGATGTGTATGACTTTCCCCGCGGCGACGCCGGCCGGCGTGATTCCCATCTCCCCCGCCTGCTCTCCAGGCGGCGTGGCCGGTCGCCGATACGTCGGCGGTCCATGACTGCGTCGCCGCTCGTCGCCGACGACGTTCTCCCGCGGCCGGGACCCGCCGGTCGGGACGAAAAAGCGTTCTCGTGACGTCACCGCCGCCGCCTCCTCGGCAGGTTCGCTGACGCCGCCCCTGCCCGCCGACAAACAGCGGGGCCGCGCGCGCGGCAGCGTGGCCGGCCGGCGCCGCCCGGCCGGCCGCCGCCAACCCTGGCCAGCGGCCGCGCCGCCCGCCGCGCGCGCGCCGCCGCCGGCGCGGGGGGAGGGGAGGGGCGGCGACTGGGCGCCGCCGGCTCCCTGCGGCTGGCCGTCCGCCCATTGTCGCCGCGCCGGGGGTCAGGTGCCGGCCGGACGGCACTGCCAGCACGCGGCGCCGCGGAGAGCGCGCACCGGCCGACATCGGGCCGCGCAGCCATTTAGCGGCGGGCGTGATCGTCGCCGATCGGTGGAGGTCGGTCTCCGTGCAGGGCGCGGTCCGTCCCGCCGGAAGGCGCGCGCAGGGATGTTGAAAAGGCCCGAGCCTGGAAGGCGGTTTGTGGGCTGCTTGATAACGTTTCGAACGATACCAGGATGAGTTTTCAGTTGTCAGCTCCAGTTCCAGCAATGGAAATTGTCGTCAGGCCGAAACACATCTCGGCCTTTAGTGTTCGCCGCATCGCTTTGATCGTGAGAAATCTTGGGCAGGAACGAACAACAAATAATGGGCCGAATATAAATCATGAACTGGCGACAATGAAAGCGAATGATGCCTTTGTCATCACATTCTTTATTCATTCCCAAACATCGACTCTGCCAATGCTCCGCATCGATTGCACAGGTGGCACTCACAAGCCACCTTGACTCTCCTACGTACACGGTACCGCCCACGCAAGGTCCTCTTTTAACAGCGTCCTCTCCCTTGCCGGCCTCTGTACGCGGAGGCCGCAGCCAGCCTCCCCTCCTCGCGTGCCATTTGAACGCCATGACATGGCGGATCGGGGCCCGGCGCCCTCGAAAGCCGATACGGCTACCCTTGAATGGTTTCAGCTCGTCCACACGTATAGCCGCTGAGGCCGGCAGAGCGGGGAGGGAAATTCACCGCTGGATGCTCGGGAGGCTCGGCGTTGGACGGACGTATTGGAGGGACGTATTTTTCCAAGTCACTAAGACTTGCATGATCATTCGAACTGGCAAGAAAAATTGCAAATGGACAGTATAATGTTTGTTCGCCTGCAGACACATAATAAAACAATTGCTAATCACGCCACTTCCGAACCTTTTTTAGTGCGTGCACATCCCGCATGCACCCAAAGATTTCAGCTCGGAATCGCCTGCTTACAATTTCAGATATGGACCACATTTCATAACTACAGGCCACGGGGACTTAGACGACTCTTGAGCGTCAGCAACGATGTTTACTGACCATTCTCTGAAGTTCGTGACGTCTCTGATTGGTTTCCATTGTGCGGCGCCTGTCAGCGATTCCCACCAGGCCCCGGCGCCGGAGGCACTTCATTTCGGCCCTCCCCTCCCCGCCGCAGCAGACCTGTTTATGAGTTCTGCGGAATTCGCCTGATACGTTGTAAACGACAAAAACACACCAAGGTAAGGGAAGCTGAATGATATATGACAGTGATGCATTATAATTACTGTGTGCGAAAGGCAGACGGGAATAACAGATCGGAAGATCCTGACGGTGATTGGCGAAAGTCTCGCGAGTTTGCATATTACAATGACGTCTTCCTCGTGTTTACGAGTTGGAAATGCTCCGAATCTCCGAATCACTTCTCGGTTGCGCCAGACCCCGTGCTAGGCGCCACCGTATCGCCGGCAGTGACGTCCGAGAAGCTCCTCCGGAACATCTGTGACGCGACCGCTCGCAGGACTGGATGGCCCGGGCACTTAACGCCATGCGATCATCACCCGCTCGTTGGGTCGCGGGGTGCTCCGCTGTGCCCGAAGTCGTTTACGGCGGCGCGCGCTGGTAGCGTGTCATAAAATCGCCGGCCACGGCTCCGACTCAGCGCGTAAATTTCGACGTCCCTGTCAGCTTTATGGTGACCAGACGGCGGCGTCGGCGTCGAACGTGGCCGCGACAGCCGGATCAGAGCGCGGACACCCGACCGAATCAATCACCTGATTAATTGCGCCGTCCAGGCCGTCCGGAATTTAATGCGCGCAATAAAAATGGAGCCGAGCCGTGGACTCGGCTCACCCGCAGGCGTATCGCGCTTTGTTCTGGATAAACACGGGAATTTCGCCGCTTTGTCTCCCCCGGGCTCCGAGCGATGGTAGTTTAACCATTCGGCGCTATTCTGAGACGGTTACGAATGCCTGCCACGATTTTATCTCTGGGAATGCCCACATATTCAAAACGGCATCGTAAGAGAAATGCTTGAAATATCTGGAGCGTACATTTTGTGCCTGGCGAATGAGGGAACGGAGATGATAGGATGCAAAGAAACTGAATCTTGCTGGGAAAATACACTTTTTATTCTATCGATAATGAACGTTGCCTTATGTTCTTAAGGTTGATGAAGCTTACGCCGCATTTTCAAAGTTCGTTTTGTGGAAAATTCCTCATGCTTTTTTGCATGAAATTGGTGAACCTGGAATCTTTAGGAAATAACCGAGAGAATTTTTCATAATCGTGGCCAAGTGAAAAAGGAATTGGATGCGTGACGGGCACCAGTTATGAAGTTTTGAGTCCAAGAGCGGGGACCTGTGTATAAGCCGGAACTGAAAGGGCCGGTCGGTGGCCGTCGGCCGTGTGGCAGAGTTACGCGGTGCGAGTGACCCGGCACCACCTGGGGACATCGTGGCAGTGGTGGCAATGGTGACACGGGACAGTGAGACAATGGTGACATGTCTACATTAGAAGTCATGCTAGGTCACATGCATGATGGCAGTTGGACTGATTCGCATTGTGGTTGATAGAAGTTGTTGTCACTGACTTCCCACATCGTTCATGTCAGACAAACAAATCTATGTGCGCTTCTTAGCAAAATTCACCTAATGCAACGTGAGGTCGTGTCAGTTCAGGTCACGTCATAGGTGGATGTCAAAGCGAAATGAAATGCACCATTGTCTGTGGAAGATCGTTCAGCAGCAGCAAACAGTAATTATTGTTCCTGGTCAGAAAAAGAAAAATCACTTTCTGCTCTGACCTGGCTTGACCTTGACCCGATAAAAAAACAGACAGAACATGTTAAATTGCCACGAGATGTCATTTCAGTCCTGTACTTACGCATTTAAGAATCCCAGTCAGTAATTATTGCTCTTTGTCAAAAAGAGTAATTCAGTCTTATATGACCTGACCTAAACTGACCTTGATTGGATGAAACGCAGATAATGCATTCACTTCAATTCGTTTTGTCACGTAGGTCAAAACGGCTGCGAGTAAGTATAGATCTTTGACATGTAAAGTGAGACCAATACTTCGCCTGACCTGGGCTGACCTTGACCTGGTATTTTTCAACCACTTTGGCATGCATTTGATGCAGAAGATCGTGGCGTTTCGTTTGATACCCAACTGAAGGCTCTATGACTACTAGTACCGATGATATGAGGCGCAAACCGATGTCAGTTTTTTCGACATGTTATGCGTTTTGCGTGACTTATGACGTCATCCGTCACGTGATCAGGGTTACCATAGTATTTTCTGAATCGCAAATATCAGGGCTATCGATTGGTGGTAGACCGGCTCAGATCCCAGGGTTACATCCTGAGATAGAAGGGAGAGGTGCTCTTTTTGACACCCCGAGGCGGCTGCGGGTACAAAAACACGCCAGGCGGTGCAGGGTTAAGAAGTTTTTTTTAAAGTTTTTGTTTTAACCGTAAGTTTTTTTACAGCGCCACCTGACCTGGTGTCTGGTGTTGGTGTAAACTTGTCCAATATTTGGAAACATTGGAGAAGTGAGAATAAAATCCGGTTAACAAGATCGGTTCGATATGGACTCTGTTCCCAACGTCAGGCACTTCAGCACGCTCCGGTGAAATTTATCGAGAAGTTGAATAGCTCTGCTGTATGAAGCATTTCGTTCATTTTCATAAAATTCCACATTTTCTGTTGAAAGTTGCAGCGTTGCAGAACTACACACAGTTGCAGAGCATCGAAGGGGCGCAGCCAGGGTTTTCTTAAGGGAGGGTCCGGAGCTCAGGAGAACTGAAACCATACGTAAACCGCCTGCTGGAAAGACGACGTGCAATGGTAATCGTTACAGAAGGCAGGCATAAAGGAGAGGGGGCCCGGTCCTCCTACCCCCGGCTGCGCCCATGGAACTCCGCATTTATTACGGGTGTCGGTTGGAACTTGAAAGTGTACGCAAAGAAGGTAATCCAACGTTTTTATGGGCTCTTATCATGAAAGAATTCTTTAAAAAAAACAATAGAAAGTTTCATGTCCTTCTGTTCTTATCTGCTTCAATGACCTCTGATGGTCCTCACACAATTTCAGTTTAACCTTGCTTGAATTTCCAAGGCGGTTTTCTCGAGAGAGCAGTCGAGATTCCCCGAAACCGATCGATTAACCAAGAAACCTGGATTATTATCGCGTCTCTGCCATTCCTTGCGTTTTGGCGTCCTTAAAGTATTGGTTCAGTTGTTCAATAACGAGCCAGAGCTCGACAATGACCCAAACGCTGGAAGGCGCCCTGTGACTAATACTGAACTTAAATTGCCATTGTCGTCGCCATTTTCTTACGCATCAGACCATGACCTAGTAAAGTCGGGATGATCCCAGCAGTCAAATTCCATACCCCAGCTGAGAAAGCCATTTCTTAACCTTCCAGATGACTATTAAATTTGTACGCAGAGGTTGAAACTATCCACGATGTGGAACGTTAGCAAGACGCATGTTTCCCGACCATCGGGTTCGACCGGACGCTACCAGCCCCACCCTGTGACAGGACATGAAACCTGTGGTTCATAGTGCTGGCAGCAGTGGCGCTGGCATCAACTTTGGGCCTTTTGTGGAGCGCGGTGCCGCGGCCCTTTCATTGGTCTCAGTGAAGACGAAGGTTATCGCTCTCATTTCCTGTTACAGCCAGGCGTTTGAAAGGTTTCGTCCCGGATGTAGCGTTTATCCTTGAATGTTTTCTTCGACAAAATGAAATGCTTTTCTAAGCGTCATGGGAAAATTCGTTCAGGAAGACCGATAATTTATGTGGAAATGACGCTTCCATTCGGCGTGTGGAGATTTTTTTTTTAAATATGTCGTTGGTAATTTGAGACGGGTGTCACATTCTCCTAAGCTGTGCGACACTAGACTACATAGATCATACTCAGCAGGCAATTTAGGCAGGGATTTCAACCTTGATGGCGTGGCATTACGTCAGTTCGACAGATCGTGACTATTTCGCCCAGTTTGATTCCGCACAAGGTTTCATTGTTTGTGAGGCGGTTTTTCTTTTCGCCCATATTCATATCTGGAATGAAATATTATCACAAACTATTGGTTACGTCTCAATTAAAGTGTCGCTGTGCAGAACATTGCAAGTTTCATGGAGTGCAGTACCGTAATTCCTTCGCCGCTGCACTTTACATGGGCTATCCGCATGGATTTCCCCTCTAAGGATGATGTCGTGAGTAAAGGAGGCTTTTGTAGAGGACAGCAAAATTAACGTCGCGCGTTCAGATCCAAAACTCATCACCATTACGCGTTCATTACGGCATGTAACTAGAACCCCTACAGCGGAAACTGTAAGAGAATGATACCATGTTCTATTAAATATGGGCAGGAACTTTAAGTTACCAAGTTCTGAGTTAGCCGAGTTCTGAATTTCCTTCCATGACGATTGCGATCATCGCAGGAAGACAATCCATGACCTGTGCTTGGATCTCAAGGCAATGTTGTGCTATTTGATCCATTGACGGAGATGTTCCAGCTAATTAAATTTTAAAACGCGGTGTCGATGACGATTGCAACATCAGTTTTCTGAAACATGTACGAAAGCTTCAGAACTTAAATTACTTAAACACTGCATTCCTCAGTCGTCCGCAGATGTGACGCAATGCCGGCGGGCGCAGACCAATGAGCGCAACCGTTCGTTGGCCCGGTCGTGAAGCCGCGCAACAGCTGTAAACAGGACGCGAGCGGAAAAACCGTAGAAGACTTATGTGACGCAGTGTATATCAGAGAATGACTTCTTATACTGCAGACTACGACTTTGGCACCGTGTTAAAGCGCAGCATCCCCTTTAACCAATCAGTTCTGTAAATGCTTCATCCACACAGTTAAACGAAGCGCTCGCAATCGAGCTGAGCTTTCGTTCCGAGTGCGTGACTACCAGCTTCGACGCTCAAAGCTAGTAACCTTTGTTTTCAGATGTAGTTCAGTATTTGGAGCAAATGTGTCATGTCGATAAAACATACTCGTTTGTACAACGACACGCATGACCCAACAAGTCGCGTGCATCCAGGTTTGTTAACATTGGCCTCACATCGTCCTCGCGTGCTCTCGGAATATCATTGACTGGAATACAGTCGGTCATCTGGCTCCTTCTCTGGGCGCCTGCACACCTGGCCTTTGGGCGCACAGCGTAGAAAACCGCGTAAGATCCGCCGCACAATTACCGATGCATGGAACGACGCCAGTCGTTCCGATCGACGCTGCGCTGCGCCCCAGTTTACGGAATGCGCTTCCTTATTAAGATGCGTTTTGAGATGGTATCCCGGACCGGCCGGGCCGGCTCCCGTGGCTGGAGGGCCAGCAGCTCCGGTGGACGGCGTGCTCGCTCCGAGTGGGCCTCGCCGGCTCCGACAGGCACCGTTAACTGGTCGGGCGGCGGCCAGAGACGCCTGGAACCTGGCGTCGACCAGTCACCCGCCGCCCAGAATAGCTTTTGGAGAGGTCTCCGCGACGCTGCGATTTTCGGCAGCGTCCAAGCGTTTTTTCTGGGCTCATACCAGGAAAGCTTGTCTAGAATGAATTTGCTGCGAGTCCACGACCAAGGGAAAGCTAATTTAGGAAAGCCACCCACTAATTCTTTAAGTTGGCGCTTTGGCAACTCAATTTTACAACAGTAGTAGATGTTCGTGAAGTAATGAGATGCTCTTCTCCACAGAGTTAAAAAAAAAACATTCAAGACATCTCGTTATGATACGACGTAGTTTTGATGGTAATACCGACTTAGCTAAGAGTAAGACGTAAAGATAACAGCTTAAACTTAATTTATCCAGATGAATCATTTTCATCTCATGTGGAAAGTGTTTTCCTGCAATACGTTATTTGTATTTTTTTTCTGGACGTTTACACATGACGTTGCTCCGTTAGATATGTTAAATAAGCTTATGACAGTACGTGTTCGGAATCTGTGGCCACGAAAAGAATGCCAGTCGTTCTCCATTCTGAGCGTTTCGCGCCATTCTCAACTCAAACATTTACCTGGTGTCTGCGGTCCAGCTCTTGTTTGTGAATGAAGACACGGGATCCATTGTTTCAATACCAGTGATTCTACGACAACGGGACTCCGCCGAATAATGCGATAACTGTTCTCTGAAATTTCTGTAATGTCGGTGCGGAACTGGACTGTTCCAGCCAGACGACTATTCGGCGCTCGCGCAGCTCATCAGAAAACCTTATCATAGCTTATCGTTGAATATCATATCACTCTTTCACCACACGGCTATTATTTATTAGTTTACAAAGTTGGGGTGGTCGATGTACACGATCCAGGATACGTACACCCGCATTATATCATATTTACCGGACAAATTGTAAAAGGAGTAAAAATGAGCCGTGAAGACAAGCGCGAAACCGAAAAAAACGGCGAAGATGAAACTAAGGTAGAATACAGGTAAGCAAACTGAAAAATGCATATAAACGTGCATATCTGAAGGGACACATGAGCAGACTTAGGCCACCATAAGTTTGGGCCAGGTGCCTTTTCAAAACCGGCCGTTAAAAGCGCTCTCCGTAAAGATGGCGATCTCGTTTTTTTTAATGCATTTCAATGTAGGGAGCTCTGAAGCAACGCAGGCCCTAACCAGCAGAGGTGTGACAGCGGAGAACCAACAACTTATGATCCTGTCAGGTGATGCTCTCTCTAACAGAATGGATGAAAGGTAGAGTATACTTGCGAGATCCTCAGGCTCTCCGGACTGAAGGACCTTGTGAGAAAGAGAAAAAAAACATAAAAAGGCAGGTCTGATGCCGGCAGCCAGCTGAACATCTCAAGACGTGATCAAATTGTAATCTTATAAAGATAATATTCGCCGGAAGGTTGATGATCTTTTGTACTTTTTGGAGATTTTAACCGGACTAGGTGCTATTAGCAGAAGTGCGGTGTCTGACCTGCGAGAGAATCAAGGCTGCAATAACGGACTTGAGGATGTGTCTGGGGAGGCTGTGCCGGAGGCCAGGTAAGGAAGTCGGCTTACCGAAGCATCGTTCGGTATGCCGAGAGTCCGCTGTGCTTTCGCCTCGCCGGTTCAACTGGCGATGCACTACCTAAAAAGGCAGTGCCCTTTTAGGCAGTGTCTAAATCTGCCTGCGGTCAGATTAAGCACAGAGGCGGAACAAAGTCTTAAAACTGTCAGCGCAGCCTTCAAGTACTGATATCGTCAGCGCGATTCTCTACGTACCCATCGAGCAACCCAGTTACGGCGCGGCTGCAGCCGCCTGCTCAATTTTGCATAGGCTGTGCCGCTGAGCACATAACTGCAATGAAGAACAAGAGCCTGGCCGACTTACCCGTTCCCGCTGCGTATGGCGTTGCATTCCGAGTTGGGCGGCGCAGTCTACGTTGCCAGTGACGATGAACGTTGCCGCCGCGATGAGGGTTTGCTGGCTCCCGTTCAACGAAGTGAATATTTAAAAATGCAAGATTGTCACTGACAATGAGCCATTAAAATGGAACCAGAAAAGGAGAACGGTACTTTCCTGGAAATGAATTTTACACACATCAGTCGCGCTGTGCTGACATACCTGAGACGGCCGCAATGAAGTAACGCATCCGGGATTTTCGGGGTGCAAACCTGACCGTGCCTTTCATCCCTCAGCGCCTCAGACACGGCCTCAGCGTCTCAGACACGGCGTTTTGACTTGTCACCTGGTGAGAGGCTAGAAAGTCGGCCCGTGCCGGACACTTCCTGACAGCGTTTCCTGACCGGGCAAAACATCCGAGTGACAAATCATGGAAACATGCTACACGGTGATTCTCTCCAGGAACGCCGACGTCCTGGACTTCGTTCCGAGCCGCCGGTCAGGCAGCTGAGTCAGCAGGCAGCCGCCCGCGGCGCAACGGTTTTCAGAAGACTGCGAAACGAAGAAACCTTTCTGCACGCCAGCTTTCCTTTGAGCCGTGATTCTGAAACTTTGATCACGCTGACTTCATGCTTTTGCTGTTACAAAGATGATCAGTGTATTGCTTCATGTACATGGGCGCATCCGAGGGGGCCGGGGTCTTGGGACATCCCTCATTCGGAACGACCAAAAGACAAAATTTACCAGAGTTGTAGAAATCGATGCTGGGAATACGTCCAATGAATCTTCTTACCAATGTGCTTATATATTCGTATTGGTCGTGAGAAATACTAGAAATAAACTAACCTAACAAATCTCAGTCAGGGTGTGTACAGGATGATTGCAGTGCTGGAACCGCTCCCCAACATACACATATAAAAATGCTGGTAAAGCATCTGATCATGTGCCAAGTCATTCCATGCTGAGGTAAAGTCTGATATAAGAAGCACAAAATTCCCGAATTACGAAATCCTTTTTCATTGATCACCAATCTTTGACGGTGAACTCTCTGCAACCATTCAGCTACTTTCCGCTGATTTGCCACAATTGTATGCCGACAGTTATTATACTGAACAAACCATCATTTGCTTTCTGCATAAATTTAGAACAGACGAATCCCGGCCCCATTGGATCCGCCGAGAGCTTCATCATGTTTGTTTTGGAAACAAAATCATTCGATATTTGATGCCCATTCGATTTTTATTACTCATATTCTAAGCCTACCGCATATCCTGATGGATATATTTACGGACGCCCTCGTTTCATTCTAGAAGCTCTACTATACACAAAATCTGTTTCCAAATTTAAAACTGCTCTAGAGTAACTTACAACTTTATTGTGGCTTTTTCTCAGCTTTTAGAGGCGAAGAAATCATTGAAAAAGAGGAATGAGTCGAGTGCAATAGACAGATCTGAAGTGAATTCTTACCGTGGAACAGAGTGAAGGTAACAGTAAAATGGAAGAGCAGCGGGATATTATGGCTCCCCACTCTCTCCTTTTCTCATGCCTATGTTCATTGACTCGTCTGTTAATTAACAGGGTCTTCCGATAGCAGCAGAAAGGCTGAGAGCAACAGACGGAAACATAATCTCAGCAGCAAAACTTCACATTCCCTTTAAAAACAAAAAAAAAGTTATCGCAGGCCCCGCGGACGTAACGAGCCAAGCTGCTGCGTCGGCCTTCGCGGTTTCGCTGCGGCGATTTACACAACAGCTGCCGCGGAGCCCACTGGCTGCCGGTCCTTATTTCGCAGCTGTCGGCGACACTCCGTCAGAGGAGAGCTGCCGGCGAGGCGGCCGCGGAATCGGGCACGCCTCTTGCTGCCGGCCCGCTCGGCGGGCCCTGAGCGGCTCCCACGAGGCAGGTGCTCTCGGCAAACGGCCGGCGAAACTCTCCGGCCAGGGAATCGCTTCCATCGCTGACGGAGTTGGCTCCCGCGCGCGGCTCCGGAACGGAAACACGTTTCTAGCAAGGTCGGTGTATTTCCAGTAGGAGAATGACAGACTGCGGACACTGCGCAGAGTCGCTAACCTCGCATGCGCGGCGCTCTCGGATGAAAGTGGAAATGCGATTGTTTGTACTCGGACAGGGTAGGCGTGTCGAGCATTCTAAGAATCTTCCGTCGATCTAGGCAGAAACACACACACATGTGCGACATGGCAAACCGTCATAATAAATTAGAATCTTACCAGAATGGCCCCGCGAACGTTGACCTGAGTTCGAGTACAATTCTCAGTAGCGGCTCCGGACCTTAACAGTATGCGGATCAAATAAATACATAAATACGCCTTCAACAACAACGGCTAACAAGACTACTTAACAACGCGGCGCGGCGCCGGCCAGAGCAGGACAACGAGACGCCGGCACCCGCTGCCCATCAACGTCCTCCGAATGCACAGTTCACCGCAACAAGCCCTCTGGCGTCGGTCTCCCGCGCGAGGCGGGGTCGGCCGGCTGCCCGCCGCGAGCGGCGGCAGCGCTCGGTCAGCGCCGCGGACGGTCGGGGCGCCGGGCGGCGCCTAGTACTTGGTGCCGGCCGATATGAAGTCGCGCAGGCCCTTGGCGCACTTGGCGGCGTACGTGGCCTGGCAGTCCTGCTGCTGGATGCCGCGGCGCGCCGCGTCGCGGAAGGCGGTCACGGCGTCGACCACCTCGCGCTCGGCGCCCTCCAGAGACGAGGCGTCGGCCGACCTGCGGGCGGCGGGCGAGGGAGAGAGGTCAGCTCGGGTCACCGGCACCGGGCGAGGGCGGTGCTCAGGGTCGAGCGAGGGGAGGCGGGGTGTGGAGACAATGGCGGGCTGTGAAGAGCCTACGTCACTTTCCGGCAATCTTCTCGCTAATAACACTTTAGAAGTAAGTGGCGGATGTCGGCGACGTAAATGATTTGCCCTAACGTCTCGCAGTATTGACGGCCTGCCATCGAGGAAGACATCAGTCACACGGCGACGCGTGGGCGACCGTTATCCCGGTTGTCTGGCTAACGTGAACGTCTCAATTAGGGCGCTTTTCTTCGCAGTTTCTCGCCGATGAGCGAAAGACAGCCATTTCGCTACAGCTGGAGATGATGTATGATGTCTC
This sequence comes from Capitulum mitella, assembly GCA_030062745.1. Classification (NCBI taxonomy): domain Eukaryota; kingdom Metazoa; phylum Arthropoda; class Thecostraca; order Pollicipedomorpha; family Pollicipedidae; genus Capitulum; species Capitulum mitella. Next base: position 2,110,051 of record CP099849.1, on the reverse strand, counting down.
GAAACAGCTCTGTCCTTTTGGGCTGTCTGCTGCCGACACGTTATGACCTACTGTCGAGAACAATACAAGCCAACGCCGACGTTATCATCAGACCCGGGATAATTATGTTACCGTAGAGACCAGGGGACCGTGTCCATCGCACACGCGCCAACGCGGGCACGCGAGTGACAGCATGTACCAGCACGGACGACGGAATGGCCGTGAACACCGAACACCGGTACGGCGATTCTTTGAGAAAAACCAGGCCGAGCCGGGCACCGGATGGTGATGCCGTCTGGCGCACGACGCCCTCATGGGGCAGGACAGTGTGAAACCTGCGCTTTCGCTGCCGGTGGGTTCCCACGCCAGGATTTTCCTCGACGGATAATTACCGGCCGGGGGACACCTGTCTAGAAACGGCGGTGCCGGTTGATTTGCTCCGCCACCGTCCAAATCGGAGGCGTGCATGTCGGTTACGTTCTTGCCTGTTGAAAATAGCCCAATACAATTTTTTTTTTCGCAAGGGCGCAGGAAGCGGGGGGGGGGGCAGGGAGAGCTGCCCCCACCCCCTAACTTTCTGAAATTTAACAATGACTCTATGGACGTTGACTGGAAACAATCGACCCGAAATGCTTCTTCCCCCTCCCCAACTGTGGAGGAGTTCCCGTGCCCCTGCTTTCTTGTCTCCACTGCAGTGAATTGAATGATATTAGAAACAACCACATAAAATGACAGTCATTTTACTTTATAGAAGAGCATCAGATGGTTAGGTGACGTTTTCGAAAGTGTCGTATTGACCATGAACAGTAAAAACAGGTGCACGTGAATTTCGTTTTTGGTATCGCTCAATAATGATGACTCGGCTTTCTCTTTCCCACTCAGACGCAGGACATTTAAATCTATGAAGACAACTGAAGCGACCTGAAGTGGGGAACAACTTGAGCTCGACGGCAGCTTCATAAAATCCCGTCTGAGATCTTCAACCAGAGCTACTGTGCATGCGTCTGTTTGGGCGCCTCTGCTGAGTAACGAAAATCCCGAGCCAACAAAGACACGGGAAACTTCCCAGCAGTCGACGCCCGCGACAGTTTCCCTCGTCATCGTCGACAGCGCCTCCCTCTGCGCGAGCTCTCCACTGTCGCCGCTGCCCGGCTGCGGTCGCGGCCGTCACGTCGGCGCACCGCGAGACCGCGCAGCAGCGGCGGCGGCGGCGGCGGCGCACACCGACGGCCGGCCCCGCAGTGCAGGTGACGCCCACCACCACCATTGTCCGCCGAGAGAAAACGCCAGCCGGCTGATGCGCGCGGAGAACTCGGCCGACAATGGGGCCTGCCGGCCGGCTCCGTCGCCCCGCCGCCGGCGAGGGCTTGGCTTCTGCCGGCTACTGGGAGCGCGCTCGAACGTCGGCGGTAGCTGGGAGCTGTCGTCCAGGTATCGCTGACAGTGTGCAACCTATTGCTGCTCTTTGATGAAAATTCGCAGAACTGCGTCATGAGCTGCCATTGAAGGCCCAGACTTTGATGTCAGCTTGCTAAAAAGCCAGACAAAAACCATTAAAAACAAAGCTATTTCATAAAAAAAACCATGAAGATTTCCGCCAGTCTGCTACGCGTGCACGCAGCGTGAGAATAACCAGAACGGCCTCTTACCCGATGATCTTCTGCAGGCGACTGGCCACCTGGCCGTACTTGTCGGCGGCGCCGGCTTCGTGGGCCTCGCACACCAGACGCTGCTGGCACTCGTAGTCGAGCACCTCCATCTTGCGGAACGCCTCCTCCAGCATGTACAGCACGTTGATGGCGTCGTAAGCTGCCGAAAGAAGTCGAAGTCATTAACGACGAAAATCCGCGAGTCAGCGCAGACATGTATAGCAGGATGCACTATATTTCATTTTAAAACTTCGGTTTTCTTTGACTCCGTGAATGACTTGTCCAAGAGGCCGTAAATCTCATAGGCTTCAAACCTCATGATATCCAACAGCAAGATATCTTATGTTATTTCACCAGTCATCTTTGCTAATTTTTCATAATAAGCTAAATTAAGTGGCCGTCAAAAATGAGCACATCGAGCAAACAAAACAACCAGTACATCACTGCCAAGCGAGGCCTTTCAGCGCCGAGAAACAGCGGGGAGCGAGGAGCGGAGAGGCGCAGAGTCGTCCCGTCAGCGGCGCCTGGCCGCCAGCGTGAGTCTGCACTCTGTGAGTGGCGCCGCGATCTCTCGGGCCGCCCGCTGTGTTTGCTGGTCGTTTGGACGGCGGTGGACGCGATCACAAGTCACGGCCGCCGCTGCCGCCGTGTAATGTTGGTCAAGAGAAAGCCGCAAGACGCCGGCGAGTTTCCAGCGCCGACGAGCGTGATCGACTTCCTCGCACCTGAATGGCCGCGCGCGCCCGCGGCGGGGCCGGCTTGCCCTCTGAACCGTGCCGGCCCGAGAATCGGGGCTACACGGCGAGTTTGATGTTTTCTCAGGCGCCGAGTGTGTGCAGAACAGGGACGGTCAGCGGTGCGACTTTGCTCAGCGCGCGGCGCGGGAGGGTGAGGAATGCGCTTTGGCTCTGGCGCCACCAGCCGACGGCTCTTCCGCGCGCCTGGTTCGACAACAGATGGGCCGAATTTCTCGGGAATTATTCCAGATGGCTGGCTTTTTACGCGATGGTTCAAAGCCCCGCGCTGGCCCAATTACTAATGAAGAAGCCAGTAATGAGGGTGGTCACCCTTCACGGCTGAAAACACCATGCCCTGGTGCAGGGGTGTCCGCCCTGGCGGTGAGGCGAGGGTGCTCGTCCTTGAAGTGGGTCGCCACCGTCGCCCAAGCGGGCAGAGCGTCGCCAAGTACGGAGTCGCTCCCGTCCGAAGCGGGTCACATAACGGTGCGACGGCCGGGCGGCAGCGGCGCGGAGGCGTGCCAAAGCCCGGCAGAGGTCAGCTTTGGAGCGCGCCGTCCTCGTGAGCGTCGAAAGGCGCCGCCGGCCCCGACGCGCATGAAAGAGCCTTTATGTCGGAAGGAGCGCGAGCGCCGAGGCCGATGAAAAGGCTTGGCCGGCGCCGTGCTGCGTTTCGGCGCGCCACGCCGCGGAAACTGTGCCGCGCCCGCTGGAAAGCGCGCGCCACTTTTCGGCAGACGAGACAATTGAGACGACAGTCCGATCGACCGGCGGCCGATAACGCCCGATCGAGTGCAGCGGCGTCTCGCGCGCGGCTCCTGCAGCGCGCGGCGTTTTCGGCGCATCACCTTCGGCGCCGCGCCGCTCGCGGCTCCTGGCAGTGGCGGCGGCGGCGGCGGCGGCGGCGGCGGCGGCGGCGGCGGCGCGGCCGAGCACGCTCCGGCCACCAGCCGACACGGTCGCGAAGATCTGCAGCAGCGAGACGCCGAGCATGGCCAGCCCGCTCAGCACGACGATCAGCACCACCTTGCCGCCGATCGAGCGCAGGAAGCGCGCGAAGCGGTTGGCCGAGCCGTGCAGCGCGTGGCTGAGCCGGCTGGTCGAGCTGTAGAACTTGCGCGCCGTGTCGTGCGCCGTCCGCTGCACGGTGCGTCGGATGCCGGAGGCGGCGCTGTTCACCGCCTGGCTGACGTCGTACAGCGGCCCGTAGTGGTAGTGGAACTGGTAGCACTTGGTCTGCAGCCGGTACAGGTCCTCCGGCGAGTAGGCGTCGAAGTCCTCCGGCGGGTACTCGGGGAAGCCGTGCGCCGCCTTCTCCTCGGGCTGCGGCGGCGGCCGCGGCCGCGGCGTCGCCAGCAGCACGCCTTGCCGGTCGCGCTTCGGCGCCGCCGTCACGTTATAGCCCGGGTACACGGTGAGCCCGCCGGCGGTCTTGTAGGAGACGTAGCTGGACGGCTCGCCCGTGTAGATGGCGTTCAGGTCTGCGGCCGGCCCGCCGCCGAAACGGAAGGCGTTCGGCACGAAGCCTGCGCCGGAGCCCCGGCTGGCAGCCCCCAGCCGGCACGCGGCCGCCAGCAACAGGACGGCGAGCGTCGACTCTGACGTCATGACTCGACTCTGGAAAACAGTCAGGCCGGGTGCCGAGTGTGTGCGGCGGCAGTCGGTCAGTCAGTCGGTCAGTCAGTCGGTCAGTCAGTCAGTCGGTCAGTCAGTCAGTCAGTCAGTCAGTCAGTCGGTCAGTCAGTCAGTCAGTCAGTCAGTCAGTCAGTCAGTCAGTCAGTCAGTCAGTCAGTCAGTCAGTCAGTCAGTCAGTCAGTCGGTCAGTCAGTCAGTCAGTCAGTCAGTCAGTCAGTCAGTCAGTCAGTCGGTCAGGTCAGTCAGTCAGTCAGTCAGTCAGTCAGTCAGTCAGTCAGTCAGTCGGTCAGGCAGTCGGTCAGTCAGTCAGTCAGTCAGTCAGTCAGTCAGTCAGTCAGTCAGTCGGTCAGTCGCGCCGCGCGCAGCAGTCTGGTTAATGCTGAACAGCTGATCGGCTGCCCATAGTACGGCGTGGAGAGAACGGCACGGCGTGCGAAAAACAGGAAGAGAGGGAGGGAAATAATTGCGGATGGGATTTCCTGCTGAAAGTCCGAATTTCCGTCCGAGATCTGGCAGACCACTGCGGTCGCGTCTCCTGCAATTAAAGCGCGGAGGAGAGCGGAGACTGTCACGGTCCATTCATCCACGAGGCACACATTCCGAGCCAATCATTTTAATTTGTGTGTTACCAGGCGAAGCTCAGAGACAAACAGGGCATCGAACTTCAGCAAACCGAAACGAGCGATGATTGGTATGGGGAAGGGGGACTGCGCACGTTGACTTTCAGCAACGTTATCGTGAGACCTTATCTCCACGGCGTTGTGAATCTTCCGGCAGCCCCAATACCGGCTCGGAGAAGTGAGCCTGACCCGCGGGAACGTGACCCCATTGGGGGGGAGAACGTGACTCCATTGATCCCATTGGGGGGGGGGAGAACCACGGTATCGCCTGAGAGTCGGACCCTGCGGTGACTGGCGGACAGCCTGTTCCGCGGTGGAAAGATCGACGCCTAGACGCATTTTTATACATTTAGTTCGACGTGTGTTTGTTTTCAGGACGTCTCCATGTGTTCTGTGTGTGCGTGAAGTTTTACGGAAGCTTCAGCGTATGCGCATGCGCAAGAATATTCCAGCAGCAGACAAATCAACCTTGATTTTAGCTGTATGCTTGAGAAAAGATTTAAGGAACCTACCTTTGAAATATGTTAACGGTTTGACATAAATATGAAAAACAAATAAAACTCATGGACTACACTTGTGTGTGGTAGTTACCGTGACCACCGTCGTGGCCTGCGCCGTGACGGCCAGCCGCGACTGGCCGTCCGTGACCGAGACCGATACGAGCCGCGGGCGGACCGCAAGCGGGTGCGGCCGGGCAGCCCCGCGACAGAGCGAGCTCGACCGGGCCACTGCTCCCACCGGGCCGGGCCTGAATATAGCGCTCTCGGCCGTGTATCCGCCGACTCGCGCCACTCAGAGGGACGATCCTGGCGGCGCTCACCGACATTTCGACGGCACGGCGAAAAGGCACGTTCTGCCTGACGCTACGAGTTTCTGCTCGGCTGTCTGCATGTGATAAATGGTATACTATCAAGTGACGGGCTTTTCCCGGTTTCACGGGGCTGAAAGCTTGGATAAAGCTCGCTTAAAAAAAAAATTGCCCCGTACTCCATGGCTCAGGGTTAAACTTAACATCCTTTGTATTCCTCCGTCCCGCCCCCTTTCCTCTCTCTCCCCTCTCTCTCTCTCTCTTTTTCTCCCTCTCTCTCTCTCTCTCTCTCTCTCTCTCTCTCTCTCTCTGTTCCTCTCACCACTCTTTCTCTACGCGTACATATATATATATATATATATATATATATATATATATATATATATATATATATATATATATATATGTATATATATATGTATATACCTATTTATATATAGGTATGTATACACATTTTGAGAAGCAAGTTTTCTGGGAGGTGAATATAGTTAAACATAACAGTGTTTTTAAATTGTATCTTTGCAAACATTTTCGAAATTTGTTACGACTTTACACTGTTCAGATTTAGATTGAGATCAGATCAAATATATTCATTCATTTGTTCAAAACATTTAAGGTAATCGTAAACATAGTTAAAGGTTATTTGTTACATTATGTCCATTTTGAAATATTTCAGCGTTTCAACCTACATAGGTCATCTTCAGGAATCGAATTACCCAGTTCATACAGTTACAGAGAGAGAGAGAGAGAGAGAGAGAGAGAGAGAGAGAGAGAGAGAGAGAGAGAGAGAGAGAGAGAGAGAGAGAGAGAGAGAGAGAGAAACTTCGATACGTCTCGCACAATAATTGCCAAGGCTCTTTTGTATCAAACAAGATACGCACATCATCTGAACGAAGATCCGTACAGCGATCGCGTAGGCACATTTTCCGTGGGATTTACTGTTGCACACCTAAAGTTCTGTCGCACAGAGCCAGGTGTGTATGTGTTTTGCTCTGTCCGTTGATAACTGGTGTATCGTCTCCGATGTATGTTGTCTGAGCAACCGCCAGCCAACGTCTGTCGTGACACTATAGGAAGACAGCAGTGTTGTTTGTCAGCATGGCCCTGGTCAAACACTGTCCGAGGTGTTCTGCTTCGGGCCACCCGCCTGCAGGTGCACTGTGGAGCGGTGGCTGAGAGTGGTGGTGGTGTGACCGATGTAGTATATGTTGTGGGTTGCACAGTCCCCGGTAGTGCATCTGAAACTACATCGGTCAGCTGAAATGTTGTAGGTTTGGATGCATTGTTGCGCTTTGCGGGAGACAAGGTTTAGATGTTTTCTAATGTTATATATACATATAAATTCATGCATTAAATATATAATCCCACTATGCTTATTCTTTTCCACTGAGAATGATTAACGAAAGCACGAGAAACACTATTTACGTACTGATGCCATAAAGGTCTAATGGAGGAAATCGTGATGGCTGAATAAAAACTGAGTCGTAGTTTATTATGTGTGAGGCATCCCATGGCAGCGCGGTTCGTGCGTCAGCAGGTGAAAATATGAAAGCCGCCGACCGGTCTGGACATTATCATATACCGCCGTGAGAAGAGCGGGTTCCGCCTGCTTAGCGTGGTCAGTGGAGCCGACTGGACCCAGCGAGGTGTGAACAGAGCCAGACGGTGGCCGGCTGGCGCCGCCTCCCCCGCCGCCGACAAAACCTCAGCACAGACCGGCCAACTTCCGAGGCCCGGAGGCGCAGGCCCGTGTCATATGGCCGGAATGTGACGTGTAAATGATGACGGTAGACTGGTGAGGAACATTTTCATGGGGCTCGCAAACTCTGCTCAATTACGTCGCGATTTTCCAAGCGACCTTGTTGTTGAGTGTATGTCGGTCTGTGCCAGCAACAACGTTATCATGTCCACATAATTCCGAAATGCTACGTTTTTAATATAAGGAATTATCCAGTTTTGTCTTATTGGTTCTTTATTTAATCTCTCGTTTTAGCAGCCCTATGTCCATTGCTATGACCATCAGGGACATGCTAGGTTCTTTTGATTTGAAACACATGCTAAGTAGTCTTGATTATCGAAATCCATCCATTTCTTCTTCAGCAGCTCACAAAAATATCCGCCGACTAGAGCAACCCCAGACGTGTCTTTGAATAACTGACATCTTTTTCTTTCCATACACCAAAATGGGGCGTTTCATCACAGAAGCTCATCACAGAAAAAAAACACGGAAAAACAGAAACATCAGGTTCAGCATTCCAGCTAGTAAGCGTGCGTCAAGGCTTTTCATCACGTTTCAAACGTGCAATTAGGGCTGCCGAGAACACGAGTGTTTTAAGAATCTCACCCGGTCTCAAGGTCCGAACGAAAACAGAAACCATTTCGTGCAATCTAGTCGTACACTGAGATGGCGGACAGCATGCAACCGAAAGCAGTCAATAGCTGGGAATTCTCAGCGTTGGATGGCGAATGCCAGTTTTTTTTTAATGTCATGCAACGTCACCGGGCTAATATTAAACGTCAGCCTTTGTAATGACGTTTGATCCTTCCGCCCCGTCCCTATACAGGTCTATCGTTTCCAGCCAGGTCTATCCAGCCCCAGTATCGTTCCCTTGATAGCTGGGGCCAATTCCATTGACCTCATTAATTCAGCAGATGTTGGAACGCATATGTGGTAACGGTAAAACGGCGCGTAAACACACTGCTCGGTCTTCAGACGTTAATGTTTTCAGTGTTATGGTACGTATGTCGTAGAAGTGGCACTTCCCTTCTTTTCCTTCAAACCTGACCTAACCATAAACCGAACAGTAGTCTTGGACTGATGTTGGGAGCTAACCAGACATCTTAGTAAAGTAATCTGTTTCCGAACAAACACGGATTACTGCTACTTCGAGAGGGAGGTCGTTAGTTTGAAATTCACCCCAGTCCTCCTTGCAAATGCCAAATGGCACAATGTTTTGGTACATCTGCATAAGGTTTCGATGTCCCGGTAAGAAGAACAATGTTACAGACCGCCGCCGAATCACCACTTCTGGTGACGCAAGAAAAGTCGTGATACTGTCCAAACATCCGAAGCGTCCACGGGATTTACTCAGTTCCTCTTAGTTTGTAATGTCGACCTCCAGAAGGGTCAACAAATGAAAAAATCCTGCCACCAGAACAGCTGATGGACGTAACTTCACGCCACAATTCACTAAGCCCGTGTAGGATCTCAATATCTTTCTGGACGGCTCAGCGGACGCCAACCGCATCATCTGCCAGATCAACACTGGCGAAGTCAGCCGAATGCCCTCTGCAGACAACGAAGCCTCGCTCGCAACGCGTTCCGTTTCTGCCCTTGACCTCAGAGAAAACCATCAAACAGTCCGGGAGGCCGACGGACCTGACCGCCGGACCGTCCGAAGCCACGACCTGCCGCCTGATCGAAGAAGACCCGCGAGACCCGAACAACAGGCGGCCGGCCCGCCGGCCGACGTCTGCAGAGGGAAGGCGAGCCGGCGCGCCGGAGGACGCCGTCCGCCGCGCGCGGGACTCACCGGGGCCGAGCGAGCGCGACTGGAAGCCCTGGCTGCTGTACGTGGAGTACGAGTCCGGCTCGTAGTAGTCGTAGCGGTGGCTGGTCGACGAATTGTTGCCGAAGAAGCCGAAGGCGAACAGCGCCAGCGCCAACAGCAGGCCGAACAGCAGCGCCAGCGCGACGCCGGCCAGGACGTAGTTGAGCACGTTGGAGTTGGTGGTGTTCAGGATGATGAAGAGGCGCGGGTCGAGCACGTCCTCCATCGAGGAGGCCTCCAGGTCGGCGGCGGCGGCCGCGCCCAGGGCGGCGGCGAAGACGGCGACGGGCAGCATGGCGGTGGCGGCGGCGGACCGGACGGAGGCAGACTGGCCGCCGGCGGCCGGCGGCGCCGGCTATAAGCGCAGCGGCGTGACGTCAGCGGCAGGCCGGCGCCGCGCCGCCCGCGGCCACCGGCGGGTCACGCGCTGCCCAGGGGTTTCACCGGCCGGCCGGCGGCCCCGTTTCGGCCACCGGCAGGTGGCGGCGGGACTGCGCGGCCGACCTTGGACTTCTGGACTTGTGCGTTCGGCTCAGAGCGCCGGGACGCGGCGGAGACGGCGTGCGAAGCCTTCTTGCGGGCAGGACCGCGGTGTGTTTCGGCGGCATCTCTTTTTCAGCTCTTCTGACAGCAGCCTTGCTTTGGTACGGAGGCAAATGGCAGCGCGCTTCTGCTGGTCCATATGTTTTTACGTTTTACGTAATTTTAAGGCACGGGGATATAATGCAGTCACACAATGTGTTCTGCAGCATTCATACGGACGAAATGTGTGCCAGGTCGCAAGAGAACACCAACCAAGAAGGCCCAGTCCATATGTTTAACGATCAAGATGGAGGTCAGGGATCAAGGGCATGGTATCCTTGTTCAGTATCGATCCGACATGGAGCCTAAAAAAGCTGCAATGCAAGTCCCTGATTCAACAAGGATAGAAAACAGCGACAGATGCACCCAAAACGTGCCTCCACCTCTTCAGACGGTCGGTCGGGTTGATAAAAACACTTTTCTGAAGTTTTCTTTTACGAAGTATGTAATGAATTACTATTCGTCTTATTAAAAAATATATATCAGCCACGTTGGAATCCCAGCCCCTCTTTAATCTTGCCCGTCTGTAAGGTTAAATTGATGCACCCCACGAAAACTGATTTGTAGCTCAAGTCCATAAGCCCTTTATTTTTTTCGTGATTTCGTTGGTACTGCTTACTACAGCTCTCGAGTGTTTGGTCAGCTCCGATAAGCAATTCACGTGACTGACGGCCGATGAATAAAGCTATGTCGCAGACCCTGAAAGCAAGATTAAGCCGCGCGACCGAAAACGTGGACTACACCAGTCTATAGCATCGGCCAATGGTTTTAGTTACCTGGCAGTTCAGTCAGCTGAAGCGAACGTATCTGCGCATGGAGCAATCCGGGCGTTTCTACACACGGAGACTGGAAATTCTCTCACGGGCGTAACATTAGTCGGCATTCATTGTCCCTCTCGTCGGAATCAGTACCTGTCAGGATTTATTTGCTGAGCTTAAGAACCAAAGTTTCCCCTCAGAGTGCTCGTATTCGGGGTCACCAGTGGCCCGGAGCCGCTCCATGTCACCACGAGCGGTTTCGGCAAACAGTTAGAGGCGTTTCCGCGCTGACTTTCAGCTGGCGTGTTTTTCCGCGGCCCAGTGAGCGGCTGCGAGCGATCCTGTTGCGCTCTCCCAGGCGGCGTGTTGACCCGGCCATTTTCCGCATTCCTGCCGGACTCGGCTGCGGTCGCGGTGCCACTTAAAGTCGCCAAGCGTCGGCCGCGCGCCGGCCGGTCAGCAAACTGACCCGCTTGCGCCGCTTTCGTCGGCGCCGCGGCGGCAGGACGGCAGAACGGGTGCGCCACGCTCGTGCCGGCGCTCATCGCGGGTCGTGCGGCGCGCCGGCCACCCGCTCCTGTCCTGCATCGCCAGCAGAGCCTACCGGCCTGCCGCCGGCCGCGCGGCCCACTTCGGCCCGCAGCGCCGCGCCGCCGCCGGCCGGTTGTCGGCGGCGACGGCGCGCCGGCGTTGGCGGCGACGGCGTCGGCGGTGCGGCGAAAGTGGCGCCGCTTCCCGCGCCGGTGAGAAGCCGCGCCGGGCGTTGATTAACGGGAATCGAGAAGGTCGGCCGGCATGAGGGAATCGCCGAGTCCGGCGCTGGCAGTCTGTTTCATTCGTCGTGATCTGAACAGATCGGGAGGAAAACGACACGCAATGTCACGTGAGACGAGCGGCGGCGCAGCACGACGTAACAACGCCGCAGGGCTCGCCGTGCACACGTTGCTTTCTCACGGAGTGGTACAGCCCGCCGGGTTTCTCACGCCGATCAGTAGTGTTTCACTCGGCGATCAGTAGTGTTTCACTCGGCGATTTAAAAGCTTTGTGGCTCTGCGTACAGAGTTCGGCGTTTTCCCATCGGCCCTTCAAAACAATCAGTGTGTCTTGAAAGCCATCAGAAAGGCTGTCTGCTGTATTCTGTTTTGATGACAAGCAGGTGTCCTTTACCAGATGTTCGACTGGAAGGTCCAAATGGACGTCGTCGAGATTAGAGTACATGCTGACTGGCCAGTACAACTCATCTGCCCATGATGACATCACCGCCTAATTGGACACAGGGTGATTTTACCTGGTCCGTGAAACGTCAACATGAAACGAAGAACGCAAAATTCTTGAATTACTTTCAGATAAATCAAGCAATAAGCGGATGTTTTATAGCTTTAACATTTCATTTCAAACAAAGCGGGACATTTTGACATACTTACGAACGTATCAGTATTTTTGGTGGCAAGTTGTCGAAACTGCATGTAACAGCGTCCATAGCCATTCGAGATGTGAAAGACGAAGTGTCTTAGCCCATTCTATGGGAAGCCGTACCACTGAACACACACCGGCCAGTGCATGCATTGCGGCAGGCGGCTTTCTACAACTCCTCGTGCATACAACCTGAAGCCAACATGCAATCTTCTGGAAAGCTCGCCTCTCCCAAGTCGGCTCGAGGAACAAATAGCCGCCACTTCCATACGAGTGGTTACTCGGCATCCCCGCAGTAGCACACGAGCCGCGCTCCCATTTCCCGCGAGCGCCCCCACACAATGGCGTCCGGCCGCGGTCCGCAGGCTCGTGACGGGAGGCGGCTCCGAGTGCGCGGACCTGGCGGCGTCACCGTGACTCGGGTGCTCTCTCCGAGGCGGCGAGGCGGTCCTAGGCGCCCGCTGGAGACCGAATCACGGCCGGCGGACGGCAGTCCCGAGACTGGTGGAGACTGAGTCACGGCCGGCAGACGCCAGTCGGCCGCGGCAGAGAGCCGAGTCACAGCTGGCGGACTCCAGGCGGCCGCGGCAGAGAGCCGAGTCACAGCTGGCGGACTCCAGGCGGCCGCGGCAGAGTCCGCTTCGAGGGGTCCCGGCAGACGGCGTGCCCAGACAGATCCAGGCAGAGGGTGCCCATTAGATTCCGACAGAGCCAGGTGTCCGGTTCCAAGGAGACGGCAACTGGACGAGATCACGATTCGCGACGTTCACCGCATAATGCAAGAGGCGAGCACCAGTGATGCAAGAGTGCAATCAGCCTCCCATGGCCGGGAGTGGATACATGTGCAAGTTTCTGAATCTGGGGCTTTTTGCTGGGAGGCGACTCGATCATCCTCTGACGCAGCCTGACTGCTTAAATGCACCAGTTGATGTCACATGGAGAATTTAGACCTGAGTCGCTGAGGAATCAGTGACATAATGACTTAAAGCCACACATTTGTAGTCCCTTTTATCCTCATTAAACCTGTTGTGGTCATGTCGCAGGATCTGACGAGGCGTGGTCGACTTTAAAAGAAACTTTAAAGGGTAGTGCAATCGATTTTCAAGACACTGCTACTAACTGCCTTACGTATCAATCGTGTCTTTCAATCATGAAGCCTCATGAAGACCTTTTACTGCTTGCATCCATTTGCTGAACCGGCCGCCGCTTTCTACATCGAGTACAGAACTGCGCTGTCATCTGACTTTCCCATGCAGAATGATATAACTCACGTGACGCGGGACGCCTTGAAGTGCTGCAGCTGAACAAGATAATGTAAAGATCAAGCATATTCTCGGCAATATTTGCAGCGAGGCTATCTATAAGTCGAAATATCATCGCCCCCGGAGAAAATGGGACAGCTGGAAGTGGTTTTCCATGTTTCGGGATGACTTGAAAGTCATTCTCAGCGAGCAGCCGGAGCATGAAAACTGGGTCTGAGCCGAACTGTGAGAGCGTGGTGAGCGTGACTCGGTAATACAGATCCTGACCTGCATCTACCTGGGGAGTGGTGCCGAGGTCGTGAATCGGCTCCTGTGATGGAGCTTGTCCGCGAGCGGTTCTGGCCACGTGTTTCCTATAAACATGTTGTGGAAATCCGTCAGCCTGCCAAGGTCGGATGAGATCAAAACTTGACGTACCCGCCAAAAATCTATGTAACTTCCAGCATGTGAAGCTTTTTAGCCATTAGACTAGAAATGAGTAGTTCCGAATATTCGAAATTGACGATAGTAGCGCGAGATGCAAAATGCAAAATGCGAAAAGCCGCCGTTAACACCAGAAGAATGGTGTCTAGTGTGTGGCAGTTAAATATGCTTCTTCGTTTAGCCATATGCGATACATGTCCCTTCTACCCTGAGTCTCGTCGTCTGACGATAAGAAACGTTCGATACATCAGAAACGACGTGCACAAATCATCTCAGCTGCAGAAAAAACCAACGCATAAATTAACGGCACCGAAATGTTGCACGCGACGCTGCGCAGCCGTCGCCGGAACAAAGCGCCATTTAAAGCACGGTCGATGAAAACCCGGGATCAGGGCCGGCGCGGGTCACTGTGTCGCGCCGGCGCGCCGGCCGCGGCGCCGGCGATTCGGCGCGGCACGGGAAAAGCGCGCGAGGCGGCGGCGCGCGCTTTTGTCCTCCGTCGCCGAGCGTGCCGGCTGTGGGGCGACGCCCGCGCGGCGCCGCGCCGGGAGTGCCGGCGGCGCGCCAAGTGGGCCGCGCTTCCGCCGCGGCCGGCCGGCGCGCGCCAGCGCCGCCGTCGCCGCCGTCGCGCCGTCTCCCGATTCCCGCCTTTTCTCACTTCCGCAGGGCGCGCGCGCCGGTTTTGGCGGGCCCTGTGACGGCGCCTTCCGCGCTAGGCAGGCGCCAGGTTCTCCTGCTGGACAGACGCGGTCCCTGGAGAGTGTCCCCTCTCCTGAGACGGGATTTCTATTAGAAATCCACCGGCAGCTTCCCCCTGCGCAGAAGAGGCCGCGGCTAACCCCTGCTTTCGGGTCTGCAAGGTCCTGAAGTTGGCGCCATTTGCTCGACACGCTTTCCTGTCGTTTTGGCCGCTTCTGACCGGGCCGGGCGCTGGAGGCGATGGCGCGAAATCGTAGCCGTAGGAGGAAGCCGGGTTCGCAATGTTTCCGCTCTCTTCGGCAGGTGACGGACGCCGGGCTCCGAAATGCTCCCACTTGCAGGCCCTCTCACCGGCGCCATCAATCGCGTTTCGCGCGAAAGCTCGACAGACGATGTCGTTTTGGTATTTTTAATTAGCGCTGGTATGATTTGGGCATCCGGCTTCGGCCCAAGCGCGGAATTTCACTCGGGGTATTTCGCCACTGTCACCCGACGTTGCCGTGTTGGGAAGGAATGGTCGACCTGATGGTCTTCTCGCGCAGAACGTAGACGTATGCGGGGGACAGCGGCCAAAACGCAAACAAGTGCGGGAACAGACCAGTAGTGGATGCCATGCGTCGGCAAAAGATATCAAGGTGCTTTGCATCACAGGTGTTTCGTCTTCCAGCAAGGTGCTCATCCATCGAGTAACTGAGAGTGACTGAAATATGGGAGAGCAGAACCTGCCCTATGAGAAACGCTCTGTTGTTTGCAGGCGATGTTGGAGGGTCTTTTGTATGCCATTCACGATTTTTTACTCGATGTTTTATGTAAACATCTCTGATGGTCTCCTTCCGCGCAATGTTGACATTTTTGCATTGTACATTGATCTCAATATGCCTCCATTATATATGGTGCAAGGTTTTCAGGGATGTATGGGGAAAAAGTCATTCTGAAACTGATTCTTTCCATACCACGCCATGGAATCAATGCTAAATGCTTGTGACTCTGGAGGATGGTTCCCCCACAGTCCCTCCCCTACCCGTTTCCATACTCTGTTGTCCATATTCTCATTCTGCCTTTTTGCCACTTCTTGTCTGATCGTCGAAATGAACAGCGCAGACTGAAGCGGTCTAAGTAACCAGCCATGTACCGGCCAGATGTGTAGTTCTTCCTAAATGAATGGAGAAAAACATGCCATTTTTAAGTCAACTGTTTCTCTTCAACACCACATGCAAAACGGTATTTTTTTTCGTTAAGACCGAGGCGCACGTGCAACTCCGTTTAACACTCCACGGTTCAGCTTATGTTACCGGCGAAACTTCGCAGCCGTTGCTGTTTCCGCAGTCAGCAGCCACTTGAGGCTTCAATAACGTCCGCGATGCGTCCCGTTACACAAGCCCAGCAGCTGCCAAGGGCTGACGTCAGATCGAGCACCCCACCAGCCTACCGGCGGCTGACCCGAAAAGAGGTTAAACAAACTGCCACGTGGGCCTCTTTGTCGCCGGCGCCGCGGACAATCCGGGAGAGTTTGAATAGCGGTGTCGCCGAAAAACCCTCAAAAGAACTCGATTGCCGCCTTAGGCGCCGGTGATGAATCGATGCCGGGTCATGTCGGATACCGTCGGGCGTCAGCTCCAGCAGACGCTTATGCCAGTGGGTCCGGAAAAGGCGGGTAACGGAAACTTGTCCTAGATTGGCGATTGGGATGGCGCAAAAATCTGGTCCATTATGTCCACTTCATCCTTTAAAGCAACTGCAAATGCTGCTGTTCCCATTGGTTCGGGATAATTAATTTTGGGCCTGATGAAATGGATCGCTTCACTTCGAAAATATTATTAGCAACACCCGCATTAAAAAATGTGTGTCCACTCAAACGCTATGGAAGTTTTAGAAACGTCGTTTTTGGGGGAGGTCTGTTGACGACACTGAAACACACTTTAATCCCGCTGCCGTGATTATGTGATATGATCGTGACGTCAAGAGCCGGACAAAACGTCTCGTCTGTAGGAGGTACTAGGTTCGAGTCCCAGATCGGGCGCTAGTTTTTCGCTCGGAATCGAGGCAGCCGGCCGAAAGTGGTTGGTCGTGCTGCAGACTTGCACGCTACGATCAAGGTTCTGCAGTGCCGTCTGGTACGCAGACCGGATCGATTTTATACTTTTGTTCCGAGGAACATTCCCCAACGCCCTGTAGCTTACATTGGACCTTCAAACAACGAAAAACGTCGAAATAAAAATTCCTAAAACCATTGTTGGAATGCAGCTCTTTGTCGGAAAGTCATGTTTTGCGTTCCCGAGGCATTATGGTCTCTACTGGCCTTAACAATCAAAACAGAAAGGTAACACACAACATTTTCATCGTTTGTGACATGCGGAAACTTAAAACTTCAGAATGAGAGGACATTCCTTGTTAGGTGCATTGATAGCATTTGGTGTGTTTCACGAAAACTTTAAGCAATAATTTCGCAGCTTGATGAATGCCAATGAATTACAATGAAAACGGATGGGTCATTACCGTCCTCTTTCCTTTTTACCGTCATTACCGTCCTACATGTCCTCTTTGGTGACAAATCGATGCAATGATGATTTCGAGAAAAAATTCAGTCGCCTTTTCTATCGTGTTTATGACGAGAATTCGCCGTTTCTGACACGCATTGGCGCTGGGCAGGCACGTCTCGAGAGGACAGAGCGGTCTTGGGTATTCGATGGCAGCTGCTGTCTCGTCGCCGCTCTCGGATCGCGTGACACATGCGGCTCGCCATGATAAAGCAGGTAAAAAGAACAGCGGCTCATCGGCAGTTACGAGAGGGTACCGTCAAATCACTTAACATTCATCCATTTCCGAGACGCTCAGTTCAGGGCGGTGGCGTCACTGGTGCCTGGTGCCTACAGCTGCGCAGCATGTGAGCTGCAGCAAGTAAATGTAGCGCCGTATGTACAGCGCAGATGTTCCTGTGTTTTTCTATATTACGCTAGCATGCATGATCGATATGTTCCATTTTCAGTCATCTCTGCAGTTGGAGTTCTCGGAGAACCCACTGAATGGAGGCGCGCGGCACTAACGTGTTGTATGGCGCAGCAGAGTTGGTGGATGAGCTGGACATTTTGCTGTCGTTTCGGCCGTAGACCTTTTCCGGTGCGTCAGGACGTCCAGTCGCGGCGGCTGCCAAGAGCAGACTTTAGATACAACCCGGACTGCAGCTACGTGGCTGTGGCTACGGTCCGTTCTCGGCTGCTGCTGCGACGGGACGTCCTGACGCTCCGAACAACATCCACCTCCGAAACGAATGCAAGATTCCCGGCTCTTTCCAGAGCTACCAACTCCGCTTTCCGAGAACTCAAATTGCATAGAAAACTTAAACTGAAACATATCGATCACGCATACCAGCGTAGCATAATAAAACATAGAAACAGCTGCGCTATGTTCACTTGCCGCTACTCACATGCTGCGCAGCTGTCGGCACCAGGCACCAGTGATGTCATTACCCTGTACTGAATGACTCGGAAATGGATTTAGGTGAAGTGTGAGGACGGCACCCCATGGTAAATGCCGATGAGCGACTGTTCTTTCTACCTACTCTTTTAGTTTTCTCTGTACGACTATTGCGCATGCGCTGTGCTGTAATGGCTGGAATCAAACAGTAATCCACGCAGTGGAAAGATTCGTAAATAAACTGAGCTGAACTGAACTGAACCTTTTCTACCGTGGCGACCCGTTTGTGTCACGCGATCCGAGAGCAGAGACGAGACAACGTTTGCCATCAGATACTCAAGACCGTTCTGTCCTCTGGAGACGTGCCTGCCTAGTGCCAGTGCTCGTCAGAAATAGCGAATTCTCGTCATAAACACGACAGCAAAGGCGACTGATTTTTTTCTGGAAATCACATTGCACCGATGTGTCACCAAAGCGTATTCAAGCCGGCAAAGGCCCACCCGTCTTGAGAAAAATGCATTGCCACTCATCAAGCAGCATATACACCATTTACACCCTCTGTAAAGCATACCAAATGCTATTAATGCACTTCACAAGCAATACCCTATCATCCAGACATTTCAAGTTTCCACGTGACGCAAAGGGTGACCTGTCTGGTGTTATCTTCCTGCTCTGCATGTTGTTGCCCGCGGAAATTTTAATTTCTCAGTAGTTTAGAACATGATCTTTCCAACGAAAAGTTGGCACTCCAAGAATATTCTTGGAAACTTTTATTCCGATGTTTTCCATTGTTTAAAGGCCCAGTGCAAGCTACGGTGCGTCGGGGAATGCTCTCCCGAAGAAAAGTCTAAAATCGATCCAGTTTACTGGTATGGTGTGTGGAAGAAAAATAGTTCCTAATTGGAAACATTTGGGATAAGAGGCCAGGGCCATTGAAACGATGCGGTTTCTGGGCTAAGGGTGCGTCAACAATGTGACTGTATACCTACATTGACTTGGTTCCAACGGCTAGCCATTTTCAAAACGACATCTAACCTTCATATTCTTATATTCTATTCTAACTTTCCATATTTTCATATGAATATCTCATATTCATATTTCATGTTCATATTTTAACTTTCAAATTCTTATAAGCCTATCCATGGTGCTACTAAGTTTTTTACGAGGATACGTTAGGAAAAGGCCGCTTTATGCTACAAATTCCATATATTTCGGCATTAGTCTAGACTGTTTTGCAAGTCGCGTAGTAAGTGCCATGGGCTCTTAAATAAGGGCATTAACAAAAATCTCTAGAACGAATGCTGGCTAGGCTGGCTATTTGAGGACACAGTTGTGTAGCTCGTAATAATGAAGTTTCGAAGAAAAGTTTGGAAATGTCTCAACAGGCATAGGAATGGGAGGACGGGTATGGCCCGCCTTTTTCGGGAAATTTAACATTAGTCCGATGGGACAAAGCATCGCCAGCCCCCCGCTTTTTGGATGCTTATTCGCCCCTGTAACAAACCGAATAAGTCTAGCAGCGATGTATTCCCTCACGGTACGCGAGACACTGACGGTAAGCCTGAATTGTGTAAAAGCACAGATCTAATGCGCAAAATGGCTGCGGAACAAAACGATTGTTGTTTAAATTCGTAAAACGCTTTGGCAGGAGGGGTCATCGAGCCAGCGACCAGGATGTTGTGCGCGAGAGAAAGAGAGATAGAGAGATAGCGGGCGAGAGAGAGAGAGAGAGAGAGAGAGAGAGAGAGAGAGAGAGAAAGAGAGAGAGAGAGAGAGAGAGAGCTGGCAAGGGAGAGAGAGAAAGAGAAATAGAGAAAGAGAGAAAGAAAGGAAGAAAGAAAGAGAGCGTTCCCGATTAGCAAAACATATCTGGAAGCTCGAGATGGATCGTGTGGAAGAAATATGACTTTCCTTAACCGTTAAAGGACTACCTCTATGCAGGATCAGCTTTGGTGGCACCATGGCGTGAGTG
The DNA here is from genome assembly GCA_030062745.1 of Capitulum mitella. Taxonomy (NCBI): domain Eukaryota; kingdom Metazoa; phylum Arthropoda; class Thecostraca; order Pollicipedomorpha; family Pollicipedidae; genus Capitulum; species Capitulum mitella. The sequence goes on along the minus strand of CP099849.1, from coordinate 2,090,549 downwards.
AGCATTGGCCAAAAGCGGTGTACAATGTATCCATCTGTACCATGTGCCCATCTGTACCCACATTTGAGACTTACCAAGAAGATAATCTGGCCCCGAATAGTTCCTAATTCATTGGCGCAAGAACGTTTTTGATTTTGGTATGGCAAGACCAGTTTGAAACATGATCACAATACTCTTTCCGTGCAACGCCACATGGCTATTGTTGTATTGTTTTCAAGGTGGAAAGGCTGCTGCCATACCTGATCTAGGGTTCCATGCAACCATGGTCCAATTAACGTACATGTAACAATTCGGAGGTTGAGCCATTGGATTAACCTAATATATAGACAATCATTAGACCTCAGCCAATCCTACGTCAAAGCAAGGTTGACGTGGATGGATGGATGAAGTCGCTTACAAAACTTCACAAAATGGTGTACACCTAAATGATGTGCGTAAAAAGAACTGGCCGTAGTACGAAATTTGATTCGAAGTGGTCATAGAAAACCTCCTTTATGACGATATACCGGGTGAAATCGACCTAAGATTTTGCTTTCATTTGGCCGCCTGTTTTTGTATGCCACGTTGTCAAAGGTGGGTCTACGGAAAAAATGAACTGAACCGACAGTAGGCCGCAAACCTGCCATCCTACCCCAACCCAGTGTCGTAGAACACGGCACCAACGGCGCCGTTAGCAGGTGATGCTTATCGCGTTGTACTGTCGCGCCACTAACCGAACAAGAAGTGAAACTATGTTTCATTGCTTTGCCACGAGCGGCGCTAGTCGCGCCTGGAACATTTCACATCGGATGCGAAATGTTCACATCCCTTACACACCAGCGGCGCCGGTATGTAAGAACCAACCAAAAGAACGACTCGAATGGTCCGGACTTTGAAGTCCACGGCGGCTTTATGACACAAAAAGATGTGCAGGAGACATAAAAATAAGGGAGGATAATAACTGCACATTAACTAAAATAATCGCACCAAATCACTCTAGCTGCAATTTGAGCAGCCACAGGCACGGCGCCCTGCCTGAACTTAGGCACAGCGTGCCTAGAGCGAGTCTGCGCTTAGGTAGGCCTTGCCTATGCCGTGTCTCAAAGGAATAAAAGCACAATATGGATATGAAATATGGAGCCACAGAATTAACTGAAGCAACAGACATTTTCTGACACATTGAGGTATATCACACATCACAGTTGTTCCAGTTGTTATAAAATAAAAATTATTGCAGATATGCTTACAAAATGGCAAGCTATTGGGCGCTGACCAGCCGTGTCCATATCAGGCCATGCTATGGCCAAAATTGTGTCAGGAGACCTATGCCGTGGCTGGAGCCGGAACCTGAGCCAGCATTTTGAAAAGCTTCGTAATTCCATAAATAACTCAGTCACAATGTTTCCGAAAGAAAACTTCGTATGCCGCGAAACACTACCGTTTACAGCAGGAAGGCAGATCAAGGCTCTAGGCCTGTATTTTTGCTAACAATAACTTGAAGTCATTGGTAGGGTTGTGCGTGTGCACGAACGCCGCCACACCTCGAGTCGGCAGCCACAAATCCCATTTTTATATTCAAACCCAATTTCGATATCACCAACAGAAAGCACTGACAAATTTTGCAAAGCTGCGGAGAATTGACCTTTAACACGTCTCCGACGGGGAAGCAGTTGACTGCCCCCGCCTGGGATTGCGAGAGAACCAACAAACACAGAGTCACGAAACTTTGTGTACCTTTTGCTCCATCAATTTTACGTTTCGTGTCAAAATTTTGACCTCAGGTCACGTCAGATGCCTGACCGAGGTCAGGTCAAACAGACCTATGTCAAAAAAAGTTTAGCGCCCTCTAACTTTTTCACAAAACAAGATATCTCAATAATACTTTCAGGGATTAGTGATCGTGATAGATGAGACAGATCTGCTATCTCAGATTTTTCGGAATTTTCCGGGCCATTGACCTAAGGTCAAGCCCATTTTTAAGACATATCGCCATTTTTTCGGAAATTGACAGAATATTCCATAACATTTTTAGTGTGGAGTGAAGCAGACATCTAGTTACCGTCATTGGGCAAAGTATCAGTGACTTCCAACCATTGACCTGAGGTCAGGTCACGAATAACTGTAGTGAGCCAAAATGTACCACCGTCAAAATCGACGATGAATTACTCAGAATGGGTAGAAAATGGCAGAACTAGCTTGCACAGACGTAATTAATACCAGGAACCTCAAAAAGTTTGAAAAAGTAGCATATTTTGCAAATAAACAGGCTCTCGCGAATAAAGCTCCGCCAACTTTGTATAAGGGTAACTAATGATTTTTCCAAAATTTCAGCATGAGAAACCATCACAAGAACCACAAAGATCAACAAAATTTACACAGATCGTCTTTTTCGCGAAAAGAAAGGAACGCTAAAATTAGTTCCCGTCAATATGGTACCGCATACGGCAGCGGCGCACACTGACAGCTGGCGGGAGAATTACGGTGTCTTTAACTCAACGTTTCGGCGTATATATTAAACAAATCTGGGGAAATAAGACGTGTGTAGGCATCCGCGGACCTTTACTTGTGCGCTCGTGCCTTTACCTATGCGTTATTAGTCACAGTCCTTGAGATTCAGGCCATTTCTCGGTCTCATGCAGTCGACTATGAGAAAACATATATAGGGCGTACATTGGCTTACATATTATCTAAAACTAAAAATGAGACCAGTTTCGTGCTCTACTCGTGACAGGCTTTCCAACGGCATGCTTATTTTTATCGTGCGACCAACTGTTCGTGAGTTAGAGGGGGGCAGTCAATTGCCCCCCCCCCCCAGTCGCCCATGTTCGAGACGGACCGACGGTCGTGCGCGGGTTAAGATACGGTGCGACAGCCCCATTTGTTACCCACAGTAACATTCGTAAAGTTCCATCGCAGCATCGGGTGACGGCTACGTGAATTCAGAATGCTGCTTTATGGAGCCTGTGCTACGCCCTTTCTACGTGCATCCTGCCACTTAAAGTTCCGGGCAAATTCCAAACGAATATTTCCGCACTTCTGTAATAAAACTTAACATAGAATGTTGAGAATATTTCCGTACATCTTCCGACCTCCTGTTCAGACCCACGACAAACAAAACCTAAAGATTTGGTTTCTGCGACGAATAAGGTCAGCAACGTCACTGCACTGACGGCTTGAGCTGCCAAGTGATCTGTGGATCTATGGGTCTATGGATGCCGGCGGCGGGTGGCAGGTTGCTGCGTGGCCCGCCCGCGCGCCGCGGCCACCGGTGCCTCAGCTCGGGCGCGGGAACCTGTCGCCCCCGGCAGTACGCCGTCCTGCGCAGATGTGCGTCACGTGACCGGCCCGTCAGCCGACCGTCGACGCCGTAAATTGGAACGGCGGACTCCGGACGGCGTCTGAATGCCGATCAGGGCCGGTTCGGTGGGAGGGCGCCTCCGTGTCGAGCATGGAGGAGAATTCCCGGTCCGTTTATCAGTGGATCGCAACGGTTTCTGGATTCTCTCGGTTCGCCCGCGGCCCGGTCAAAACGCGCAGCGCTGCCAGATTTGTGGCGTCCCGGGAATATCATGGCGGCGATCAGCAGAGGGCGGCCTTCAGTCACGTCACGCAGCGTGACCGGGTCACTGACCGAGACACGATGCCCCAGATTCTTACAGTTTTAGGCATGGAGGTATTTATATCCGGCGCCTCTACAAATGACTATAAAAATCCTTCCATGCACAAGCTGCATTAAGATGCACGCTGGGTGCTTCAGTGTGCTTTTGTGCCCACCACAGACAAGTGAAGAATTTAATTACGGGCTAGATTTTTTTTAAGAAACGAAAGAAAATAAGAAGAAAAATAGGCCCATGGCAAAAACAGATTGCCATTGACTTGTGGTCAACTTCGTTCCACTTACATCTCCCCAGCCTCCATTTAAGCCAGAGATTAAACCATTAGCTTTGAACTGGATCAATAAGATACAAAATCGATCAGGTCAAGATTTTCTTGTTAGCATTAGGCGAACTTTCTGAGTTTTGCGGTTGTAATACTCTTCTGAGCAGTTGTCACATAACTGCGCGAGATAGAACCGAAGTGTCCCGAATGGCGACGCATCAGTTCTACCTGAATCAGTTTCAAAGATCGCGTTATTGCGATACATTACTTTTATCTGGTCTAATTTTCACTGCCATTCTTCTCCAGAAATATGGTTAGATTACTGCAATAACAATAACACGGAATAACACGGAAAGAAATAAGGGCTATTTACACTGAGAATAAACCCAGGATCCTCCCTGGGTTTCCTGCATAGGCACACAGAAGACGTTATTCATTGCCCATTATTATGAACTGGCGAATGCTGGTAGTGCCAATCATTACGAATGTATGCGGCTTTGATCAAAGCAACAGAAACTCAGCGCATACGTGACCCTACCCAGTGTTTTGATGCTCAAGATAAAACAACGGTTCTAAACGGAACAGAAATGAGGAAACGCTTGACCAGACCGCTACAACGCTCAAAACAAAAGCCGACCCCCCATCTTCCGGTGGTATGTGGGTCTTTTCAGTAAGCTTACGGCTTACCATAAGACGGTCCTTCAAAGATGCATTTTTGGGTTGCTGCTTAGCGGTCCGAAACATAAGCCGGAACGACCCACGCCGGTAGTTCAAAGAAGGAAGTACGGGGCTCGCGAGTTGCTGAAGCGAACCGAGAGGCGGCAGATAATATCTCTGTCGCGGCAGCGGGACTTTCTTGTGCCTTAACGACAGGGGCACGCAGGTGGCTGGGTTTCACTGAACAAATCCAGCCAGGGACCGGCCCGGTCAAAAGCTATCGGTTCTGCGCACTGCCACTGCTAGATCGGGAAAGGCGACAACTCGCTCTGATGGTCTGTTATTTTTTATTTTAATATATATATATATATATATATATATATATATATATATATATATATATATATATATATATATATACACATCGTTATTCAGTCAAATGTTTGGGCAATCACGAAGCACTCACAGTGCGCGATGTTTGTGAAAACTTGCTAGCGAAAAGTGAATAGCATTGCTACTAGCAATATCATTTGGTAATTACGTCGATGTCCGGATAAAATGGCGAAACGTAAAAATGGCGAGTGCCTTTTCGGCGAATGCGGGATGGCGAATGCCAAAGGGCGACATGTAAAAATGGCTACACGTTAAAATGGCGACTGGCCAAATGGTTCGCCTCCGCGTTCTTCGCCATTTGGCTGTTCGTCACTTAAGCATGTCGCCGTTTTTACATGTCGTCATTTAGCCTTCGCCATCTAACATTCGCCAAAACGGCATTCGCCATTTTTACATTTCGCCATTTTACCCTAGTACCAATTACATCACTCAGGTGTAGAAAACAAATGCTGAAATCAGCGCAATCGACAAAAAATAAAACAGGAGTGTATATCATGACCAGCGAAGTGCCCAGAAGGGACTTGCTTGAGTGCTGAACTGCATCTTCATGTGTAGTTGTTTGCATATGCAGAATTGCCGTATATTGACCCAGCTTAGCCCTATTCCCATATGGGGCTTCAGAGGGGCTCCGGTATTTTCCCATATGGGGGCTCCGGTATTTTCCTGGCCATGTTCCTTGGTTTTTTAATCATTTTCACCAAACTTAGTGACTTTTCTGTCTATTTCTCTTGGTATAATGCCGAAGTAAGCTATTTTTGGCACTACTGATGGTAAAAAAGAATGGATGCCGAAATAGGATTTTTAGGATAACATTTTAAATTTTGTCAGTATTTCACAGGAGAATAACTGGACAAACATGAAAAAATGTTGCGTTGATCTGAGGTCATTTCGCAAGGTTAAATCAGGGTCAAAAGCCAAAATATGGTTTTATGTTTCAAAATGCAGAATCTAGAATGCATATGACTCAACAGTGTTCTCTGTTTGTACTTTTAGTCTCCACGTCGATATCAGGCCGGGTCACGGAGCTATGGTCAATCATGTTCGCGTATATACGCTATATCAAATCGGTTGTAACGCTATATCAAATCGGTTGTAAACAGGGTTTTTAGAAATGTAGTCGATTGGAATGATTGGGAACGTTTTCACTGTGAAATGACCCCAAGGCCATTTTCATGTGACTCTGAGGTCAAAGGTCGCAAGCTGACTTGATGAACATGCTACCATGGCAGCTCTCCATTTTTCACGCCCTGGAAACGCCTATGGCAACATTATATGGACAGTGCAATTACGATTCGTACTTCTGAGGTAAAGAATGACAAGTACAATCTGATAAATAAACGTTTACGCTAAATCAGTTTTACAAAGCCCCCCATTTTCCAAACCCTGTGAACGCTTATGAAGTTTGTCAAAATTCAAAACGTGTGGGTCACTGGCCGAAATCCCATTGATTAGCTCTTGATTTATGCCAGGTGCATCAAAACCGGCGCATAAGCAGCGGAGTTATAACAAATCAGAAACTATCCCCTTTATGACTTTTCTCCTTTCGTATCCACCCCTTTTAAGATTTTGGACATTTCTTGTTATAAAAATGTAGTTTACGTCATGGCAACACAATTGCCTTTGATGAAATCGGACTGGAAGTTCTCTAGATCTCAGGGAGGGGACGAATTAGCTTCCGCACATACTGATATGCACCCAAGCGTTTTGGGTACAGGAATAGGGTTAAGAAAAAAGACGTCCTATAGCATACTTTCCACACTTTCACCGACGTACGCACGGATAGCTTTAATATGTTTCTGGATTTTTCACGAAGTGCTTACAGCAAGGATTTAACCACGCCGTGTAGAATGCCTTGCAAATGGTGCGGTTGACGGAGGTGTGCTACTAGACTGCTTCTATATTGAGCTGATATTGATACGGAGGTGTGCCACTAAATTGTGCCAGTGGGGCTCATTTAACTGCTAATTGCGCCTGGTACCGACCCTATTGTTCTGTCCAGTCAGATGAAGGGTCGAGGGCAGGAGAAAGTCCGACAGTAGGTAAGTGTTTCAGACGCATTAAAGGAGTACTCAACGGTACAGTTAATTTATGCTCGTCTCAAATGCGGGCCAAGGGCTAAGATTCGTTGACCTATTAGCATTAGATGTGTTACTTCTGTAAGTATTGTAACTAATTCGTACACGTCACTTCCTCTGCTCAAGATGCCTCTAGGGGTGCATTTACTTGGGGAGCACTTAGAACTTGATGCTCACAGACGGCGATATCGAAATGTGATGGATCTGTGATGACTGACCCCGAACTTAAATATAATTTTGGAATCCCGACGACCAAGTGCTTTAGAAATAGAAGTGTTCGGGTAAATATGCACTTGCATTTTCTCATTTACGTCGAAAAACAGTGCCAAAAATGAAGGGAAAGCTTGGTTTTGAACTTCTTGTAAATTTTCTTAAATTTCAGCTTAGATTCCCGTCAGTTTAAGCCAAATGCATTTTAAACTTAAGTCTTGAGTTAAGTTTAAGAATGCTGGGTTTTCAAATACAAAACACAATGAGAGTGTCGCTTGTTGACGGCTGTAGGAACAGAGTTAACATTGAGAGTGAACACATGCATCCTGATCTGTCATGTCTGGACGAATATTTGTCGGATATAGGCAAAGGTATATTTCACGAGGGAGTACGACACACTGCACTGCTATCACGAAAAATTTTATAATCACGCACATGAGCCAATTCTGCATGAGATCAGTGACACAGCTAAACGGTTTCCAAGCGTTCCTGTGTACAATACGTCCCGGGTCAACATAACATACATGGGCCATCTGACATTGACATCAATGGCGAACTCTCGGCCTTTTAGGTTTTAGGGTGCTGTGGGAATGTAATGGAATGGGAATGGGAGTATGCTAAAGCCACGTAACTCGGAACTATGCCACTGTGTTAAGTGCCTACAAAAAGAAATCTGATCATTTAGAAACGCACTTAATGTGGCACTTAACTGGATTCTGCGAATGGTTTCGGCTCACGTGACCAAAAGTCCAAGTGCACTCCCAGTCCTGATGCTGAAAAATCTCAGAATGCCTCCGGCGGACAGCCAATCGAGGTCGGCATCAAAGTCGCGTGACTTTGCCAGTCGCGAACCCAGCTCGCAAGAACAAACGCGAAAACTCATCTTTCTGATTCACACCTCGCCACGTTCCACCTGCACGCCTCGCCTGAACACCTCAGAGCAATGGAGAAGTGGATAGACGGGATCATTTCTCGACGCTCTCGACGGCCAGGGGTATTTCGCGCAGCTTTTCGCGCCGGCTGCCGCCGGAAACGGCGAGACGACCGCGCCGCGATGGCCTGCAGACAACCTCCCGCTCTCGAGCTCTGGAGAGGACCGTGCCTTGCGGAGGAAGGCGCGGCGGGGGAGGGGGGGCAAGGGGGGGGGGCGCAGCCAGCGGCGCCGACTCACCGGGGCCGAGAGAGCGCGCCTGGAAGTGGCCGTCGTGGCCGAAGTAGGTGTCGTGGCCGTGGTGGACCGCCGGCGTCGGCGCCTGGCGGTCGGCGAACACCGCGTACAGCAGACCGAGCAGCAGCACCAGCAGCAGCAGCATCATCACGGAGGAGGCCAGCGCCTGCAGCGCGTCGTCGCGGGTGCCGTTGATGATGATCAGACGCGGGTCGATGTAGTCCTCGAGCAGGGCGGCAGCGTCGACGGAGGCCATGGCGGCGGCGGCGGCGGCGGAGGTGGCTGATGTCGCGGGCGCCGGGGCTTGAATGACGCTCGGTCGGACGGCGACGCCGGCGACGGCCGCCGACCGCCGCGGGGCGGAGGACCAGACCAGTCCGGCCTCCCGCCCCGCTCCGACCCGATCCGGTCCGATCCGACCGACCCCCCACCGTCCCGAGATGTCGCGGGATCTGGGTCGGAGCGGGCTGGACGCGTGACGACGCGCGAGAGACGTCCGCAGCGGCTCCCGTCGGCCGGCCGCCGACAGGCCGCGGCGGCGGAGACGACGGCGGCGCGCCGAGAAATCGATCGGAGACGTGACGTGATAGGAGACGTGACCGCTCATTAACTTCGGCGGCCTCGGCACGCCAGGAGCCTGGGTCTCGTAGATAACGCCAGGCTGAGCTAAATTTGTGGTACGAAGTCCAGCTGGTCCGTTTCACGAGGTGCGGAATGAATGTGTGAGGTGATGCGCCGATGGTGATAGTGGCGGCTAGCGATGGGAAAGAAGAGTGTACGATGAAATGGAGTGTGAGAATGAATTGCGAAAAATTGCACCAAATAACTTTTATAACAAAACACTACATAGCAATAGGAAATAAGGAGCATGGGCTCAGTCATCGGTGTAAAAACGGAATAAAGTAATGTTTTCATTACCTGAAATATGAAAGAACTGCTGCGTTCCGAACTGAGAAATCGAATAATATTATGAACGAGGATTTAAGCCTTGGTGGAGGAAACCTGGCGTCTCATTTAATTGGAAAAGGTTTACCGCCATTTCGCATGGCATTTAAAAAAGAAAGTGTGTTTATCGTTTCCAACGAATAACTCAAGTAAACACAGGGTCAGAATATCTCTTATAAGAATCATGCTTCTTAATTTAGCAGGCAAGATGGTTCCGGATTTTTGGATTTGGGGCCTTCTGCATTTCACTCACTTGTACTGCCATATGATCCTGTTCGCTCGGCGTAGCATTGACACATTTCGTCTGAATAGGTAAGGGACGATAAAGTAACTTTGACCGCAGAGCATAAAGAAATTCTACAGCTGCGCTTGTTATGGTTTCAGTCAGATAATGAAAAATGGGCTCGGAAAAAGCTTAACTTTAAATAATCTACTACGGACGTAACGATATCATTCCAGTCCTTTGGAGCTACTAATTATCTTCTAACGCAGTCATTTACTCCGAGAGGACAAAGACTTTCGAAAAACATTTGGTTTTAATGGACACTTTGGAAGGAACTTTCTTGCCATAAAGAGGCAAATAAATTGGACCCAAACGTATGTATAAGAGGCACTTCCACGAATAACGCTGCATAAACTGTAGAGCTTGGGCGAACTCGCTGTTACCACCACGCGACGACGAAAATGAATTGAATTTGCATCCAAAAGAAATAACTTTGTTATGAGGGACTGCGACGAGTCTTGATTTCCGTATTGTTTATTCATTGGACGGGAATCGCATTGTGCATAATGACGCTACGCTTCGACCTTGCCCTTGCCTGCATGTATGCATTATGCAGGAAGCACCCTGTTCACCGATGAAAAGGATGTTTTTGAGAATTTCATACAGGATGACATCGAGCTTCTTCAGCTGCACGAGTTACACACACGTACCGGACTGGCGGAAGCAGCCTGCTCCAAACTGCTCCAGTCGTCATGGTGCCTTACAACGAGGACGTTTTGAATTTTGAGCACTGTTCTGTGAGCTTGCTTTAATTTGCACACAATATTTTGGCCACAAAACGAAGCGAAAGCGCCTTCTGCAAAGTAGCACGTCCTTCAGTCCACTGGACGTCAAGTGATCGTTCAATCGGACCCTCATTGCATCCCAGCAGCCCGTCAACCAATGATTGTGCACGTGTCTAGGGGCGCCTTCATATAGCTGCGCCTCAAATATGCGGCAATCGGAGTAACGTTCACCACTATTTTCGTTTTTTTTCGGAGTTTACAAGAGGTACCTTTATATATATATATATATATATATATATATATATATATACACATCTTATATATATATATATATATATATATATATATATATATATATATATATATATATAGATACATATGTATCTTGTCGATTCGCCCATATATATCCAACTTAGTCGAGACGAGCTGTTTTTAAGCGTCAGCGGCTGTTCGAGGAACAGGGGAGAATACTGGGAAACTACCCGACAATCACGGTAAGCATCTCTCTCTCTCTCTCTCTCTCTCTCTCTCTCTCTCTCTCTCTCTCTCTCTCTCTCTCTCTCTATATATATATATATATATATATATATATATATATATATATATAACTGTCTTCCAGCACGTATATCCATTTGTCCATCAATCTGTGTCTGCATCTTATCGCTAGTCCCTGCGACGGCGACATGTGTCAGCTCGCAGCTTGGCACACACACACACACAGTAAAACGTCGAGAATGTGGTATGCCTACCGCCACTTGTGTATCTTCAACTGTCTTCTGGCCATTAAGTTCGGCACGCAGCCACTGTCAGGATTTTTCAGATCGACTGGAATTTTCCGCCTTTCGTCGGCCATTCGTTGCTGAACTCTGGCAAAACTGGGGCGATGCGTGCGCTTCGCGGCGTATTCTTCCCCGAAAGTAAAAACAAAACATAAGCCCGTTCCGCGCACTTCCAGATAATGCCTACCGCTAACAGTTACTTCATTGTGTTGATTCCTATACAGAAGACTCCATAATAAAAGCAAAGCCAGCAGGAACGACACGGGAAGGAGATTTCAGTAAAGAAAGATTCTGGCTACGTCTTTTGATTGTTTATTACGGTATACACAGGTAATTGATGCATTCACACGTGTTTAGCTTGAATTTTGGCGCCTGAAGGGCAGACAGATTAATTCAAAGGTATGTGGGTTGCAAAATAATGAACAATTCTTATTAAATATTAAACAGTTATTGCTGGCAGGCAACAGCCATGTAGAAAATAATATTCGTGTAGGTTATTTATTACTAAGCTCGGTCATTTGTACAGCGCGGGCCTAGAATTCTCCGTGGGAAGAGTGCATTGCGTGCATTGTGCATGCAGGAACCTTCACGCTTTCGTTGAGGGAAAAGTTTACAAATTTATGTCGTGTCGTGTTTCCGATTAGTGCAACGCAGTCACTCCAGCCTCTCTTCAGTCAGCTACACGCATGGTCCGGTTTTACACGATGATAAAGGTTGGCATATGGTATCCGGGAGAATACGGTATAAGCCAGGCATATTGAGGCAACCTTACTTTGCGTATACGCATGACAGCGTGCAAGCATGCCGAGGCCTGCTCGCAATAGCCATTGGAGGATTCCCCGGAATTTGCAGGTCACGAGCATTTCTGGTGTATTAAGAAAGCAAAAAGTATCTTGTCGTTTTAAATTATGAAGCAATGCGAGCTTAGTGAAGCACGGTGGAACCGCATATTTGCGTCAGCCAGGTCACGATACGACCGTATTAACTGAGATAAGCTAACCGAAAGCCAGCTGCCCGAGCCAGTTTTCCATGAGCTTTGATGTCTTTTCCAATGTCGTTTTCGCCGATATGAAGAGGACACAACAGTACGTCACGCAACATATGGAAAATATCGCAATATGCAACTTGTAGACTTAGGAATGAAACATAAAAATTACATCGGTATGAGTCATTTATTGATTTATTTACTGATTGCTTTATAAGCATGAGTTGTTGTTTATTATGAGGTATTATAAGTCATTAGTTATAGTTACTGATGGGTTATTATTTATTATGACATAAATACGGTGTTCAACAGTCGGATAATATTCATGTTTTTCTGCATTCTTTTCATAATGAGTATAACATGAAGCTTCTGACTTCACTGGGAACTCTTGAAAAACACATATGACAGACCACTTTGCGTTTGTAGAGTCTCTGAACCTCTGTATGGATGAAACAACGCAACACGGATGCCTTTGTTATGGTGCATTAAACTAACGATTGTGAATGAACTTCTCCATCCTTAATGGACGCATCGTTGAAATGTTTTACCGCGTCTTCGAGACACAGACGTGTACACTTACGGCAGTATTTCCTGCTCACCAAATAAAAATATGAAGTCCTCAAAGACATTTGGCAGTGTTCAAATGTGCATCCTTTGCTGGTGAATGAAAAAGGACGAATTTCCAAAACTGGATAAAAACCACTTGACCGTGGTTAAAGGTAAGAATGACATTAACAAATTAAACGGTATTGCGAGTACGATATAAAACATATTAGCCGCAAGGATAATAGTTTCCTCAAACTCTGGTAAGTTGCTTTATGCTTTTTCACAAGGAATAATCTTGTAATCTTATACCTTATAATCTTATAATCTTATAATCTTAAGACCGCTCAGGTAGGACAGCTATTCGCGTTGTCAGAAACCCCATCTTTCCGAGAAAAAAAATACGGAAAATCGCTCATACGGCAATTACCTCAACAGGCATTCCAGTGGAAAGGTATGGGCAAAGGAGAATTGAAAATATCGGAAGGAACGGGATATTGGGGAACACGGACAAGGATACGCTCAGTTTTTAAGTAATCCTTCTGACATCCACGGTTTTGGGTGTCGAGGAGTATCAGTTGTGGCAAATGGAGTATTTGAGTTACTCTTTGGATACAAAACTTATAATGACTCACTCTTAAAATTCATCAGAGCAAACCATTGGCAAGTCGGAATGGACATGTACAACGACCTTCACAAAACACATCTCACCACTGTGCACTGAGTAGTTAAGAAGCAGTCACAGCGGTAAACTATAGCTCGCGCTGCCAAAATATCTTCAAGCAAACCATCGCCAATCAATAATGAAGACGATTCGGTTCGCCTCGTCTTACCTGATCCTCACGTCTTCACTTACACCTCCGAACACCGCTCTTTTCCGTCTCCGCTCGGCGATGCCGACCCGTCGCTGCGTCCGTCCAGTCCTCCGAGCGACCTGACAATTGCACCGGACTCGCCTGCCACCCGGCGCCAAGTGACTTCGCGACCGCCGCCGGCGCATATTTCATTAACCCAGATTTGGCCGGAGATCCGCCCGGCGGCGGCCGGCCCCGCGCCGCCGGGCATTGTCCGACACGACGCTTTGTGGCCGGCGCCGTGGGCCGTGACCCGCTGGCCGGCCGCCGCCGCCGGGTCGCCGCCGCCGCCGCCGCCGGGTGGACGGCGCCGGACCGCGGCACCGTGCCGCGGTCGCGGCGGCGGCGGCGGCGCGGGCGGGGCGCCGTCCGTCGCGCGTCGCCGCCGCCGCCGCGCCCTCCGCTGCAAGCTTTGTGCGGCTGAGCTACTTTCCTGGAGAGCGGCCGCGGCCCGGCCGCGGGCTTTCAGCGCCGGCGCGCGGCGAATCTCCGGGCGTCGGCCGGGGGAGAGCGACCCCGCCAGGCGCCGCCAGTGCCGGCCGCAGGCGGCAGCTTTGTGCGCCGTCGGCGCGGAGTTCGAATTGGCAGAGAAAGTGCTCTTCGGAATTGTTCTTGTCATGAAGAGATCGTTATCAAGGTCACTAATTTTTCGCCAAGTCGGAATACACTGGAGGACTCGGTGCTCCAACAAACATAACGTAGTGGAAAGTAATTTCATTTTTACAGAGCCACTTTGCCATAGCGTGCTTCCAAGACAAGATCTGCCCATCTGCATTCAATGCCTCGTAAGGGAGAAATGGCCCTCGATGTGAAACTTACTATTTTTTAGTACCGTAGTACCGTTGCCATGTCTAACTTTGCATCCGCCCTTTTCCCGTTTCTGTACATTCCCAAGACTTCTGTCCCCGTTTTCGTTACGCCTTTTTACGAATTCCGTTCGAAGTTATTGAAGTGGGTGGGACTGGGACACCAGTTCATACTTTAAGTCGTGCTTGCCACCGGACCCTGACGCCGCCACCCAAGTGTTCCAAAATATGGAGTAATTTTGCCCCGGCGCCGAACCAGATGACGCTGGAGAATCTTGATCGTGCCACGCAACTTCACGACGCGGTCCTCCCCCGAAATGCTGACGTTTTCGGTCTCGGGCCAAATATGTAAAGGTGCCCGTTCTGGAACCCGAACGCAGTGCCACGCACGATTTTGCGCCAGCCGGCGCCAGGTGCGCCAGGTGCGCCAGTCCGGTGCCAGGTTTTACGCGCCGGATTGTGTTCTCCGGTTTCCTAAAATCACCACGCCACGGCTCCACATTCTTTGTTTCCCCTCCTCCGTTTTTCACCCCGCGAGCAGACGGATCAAATTAGAACGAACATGCTCACATATTTCAGGATCAAGATTTGACCGCTGCTCTGAAAAAACGACGCAAGGGATTAGTTCAATTCACACGGGATTTGCGAAATTTCCTTTACTTACATTGTAACAATACTGATCATGTAGCCTCGTTGGAGACCTGCAATCATTCCGGAAAGTTCCGCTCCAGGTGAAGCCTGTGCGACCCGCTGACATCCTGTCGGCGGAGGACGCCTTGACTGGTTGACCTGTTCCATGACCCTGCAGCAACGGCCTGAATACATGAGCTCATCGTTACCCCGGCGACCGCGCCTCGTCACATGACCCGACACGGACGGGCTGCCAACGATGACCGGCATCAAGATGACCCACCGGGTCCCCTCGCCAGCGGTCGCGCCCCGCCACCACGCCGGGCGGGCGGGCCCGCTGATCTGTCTCGCCAAGGCGTCAGAGCGCGTGGCAGTGGTAACGGGCCGCCCGGACCCGGCAGAAACCGAGCCGGCGACGGCCCTCCTCGCTCCAGGGACGCACAGCGGCTTCGAGATGGTATCAGTCGGACAGAGGCGAATTACGGCACTGTTGGTGTCCTGGGCTTTGTGTCCTCGGCGGTCGCATCTTTACGCGACTAATTTACTCGGCGTAAATGATGTAATTTAAGCAGTGGTAAAGACAATTACGGCACGGTGAAGGGAACCTGTTTTTTAGCATCTTGTAAGTGGATAATGTTACCTCTCAGCTGGCGATCTGCATGCATGACAGGTGTGAGTTTGGAAGATTGACTGGTGGATCCGTTTTTATTTTTTTATGGATCGTGCCGTTTTTTGGGCTGACAGCCCAGTAAACCGATGGCTATCAATCGCCATTAAAGCCATTGCCGAAACCTGATACCGTCTTTATTCAGACAGTCGGTCGGCCAACGACCTCTCACCTCTCTGACAAAACCCTGTGGCATGCGACCAACTCGTAAAAGGACCGGAGAACGCTTTTTGTAACAGAAAAGACGGCTCGGGCGAAACTCGCAACGCATTTTAACCCGCGCACGACCGTCGGTCCGTCCCGAACACCGTCGACTGGGGGGGGGCAGTTGACTGCCCCCCCCTCTAACTCACGAACGGTTGGTCGCACGATAAAAATAAGCATACCGTTGGAAAGCCCGTCACGAGTAGAGCTCGAAACTGGTCTCATTTTTAGTTTTAGATAATATGTAAGCCAATTTACGCCCTATATATGTTTTCTCATAGCCGACTGCATGAGACCGAGAAATGGCCTGAATCTCAAGGGCTGTGACTAATAACGCATAGGTAAAGGCACCAGCGCACAAGTAAATGTCCGCGGATGCCGATACACGTCTAATTTCCTCAGATTTGTTCAATATTTACGCCGAAACGTTGAGTTAAAGACACCGTAATTCTCCCGTCAGGCGTCACTGTGCGCCGCTGCCGTATGCGGTACCAAATTGACGGGAACTAATTTTAGCGTTCCTTTATTTTTGCGAAAAAAGACAATCTATGTAAATTTTATTGATCTTTGTGGGTCTTGTGATGGTTTTTCATGCTTAAATTTTGGAAAAATTGATTAGTTGTCAATCTACAAAGTTGGCGGAGCTTTATTCGCGAGAGCCTGTTTATTTCCAAAATATGCTACTTTTTCAAACTTTTTGAGGTTCCTGGTATTACTTACGTCTGTGCAAGCTAGTTCTGCCATTTTCTACCCATTCTGAGTAATTCATCGTCGATTTTGACGATGGTACATTTTGGCCCACTTCAGTTATTCGTGACCTGACCTCAGGTCAATGGCTGGAAGTCACTGATGCTTTGCCCAATGACGGTAACTAGATGTCTGCTTCACTCCACACTAAAAGTGTGATGAAATATTCCGTCAATTTCAGAAAAAACGGCGATATGTCTTAAAAATGGGCTTGACCTTAGGTCAATGACCCGAAAAATTCCGAAAAATCAGAGATAGCAGATTTGTTGCATCTATCACGATCACTAATCCCTGAAAGTATTACTGAGATATCTTGTTTTGCGAAAAAGTTAGAGGGCGCTAAACTTTTTTGGACTTAGGTCTGTTTGACCTGGTCTAGGTCAGGCACCTGACCTGACCTGAGGTCAAAATTTTGACACGAGACGTAAAATTGATGGAGCAAAAGGTACACAAAGTTTCGTGGCTCTGTGTTTGTTTGTTCTCTCGCAATCTCAGAAAAACCTCAGGGGGGGGCAGTCAACTGCCCCCCCCCCAGTCGGGGACGGGTTAAACGAATGGTGTGGGGGTATTTTCATTGGCGGATGAAGACAATGTGCCAGGCGGAAGAAACAAGCCTGCATTCGTGTAGCCTGACTTATCCCCAAAGATTGATTTCCTTCAATTTTCGTTCACGGTGTTTCGCCATATATTTAACTTACATTCAGATCAACACATTTTTGCCTCGAAAACACGATTTTTGAATATCTCCGTCGGAAAACGGGAGAAAGGGGCAAAAACGTGTTGGCCCGAAGGGGACGTTGAGCCGATGCCTCCTTTCTGGCCCGCCAGTGATCATGAACTTCGATTAAGTACGCTTTGTCTGCCATACAATCCCCGATGCTTTATTTATTTTCGTCGATAAATTTTCATACGGACATGACTATTCCTGGATGACATTGCTCGACAGCATGTCTCGGAACTACGGACGCATTAGGAGCTCGCTACTTTTACTGATCATATGGCAAACCATGCACAAATATTGCCAACTGGATAAACAAAGCAAAACACAACTGGAGGGAGTGGCGCGATCCGGAGTGATTGTTAAAATAGCGTAAATTCACGGCAATTTAATATACCTGGAGAATGGAATGCACGTCTGTCTCCTCCCCTGCCCCCAAAGGTGACTAGGAAGATGACAAAATGTGGGCCGTAGATGGTCACCGTAAATGTTTTCTGTTATACAGCATGATTAAGGGCAATTACAATATGAGGGCTGTAGAAAAGAGAAAGAAAGAAAGAAAGAATGGGAGGGAGAGAGAGGGGGGAATAGCGCCGTTTAAGACTGGGTAGTGAACCCAAGCGATTAAGTGAAACTATATCGGTATGACCCAAATGAGAAGAATTTGAGCAAAAACAATGCCTTGAGAACTCCACCCTGTATGAAGACATCAAGACCTTTATCCGAAAATCTGAAGAAGTTCCCGGGTCGTGCATCTAGCAACCGCGTGACCCACCTTTGACAGGGAAGCATTGCTGCCGACAGTCAGCTGAGTGGCTCGTGGCCGGAATCGTCTGCCAGGCTCGCAAAAAAGGAGAGCGCGACCCGGCCTCAAACTCGGTCTAACAGTAAACACACAGACTCCATGATATTGTGGGATAGAATGGTCACGTTTGAATGACGAAGCTAAGTAGAAATACTTGAAAAATTTAAATTCTTGTGAAATGATTAGGTGAAGCCTGTTGAACCAACGCAACATGTCTCAAAAGTTTTGTGCATTTCCTGCGTCTTCGAAGAAACTGTACACACTGTAACATGTCACTGGTGGTGGTCAAGGGCTCAGATGTAGGTTAAACACTTGGTCATTGACTCATTACGAGCGAAGCCGAGGGTCGAGCAAGGTCTTACTTAACTAGCAAAACGAAACTGAATTGACCGACCCGGCCCGGCCCGGCCCAAACATGACGCTTTCTGGAGGCTAGTAACGCTTCGGAACCACTGGGCTAAATCATGTCATGGTATGTCAAAGTATGTCATGAATCAGTCAGTCGTGGGAAGAATTATGTCATTTTCATTGAAAGATGACTTATTTTTTAGATTTTATGTTCGCATTTGCGATGCGTTATATTGCAGGCACTTTGTCTATATAGCTATTTCGGGAGCAATGCTTTTGCTCCTAGACCTATTTTTGAATCTCTCAGTAATGACTGTAAACAGTACCATGGGCGTGCACGACGTTAGCTTGCAGTGCCTCGGATGCAGAATACTGAAATCGAACTAAAAATACCCCTTTATATAGACATCACGCGGAAGTAACATGCAAGCAAGGACAAAGTAGGCCTTGCTCATGATACGCCCCTCAAGATGTCTTGTTGGTTTCATATAGTCTTTGAATTTGTTCATCTGTGGCTTTTGACTTACAGGGAGCTGATCTAGATATTTCGCGAGAAGAGCATGGAGAGGGGAAATTACTTTTGTGGGTCTGGCATCCCTTGTTTTTCGTTTCGTTTGTCATGGTATTCAAATATTTTGTCTTCTTTTGTTATATTCCAGGATGTTTCAGAGGTGCGTATGGCCCCGCTCTCACCTCCCCCTTTTGATTCGTGCCTAACTACCCGGTAGTTGCAGGCTGGTTGCTGCTCTGGCCACAGCCCTATGTGCCTCATGGTCTGCTGCATCCATGGTATAAAGAACAAGGGGACTTCATCATGCCTTCTTTCCCGATGGGCCGCGCTGCTGAAGCACAGGCCGCACTTCACCCATCACAAAGCCTTCCCCCCATGACGGCGCCCGGGGCCACCCAGTACGGGGCCGACGCCAGCCCCTTCCACACCACCCCCACTCCGATAACAGGATCGAAGCCCGCCCACCGGAACAGGTCTGCCCGGGGCCCAGTCCCCCTGAAAAACACCCCTCCCAGTCGGGGGCTCCCGGCGCCAGTCGAGCCCGGTCCACCGCGCGACGCTCCCCACAGCCCAGTCCGGCGCCGCCATGGTGCACCCGCTGCAGCAGCCGCAGCTGGCCAACGTGAACCTGGAGCTGGCGCTGCCGGTCGACCTGATGCACCTGCGGGACGGGCCGCCGCTGCGCGCGCCGCTCTCGTTTGTGGCGCCGCTCGCGCTCGGCCTCCTCTTCGTCGCCAAGGCGTTCGCGGCGGCCGCGCCGCCCGACTACTCGGTGAGTTCGGTGCTCCGGAGTCATCCGAGGGCTGTCCGGAGACCTCGGCACCTGGGGCGAGCTGTGGCGACTCTCTCCCGGCACCCGGCAGAGTGTAGAACGGGGGTAAATACAGTGCGATGCTCCTGACTGGCCCTAGGGCGGTCCGGGCACTCGCAGCATCCTTTGTGCGGTCCCCGCCCTGGAGAGTGTATAGCGAGAGCACATACACTCTGCCGGGGCAGTCCTGCTGCCCTGGCGGCGGAAATACGTACGGGTGATGGTGATCCGCCAATATGTATTAACGCCATTTACAGTGCGTTTTAGCATATTTCGACGTTTTGGTGGAAGATTTTTGTGTGCAATCTAGCAGACATAGAAAGCTGTTCAGCCGCTCTTTTATTGCGCAAAGGTCTTGGAATTCGTTATCAAACGTGGTGCGTGATTTATTCAGAGCAAGAGCATGACACTCACTCGTAAAAACATTCACGTTTTCACGTGCTGTAAGGCACACCACAGTTGCCTCGCCCAGCACAAAAAGGGGGTTTTAAGCTGGCGTTTGTTGTACGCTGAATTTCACCGTAGCCGTTTAGTCCACTTCACTGTTTTTACGCGACGTTAACCATTACAACCAGTTGTTGGGAGCGATGAGGCATCGTAAGAGTCGTGGCTCGTCATGCGGTGAACTGTCATTTTGTGAAGCAGACGTTAATTACGACATAAGGCTTTCTTGTTCGGGGTCTCACTTAAAACCCTGTGAAGTCGGGGCAGTCTTGTTTCCCGCTCGTGAAGTTGGCACATCGCCCAAACCGTTGAGTACGTGATATTCATGGTTCATTGCCTCTGAAACCTTTCCCGATGCAATCTGAGGTGTGATGTATGTCTAACTTTTGGTACCATTAAGCTTTAAAACTTCACAGGCACGCTGTAAAAAGCTTTACTGTATTTCGGGGAAGAAACCATGCGTGGCTAGCCTGGAGGCAAAGCCTGTGCCACCTGTTTCAGCATGCGAGACGTAGCTTTGCGCACTGGCGTCCGCATCTATTGCTCGTTGTTTTCTTGACGGTGATAATCAAACCTGGGCAAAGAAGCGAAAACAGATTAGAGAGCGTCAGATAACTAATTCGTTCCAGATTCGGCTAAAACTGGCCCTTGCATTTTCCCTGATCTGATTTGCAGCATTACACTGAATCGCAGAATAAATGATGTTGTCAGTCGTCTTTCCTCTGGCTAGGTCAGGACAAAGGGAAACAGCTGACTCGCATTGGCTACACTGTTAGCCCTCTGTTGGTCGCATCCATTGCGGTAACTTATCCACGCCTGGGGCTGGACTGAGTGGGCTCACTAACCAGGCATCTTTTGTGTGGCATTCTTGATGGGATGCGTCCTTCCCACACCGCACCAATCATAGGGTTTCTCATATCTGTCGAACTCCATACGTTTTTTTTTCACTGCCTCCCTCCGCCACCAGCAATCACAGCCCATCCGAGTGAATCAAATGAGTGAGATAAACAGACGCCTTGAAGACCTTAGTTTGCTCGATTGTTTAAAGCATAATATGCTTTGAATAAACGGTCCACTTTCTCACTCGACGTTGGATGAGGTTCAGAGTTCAGAAAAAAATGTGAAGGGTTTTTCCTTCATCTACATTGAATATATACATTCAGACTTCTATCTACGCTATATAGCAAATGCTTCGAGAAGGGGATAGGCGTCCACTAGTGTGCGTTACCGTCAATTACGGGCTGTTGTAGATGGCAGCACATGTTATGAAGATAGGTACGCCAGTCTTACTGAGGGCACAGAGAGTATTTTGAATGTGCGTCTGGGGCTGCACAATTTACTGCCCGATATCGCGCCGCGTGCAAGTCGTGAAGCCACTCCAACAGCGAGGTAAGAGGGTCATGGGAACGCTTGACGTACTGTTTTTCTTGTACATATAGCTGTGCTTACCAAGAAGGATACTGCTGCCCTTGAGCGCAGTTCAGACTTAAGCTAAGAAAGTGATCCAGAAGAATGGTAGTCTTGACCGCAAAATTCAGTAAATGACACTATTTGATTTTTTGATTTGTTAGGTCCTGTTTTCTCATCAGCGACATCTAGATCGACAGCCGAGCTCATTTTTCTAGCTCAGGGCGCTAGATGGCAGTGCCTGAGCGCCTTCGTATTTTAATGCACCATTTGACTACAACTCAGATGTCTTTAAAGAACCGTGCATCACTTCGTGGAAGAAATGGTACGGAGTACAGGCAAGGTGACGCGGGTGGAAACATTTCCTGGGTCTCCTCTTGGTAAAGATGGTCCAGACTGGTCTTTCATTGTGTATCGATTTTCACAGCGACTCGGTGCTTCACGTCCTGGGCCGCGTTCAGAAACTGACTTGATCACTTACCAATTTACCTTACTGCTTCGAAACATCACTGGGAAACAAAGTCGGCTTTAGTCAGAAGTAAACGGAAATACGACCTTACTATAAAACACAGTTTAGAAGCAAATGGTAAACTCGTCACTTATGTTCGTCGGTTTATGAACGCGGCCCAGGGTGGATGAGTAATAAAGCATGGTGTCCTGGTGCGCCGTTCGCAGGCCTATCATTTTTGGCGAGATATCTTTAATGGCATTATAGAAATTACTCAAACCCATCTTTAATGCATTTGAGTGCATGATTAATGAGTTGGCAAGAAAAGCATTTGTATATATGTTCCAAAGGCGCATTGTCACATCTCAACAATCTCGCGTTTCCCAAAAATAATTTCCCAAGCGACCATTTATCGGGGGACTTGAATACAAACAGTAGATGTCAACCGCTGTGAATTCTATAAATTCCGAGTCCATGGCCTCCACGGAACCGATGAACTTTATCGCCTCATCGCCGGCAGAACCGCTATTAAAACAGTTCCAGCCATTGCTGAACGGCTTTGTCCGCGACCGTCAAAACTGATCTTTATCAACCGCTAGCCGCGCGCCGCCATAAATCGCCGAGTTTTCTCCTTCTGACGTCCGGGTGAGTGATGCGTCATTCCGTACACAGATGTATGGAAATGAGGTGCGCCGGCCGCCGGGTACGGATCGCTTTGACGATCGGCCTCCGCAAGCCCGCTCGGCGATTCGCTGATGATCGTCAACAGGGTGGGCCCGGCGCCGAGCGGCTCATGATTTCAGTGAAAGCAGCATCGCCGTCTTTCACAAAACAGTGCCGCCATTCAGTCGTAGTTTTAAACTACTTTTGTTTCGAATGGAAGAGGTGTACAAGAATAATGGAGGCCAAATCGTACAAAACATGCATTATTAAGTGACATTATATGACAAAACCGTACAAATGAAAACCCAGTCCGAATAAACTGAATGTGTCGAGCGTTGTGCCATTAAACAAAAGACGTTTCATGGTGATGTCACCGTTCACAGAATGCGGAGCAGGAAACATGGCACTTCCATAACTTCCACTAATGGTGGGTGTTGCCTGATGCCTCAGATGTGTATTCCGTCGATTTTACAGGAAAACCATTAAACAGGGAGCGAAATTGCCGCATAAGCTTATGTTGACGCATTGTGTGTACATCGGAAACCCATAATGTTTGAAGCTTTTTTTCGGAATCCAGTTCTGAAGCGTCAGACTGAAAAAAGGACTGCGCTTTTCCTTCAAGTAAACATGCGGGGAAATGCCTGTGTATCTTCTTGGATAACCGTTTTTGCACACGATAAGACCTGTCATGCAAAATGCCGTGGATTTCATAATATCTCAGGAGCTCTGAAAGTAAGACATTCTTTGTGGTTCCCTCCACACCGTGAATAATAATTGATACTTTCACGATGAACTTACTGTAGCATTTCTTCCGGTTTAAAGCTTCACAGCACACAACTAACCACGGCAAAAGCTGCAGCAGTCCTTCAAAACATCGGAAATCTAACTTGCTTCCTTAGAAAACCCCATTAACATAATAATTGTGATCTGCCCGTCCTAACGCCCCTGGCAGAGTTCTGCGGTGACTCCCATGACAGAGTTCTGCTGCACCCCTTGCGACAGAGTTTCGCCATGATATCCATGACAGAGCTCTGCCACGACGCTTACGGCAGAGTTCTGCTGCAGCTCTCGTGACCGAGTTCGGCCACTCAGCTGGTGCCGCCCAGACTGGTGGCCGGCGGCGGGCCGGCGTCTCTCTGCCGGTCGGCTGCCGAGTCTGACGCCGATCTGCCCGCCGATTCTGCCGAGGCCGCTGCCGTCAGGGCCGGCGATCTGGGACGCCAACTGGCTCCGGCCCGTCAGCCTGTGACAGCTTTCAATCGGGGCCGGACGAGGCCACAGACGGCCATTACCGGCACCTGCCGGCCGGCCGCGCGCGCGCTCGCGAATTTCGCCACGCGCGCTCGCCGCCGGCGATCGCCGTCGGCGGTTCGCTCGTTTAGAGACGCGGCTGACGGATTGGAATGTCGGGGAGGACCGCGAGGATCGCTCTGACTGTCAGGAGGAAATAACAGCCGTGGGGAATGAAGGGCGGAATGAGAGCGGTCTAGGAGGATCTGTCCTACGGAACTGTTACTCTGTCGCGATAAGTTACCCGACATCATCAGGGAGTTCCCGTCTAAACGATGACGGGTGTTTTGAAGCTTCGTGGTGATAGTCACCGTTTACATCGCAAGACCACTTGAATTTCCGTTACGAACATTCTCCATCTAGTCGTCAAACACATGAACTCGTTTGCCGGGTCAAACGCGCACGTTCCGCCCCCCTTCAGCTGACCTCTCTGCTGACTCCAAACCGCGCCATCTGATCCGCCCTGATCGTCGTTAACGACTGACCGCTCCGTCGCCAGCGACGGGCGCGCCGCGCCGGTCGGAACGCGGACGTGCCGAGCCTGGACGCCGTGCTGCGCGTGCTCAACATCAGCGACGGCGCCTGCCAGGCGCTGGTCGTCTGCGAGGCGCACAGGCTGATCGGCCGGCTGCCGCCGCCGCTGCTGCAGCTTTACCGACGCGTCAGGTGAGGTGACATTCCGACGTGGGCGTAGCCAAAAGGGGACAAAAAGTCACGGCCTCCTTCAGGTCGGCTTTGAGGTCTATTATTTAGCTTTCTTTCCGCACAACAGGTGAAAATAGGGGAAACAAATTAAGAACTCGGAAACTGAATCGCTGGAATCTCAGGAGTTTTCAGTTTTGACAGGGGACTGATTTGTCCTGGTTCGCTCCTTGGTGGAATCCTGGCTGTGCCTATGTCTTCCAAGTGGCCAGCTGGGAGGTATGTTGTCGATATGCACTACTGGGTCACGTATAAGGGACCTTTCGGCGGCCGTCAGGAAGTGGGTTTTGAGGACTCAACAGACACGCTAAGCCCTAAGGAGCAATAAGAGCGCTAAACCCTGTACAGCTGTGATGCGGTCACTAGCTCGTCAATAAAACACGCTGATGTAGCCCATGTGCTACGTTTCTAATGACGCCGCTTGCCAGGATTTCAGACTGTGTGTGTCACGCTGTTTCTGGAATGTTGTAATCCGACTATTGTTAGGTCAATGGCAGCGAATCGTCCCAACCTATCGCGGACGCATGCCAAAGATCGACAACGCCTTCCGTGCTTCGTCGTCGCGTCTGCCCCGCCGCCTGTCTCTGACGACATTGTTACCACCGGCCACCGGCCGCAGGGTCCGCGGCGCGTCACGCTTTAACCCGCGCCTCGTCCGCTCCCAGCGGGCGGCTGAGAGGCGTGGAGAGCTTCGCGGCGCACGCCACACGCGGCCTGGCGGGCCGGCCCTGCCACGGCGCCACCGACTGCGGCAGGACGACGCTCCAGCTGCTGCTCGGGACGGGCCTGGTCCGCAGCAAGAGGACCGGCTGACGTCACGCCGCCCAGTGACGTCAGCCGCGGTGGGGCGCCGCCGCGCCGCGCCTGTGCGGCGACACCGGTACCTGCTGTGCGATCAGATCACGGCGTTGGCGCGGCGTAGAGAGAGATGGAGTCCCGCGACAAACAGGAGCGGGTGAGCTGTATGGTTCTGCAAGCGAGCGCTTAATAAAGCTTTCGTTTGGCTTGTTGCTGTGTACTGAATATGCTCTGAAGCGTTTGTTTGGTTGTCACACTGGGTTCGGAAAATTACTGGCACGCGCACCATAGAGCTGAGGGTGAATTCTTGATGAGCGGGACCTGTGGTTTATATTTGACCAACAGGGGTGTCGATTTGTATTTTTTAGAGGGGCCAGTCTCCCCCGGCCCTGATGTGGATCTTGGCTCCTCCAAAGCTGATTTCGGCCCCCGTTCAATATTTCCTGCCGCTGTTGACAAGGGAAAGGAAATACTAACGAAAAGAGAGGCCGCAACAGATAAAAGATATGCAGAAAGTATGTAATAAAGGATAAAATAATCTGGGATATTTAGAAAATAAATATTGACAGATTTTGTGGTAAAACGAGCACACTGTTCATAGGCGTAGTTTTGTTGTGGATCTAGTGGTGCAAAGGGCCAAACAGTATTGATTTGGGTTCCTTCAGTGTTCCTCAGGGTATTGCCAAAGCTTTTTTTTGTTAGAAAACAAATAATTCATCTATCCATCTATTTATCTACCTATCCATTTGTTTATCCATCCATCTATCTATCTACCTATCTACCTATCTATCTATCTATCTATCTATCTATCTATTTATTTAACTGTCTATCTATGTATCAATCTATCTATCTATTTATCTATCTATCTATTCATCTACCTATCTAACTACCTACCTATCTGTCTATCTATCTATCTATCTATCTATCTATCTATCTATCTATCTATCTATCTATCTATCTATCTATCTTTCTATCTATCTACCTGTCTATATCTTTCTATCTATAGATATATCTAGTGGCACAAAAACCTCACAATTCCCGTTGGTCAAAATAAAGGGGGCTAAATCCGTTGAGAAACACCCATTTGGTGGTACAGGTTAGCTTGTCGGGCCCTCGCCCCCCCCCCCCAACCATTTACACAAAACGACACGATTGGTGGTGAGGCTTTTGCACAGTGCACGCCTAAACGCTAGTCGGGTGCATGCGATGTTGTGACTGTCGTTTAGCGGTGTGATTCACTGACTTCATATAATCATGGTGTTTTTCCTTGTGTTATTCTGCCTGGTATGCACTGGTGTAATCTGTGCGGGGGCTGCGGAGGACATGTCCCCCACAATTTTACAGAAGTGCTGATTTGTCCCCCCTAATTATTAAATTATGAAATAGACATTGCGCATCGGCGACGCAGTGTCTTGACCTTTGAAATCTGACAAAAAGGATTTTAACCGTATCTTGTGCAACGCCCGAAAAAAGTGGTTTTCACCCACCACCCTACCTCTTCTTGGTGGATTGCAGTCAGCTTGTCCTTAATTTCTGAACCATGGCTACACCCATGCTGGTATGTATACTTGGCCTACGTATGTGCTGTGTCCCGTGTAAGCTGTATATGTCTCGGTCGGAACAAAGAAGAAGGGCCTGAAGGAAGTACTCACCCTTATCCTCGCTGAATAATGTAAGGTAAGAAAAATGCAGTCCACTAACGTCAAAACTGTCATGGCCGGCACGGTATCCAGAAATTCAAGGAACTCTCATCTACGTTTTGCCACGTCATGCCGTTTATAAGGCCTCTTATCTCCAGCAACTTCTTCCCGACCGGTACGAAAGCGCCTCTCTAACACATCCACATACCAACACGGGAGCCGAATCTGTGTCTGGGCGTCATCGCCTCAGCCCGCCGGTCCCGCGCACATGGGGCGCCGCCGCGCCAGGAGCGCCGCCTTCATTCACACGGCGCGCGGCGCGTACGAGCCGCTCCATTTCACAATCGCCGCGCGCGTGCGTTGCGTCAGGGCGGGCGGCACGGCGTTCTTGGCGCGGCTATCGAGCGCGTTTATCAGCGGAGGGCACCATTTTCCGGCGCGCGCTTCCCCGCGGCGCTGGCTGCGAGAGTGAAACCGGCGGCCGCCGCCGCGCCGAGGCGTCTGCGGCGTACGCCGCGAGTTGTAGAGCGGTAGTGTGGGCAGCATGAGTCATGGCGGGTGTGCTCGTTTTTGTGCTCGGCGGTGGGTGCGCCTGGAGCGTGAAGGAATGACGCTGTGCTTTTTGGGAGTCGGGGCTGCTTTGACGGGCGACAAATTTCATTGGAGTTTTGCTAAGTCTTTTAAACTTAGTGTTGCTGGGAATGACGAAACAATGAAAATTACATTTTTCGCCTAATTTACGTTCTCTACATCTGGCAATACTATCACAATAAATCATGTGCGCCTTAGTTCCAGGCTTTTTTATGCGAGTGTTGGTTACAACACAAACCAGCGTAATCTTAAACGGTGTTTTGACACACGTTTCCTTTTTGTCCCTTAAGATCTACCGAAACTAAGGCCGCAAAGGTACAGATAGTGTAGAATGACGGAACGCCAAAAATCATTGATATTTAGTATCAACACATGCAGTACAAACCGTTCATCTCTCATGACTTCCGTCTGTAAACTGTGCGTGCATTCAGAATTATTTCGAAGTGACAATGTTGCGAACGTTTACTGCTTACCCGACAGAAGCTCCCAAACAATTGAGCGAGCTCCGTGAAAATGTTATAGAACTACATTTAAAGAGAACATTGTCAATATAACATAAAATCCCAGACTTATATAGTACAAGCACGATTAAAGGCTGACAACAGCTCTGTACGTTGTGCTTTCCGTTCCACAACGGCTGCTTTTTGCATTTCGTATTGAAAAGCAAAAATCAGCCGATTGATTCGTCAAAATTTTTCGAGATACTACGATTTAACCGTAAAAAATACACGACTGCCACGGCACATAGTTCATCTCTTTTTCATGTTTTGCGTTACATCGGACTTCAAGCAAATTTATTTTGAAATTTATTGACTGGCTCCAGCGCCTCAACCAGTCGTAACCCATCCATTTTGATCAGATCTGTGACTGAAGTGATGGAATCATCTGGATTATACAGTGGTGCGCGTTGCTTACTGTCACTCAGAATAACGCAAAGCCCGAGTTGTGTACTTCGTCTGGTAACCGTATCGACGCGAGGTGTGAGCTCGTTGTCCACATTTCACCTGGCGACGACCAGTCTGCTCAGTCCTATTGGCGGTCTTTCGCCACTAGGGCAGGGGCAGTGACGGGAATGGAACGGCTAAACAGTGATCAGGTCAGCTCAGCCTTCGTTTGTCACCGGAGATAGGCTTGAAGGCAACGCCGAAATTGCGATCTTAAATTTAACTGCCCCGATGATGTATATCATTGCCGTGATATTAATAAAATATCGTATCTTAGTAAAAAGCATGCACATACAAAAAGAAACTTTTTGACAATAGGTGTAACGTTTCGAAATGAACCTTGGAGTCACCTATGCATCGGTACCTCATTTGAATCGATTTAAAAAAAAGTTCGTCTCCTATGCATGATGGTAGTCACGTGGATGGTTGAGTGGTCTTACGCTATTTTCAGCCGTCTCGCTGTCTGCAATCAAATATCGGTTTTCGCATTTTTAGGTGTGCTCACATCAAACACCTACACAGAACGAGCGCATATACCACGAGGATGTCACATCCATTTGAGCGAGTTGACGACAGACGTTGGGCATGGAAAGAACGTCAAATTTCGGCACAGTCGAACAGCATGCACAGCAACATGCACCGGTACCGTACACAATTCTGCCACATAATTTATTGGAAACCCTTTAGAATGAATGGTCTCTAAAGCCAGCCGTCCAATGGCAAATCCGTTCGTGAGGCAACGGATACGGTAAAGCCGTTCTAAAGAGGGCTGCGGATTAAAAATTGTTGTCTAACAGAACTGTCATGTAATCATCTAGTACCAAACAACTTAAGTCTATTTCAGATTCCTTTAGTCACCAGAAATGCGGCTGAAGGAACACAAAGTTGCTTACATTGCCCATTCTTCAGGCGCGTGTAAAAAATGCGTGCAAAAGGACAAAGATGTTTGAGGAGTTAGGGAAATCATCTCATAAGACGGTGAAATCGCTGCCATTAAGGCTGGTGTAGTAAAGTGATGCCCTTACTATTAGCATGATCCCTAATTAGCCACAATGAGGATGGGCCATAATTTTATGTTGTAATCTTAACCAGTGGTAAACCAGTTTCTCTGCTGCCGCACTTGCCATTGGCAGCACCAAGCCTAATCGACCACTCCTAACAAACGCCCTAATCCCGCCCTTAACCCCCTACAGTTCGGTACCCACTGCCTCTTCTCACAACCCCGGCCCAGGACGACCCACGCGAAGCAGCTGTCCTCCCGAACTCCGCGCCTTCCCCTAATCACTGGCGAAGCCGGGCTTTCGCCGAGGAGGAGGCCAAAACAAACCTAACCCCCTGAAAACTGAAACCTCCTAGGATGTCGGCTACTTCATTTACGAGCTACGGAAGGTTGCTCTTATCTTCGTTTATGGTGCATAAAGAAACGTTACATTTGCAGCCTTCCAGGAGGGACCGTGACCCCTTGGCCGTCACCTTGGCTTCGCCCAGATCTCCGCAAGACTGGGAGATCTGGGCGTAGCCTGGTCCCTGCGGACACCGCTCAGGCGGGGCCGGCGCCTCCCGGCCTGGCCCGGCCCGGCCCGGCCGGCGAAACCGGGTCCGAGCGGCCGCTATATCGGCGCGCCGCCGCCGCCGCCGGGGGCGGTTTGTTTTCTCCGCCGGCCGCCGCCTTGTGAAACACCGGTTCGCACGCATGCCAATCAGCGCGCCGCGGGCTCGGCCGGAAACGCCACGCCGGGAAGGTCGGAAGGCGCGGACGAGAAGGGAACGGGACGCGGACAGCGGGGACGGAGATCGGACGACGCGGTCAGGGAGCGGATGACCGCCGCATAGGAGGCGTGGAGTTGTTGCGTCGGCAGGGAGCGGACAGGACACGGACAAAGTGGACAGCGCACGGACAGGCAGCGGACAGCGCACGGACAGGGCGGACAGCGCACGGACAGAGAGCGGACAGTGTGCGGGCAGCCTAGAGGTTGTGTGGGAATGGAGCGCACAGCAGATGGATAGGGGGTAACGTGGAGACGATGAGGAATGGCAAGTGCATTCCATGGACTTTGAAAACCCAGACGCACAGGAAACAAGAAGAATGGATATGGGAGATAGTGGACTAGTCAGCGTACGGCTAATGCGACTACAGTTTGCGGTGGAAGAAAGAGCACAACGCGTGAACAATGCATGACGAATATCACAAAAACTGAAAGCAGGTTACGTATAGATGGGATTACCTCTGCTGCTGACACGGCCGCGCTGAGGGCGTTGGCTGAATTCACTCAGAAAAACTGTGTTGGGCTGGAAGCGACTACCTGCAGGATCCCGCTCGGCTGTCAAGGGTTGGGTTTGTAAAAATCGTTGCAGTTGCTCATCGAAGTTGCGATGCCATCGTCTTCGGCCTTTTAGCCATGACAATTAGTTTACATTATCGTAATAACTGCATGAGGAAATAAAGTTTGTTAAAGACTGTTTAATAGAAGCGCAAAGTACCAAAAAAATTTGAGCAGCTGAGCATCAGTCATCTTCAGCTTGGCGCGAGACAAAGCAACCGTAAACAGATACATAGCAACTGACGCTGATATATACAAGATACATACGCTGGCCAACACCTACAGGACGATATTTGGCGAAACGAGATGACAGAGAAGAGAGAGGAATTATTCGTCACAAAACCATTGCTGAGGCACTTTGCATCATATGCTTTTTCCGTTTTTTGTCTTGTGGAGAGCCGCGTATGAAATTGTGTCACAAAGTATTGCCGATGCTTTACAATGTTTGGCAATGAACCAGAGGTCACCAAAGACACGCAGGAGATCAAAGATCAAACTTCACTTTTACTTTTACTAACGTTGCTGTCTTTCCAAGCCGATATTTTCCGTCCGGTCATTTATCCGGCTCAATATCGCCCCCCGCCCTTACGCCGGCGTCCATTGCCTAACGACCTCCTCTGGGGCTTCCTTTTTCAGCTCTTCGCGAGCAAATAATTCAATTAGAAAACAAGAAAACTGCGCGCCACGCCGGCCGGAAGCGCTTGGAGCGCCGGGCCGGGCCGGCCGGGCTCGTCTGGCGGCGATTCCCGTCTAATCGCAGCTCTGTAATGGCGGTGCGGCTGCTTTCTCTCGCCGACAGCGGCCACAGGCGCCGGCCGGCCGGCGAGCCGTCCGCGCACTGGCCTGGTCTGGACCGGTCTCGTCTTCAGCTTGGACTAGCCAGCTGCAAGAGCGATGATGGAGACTGGGTTGGTAATATTGCACTGAGCTGTCCTTGCATTATCCTTGTATCCAAGTATCCTTATGGCCCCAAATCGTTCAAGGAAGTCGGCAGATCGCGCACAGCGGAGACAAGGCACAAGCGTGCAGTGACAAAAGGCTCTTTCTTCACAAACTTGTACGGCAGTGGGCGCTTTTTGGCACGCGGCGGGAAGTCGTCACAGTTTGTCATTCAGGACGCAGGCTGCAAAGCACGGTCCGAATGGAAGCGCACCGTCAGCCTTGAGTGCACCTAATCAAAACCAAGCTGCCGACGTCTCGAGAGAAGAGCGACCTCGTTACTGGATCAGCGCCATAAATGTATGAATGTCGTCAAATAAACGAGCAAATAGCGATAGCGATTACGTAAATCTGGATAACTTTCGAGAATCGTTACAAATGGATATGAGGTGTTACTGCCTTGATTTTATTTCCTCTTTCCGTTGTGTGGTTTGACGAGATTTTCCTGCTGGTGCTTCATTTCCAATACATCCGCCAACAGCAAAAGGTAGATTCGGACCACCTGACATGGTGAGTGATGGCACAAGAATCCACAAAACAGCCGAAATGAGGTGCAGCACTTAAGCAAAACGCAACGTCCAGACATCAACACCTAGAAAACCTATTGACATAAGCTACCTTTGCATACTGCACATCATTATGTTTACTCTTATGAATGTTAATGCTGTTATCATCAACGGGCGATCAATATTGTCATTTGATGCAATCAAAATGATCTTCAGAAGCCCCATGCGTCACGCATTGTTGGGGATGAGATGCAATAATTTCTACGCCACAGAGCTTTGCTCTGCATTGAAATCTGAAATTGAAAGAAATAAGTAAGTATATTACGCATTCAACAGCCTTGACGTTGATTCACATCTGAAGATTGTTTAGTGCCAGAACCGTTGGGTACTTCATATAAATTGGTTATTCTGTCTAAAGCAGGCATTTTCAGGCATAACGAGGGCCATGCCGTGTTTCTAATAATGCTATGCGGCATTTAATCCCTGATTTTTATTAAGTTATGCTGCATTCTCCCTCTTCTTACCCTTGATGCCCTTGTCCCTCAAAACTAAACCATTGTTTTTGCAGAGTGCCAAACTGGCTGCAGTGCTCCGTAGGAGATTTATTTTGTCGTGTCTCTGTTATTATCTGACATTCAGCAGGTGCCTCAAGCCGGAGCGCAGCCCCCCCCCCCCCTAAAGCAGCAGTGCTCGACAGGGCACGTGTTATCAATCGTATTCGTGCCGGATATCGTCATATCCAATCCTTAAGTAACTTTTAGTGTATTTCAGTGTGTTTTCTTCTCTGTTTTATGGCATTTTTATCTACGTCGGCGACAAAGGCTGGCGGAAAATGTAAATGCAAACAAATACATAAGCAGACAAAAACAAATTGCTTGCGTATTTGGGACGGACAGGCCTAGACTGGCGTCACCACCTCAGACACCACGAATTCGATTCTGACCGTCGTAGTAGAAACTTGTATGACATTTCAGGGCACACCAGACTGGTTTCGTAAGCGTGCTGACGGAGTGTCCGGAAGCAGGTCGGTCGCTCTGAATACCTCTAGAGGGCACCGCGTCGCTGGTTATTGTGTGGAAGGGGCTTTCACGGCTGCGTTCCACTCATCCGCCGCTTGTCTCGGCCCTGCGTGGTGATCACTTGCGCCACTGTCCTGAAATGTTGTGCGGCTGAAAGCTTCGTCAGTCACTGCAGAAGAAACTTGAAGCAGAGTGAACAGAAGTTTTGGTTTCGGCAAACGCACCATCGTAAATGACGCCTCTGTCGTCAGTAATGTGCTCGTATTTTGCTGAGATAAACTGTTTTTAAGACATAGTTCATCGATTTTCCAGTCGTGGTCAGAGTTACTCCTTTTGCCTTCGCTGAACATCAATGGATTGTCTGTTTTCTCAGACAAAAAAATCGTCTATTTTATCCACAACTCACCAAGTGATACACACCAAGTGATAAAAAGCCATTCATCAAATGACCTTGTTGCAAAACTCACTTGTTTGGCACACCTGCAAGTGCTCAGACTGATAACACAAGCTCTAATCCACGAATCAGGTTACTCGTAACGTGCTTCCATGAAAGAGTGAGGTTTGGTCTCCGCTGTGTACAATTTTACCAATCCATTTACCGTTGGTTGGCTTGTCCCGTTCAATAACCCACTTGCTCACTATATGTCACTCCTACATCGCCAGGAAACCATGAAAAATGCCTGCAGTCTGTGAAGTTCCACAAGCCCACAAGAATTTCTGTGTCAGATTGATTTGTTTATGTGCGTCATCTTTTTCAACACCTCCGTTTGCCCGTTCCACTGTAGTCTATTAGTTCCAGCTATATCTTTCAGGGCGATAAGTCTGCTCTGTTAGGCGCAACTATTTATGTTTTTCTTGTAACAGGCATTTAAGCAGCTGAATCACAAGCACTTTACGTAAGGTTTTCTGTAAAAACGATACGTTCATAACTGATTATAACAGCTGTTCACGCAAATAGTGCAAACACTTGTATGAAACTTGTAAACTAAGATCTTTCAACACAGATCTAACTGGCAGTCAAATTGTTTTTCCAGTCGGCGAGATTAACGAGATGCAGCAGCATTTTTCTCTGATTACATAATTTCCAAACACAAAAAACAGTACATGAAGAGAAATTTGACGAGATTTTCGCCATGGTTTTGTATCATTGTTGTTTCCACCAACACTTTTGATGGAAAATGCTCTCCAAAAAAGCATGTTCGTTCAGCTCATAAACAAGGCTTCTATAGCCTGTCCTTGAAAGCCGCCGCTGGATTGCCATCCTGAACCACAAAATTCCATACAAACGGAAAAGCGTGTTTCCAACGCGGCCAAAACTTGGTCTCTCACCACCGATACTGGCAATGTGGGAATGTCTTCAAAGTTCGTAGGATTAGAGACGTTCTATTCCATTTCATACAGCACCACAAAGCTAACGTTAAAATTATTCAAAGTTGGTAGTGTCGCCGTAAAATTGTCCGGAATGCCGATTTACCTGCCCTGTGACCTTGTGCTATCTTACGTTATCTTATGCTACACGCATAAGAGGTACGTACAACCCAGCGACGGGCAGCTCAGTGGCGGGCGCACCGCACTTTTTCCAGGGCCTATTTTAAAAGCAAATCACTGGGGGGGGGGATTTCGGACAGTCGAATTGTGGGTCACATGAAAACAAAGTCTGGGTGTTCCGCCGACCTCGTTTTGTGTGACCCAGTCGGAGTCTTCGGTTTTGACGGGGTGGTGCGGCGAGTTAAGTGGTCGCACGTGGCTGAAACTTAGCGGTCTCGGAGGCTTGGGGACAAGATGCATTATGTCAGGTTTTCGGGGATGGTGGGTCTGCGCGTGGCACGCGTTCGAGTTCACCATAGAGTTTGCTTATATGTTTGCCAAATTCGACATTTTCGAAAGACGCGGCCGCTACCGGGCGCGAGATCTTGGAAACCGCGGGCTGTACCAACACAAAACTGGGTGCGTCCGGTAGAGAATCGATTGGAGACTTGCACCGCACGGAAGAGGCCAAGCCTGGACTGGCGCCTGGTGCCTGCTGGCTACGGGAACACGAAAATTCTCGTTTTGCAAGGTTTCAAAATGGGGTCATGACCTCGGAAGCCGTTAAAGACACGGACCCGAGTACAAGATGACCAGCCACAGCAAGGTACCGGCAGAAAATCGTTTAACGGTGTCGACCACATCCGCCAGACAGGAAAGCCACGACACGCACTCAAAGTGGTTTACTCTAGGACTTCGAATGCAAAAGCGTCAATGTCTGACACGAAACTGGTACCAACGGAAAGCCTGTTCTTTCGCCGTCCCGATGATGCCAAACGCTAATCAGGTGTGCCGCGGCCGATCCGGCCATGCGACGCCACGTGAACCGATGCCGGAAGCGATTTCGCACAGTTTTAAGTGAACTTGATACCATTGCCAACTGCCGACACGGCGTCCTTCCCCGCGCCTAATCTCGCCAGCCACGGGTCGCAACGGAACGAAACCTAGTCCGTTCGGCAGAGAACCAACTGGAGGACAATATCGTGTAAAGCAACACACGCGGCAACCAACCCGTGACGCGTGCTAACCACGGCAACACTAAAAAGGCCGCTCTGCAAGCTTCACAAAAAAGGGATGGTTGAATTCAACCTTTATTACGGCTCGGCAACTATGTAGTCCCACGTCACAAGGTACCAACTGCATATCATTCCGCAAGGCCGACTTCTTCCACCAAACAGGGTAAAGGCGGCACACGCTCAAGGTGGAAGCACTTCCGGTTTTCGGGTTCTTTGTATTTATGCTGTGTTCCACTGTGTTACACTGTGATTACTATGGCATGGAGGGTGAGGCTGTTGGCAAAATTAACACTTATGTAAAGAAGGGGCTTTCGTCGTTTGGACGCGGCAATAAAATAATCACGATTTACCTAACTTTTACTGCTACCACGTATCATGTATGGCGATGCATGTTGTGATTTTGCACAAAATCGACAACTCCGAGATATTTAGGTTCGACTGAAGATTGTGACAACGCCATGGGGTTAGCACAGCATACTGTTAAAAATAATGTCACTTTGTTCCACAATCAATAGGGAACACGTCAGTAAAACCCATCTGGTGTGTCTCGTTGTGGGCGGTTCAAATGAAAGCGTACAAAAATGTCTACATTTCGCGTTTTGTGTGTTTTTTAGCCAATCACGGTCGAAAAATCACCTTTTTCTGGCTCTTAACTAGAAAATGCGTCATTTAATCCTTCTAGGTTTGACCTTGACGCGGCCTCCAATTTCGGGACTCCAAAAACTAAAAGTGCTTTTACAATACCATATAGATTCGGTCATAAATAGATGCAGGTAGTCAAACACAAACAGGACTACACAGAGGCGGACAGATATTAGTAGACCAACATAGGGAATAAGACGAAGACAAAAAAGGGACAGAGACAGGCAGGAACGAGAGTGACTGTGGGAAACAAAGAATAACTGAGTAAATATGAAGAAGTTTATGAAGGACCGGCAAAGATTGGCAGATGTCGATGGAACGCTGCAGATGGACGGAGACTGGTGTTGAGCGGAGGAGGCTGGTAAAGACCAAAAGAAACCGACGGAGATCGGTTGAGGCCGACAGAGACCGATGGACATCAAATGGAATTTAGAGGGACTGAAAGTCTGGAGTATTGATGAAGACCAAAGTAGACCAATGGAGACTACCGGAGATTGAGCTAGATCGAAGGAGACCAACCGAAACGGATGGAGATTTAGGGGCACCGAGGAAGGCTTGCTGACACCGACGGGGACAGACATTGTGCGATCGATCTTCAGGGATACTGAGGCTGTGAAAACTGACTGAGATGGAATATTGAAAAAAAAAACATTTTCCACCCGTCCCGCCTGAAAGAGCGAAAACAGAGCAGGGATGAGGCCGTGGCTGCTTCATACCCCAAGGCTCTGCTTGAAGAGAAATTGGTTGATGGCATCTGTGGAAAAAGTGTGAATGGAGCACACTGCGTTCTTTTACATGGCATTTCAAACAGGCAGCGTGACGCACCATGCTCAAAGCGAGCATGCTGGCAGACCAGACGGCCGAAGACCGTCTGTTTCCATGAAGCTCGCGGAGCGTGTCTATAACAATACTCTGAGCAGCTTGGTCTACCGTTCAACAGTAACATGACTGAAGCGCGCAGCGCGTTTGTCGAATAGCGCTGGGGTGCTGGCGTGAGAAGTTTGGGGAGGCCAGACTGTCGGTGTTTGGTTCATCGGACATAAGCAGTTTGGTTGGTTGGTTATTGGGGCTTAGGGGCGCACCGACTGCAGGGTCATTCGGCGCCCAGACATAAGCAGTTTGTTGGCAATGAAGCGCGCAATGCGGTCCTGAGACGGTCGTGGGGTTAATGCGATCTTGTACACGCAAAGAGCTTTAAATGCACGATGTGGCAAACGGCCAAATACCCGGCCAGTGCGTCCGAGAAACGCGTGCGCCTTGTGGCGTACATGGGGACCTAGGGGGTCGCATTCTGGGGTGACGTGGGCAATCCGGCCAAAGACCGTCGGCTCTCGCTTTTGTATCCATGGGCTCGGCAGCCGGATTCGCCGTATTTTTGCGTGATCTGTTTTATCTCGTTTGCGATCGCGGCAGCTCATGAAATTGAACCATTCAGAACGGAATCCAGCAGCGACGTCGCAGACATGAAGAGCACTTATTGGTGATATCCTTGCCATAACCTTTGCACTCACCTACGCCAATTGAATTCCTGAAATCAAAAGACACACTTTCTAAAGAAAACGAGTTGCGCTCATTTCCGTTCTCGTTTTTATTTACGAACAGCAGCCTCGCCATAATATATGCTCCTCACGGTCTCTGCCCGAAGCGTGTCAAAAACCTGGTCGTGCGTGAGCTGCTGGCAAAACAACGATTTCAGTCGGGGAGATTCCGCTGTGTACTGGAGGGGGGGGGGGATTTGGCTGTCACTGGTGAGGATTGTCCCCCAGTTAACAAAGTAATGTCACTTTAACATGCTCTGTTTTTCTGCTCAGGTTTGACCAATTTGGTTACGAGTCGCGCTCGAGACCCTCCCGTTCCTGCGGCGCCTCGGGCGGTCCTGCTGCCGGTAGTTCCGGCTCCGGCCGATGAGGGCGCCAGCGTCGCCGCCCGCTTGATGGATCCGTGAAGCCGAGCCGCGGGACCTCCTGTTCCGTTATCGCCGTGGACTCGTTTCGGTCGCGAGTGCCCACGCTGGTCTCATGTATATGGGTCAGTGGGGACTGGGGTGCGCCTGGCGTCCGGCTGTTCCTGTGGAGACAGCAGGGCAGAGTTTAGGCGGCGGTGGCTGATGATCAGGTCGATCTCGTCACGCTCAAGGGAGACACCACAATAAAAAAAGCTGGGAGGGAGGTAGGGACATCGTTTCCTATCGTTTTTCCACACAAGAGCCATCTGTGCAACGCCCAGTTCCGTGGAAGCTGGGATATGCTTCCCATCCGTCCCCCCCTCACTAATTTCTTGGGCGCCGCCAGTTACCATGATTTTCTCTGAAGCGGTGAGATCCGCAGTCAGTGTTTTTATTGTTCTCGCCGTTTGCTGCGTGACACATCAATGTCTCAATGTGTCCATAGGAGCGTCATAGTGCCATTTCACTGTCTGGCCACGTATATCATACAGCTTTTTCGTAACAGAAACCAGCGAAACGGTGTGAGCTGAAACTGAGGAGGCCGAAAAAAGCCCACGTAAAAGTAGCGAAGGTAATCTGCGGATTCTTCGCATATCAAATGAAAAAGAAGCCAACCATTGTTTGAAGTCATTACCAAACGGATCTAATTACCGCAGCTAATTGGTCACCTGACGAAAGTCACTAAAGTCAGAACGAGGACTGCAAACGAGAATTGGGTTTCTTCGCGGGGCGAGCTTGGGCTCGCAGCAGCCCACGAAACACTCAACAATCGTTACTCATGCGGAGAGTTGTCTGGCAGTCACGCCAGGTGGCCGCACACTGCAGTCCGGTCGTGCAGGCCTGCCGCGTGCGACGGACCGTCTGAACGAGCCGCCATCTTTCCTTGCAACAGAGTGGGCGTCGTGGGCGGTGCCTCACCGCGCCGGCCACGCCCCTCCGGGCGCGCGGGCGTGGCGTGTGGGCGCCCACGCATTGTCTGCCGGCAGAGGTTCCTGTACTGTGGTGCCGCCAACGCGACGCCGAAAACCGCATAAACTGAGTGTCGCGCTAATGGTACTGCATGCGTGTGAATAGAGCACATGGGACCATGTCGGAGAGCACGTTCGATATAGCTCGCACCCGGTGTGCAGTGCAGGATATGTAGGAACAGGTCAGGTCAACTATAACAGGAACGGTAACTTCCGTCTGTGTTTGTCTAGGTTTTGT
Source organism: Capitulum mitella (assembly GCA_030062745.1). NCBI lineage: Eukaryota > Metazoa > Arthropoda > Thecostraca > Pollicipedomorpha > Pollicipedidae > Capitulum > Capitulum mitella. The sequence continues at coordinate 2,050,779 of CP099849.1, read as the reverse complement.
TAAGCCTGGGTTTCTCAGAGGCCTCGCGGGCGGGCCCCGCCTTCTGGGTGACGTCATTTAGACGATATATCCCATGCCCGGTCTGCTTCATGCGCGACTAAAACGCTGCCTCGACGAAGAAGATGTGCCCTGCCGGCTTCAGGATTGCAGCAAGCCATTCACATCGACAAGATAACATTTGGATGTCGACTGGATATCCATTTGGGAAAAGTCACTAGAGTGGGAATGCGGCGACCAAACAAACGTGACGCACGACTCTGTGTCACATTAATTCACCAGACAAATGAGAGAATCGATAAATGGAGTGCGTTCAATAATCTGTAACATTCATATGCTGCAGGGCCAATTCCTATTTTGCTTATAGGTGGTAGATCAAATGTGTCATGTTTCTCAAAATCAGCCTGACCTAATCACGGCACTTATCGTTGTTTGCCACTCTAAATGGCTACGCAGATCACGCCTTTGGGTTATCTTGCGCGTGTGAAACCCATTTTGTTAGCATGTTTCGATTTCGCCAGACGGCAGCCACAATGGGACAACTTCGCACTTCGTTTCTTCACTTTCAGTTGACGCAAACACTGTGCCGTCAACACTCATGAAATAAAAAGCCTTCGATCATGTCCGGATTGGATTCGGTAAAAGTCGTCCGAAAATTGCTCGTAAGTGCCCACTGCATTTTCGTAGTGATTGTGATTCCGACGTTTCGTCACATGGAGAGACATCATGTCGGCACGGACGGAGAGAGGGCTGTCGAAACGTGTGACTGGCCGACGCCCGACACCACCTGCCACCTGCGTGTGGAGTAAGGAGATAACTTACGCATTCTGCCATGGACCATAAATTCTATGAGCAACCAAGCAAGGCTGCACGCGAATAAAAGACCGAAGTGAACGAAGTTGACAACATATTTATTTCAGGTGGCATTGCAGTTTGCCCTTTAGCATTCTGGAATAGGGTACGGATGAGGCGCGTAACCAGAACTTCGCCCGAGGAGGGAAGGAGCAAATTGGATCAGGGGGCTCCGTAACCAGTGGGAGTCCAGGAATGAACGTTTAGGGGCTCTTGCTAGCCTGTAGGGGAGGGGGGGGATTGCCTGTCTGTACAGGTCCCTTACCGGCCTACAAAGAGCCCCTGTCGGCCTCTGGGGGACCTCCTGTCGGCATGCAAAAAGGCCCCAAATGGACGACAGAGATACTGCCCGTCGGCCTATTAAGGGCACCGTTTTAGTGTTAAGATGTTTTTATCTTGCTCACCTGACGGGCGACCCTTATAAATCGGCAGGAACGTCTTTACAGGCAAACAAGGACTTCTTTACGTTTCATCGGGGCCCCTTTACAAGCCGGTGAGGAGTCTCCCTACTGGCCAGCAGGGGCCTTCTCGCAGAATGGAAGGAGGTCTCTCCAGAGGCCGTCAGGGGTCCTTTATGGGCCGACATGGGGCCCTCTCCAGACAAGCAGTGAACTCCCCTACAAGCTAGCAGGTGCCCCTAAACGACCATCACGGCTTCAGCCTTTCTTCATAACACACAAAACCCTCTTGTATATTAGAAGCATTTTTTGGGGTTTGTAAGACTTTTTTAATCCTCAAAATATCCCTATTTTATTTTCACTGTCTGTTGTGGACAGTGCATTCCGAAGCAATATGGCCCTTCAGCTCCCGGGGTGCGAGGCCTGCTTGGCCTCTGGGGCGAAAGGGGGGGGGGGGTGCGTTGCCTCTTTGCCTCCCCTTCCTTGGCGACGCTACTGGCACGGATGCCACAGAATGCGTAGAATAAATGAGCATTCCTGTTCAGTAACTACGTCCGGCTGCATGTTGGAGGCATTGACGCTAAAAAATCGCACACAAAGAATGCCGTGAATGGAATCTGCTACCCTCCAGAAGAAAGCGACAGTAATCCGTAAATATAAACCCGAACAGTCGAGGTCTGGATTACCAGCAAGTCCGGATCGAGGGTACGACGTGCATGCGCCGGCGCCGCGCATGGTCAGCATCCCACGTTACATCACATTGCACTGCTCGGTGGAAGCAGAGCTGGACGCCGTCCGCCGGCCGGGGCTCGGAGGCCGCGCCACGGCAGCCGCGCCGGCGCCTTGTTTCAGTGAGAGTGGAGACGCACCTGAGAGAAACTGGAGCGCGTGCCAACGCGTTTGTACAGACACCAAGAGGCCATTTAAGGTGGTGTCCTCACATGCTCCTGTTTTCACTTTACGACCGTCTCACGTGGCGGGATGCCGCCGCGACGGTTGCGGCGCGTTTGACACTCGGCGCGCTTCCAGTCGTGCGCCACTCCCGCCGCCAGACCGGATTTCCGGCGCCACCGGCGGCTGGCGGGGTGCGGGCTGCCCTGGGAACTACAGGCCGCCGGAGCCATTTCAGTCGAGTCATAGTGCGGGGAGCTGTCACTGATATTGATGGATGCAGATCGTCGGTGCGATACGTACACGGGCGCGTACGAGACAGATACGTCGAAATAGAAGAAACTCAGTCCTTTTTCATCATGAAAAGCTATTTACTATGCAATGTTACATTAGTAAGACACCATGCGGGGCGCATTACGATCAAGTCCTGCAGCGTTTTTCCTGAAATCCGAAAGTTTGATTCTTAACATGACGCATTCCTTTCCCCGTTTCACTCCGCAGTACAAACGGCTGAAGCGCAGACAGGGAAGCGCACATTCAAAAATGCAAATTTCCGCCGCCTGTGGGACCGTTTTCGGTCGTTCCGTGAGCTCGCTCCCCTGCTCCGTCTGAATGAACCACGCTGGTGGATCCAAACCAAAACGAGGGAGGGGGGAATCTCCTTCCGCGTAACATAACCTCCCCCAAATGTCGGTTTCTCCCAGGTTTTCGGCTACTTTGTTTTGTCATTTCCCAAAAATTAGTAGGTACTCAAAAAGGAACTGGAAAACAAAAAGATACACTTTCCTTCCGAAAAGGGGTCCAAAGATATGTTAGCCCCTTTTTCCAACGAAAGGGGGCCATGGCCCCATACCCCCCTCCCCGATCCACCAGCGATGAACCAAGCATCGTGCAGTGTGACATGTGAATGGATGAATGGATACAAAGCTCAAATGGGTAAGCTGTCTCCTGGCGAAAAATGCATGGTTTGATGTCGAGTAGTTGCCAAATTATTGACCTACAAAAGCGTCGCGCCCGGGCCGGGTCGAGCTACCCAGTTTTATTTATTTCTGCTTGACGAATGGAATGTACCATATGTGGTGTGCACTTTGAAATGAGATAGCGAACTTCTAGCCAATAGTCTTGGAGTCGATTTTAATCCTCGCCGCGCGAGGGCGCTGATTGCGACCTCGTCTCTCATGAGACTTTTCTTGGAGTGCCGGCGGACAGCCGAAGTCGAAAGCCTGAAATTTCCACGCTGGCCTTAGGTCCTGTCCGCGTCTTAAAAGCAAAGAAAATTATTGCCAAGTCATGTCAGGTTACCACGTTATGACGCCACTCACGAGGGCTTGCAAACTGCTTTTCTAGATCTGAGCCAGATTTTGACTACTTCCCTAGGAATCAGGCGAGATATGGGGCCAGCAGATACAAGGCTTTTTGACATGCAAGATCATGTAAAGGCCTTGCATGTTACTTCTCAAAAGTCATGTAAGGCAACTTATCTTGCATAACCTCAAAACGGCTTTGAGCCGGGCCATTTAAGTCTCTGATTTCAGTGACGGCAATTATTTCTACCCTTTTTAAACGATCGTAACTCAGTTCTGTCGTAATCAAACGTCGTCTTCGGTGCCAGTTTCATAACAAAACCTGAACATGACAGCTGGCCTTTCATTGATCTGCCTTTGATCTCGGGGAAAAAATCGCTGACTGAAATTATACATGAAATCATGAAAAATATATACGTGAAAAATGAAACTGGGGTGGCTTTGACCCCTCCCTCGTCCGGGACACAAGTCAAAATGTCTATTCGGCGAGGTCAATATACATTATATTTCAGAAATCCACACTTACAGCATTGCAAAGCGGTTTTCCTGCATGCTTTTCATGCATGCAAACAAATCTCCCACAGTTTTCTCCTGCATTTTTTTCAGCCGCATCTTATTTCCGGTTGTAACATGACGAGCGGAAGCGTAGTAGTACACCTCTGCAGAGGACCCGCACTGCTTCGTATCGGCGCACGACTACGGCAGATTATTCGCGTTAACCATATTTTCCTTCATTATGAATACTCTCCTAAAAACTAAGTTCCGAAAACGTCATAAGAGACATTTTTGAGACCAGCTAAGTCTATTTATGACAATTTGGACAAGGCTAAACATGTCCTCCTAGCGGCGACCGCCTGGGGGGGAAGCAGTCCACACCGCTCTTTGCCGAGACCGCCAAACGTTTCGTACCGCTCATGTGATCAGTTTTACACATTTCAACCTCAAGAAGCATATGCACGTTTAATTTTACCGAAATTAGGAGCAAAGTAGTATGAAGAACGATGTCGGGCGATTTGCGGCCGCGAAGGTCGGCCAGTGCGCGGTAGGTTATTGTCAGTGATGTATGCACACCTCCAAGAGCAACACAGGAAAATGTGCATTGTTTGTAGAGAATCAGATAAGAAAATGAGTGGTGCAGATACCTGGCCATTTCTATGACCAGACGTAGAAACACAAGGCTGATAACATGTCGGTGTAAGTATGTTATAAATTTTAAGGATTATCTTATAACTGATCTTTACGGAAAGATAGACTGCGGCAGTTTTGCGGCTGTACCGCAGTCGAATAACTCTGTATCAAATGATAAAATTACAAACACATTAATCCTACCAGCACTGTAATATCCATGACTCGACATTCATTTCACGGACGGGCCCGCCGGGGGGGGGGGGCGTCTGGCGGGCGGCGTCGACGAAGCAATGCCCCGGTTGACCAAGGCATCTGTTAACGATTCAAAAAACAAGGATCATTTCTCCCGATGTGCATGTGACCGCAAGCTGAAGCTGCACAGAGGGAGAGCCGAATTTCAGCAGGAGGGAACAGTCGGGAGCGGAATCACATTGTCACCGTCTGGCCATCACTGACACGCATGTGGTCTTAAGTTTACATGTGGAAGCTGCAAGACTCTCCAAGCCGACCTAAGATGGCTTTTCCAGTACTCATCGCATCATAAGATACATCAAACTATGATGTTTTGCTTTAAGTCCAAAGCTTACACGTAGCTAATGCACTCGCTAAATTTTATTAAAAGCGTAACGCATTATTTGGCCATAGATTATGACATTTTCTTGACCTGTGACGTGATAGGTCCACATAAGAGATCAAGGTTCCCTTCTTGAACGTTGTTAGCGTCTGGCTACCATCAACACGCGTCTGGCCATAAGTTCACATCTGGAAGCTGCAAACCACTCCCAGCCACCGTTGGACGGTTTTTCCTGCACTTGCTGCATCATAAATGACGCATTGAGCTATGATCTTCTGTTTTATGTCAAGTTCCAAGCTCTCACTGAAGTAATGCATTTGCTAGGTCTTATTAAAAACGTCGCACATTTTCGGCCATAAATTATGACATTCTCTTGACCTTTGACATTATGGGTCAACATAAGAGATCAAGTTTATTCAGAGCGGTGGCAACGTTATAAGCCCGTATAAATGTTACAACCAGGTTGGCTGAACATGTAAGTTTTACTTTTTTCTTCTGGTTGAAGAACCCTTATTAACTTCGACAAAGTTTTCAAATTCCAGAGAGCGTTATCTTCCTATACAAGTGTTCCGGTCGCTGTCTCTTGGTTTGCAGTCAATGTGCATTTCCAGAACGTCCATCTCTCGAGTATCCATCCTCCAGCCATCCCCTGCCCTGTACGTCTGTCTCCCGGTTGCCCCCTATCCCATGTACCAGTCCCATGGCCGTCCGTTATCCCACGTATCAGTCCCCTGACCGTCCCCTTCCCGACGCATCAGTCCCCTGACCGTCCCCTTCCCGATGCATCAGTCCCCTGACCGTCCCCTTCCCGATGCACCAGTCCCCTGACCGTCCCCTACCCGGTGCACCGGTCCCCTGACCACCCCCTACCCTGTGCACCAGTTCCCTGACCGTCCCCTACCCGGTGCACCAGTCCCCTGACCACCCCCTACCCTGTGCACCAGTCCCCTGACCGTCCCCTACTCTGTGCACCAGTCCCCTGACCGTCCCCTACCCGATGCATCAGTCCCCTGACCGTCCCCTTCCCGATGCACCAGTCCCCTGACCGTCCCCTACCCGGTGCACCAGTCCCCTGACCACCCCCTACCCTGTGCACCAGTCCCCTGACCGTCCCCTACCCGGTGCACCAGTCCCCTGGCCGTCCCCTACCCGGTGCACCAGTCCCCTGACCGTCCCCTACCCGGTGCACCAGTCCCCTGACCACCCCCTACCCGGTGCACCAGTCCCCTGACCACCCCCTACCCTGTGCACCAGTCCCCTGACCGTCCCCTACCCTGTGCACCAGTCCCCTGACCGTCCCCTACCCGGTGCATCAGTCCCCTGGCCGTCCCCTTCCCGATGCACCAGTCCCCTGACCGTCCCCTACCCTGTGCACCAGTCCCCTGACCGCCCCCTACCCGGTGCACCAGTCCCCTGACCGCCCCCTACCCGGTGCACCAGTCCCCTGACCACCCCCTACCCGGTGCACCAGTCCCCTGACCGTCCCCTACCCGGTGCACCAGTCCCCTGACCACCCCCTACCCGGTGCACCAGTCCCCTGACCACCCCCTACCCTGTGCACCAGTCCCCTGACCGTCCCCTACCCTGTGCACCAGTCCCCTGACCGTCCCCTACCCGGTGCATCAGTCCCCTGGCCGTCCCCTTCCCTGATGCACCAGTCCCCTGACCGTCCCCTACCCGGTGCATCAGTCCCCTGGCCGTCCCCGGGAGGCCGGGGCCGTTTCACCGCCCGGCGGCCGGCCGACGCGGCTTTCTCCGCCCGGTAAAGGCCCGACCCCCGCGGCCCGCGGGGCCCCGACGGAGAACGAGTTGCGGCCCGTCTCCGCGGCCCACTTCGCGGCGCCGGGGCCGCGGCGCGCCGATCGCCCGCGTTGCGTCACGCGCCGGCGGCGCGCCGGGCGACGTCACGGCGCGGTTATAAAGGAGCCGGCCGTCCCCATTGGGTTATTTGGCATTCGCTCGCGCTGGAAGACGGTCGTGTTCCCTCTCCGCCCAGGTGAGGCTCGAGACGGTCAGGTGCGAGCGAGCTGGCGCCGGTGCGAGGTGTCCGCGCTGCGAACGTCGCCGCCGCGTCGGGACCGCCGCCGACTGACCGCCGCCGCTTCTTGCAGGTGAAGTCATGAAGCTGCTGCTGCTCATCGCGCTCTCGGCCGTGGCCGTGACGGCCGAGTCCTTCGCTGACGAGACAGACCCCCGCTTCGCCTTCATCAATGTCGAGGACAACGGACTGCGGTTCGGCTTCAACAACACCAGCATCGCGTACGGCGTCGTGTCGGTGCTGGTGGTGGCCGTGCTGCTGCTGGTGCTGATCCCGCTCATCAGCTCGCTGGGCATCTTCGGCGGCGGCGAGGAGACCGGCTACGCCGCCACCGGCTATGACACCGGCTACAGCAGCTACAAGAGGTGCGCACGCGGCGGTGCGGCCGTGGCTCGGTGCGCCGGCGGGAGCCTGGCGGCGAGATCGGGGCTCGTGTGACTGATCGGCGGAGGCAGCCGTGAATGAGCGCGGGAAGAGCAAGTGACCTGGGCTGAAATATGCACGAAAATGGTCTCTGTTATGTGCCTTGTGTGTAGATTTGAAGAGTTCTTACATACTTTCTTCAGAACCCCTAGGCCTCCTTCAGACTCTAAGAGATACAATGTGTTCATTTTCGGGTAAAATGGTCATGAGAATGAAAAGGTTCTTAGTCTTTGACTTCACTTTGCTAGCAGCTTTGGCCAATCCCGAGATGTATATTTTATCAGCTGGACGAACTGATCAGTCTTATGCCTTTCCTCTGTTGACGGGTTGTTTGTTTCCAGGTCTCTGGACGCGGCGATGCCCATCCTCCACCACCTCCAGGACGCCTGGCAGAAGTTCCAATGATCCTGCCACCGCCTCGACAGCTCCGGCCTCGACGCCCGAGGCTTTTTCCGTCAAAGGACGGGGTCCACGAGCATTGCAGGCTATGCGCCGTTTTCTGTCACGCAGATCCGCGCCTGGCGGACTGAATACCACCAGCCTGGTCGTTCGCTGGCGAACAGTGCCAGGGTGGGTCCAAGCTTTGACTCTGTCGTGACCCGCAGGCGGCGTCCGGGCCATGCTGGATGCCTCTGCTCAGGGTGGAGCCGAAGCCACGCGTGAAGAATGCTCAGGGACTTGCGCTCAGGAAAACCTCCGGTCTTTTTTAGACCAGTCTTTCTTCTGGGCGCAAGAATGATCGCATGTGATACGTGAATCGGGTGTATTTAAAGAGTCACTCATGGCCTGCCTGACAGAGAGTGTTGTTTTTTCGACGGTGAAGCGGCGCTAGCTGAAAGCTGTCTCCGTCATCGGATGTTGTTTCTGTTTGAAAGTGGTCGTTCAGGTGCTTGAGCGGACAATCAAAAGCACACTAGCATGAAGACGCGTTTTGATGTTATGTTTTCTTGCTGTTGTTTATTCTCTTCCTGTTGTTTTGATGTTATGTTTTCTTGCTGTTGTTTATTCTCAGATCCTGAGAGTCTGTTACTTGTTTCTTGATTTTATTGTTGACGTGCTCCCAGAACCGGGAACATTTCAGGATTTTCACAGACCATTTTTCGCATAACTTATTTGTGTTTTACATTTTCCTCGCGTTTTTTTCTGGTATCATTTGCAAAATGTTTGAACGACCGTAAAAATAGCCGATCTTGTTTCGCATTGAAGGAAAAGAAGAAATGCGAATGAGCATTACAGCCTTGCTGAGGCTTCTCGTGTTCGTTCTCTTCAATTGTCTCTTTTCATTCTATGCACTTCTGGATTGTTCTTATTTTCGCTGAGCATCATCTTCGTTGATTGCTGCATTGTTGCGGATGTTGAAATAAAATTGAAACTACGCAAGTTGTCAAACATTACCTGCGGAAGACGAGAACGGAATAAAACTGAGTGCAGGAGTTCATGGGATATTCATGTCGAGGAAAGAGAAACACTGAATTCTGCCGTGCTGCTTGTTCCATAGCTTATGATGTAACACAGTGCAAGGTTTCGAAATCTGCAATACCTTATTTGTCATCTTTTTAGAATTACAGCGCCATTACGCTATGCAAATGAAATAAAATGTTCATTTTTTGATAACAAACGCTCCTTTATCTATAGCAGCATGATGGTGCACGCCCAGTGACATCTGAGCTATCTTACAAAATGAATAGTTAGATCATTGCAAACTTAGAGAATTTATCCTTCGTTACACCACTGATATATCAGCCCTAAACATGCACAGCATGATGTTAAATACAGGAAATGAAAAAGCTGATTTTCACATTTCTGTTTTCTTCGAATGTATTGGAAGAATGTTGTTTTTAAATGACGGTCCGTGTTAAGCAGCGCTTGTTTCACAAAGTTTTCATCTCACGAGCGATCCCAGGCAAGTGGCTGACGTTGTTGCGGAAGTTCAGCGCATCATCACGGTCCCTCTAGCCCCTAAGCCCATGTGTCGGCTGGCCCGGGGCCCAAACATTGAGCGCCAATATGTCTAGAGCCCGCCTTCCCCGGGCGATGGGACCGGCGCTCTGCTGATCCACCTTCCGGTCACGGCAGACATGACGTCGTCACGACACCGAACAGGGGTGATGGATAAGGAAACAAGAAACATCGAGAGGGAAAACGCTTCGTTCAGATCAACGCCGAGTCTCACACCACGTGGACTGACCGTACCATCGCTGCAGGCCCGTGTTCCGAAATGGGGACAACGTGCGGCCGTACAGGAGGGAAAGCGCGGTTTTGATGTGGTACTTTACCACTGATGCCCGACTGGCGTGGGAAACGTCACTTCCATTTCGCATCTGCTAAACTCGGGCAGGCAAAGAGTGTGACCCACGAGGGTCCGGGAAGCAGGGCGTTTTATAAGTCCTGCTTTATACCTGAAGTGGAACAACCACTTGAACTTTGCGTTCACATAGGTACTTTATGAACCTCCAGTGGCGTGCTGCACGACTGCCTCGAGGACGAAAAAGACCTCTGCGAATTCAAGTCCGAAGACAAGATAGAAGTACGCCAAAAGAGTCGATGGGCCGCGCCTGCACCCTAGGGCGGGGGTTCCTGTCCATAAGATCTGTCCATGGCCCTAGTCTTTTCACCGCATGTCAGAACATTGTCAACAACGGGAAACAGAATTCACAGTGTGCTTACAACTTTGGCACCTTGATGCGTGACGAGACTTGAAAATAATCACGTTGCCAGGATCTCAGCAAAGGGGGGGCCAGGAAAAAACAAACCTCTCTCAAAACTGAGAACGTCTCGAATATCGCCACTTTAATCCGTGTCTCGGGAATTTTTATATATCTGAATTTTTGATGCGCAAAGAAACCTTACATTTTCAGCGCCAAGGGGGGTAATGGCCCCCTTAGCCACGTCCCTGCTTGAAAGCGAATCGGGTCCTTTGGTTTTCAAAAGTTCGGTGATTCGTATGGGTTTATTTGAAGTCGAGCGTAGGCACAAAAGCAAGGTCGAGGCTGTTCGGAAGTAGGCACAAAAGCAAGGAGGCTCAAAACGTTCCTGTTTTGAGGCATGACGGGGCTAAGTTCTAGAGTGAAGGATCTAATCTTTCGACAAGAGCATTCGAAACATCGGGGAAAACCTGTGCCGCATGATCCGCTCTGAGCCCTGTATCATAACTCCATTTCTGGAATATGCGACGTCTACTACACTACGGCTCTCCTCAACTATACCGTTTTGTCTGCATCCCTCACGCCTAATTTATTTTCGTCTGTCTTAAATATTGCATGGGTTCGAAGATCATCGTTTGAACCTTTGGTTTCGGGAGATCAGGGTTGATTTCTGTAAAAAACTGGGGACCGAGCCAAGGGCCCGACAGCCTAACCTTTTCCCCAAATGTTGATTTCTCAAAAATATTTAGCCCGCTTTATTTTGACCAAAGAAACTTTTCAAGTTTTTGGCACTATTTATCAAATAGAAATTCGCATTTTTCCCCATGTATGTACATATAAGATATCTATATTTACCCCCCCCCCCACACATATATATATATATATATATATATATATATTGGGCCCTCCCAATGTTGGTTTGGCCCCCATGCTTTCTGCCGGTTTTAAAGGAAAATAAATAATAATGACAAGAGGAATGGCGGCAGTAGATAAGAGATAGTTGGAAAGTAAAGAATAAACTCTAAAGCGATGTATCTATTTATATTTCTATTTGCTTTCTATCTATCTATCTGTCTTTCTATATGTATATCTATATTTATATCTATATATGTATAGAGATGTAGATATGTAGATAGGCAGATCGCTTTAGGTTTTATTCTTTACCTCCTGCCTATCTGTTATCCACTGCAGCCGTTCTTTTTGTTATTATTACTCATTACACTTTAAAACCAACAGAAAACATGGGGGGAACAAACCAACATTGGGAAGGCCCAAATCAACAAGGGGCGGGCCAGTAGCCCCACAAGAGAATTGAAATTGACATTCCTGGGGGAGATAAATCTTTTAATCTGAAATGTTGCAAATGACACGTCGTGACTGAACAACATTATGTGTTGTCTACCGCATGCATCATCATCTACGCACGCATATTTCATTCCAGCGCTTACCTTGTGCCGCACAGCTGTTTCGCTCTGCATTCGCATATCTGTAAATATGTTCGAACGTCCTACCGCACTTTCATTTCTATCATGCGCTAGTGCTGGTGTGGTTTTTATGCATGTAAGTGTTGCTGTATTGTTGCCGGTCGACACGTAGGTATCATCACCAGCGCCTACGGCTGAAGATCCTGTGGGAGAGCCTAGACTCTAACCTTCCCACTTTCCAGAATTCAACATTGGACTTATGACAATAACTGGAACGAAACGGAGTGAAGTGCTGTTCAGAGCCTCTCCAGAAGTTTTCCGTTATTTCCAGCCATGGGCGGCATCTGTTGATAGACTGAAGTACGTCGTCTACGGTAACGGTAGCGCTCAACCGACTCCGGATTTCGGACCAACAGAAAAACTGGAGGCTGAGGCGTTTTGCTGCCACATTATGGATGGACCAATGACCTCCGCATCCCAGACCTTTCTGCATAGAATTCGACACGTGCAGCCCAAGGGTCGAGCCATGCAGCATCTATACTACTCAGGCAGATCCAGGATTCCACTAGGTGAGGGGGGAATGGTCAGCGCGGGAGCCCCTCTCGGCCCCCCCCCCATTTTTTGTTCCGCAGATATGAAAAAGTTGATCTGCTCTGGTCCAGGCTGAAAAATATCAATGCAATTTTGCATTTTTTGCCATATCGAGTAATTGGGAAAGTTCAACTGCGTCACTTTCAGAGCCCTTCTGGTCGTCTTACTCAGTTGTCTCAAGTGTCCCTGTTGCTGTCTCTGGGGAACAGTTTTGCTGCCTCAGGAGCCTTCTGGAAGTTACACGAAACCTTTTCGCGATTTCAGGGCCCCTGTGCAGTATCATGGGTCCTCTGAACGTCTCCGGTAGTGTCCATGACTGCATCAGGAGTCTTCCTCTGTTACATGGAGTATATCTGACAGTCTTAAGACCCCTCTAGCCGCATCAGGGGCCTTTGCTTGCGCTTCAGGGCCTCGCTGGCAGTCTCACGGGGAATTATCTGTACCAGGAGCCAGCCTAACACGTAGGGGACCCTCAGGCCGTTCAGGGTCGCCATACAAAAAAAAGTTTTCTTATCGTCTTTGCCTCGCACGGGCCCTCCGATCTTTTTGGCGATCTCAGGGGCCATAAGCCATATGTCATATGTCATAGCCTTGTCAGCGCCTTTGTTGGCGTCTCACTGGACCCCCAGTTGTCTCAGGTGCCCCTCTTGGGACGTCTCAGGATGCGCCTGACCTTCCCGGGGCCTCCTGACTGCACCAAGAACTCCTCAGGTTTTCAAAGAGATCAGTGTGGCCCATTTGGGATCCCTCTTGAGGTTGGGAAGGCCACTAATGAATCACTGTTTACGGGGCCACTCTGGCTGACCAAGGTCCCTTTATGCTGTTTTAGGCATCCTCTCACGCTCTTGCCGTCTCAAGGGCCTCTCTTGAACTTTAAGCGGTCTCATGGACCCTTTGCCGTGTTGGGCCCCTATTGCGGCCCAAGGGACCCTTGGAGAGTTTCAGAGGTCTTTATATCCATCTAAGGGGCCACCTTTACTATCATGGTCTCATTAGCCCTCCTGGAGACCCTTCGACTGCATCAAGAACCTTCGGCTTTTCCTACAGGTCCGTGAAACCCATTCGGGGTCCCTATGCCATTCCAGGGGCCACTATGCCGTCCTATGTACTAAGTCCTCCTCGTTATGGGTGCAAAATCACCTCAATAGTCGGCGCGCCCGAAAACACCAATAAATAACAAACAACAAGCACTCAGTTCTCCTCTTGGCCGTCTCAGGGCCAGGGTCCCCGTGACTCTTCTGGCGATCTCAGGGACAGTCTGCCGTGTTTGGGCCCTGCTGTGGTCTCAGGGGCCCTTTGGGAGCTTCAGTGGTCCTTCTATGCGTCCCAGGGATGATCAGATCCTCCCAGAGGCCTCCCAAATTGCGTTAAGGCAGCCCGTCACGTTTTCACAGAGACCCCGCGAAGCTCATAAGGGGCCCCTTCGGGCCCATTTTGAGTCTGGGAGGGGCCCCTTTGGGGCCCCCTCGTGGGGCCTCTTCTCAGGCCTCGGAGGGGCGGTTGTCCCCATCGCCTCCAACCCCCCCCCCCCTGGATCCGCACCTGATGCTGCTAGGAATCCATTAACACACGCATGCATTTGAGGGCCTATTTTAAGGAAAAATGACTGCGGGGGCAATTCTGCGAACGAGACGCACTGGCCGAGACCACCTCCCCCCAGGCATTTGTGTTCTCCTTATTGAATTTTGTCCACTTCTTGTATATGTATACATATATATATATATATATATATATATATATATATATATACATATACATATATACACACACATATACATATACATATATATATATATATATATATATATATATATATATATATATATATATATATATATATAAGAGCAAATTACGATGAACACTTTCCACAGCGCTCTGTCATTAACTGATATGTCTTTTGGAGGAAATCATGTGCTGCAAAATATGGCCTTGGTACAACATTCTCAACAACTTTCACACGAAGATTGTATGTCGTTTGTGCTGGATTTTATTTTATTGCGATGAAATTCGCCCGGGGTTTTGTGCATTCCGAACCCATTAAATTCAAAGAACACCATTTCATTTATCCCCAGCAAGAACTCATTCTTCATGGACCTGTGATCCCTGGGAGATTCGTTCAGGGAGAGGAGTGTCTGAAATGCCCTAAACGTGTTTTGTGCTTCAGTTTTTTAAACTAAGCTCACGATATGCATAAAATGCACATCATAGTACTCCTTTTGACACACTGGATCGAAAGACACTTCACATTCTGTCTCAGGTCACAGGTCACTGGTCCTGTCGGCAGCAGTGTGGCTTAGGTGGGAATGATACTTCAACCCTCTTTGTGGTCTCGGGGTTCTGGCGACGATGCCGTTCGACGACTTGCAGCAGGTACTGCTTTTGCCTTTCATCCTTCGTCAGTACCTTACTGTACACTTGGATAAGAGCCACAGCTCGTTCGGTGAAGTCGCTAATTACCGCGATCCCGTACAGGATTTCCTTAGCGTTCTTGGAGTCAGGTGCTGTATCCCAATCAGCGGGATCGGCGGCAAGGAAGTCCATATTGATGCCGTAAGCTTTCAGGTTGCTCACCGACTTTGCGCTAATGAAGTTGACGATGATCTTCCTGAGATGAGAACCTCCTTTGCTGCGAGATACACCTGCGCTCGCTGTGAGGACTCTCCGATCCCTGTTCCTGGAGTGCCGCGATCCTCCTCCTCTTCATCTCACATGGCACGCCCTCGTCGAAGAACGACACACCAGCCAGTTCTTCGCTGGGGTACCATAATAGGTGTTTGTTATAATAAATTATATGTCGTATATAATGTTATAGTAGATAATAGGTGATTGGCAAACTCCTTGGAGATCCCCTTCGGGATTTCAGCATTCAAATCAGGCTTTGCAGAACGGCCAGGTCGTGCGCGGAAGCGTTGACCGCCGATGAAGAGCAGAACCATGCACTGACGTACAAAACAACCATGAAAGAGACGAAGCGTTTGAGTGCTCGCAATTCACTGAGAGTCACGGAGAACTGATGGCAAAGCAAGAAGATCTTGATCCCGCAGATTATGCACCCCATCCATCTGGCATGATGGAACTATTCATCTGGCACGTTGGAGAGCATCTGGTTGGGGAACTTGATTCCCCGTGGAGGCTCTTGACCAAAGGGGATGATCTCAGACCCAGATCAAGACCTCAAAGAACTCACGGCAATCATCGCTAGGCTGGATTTCGGCGAGCTTCTCACGGCAGAAGGCGACGACACGACCCTTGGAGGAAAAAAACCTCTCGGCCACTGTTGGCACCAGGTCTTCATACATCATGGGTTCAAACTTGTTCCAATCAATGAGCCTCCATCTCTTCTTGAAGCGCTTGAACAAGGAGATCCCGGTCCCGAGGACGGACCGAAGCGCGAGGAGAAAGCCGCCTCTGCCACCAGTCCGAAGACATGATGACGACAAGCGAAAGTGAATAGGCTGTCACTCAAGCTTCTGTTGAAGAAGCGTGCTTGCTCCCACAACTTGTCCAGTATTGCTGGAGGTGGTGTCGAAGCTCATGCCGACGACCTTGTCCGAAACCTCCCAGTCTTCCAGACAATGCGCGACAACGTCGGCTGGCGTTGCTCCGGCTCTACTTGCAAACTTCGGAACACCGAAGAGCTTGGCGGCACTTCTTGGACCGGTTACAATGACAGGGAGCCGATCCATCTTTTCCTTTCCATCGTCAGTTAACAGTTTGCCGTCCCAGTGGACCACCAGGTTGGGTGGCGCGGAGAAAGAATGCTAGATTTCGTCCGCAATGGCTTTCCCCTGCGATCTACGTGCCCGCTTGGCCGAGCTTCTGTGATCGCCAGTTCAGAGGAGTCATGGCCGAGGGCCGAAGTCGTCGCCGATAGGAAGTGGATTGCAGAGCGATCATTGAGCTTGGTCCGATCGAGGGCTGCTGCCTGACCAGGAGTGGCGATGTTCCTGGCTCTCCTGCAGGGCCGCTTCGAAGGCATGGCGAAGGACTGCGGGTTATCCTGATCTGTCAGTTGTGTGTTGTCGGTAGACGAGTATTCCAACTGGGCAGTTGCCTCCTGCTCGGTCTGCTGTTTAGTCTAACGGCGGGCTCTTTAAAGCTCCGGCCTACTGTTATCGTTGAAGAGCTCGCTCCTCGTTCTTAGAAGGGAACTTATCGAATACCACCATGACGCCTCGGCGACCTGGCTCCCTTTGGGCCTGGAGAATGTCTTTATCCTCTTGGTTTTGATGATCTTAATGGTGCCGACAAGGGCAAGGTCAAAAAGGACTTTGAGGTTGTCCCTAAATCCATTCTCCTTGTCAATTTCTGGGGTGGTCCTCCAGCATTTGCCTTTGATGACAGCTTGGTACTGGTCAAGCTTCCTGTTGAGCTTCTTTATTACGTTCCGCTCCGGTGCAGTGAGAATACGGGCTTTGTTCCACACCTTCATCATTTCGCGGACGATCTGTGTTTTGAACTACCTCTGGGTAAGCCTATCCACACGGTGGGACTGGAAATATTGCTGAAGCACTTCTCCCCGCGAAGGCAGGTCTGAGCACCGGTCAACCAAAGTTCGGCTTTTTTTCTCGTGGTGCTGCCATAGTGGCACAGACTTCCGTTATAAAAGGTACTTTCTGCATTGACGCAGGTCCTTAAATATCATGACGTCTAAGAACGCTCTGGAAACTGCCAGACCGGCACCGTGGGTTACTGTGGCATGGCAAGGTGTGGTACTTCAAATATATAAGTCACAGTCTGCAAACGATGGCCAGAATATTGGCGAGATGTTGCGGCAGCTTTGATTCTTCCCTGAATGAGGCAGTAGGTTGCCTGTCCGGGATAGTTTCTGTTCCTCTAATCTATCCCCAAAATACATTTTCTCACCGAATTTTGGCCATATGTTTTTCAACACTGCGCAAAAGTGCAAAAGCTGTTCCAACACAGGCAGAACAAACATTTCCAGATTATCGGCTCCAAAACAAAAAAAAAATCACCTCAGATTGAAATATTCGCCGTAGCCCGCCTCAGTGAGATATCATCAACACTCGTCATTATCTGCAGTCTGGGCTATGCCATGTTCGTGAAGCAGATGAAGCATGCTCATGGAATGCACAAAGCCATGCACAAGGAGCAGCAAGAGTGACGGTTTTAGTACATGACTGATTAATTTTCTCTTTTCCTCGCGTAAAACTCGGGTTTAACCGCCCAGTTCAATGAAGTTCTACCAATTACGTGCTGGGATTTTAGCAGGGTTTTCGGATCAGGATAATTGATGATGACTACAGCACTACTGGACTGTGACCTCATTCATATAAACATTACCTCACCACAGCGAAACCGCCCTGCCCACCAGCTCACCCTTCAGTTTTCTTGCGCTTGAACACATCAGAGATGGTCATCATCATTTTTAACGTGCTTACGATGCAATGAAACGCCTTGGCCGCCCACCAGACAATCGCGGCATCGGGTGCCGGCGTACTAATTACGATACACGCTCGCCAGCGGTCACTAGGTGTGCCTGTAATACGTATTATAAAGTGATGCTTCTGAGTGTGCTCCCACGCTACTCAATGATTCAACACATCCTTCGTTGATAAGATGCTGCTTCGCGAAACTCTCGTGCGCATCGTTTTATGGAGTACTCTCCTGGTTACGCTAGTACACTTCGCTGTTTTTTTCTTTGCATGGGCAAAGGCTCTTGACTGGAGGGGACAAAGTGTCCGACTGAGGGGGCATTTGCCCCCCCCCCCGTTAACATGTTAAAATAGGCCCTGATGCATTTGTAGAAGTGTTCATCTCCCATCCGTCTTTTAAAGCAAGTGACGGTAGACTAAATGGCTGACAAGGAGACATTTTAATCCGAAAAACAACTGAACGGGAAGACAGCAAGTACATGAAAACAGCCTGTGAAGGTGAATGGTAGAGTTAAATGGATTACGAAATAGAATACTGGAAACTCTTTTTTCTGTTTCCGCCGACAAGTGCTGGCAACGTCGGCAAAACATGCTTAGGGTTTTTGGAAGATGGACAAACTGAGACGGAGACGGTGGCGGGAACGTAAATGTCTTGCTTGTTTATCTATTTATGTATCTTTCGTTCGGTTTATTTACCATACGATGTTACGTGGCCAATGCTTACGATTGTAAATTAACAACCGAAAGCACTGCTACCGGGACGGGCCAAAAATTCGAGTGGATATCCGAGTTTTTGCGCGTCTTCTATTACAATGCCGCTGGCGATGGCTTTAAGCTCGTAAAACAGGGAAGACTTACCATTTTAACCAGCAGCGGTGGAACGTGTTCCGGCGGGGAAGGGGAGGGGAAGGCACTAGCCACTTTTCAAGCCATCTCTTTCCATGCAACGCCATAGGGTTAATGTTAAATGTCGCCTGTTAAGGAGGAGGCACAGTGCCCCGGTTCCCCTTCCCCCGTTCCGCCGTTTATGGCTTTAACGCTGCTTGGTGCCCTTGAGGCACCACCGCACCACCCTTCTTTAAATCTGAATTAGTGTCCATGCCTGAGACAGGGGCGGATCCAGGATTTCGCCGGGGTGGGGAACGGTCAGTGCGGGGCCACCTCCCCCCCCCCCCCGCTTTTGCTCTTGAGATTTGAAGAAACGTTGATCCGCGCGTGTCCAAGGGGAAATATTTGGTGCGATTTTACATTTTGTACCAAATAAAGTAATCGAACAAATCAAGCGAGTCACATTATCTGAGAAAAATCCTGCGAACTGATAAATGTTCCCGAACAAAGTGGCCAAACTTGTGCAAAAAAGCAGGATTTCAGGCACCTGGGTCTCTCCCTCTGCTTGGAATGTCGTGTCTGTATCTGGTCCAGGATCCGCTTTACCCCTTGGTAGTTTCAGGAGACTTTGGCAAGCTTAGGTTGGGTTCTCTCTTGCAGTTATAAGGCACTTTTGATGGTATCGGGTCGTCCACCGTGTCAGGACCTTCTAGTGGTCACAGGTTCCTTTTACTGTTTCACGTGCCCCTCGGGAGGCTCAGGAGATCCCTTGGCAGTTTCAGGGGCGCCTCGAACGGTTTCAGGGATCCATCTAGCAGTTGCAGGGATGCTTAAGCCATTTCGGATTCCCTTCTCTCGTCCTGGGACATTTTTGCCATCTAAGGAGTTCCTCAGACAGTAAGAAAGACCCTCTATAAGTCTCTCTCTGCCGTGACAGAGGCGCCTCTGGCAATCCTCTGGCAATCCTTTGGCCGTTTCGGGAGATGTCGGACGTCTCAAGTTTCAGTAGTTTCAAAGTCCCCTCTGGTCGTCTCATCGGCCGCTATTGCCCCGGTGCAAGACTGCTTTAACAAGACTGCTAGTTGGCAGTCTCATAAGCCCCTCTCTAGCAGTCATAGTTAGCCCTCTGTTGTCCTAGGTGTCGCTGTTGTCTCCGGAAAACATTTTCGCCATCTCAGGGGCCCTCTGTCTGATACGAAAAACCTTTTAGCAGTTTCAGGGCTCCCGTACAATGTCATGTGCCCTCTGAGAGTCTCCTGTGGTCTCCATACCTGTATCAAGGCCTTCCTCTGTTATATGGGGTATGTCTTGCAGTCTTAGGGCCCCTCTAACCGTATCCGGAGCCTTCGCTGGAGTTTCAGGGGCCTCACTGGCAGCAATCTCAGGGGCCTTTTCCATGTCTGAAGACCGCCTAACATCCTTGGGGTCCCTCTGGACGTCCAGGGTCCCCATATCGTCTTAGAGGGCACCTTATTATCTTTGCCTCGCAGGGGGCCTCTAACCTTTTTGGCTGTTCCTGGCACGTAACCAGGATTTTTCTTAAGGGGGAGCATGAGTGTGGTTTTTGGAAACTGACTGTGGGTGTCCAAAATGCATATGGGACATCCATACATTTCGAATCGGGGGGGGGGAGGAGGGGGTCGTGGCAGGCGTTTATGCCGGAAGCTCAGAGAAATGAATCGTAAAAGGTACTGTGGGAGGTAAGTTTGAGAAAGTTGTCCTACGTGACTCATGGATGGCTTTATGGCAGCGACATCTTAAAAAAAGATGTCTGTTTTTCCGGTAGCCCAAAAGCAAAGTCCGATGAATATTTGAAGATTGGTTATGAATTTCCAAGTAAATAAAAAAATGTGTTGTGGTCATCTTATGTTTCCATCACCAATACTTCCACAGGACTAGAGAATGGAACCAATCAGCGAGCAGAAAATACGTACGTGAACCTTGCACGTACCCGATTCTTACCTAACACTCGTCCTTGCTGTACTACACGCAGTTATAAACGGCAGTGGCGATTGTTTTGACAGACAACACCGGCGTATTTCGGCCTATTCGCATAATGCATACTTGCGGGGAGAATGTGTGGTACTGTAGCGGTACATGCCTGAATTCATGATGGCCGCCTTCAACTTCGATGTTTTTCAGCTGCAGTCAGCTTCGACATCGCTGAGGCTAACGATACGCTAACCAGGCACGTAGCCAAGGGGGCTGAGGTCATGCCACCCTTCCCTCTGATCCAAGCGGTCTACACTAGATATTTAGCGATTCGCAGGAGTACAGAATGGTCATCATATGTATGCTACAAAAGCAAACAGTATGTTTTTTGTCTGCGTTAAATATGAGATTAATTGCTTAAAATCATTGCCTATTCATAAAAATTTCGTCATATGCCGTTGGCATATGACGAAATTTGATATTTACCCTTCTCCCTCCCAGGGAAATCCTGGTTACGTGCCTGACGCTAACATGTTTTGTGGGTGATTTCAGTGGCGAAAGGAAATTAAGGTAAACAGATTAAACTATGGCTGGTAGCCAGCGCATTTATCCCAGGAAAATTTTGGTTAACGAGAGCGAATTGGCAAGAATAAATAGTGCCTACGTTTCTATTCATAAGATGTTCTCTTCAATTGTACGTGTACAATTAAAATCACGATCTGAGTAGACACACTCCCTTTAATGGAAGACCTTGCTCCAGTACCCTATGGCTTGACACAGTGTTACTGGGAGGGTGGTGGGGAAAAACGGTTGGCGGGTGGCAGTGAAGTAAATAAAGTCCGATTATGGCTGATTTTTGGTGGGGAACGCCATGGGACTGAGAATATAACTGTATTTCAGTCGTTAAAGATACTTAAAAACGTGGGTGCCCAAGTCGTATTGTGTGTGCTCATTTCCCCTTTGTGAGTGCCGGGGCACCCACAAAGAGATAGGAAGCCACACCCCTGGAGGGGAGGCGAATGTCGAATTTTGCCAAAGGCCACTGGCATATGACGAAATTTGTGGGAAAAAGCAGCAGTTTTGTGTAACTGACCTCATGTCTTACCCACAGGAATTCATGTAATGTTTGCTTTTGCAGTATCTACATGATCACTCTTCCGTATTCGTGTGCGATATCGCCGTAAATTTAGTGTAGAACGCTTGGCTCAGGAGGAGGGGGCATGACCCCCATGACCCCCTTTGGCTATCCATCTTAGGGGCTATCTTACCCTCTCAGGGTCTCAGTAACCCTGCCCGACATGGGTGTAACTACGTGGGGGGGGGGGCAAGCGGACTGCAATCCACCAAGAATAGGTCGGGCGAGAGCAAAAATCATTTCATCGCATGTCAAGCTACATCTGAAACCATTTTTAGAGTTAAAAGTTCAAGAAACTGTGTCACCATTGCCTGTTTGACGTTTCGAAATTAGAAGGGACAAACCACCACATCTGGAAACTGCGGGGGACATGTCCCTCATAGCCTCCGCAGAGATTACACCCTTCACTTTTTCACACAGTCCCGTGAAACCTACTCGGGGCACTTATGACATTTCAGAGTTTTTTTTACCGTCCTAAGCACTCATTCCTCTTGGGAATGAGTGCTTTCCGTGTTGGGACCCTGTTGTATGTAAACTCATTCTGTGTTGGGACCCTGTTGTGGTCTCTGGGGTCCTTTGTGCTTTGGGAACTTCAGGGTCCTTCTATTCGTCTCATGAGTCATCTAAACGTCCCGGAGACCCCTTGACTGCATCAAGAACTCGTTCAATTTTCACAGAGATCCCGTGGAGCTCAAACAGGTGCTCATTCGGGGCTCTTTGACTCTGACGGGACCCTCCTCGTAGGGCCTCTTCTCATGCTTCGGGAGGGGGGAACAACAGTCCCCCACCCTTTGGATCCACGCCTGGCCTGACGCATCTACGTAAATCCGAATACGCGTGCCGGACTGCAGCTACTGGATGAGTGGCGTCGTCTGTCTGATATATCTTATGTATCAAATGTATCTAATATATCATCTGTCTAAGTAAATTTTATACCCCGCTTCAAAGAGTGGGGAGTAACACAAGTGCTCCTGAATCTCCCGGTGGCAGCATCCAGGGCTGGAGATACAAGGAATATATATATATATATATATATATATATATATATATATATATATATATATACATACACATATATAATCTCTACTCGATACGTCTCCCATCGCCGCACTGAATTACCGCGGTTGACCCATAGCCTTGCGTTGGCTATTACCTTGAGCTAACCACTGGCCAGTGCACTATTGGGGCTGTTCTCAAAAGAAGAAAAGAGCTTGATACAAAAATCGCGCAGCAGCAACATTTCTGGTGGTCAGAATTCCTGACTTGGCCGCTATTGATCGGCTCGATGTTCAAAACAAACAAAACGGCGATTTGGGCGGCTCGGTGTTGTGA
Organism: Capitulum mitella; assembly: GCA_030062745.1. NCBI lineage: Eukaryota > Metazoa > Arthropoda > Thecostraca > Pollicipedomorpha > Pollicipedidae > Capitulum > Capitulum mitella. The sequence continues at coordinate 2,027,891 of CP099849.1, read as the reverse complement.
CATGTACGTGCTGTGTGTACATGTGCATTGTTTGCATTTACACCAATGTAAATTTGATTCACTGAGTTAACGAATGCATTATGGGAAGACAGCTATGATTACTTGCTGGACCTTAAAGTTGTTCAGGTTTTTCGTGTCGATAACTACATTTGGGGAATTTATTCTTTATTTTTTTCGTTTTCTTGCTTAGTGCTCCAAAGCATGCCATTTGCTGCTCAGCTATCATGCCATCATTTAAAATATCTGGCACATGTTTATGCATATGTTTACATGAGCTGTGATATCATTTTACATTTGTAGCACCTTTGCATAAACTTAACTATGTTAGATATTTTTGTAAGTATTTTGTGCAGGACATTGTTGCATTCAGTGTATGAAGTCACATCTGACTTTCCTGACAGATCTGATTTTACTGCTCTAAGACATGGCATCCAAAAAGGCATACATGGGGAGCACCACATCTTTAAAACAGTGAGTATGATGCATCCATTCAGTTTTTTTACACCAAAGAAAAAATATGCAGATGGCTGGATATTCTCCAGGAACCATGAGCATAGGATCATTTCTAAAGTGGGCATGACCACTGACCAGAGACATTTGCATGCCATTTTGTTCCACATAACACAGAATGGCCCACACTCATTGGCTTATGAGGGAAAATCCATAATTTGCAGTATTTCTATGCAGTGCAGTGTAAATCTCATATGGTCTTATCTGTCACATGTGTCTGTCACCCAATTCAGAATTTTGCTTAAATGTTCCTGGAGACAGCATTATCATTTTGTAACTGTTCAGCCCGTGATCCCCATCAAACCATTGTGTCCCACTGCCAACAGGCCAGACAAGTCAGAGAAATGGTTGGATGCCCTGAGTGACCCACTGACCTCGCTCTACACATTCAACTCGTCCATAGCTCTCTCCGACCTTAACGGAGATGGTGACTCCAAGCTGATTGTTGCTGACCTGGGCACTGGTGCCTATCAGATGAAGCTCAAGGTGATTCCGGGCCATTCTTCTGTCCTTTGATCATCATTCACTGTTGGTTGAATGTGATCATTTCGATTATATGAATATGCAGTTGTTTGGCCTAGAATAGAAGTGCCATTGGGTGGTTTTTGGTGTTCTGGGAATTTGTCCATTTCCTGGTGATTTGGAAATTGTTGGGGAAAAGAATATTTAGTAAAACTGTTGTTGCCCAAGCAGTGTTTAGGCAGTTTCTTTCCAGATACCTCTCCTAGGATGCATGGTAAAAGGTCCATACATAACTATGTGTTGACCTGCAAACCATCTGGCCCTGAGACCCAGTAATCCATCATTGTGTGATTCTGTGTGTTATCAGATCCTTTATGCTTAAACATATTGCATCTTTGCATTGCTGGTGGCCATGTAGCATTTGCCAAGGTCTAATATTCTTGAAACATTAGGCTCCTCTGGTCATCTTCCAACAGGAGCTATCTGACATGACTTTGCGCCCATGTGCTGTTGCTGCAAAGACCCGAACTTTGTAAGACCGTCGATCGCACCAACAGACCGCTCTCCGCCCTCGATGCCACTGTGTGACCTTGGCGTGACCTTCCCGCGGCGCCGGGCAGGTGTTCCGCGGCACATCGCTGTTGTCGGAGAACACGCTGCTCGACCTGCCAACCGGCGTCGTCGCGTTCCACATGGACACGACCGAGCCGCGCGTGCCGGCCATCGCCGTCGCCTCGGGCGCCTACATCTACATCTACAAGAACCTGCGGCCCTACTTCAAGTTCACGCTGCCCACGCTTGAGGTCAACCCGTCCGAGTTTGACCTTTGGACCCAGGTGGGTCTCTGGAGGGGTCATGTGGGTGCCCTCCTTGTTCTGCTAGATGTAAGTCAAGTTTCTGCCGTAGTCGCCAGTGTATGCTCATTGATCTTTGTATGCTATTTTGAATTCCTCCTGTCATGCGGAATTTCCGAGGACCAGGTCCCATTCAGCACAGTTTGATATGCTGATCCAAACTACATCGTTCGAGTGGTCTAAGTCTTCGATTAGTTTGAAGTTTTACTCCAATTGCGACATGTACAGGACTGGGTCCGTTTTCACTTGATGATGAAGTAGATGTGGCAAGTGAGTAGCGCAAAAATCGTAAGTCTCAGAATCATCTGCGTTTTTGCCCACAGCCAGAATGCTTGTCGCGTCTCGGCGTCGGGTTAAAACTGCACACTGAAATATTTTCCGGCTCACCCGCATCAAGCTCTGACTGCGTGCCGTTCCGTGGTCCGTGTTCCATCCTTCCCTGTTCGCAGGCCCGGGACGAAATGATCGACACGCCCACGCTGTACGACACGCTGGACATGCTGCGGAAGGACGTGGGCGCCCACTGTCTGACGACGCGCACCCAGCACCTGCTCATGTGCCGCACGCCTGAACAGCGCGAGGCCTTTGTCGAGGCACACAAATACTTCATGGTCAAGAAGCGGGTAGGTTGCAGGGAACTGGTTTAATGGAATGCTTTGTGGTGGAGGCAAATGGTTGGAGGCACTTACGCATTAAGGTGATTTATGAAACATCCATGAGCTAGAAATGACTCGTCCATGCATGTTTACGCATTAAACTATAAAAAGCCGCTTGTCAGAAGTGGGATTCGAACCCACGCCCGGAGAACCGGACTGCGACCTGAACGCAGCGCCTTGGACCGCTCGGCCATCCTGACCACACTGTTCGTCTGGTCTGACCGGCTCGCCCGCCGGCAGACGGTCATCACCTGCATCACCACCATGAAGAAGAACATGTCGGAGGACGCGGCGGTCAGCTGCATCGTGCTCGGCACCGAGAGTTGCCAGGTGTACGTGCTCGATCCGGAAGCGTTCACCCTGCTGATGAACGTGAGTCGGCAGAGCCGAACCGGACGCTTGCGGCGGATGGGCTGCGGGTGGCGACCGGTTAGGGATCGGACATGAGGCGGTAAAGGCCGAGAATGTGTAGAGGTGGGCAGATGGTCGTCACGGGAGGCAGGCTGAAATAAGGCTCTAAATACCAGGTACGGCCATCGGGCCCAACGACCATTTTCAAGCCAACGATCCGTGACGTCATCTTTACATAACGTGGCACAAACCGGTATGGGGTACGTTGTCCGACTGGATGTCTCAAGACTTTTAACGAGGATTTTCATGGTTCTCGTACTCCTTCGACGACTAGATGATATAAATGTTTCAGTCTTACGGTGAAATAACATGCAAACTGATATTATTCCTTCACTATGCCCTCGCCGGCACAAAAGCACCTTTACGAGGCACATATTTACACGAAGCTGCAGCACAAATGAGCGTGACTACAATTTTGTGAAAGAAACATATCTAGCCTCAAATACCAGTATCATATCAACCATACCTGAACCAAGTCAACCAACCATATCAGCCATGCCAAATGAGCCATACCAAATCAACCAACCATGACAGTATGCCTCATTTATGACAATAACAGATGACCAAAACATATCTCCGGTCGGTCGGAGGAAAGACGGGAGAGGTAAACAACATGGCCGACGTTGCTGCCAGTGCAGTAGCGTTAGCAGTGGTGTGTGCAGGGTAGGTTGCAGCGTCACATCTCACACCTGTCAATTTGTCGAAACGTAGTAAATTTCCTGTTTTTATATTTGCTAAGTAATAATAAAAGAAATGCGTTGAAAATTTTTCTTCTTCGAATACCTTCTTGTTCCCCGGGAATGAGGAACATTTCTTTTGCAAGCCCTGCAGACGTCCCTGAAAGCTGTGACGTTATATTTGCGGGCGCTCAGTTAGTCTCTCAAAAAGTGGAGAGGTTAATTTAATAGGGATGACATCCCCCTGGCTGGACGTCGGTGTTCGACGTGTATGTGCGCGCAGGGAATGGTCTGGGATGGAGTGAGAATGGGAATGTGCAGAGGATATACACGGATGGATGGGGATGAGCAGTAGATGAGCAGTAGTAGTAGAGCAGTAGTGGTAGAACAGTAGTAGTAGAACAGTAGATGGGCCGCCATGCACGAAGGATGGACGGAGAGGATGGCAAGTTGAGAATGGCCAGGTGTCCATGTCGTTCGCGGGTGCTGGAAGTTTTGGTGATAGTTGTGTGGCATTGTGTGGGTTCTGGTGTTGGTAGCGCGGCTAAGGCAGCCCGCTTTGGTTTAACTGTGCATTTCTGTCATTGGCAGAAACACTGACGTGCGGTGCATTTACCGGTGAGAGCTGGGCCCAGCTTCCACCATCGTTGGATGAATATGTCAGGTCTTTTAGGGCGAAAAGTATCCGTACAGAATTTGCTGAGCTATTTTAGTTGCCGTTGTTTCCGGTAACTGCCTTCTTTCTGCGTGGGCTTTAACAGCTCATAACGGTGCGAAGGAATTTCGTGGATTTACGTACTAACCATATTTAAGTAGAACACCACCGGTGAATTTAAAACTGGACACCTAAACTGAGGCGCACAGAGGTCAAGGTCTAATTTTGAATATGAAAAGCAGCTTGTCAGAAGTGGGATTCGAACCCACGCCCGGAGAACCGGACTGCGACCTGAACGCAGCGCCTTGGACCGCTCGGCCATCCTGACCATGCGTGAATGCGACGCTTGATGGGGAATAGACGACCATGCAGCAAGTTTTGTAAGAGTGAACCGTTCGTTAAATGTTCACCGAAAGGCCAGCGCTGTGTGACTGTGACGGAGGAGGAAATTCGTGGTATTTTGTCAGCTGCTTCGGAGCCGTCAGGCGGACGCCAGAGGCGCCACCAGAGCGGGGACTGGGGCGGCAGGAGCACGCTGAAACCTCCCGTGCGGTCTGAAGGGCCACCCTGCGCCGGGCCACTGATCGTTTACCGAGCATGGCCCACATGTTGTGAACTGGAAACGCCCCTGGCTCGTAAACAGCGAGGCCGAGAGCCACAGGCTATGACGTAACTCGCCCGCAGTCATTGTCCCGGGACCTGTGCCTGTTGCGGTGCCCGGAGCTGTTCGGTTCTTTCTGTCAGATTGCCGCCAAGCGGCACTTGACAGGACGGTTAACGTACCGCGCAGACCTCGACACATAGTGGACACCAGGCGCAGGGCTATTCCGCGCGTGTAATGTGGACTTGTGTCGACACCACGGGTCTGAAACGCCGTCCTCGCATCATCCTGATAATTATCGCGTCGTAAACCGACCGTTTGATGTTCACTTGTGAGGCACATCACCACCGGCAGCAGGGGCATGTTGTGTCGCGGTGAAACGTATCGGTGTGGTGTTGAACATCCCAGCATACTGTAGGTACTCCAGTAGTCATGACTTTGGATGGAGTTGGGCCCATGATTGCCTTATCTAACGAGAAGGGTCAGGTTTATCTCTACCCCGTTTGAAACGACTGCATTTGGAGGAGCCAAAAGGATTACCTAGGACAGGGCACGTCCTCACCCTGAGGAGTCCCCAGAAAACGTTCAACCTCTACAGGCGACGGAGAAGCAGACGCGCTACCCAATAACGTGTTGTTGTTTTTGTGGGTTGAAACTAAAGGCAGACAGTGCCTAGTACCCCCGGACTCAGTGCCAGATATCAGCCAAGGAACCACTATGCGACCCGACTATTTTCGAATAGCCGTAGTGGAACACGTGAATCTGGAGAAAGGAGAACCATTGCAGGACTACCAATGCGGTGCCGCCAGGAGCTCTGCATTTTGTGGTCGCGTCGGAGGCACCACTATATGCCGCATACGCTTCACGGCAGAATGGATTTGTTCGAAAATGCCATCGATTGCAAACGTTGGTACCAAAATCAGATGCAATGTGTTCCCATGGCTTAACGCTACTCCCGGAGGGCTAGACGGTATGGCCGATTCCCGGGAGGGGGGGGGGGGATTCGGCCCTGCCTGAGATCTCGAGAACTACTCATCTGATTTTATCGCAATAAACGGTAATCATTTTGCCATGATGTGAACTACATTTTTTAAAAAGAAACTAAATTTTGAAAGGGGTGGATAAAGGGTGGCAATGATATCGAAATGGGATGTTTTTGGGCTTCTTATAACTCTGTTGTTTATGGGCCAATTTCAATGAAATTGACATGAATCGAGAATTTATGGAAAGGGCCTTTACCATTGATACACACATATGAAATTTTGGGAAAATTCATAGGCGTTCACAGGGTTTTAAAATAGGAGGATTAGTTTTCCAAAAACTGAATGAAGAAAAAAGGTAAAAACGCTTTTTTGGCTTCTGCTAGTCATGTCATGCTAAACAAGTACAAATCGTATTACATTGTTTGCATAATGTTAGCATAGGCGTTGCCAGGGACATGAAAAAGGGGGAACAGTCATGGTCTATGCTCTTCGGGTCAATTTGTGACCTTTGACTTTGAATGACCTCCAGTGACCTTGGAGTCACTTGGAATGATCTTGCGTGCATTTAATATTGTCTGTAAACGTTTTCAGTCATTTGAATTCATTATATTTCAAAAATTCATTCTGTGGCTATTGTGATATAGGGCACGCGCACTGACATTTTAGGTCATAGCTCCGTGACCCGACCTGATATGAAGCTGAAACTTGGTACACAAGTAGAGGGCACCATTCCACGTCATATTTGTCCCGGGTATGGCATTTCAAAAAATACCGCTGAAGTTATTACTATAAAACCAATTGTTTACTTTTGACCTTGACCTGACCTTGTAAAGTGACTTCAGATGAACAAAATCGTATTTGCATATTTCCCATCTATTTAGCTATACACCCATATAAAGTTTTAAGTTCTATCTTAAAAGCGCTTTTTTGGCAGTCATTTTCCTTTTATTCTCAACAGGGCCAAAATTGGCCCGAGGTGTTTCCCAAAAACGTCTCCTGACTCCGCCCCTGAGCAAAACAGAATTTCGAAATTCTGTCACATTACCTAGAAGGAATACCTAGGAAAAGTCACCAAGTTCCGTGAAGCTGCGTTAAAACCCGGGAATTGGCAAGCAAAAAACCCGAGCAGGGCGGATTCAGCCTTCCCCCTGCCGGGAATAGGGTTGAAGGGACATTGGCGTATTTTGTTTCGTCGTATTCCTGTATTTCCCACCTATATAGCCTCGGTTATATAGCTACTGATGAAATAGAAATAGCGTTAATGGTCCCCTCAAGACAGTAGGACACCATGCTTGGGATACTGGTAGAAGCTTCTTTCGATCGCAAAAGAACATTTTAAAGTACCCATTGCAGGGAACTCATGACAAGATGCCTCTGTAGTACGAAAGCTTAAGTTTCGATGTTAAGTGATCACCTGTTGGCTTCAAGATAACCGTCGCGTGACTCTTGTCCCTCTGTTACCGTTCGTCCAGCACTTCTGCTCGCGAGTGAGGCAGCTCAGTGCCAAATGGCTCCGCCACCTTTGAGGCGGTTTTCTGTTGCACAGGCAAGGGCTGGACCACAGGCCAAAAGATGTATGTGGGAGGAGAGGTGATAGGTATGGTTTTAATGCATTTCGGACAATGCAGTGCATGTCGACGTCGTGTTAAAATCTGCCGTGGACGAATCATCTCACTCACTGTCCGGGGGGGGGGGGGTCCGTCCTAACACGTAATACTCAAGCGTGGACAGACTCTTAGAGAAGTCCGGGAAGACGGGCCAGATTGCCAGCATTGTTGGAAGGAGGGGGGGGGGAGACAGGTTGTCAGCGTTGTCGGCATGATTTCGGTGGGTATAACTTTTTAGAAAGACGTGCCGTGTTTTCATGAAAGGAATCTTTTTCTATTCCCTTGGCATTGAGCCCTGGTGACGAGGAATGGCGTGATTTTCGGTTGTTAAACCACTGAGCGGAAGTTATGAACATCCTTCGTTTGAAAAGGGGCAGTCTTTTTAGTTTCAGAACAAAATAGAGGTTTCTTTAACCGGAGTGAAACTATGTAAGACCGGTAATAAAGACACGCAGATCGTAAATACGATAAGCCTCTGGTTTATGAATATTTGCTTATCCAGCACACCGTTGTTTAGTCCTACTTTATGGTGATTGCGACGTAGTCCGTCGGGATTCCATTTCCAAACTTCATGAAAATACTGTGTTGATATCTATGCGAATAGCTCAAAAATGTGGATCTACATTCTTTGCCGCATGTCGCCGTCGTTGTGTATGGTGTTGTTTTAGGACATATGCTGGTTTTCCGGGGCCTGTTTTGAAATTGTCTTTTCGGTCGCAGCTGTCACGTGACCTGTCCCACATTTGTATTGCGGCTCTATCCTGAAATGTGGCCTGCTCGGAGTCTTTTCACCATTCAGTGCAGCTCAGAGCTTACCTTGCATTAACGTGAAAACCCCGGCCACAGATGTTGTCGGTTGAGACTGAAAGTGAAAGAGCCATACAAGAGTTTTTGCGGATCAGCGTGATTTACACCTTCGACGACGGTTTGCGCGAGATCCTGCTGTTCGTCTGCGTGGTGTTAAACTTGTGACACATGTGACAGACTTCGCTGTCATTCCGCGAGGCGCTTCCTGCGTGCTCTTTTGTTCCTGAACAGGTGTCGGGGAACGGCACACATTGTGCCCCGGCCTTAAAAGCCGACTCGAGGTGGTGCCTCATCACTCCGGTCTCCAGCGATCACCATGTTGGGCAGACTGACTCTGGTAGCTTTGTGCCTGGTGGCTGCGCTGGCGGCTCCGGCCCCGCCGTCCATGGGCTCCTCCGGCGGGAGCTCCATGGGCTCCTCCGGCGGGAGCTCCATGGGCTCCTCCGGCGGGAGCTCCATGGGCTCCTCCGGTGGCAGCTCCATGGGTTCCTCCGGCGGGAGCTCCATGGGGTCCTCCGGCGGGAGCTCCACGAGCTCCTCCGGCGGGAGCTCCATGGGCTCCTCCGGTGGCAGCTCCATGGGTTCCTCCGGTGGCAGCTCCATGGGCTCCTCCGGCGGGAGCTCCATGGGGTCCTCCGGTGGGAGCTCCATGGGCTCCTCTGGTGGGAGTTCCATGGGTTCCTCCGGCGGGAGCTCCATGGGCTCCTCCGGTGGCAGCTCCATGGGCTCCTCCGGCGGGAGCTCCATGAAGTCGAAGGAGAGTTCCATGAGCTCTGATGGAGGCTCCACAGACTCCTCCGGTGGGAGCTCCATGGGCTCCTCTGGTGGGAGCTCCATGGGCTCCTCCGGTGGGAGCTCCATGGGCTCCTCCGGCGGGAGCTCCATGGGCTCCTCCGGTGGGAGCTCCATGGGCTCCTCCGGTGGGAGCTCCATGGGCTCCTCCGGCGAGAGCTCCTTGGGCTCCTCTGATGGGGGCTCCATGGGTTCCATGAAAGTCTAGGAATTCTTCATGGAATCGGCCGATGGAAGCATCTGAAGGGGTCTGAAGCGTCTGAAGAGTCATCCAGAGGAACCTCGGAGGAATCTGAAGCGCCTGAGGAGTCGTCTTGGGGAAGTTCTGGGAAGCCTGAAACATCTGCGAGTCATCCAGGGGAACCTCTCTGAGAAGTTGTCCATGAAAGCGGGGATTGTTGACGACTCGACATTGTTGGACTTGAACTGGTGAATGTGATCTAAGTTTGGAATCGTTTGGAGATCTGGAACGAAACGCTGATGTGTCGTTTGTCGGTATACTTCCTCGTTTTTTCTTTTAAAGTTCGGCACAGTTCCTCGTGCTACTGTCGAATTTGCGTCAGGGGCATGTGGCTGATGAATTTTGGCTGTTAATATTTTAACGTCGTATGATATGTACATTCAGACGCCTTGGAGCTGAAATACATGTTAACGAAGCATTCCAGTCCAGCGTTTTGAAAAGTTGTGAACTCGCCAGTGACAATGTCACTTTATGTGGCCACATTCACGTGTAGCATTATGCACGTGACTACTTTGGTGAAGACTGAATGCGAGATTGGTAAGGAATGGTGGAAAGCTGGGACTGTGATAGCAAGGGGTTTGCGAGATGTAAAGCTCACGGCATGGAATGACGAAGCAAATGCGAGGACATGAACAGGGGAAGAAAATTCAGATGTGACTCTGCCATTGAGACCGGAAAGCTTTTGTGGGGGAGGGTTGAAGAAGGCACCATTTTATGGTTAGTAACGTTGCAACGATTAAAAGATCTGCGCCCATAAATTTGTAGGCTCTCAACGCCAGCCATTGTGCATTTCTAATTGCGTTTTTATTCGTGAGGTCCTGTTTTCTTTAATTTAGGCCATTTTTGATATTGAAATCTGTACTTAGGACTTAGTGGATCCGGGAAAAGTAGGCCGAAAGGACATCCTGTGGACTCCCGCTCTCTAAAGCTCGCTGTTTTTGTTCTCCTTGGGCCCGGATCTTGTATCTCCAATCCCTCCATTGTTTGTCGAGTCTGTCATTGAAAGAGTTCACCGATGGAGCGCTGACGACATATTCGGGGAAGCTGTTCCAACTGTTGGTAACTGGGGAAACTACCGTACCAGCCTGTTCGTAGGTTGTTTCAACAGTTTCAGCCCAACTGGTAACTTATTAATTTGTATTGGCCTTGCAGAACATGATAGATCTTTGCATATCACCGGAAAGCATCGCATTTGTGATACGGAAACGTGGGACGCTGGCCATTTTTTCGCTTTGTTTCGTGGTGCATCGTGCCGGTGTTTATTGATTGAAGGCGGGGCGAAAGCCCTTTTTCATGCTGGTGGGGATGCACGAGGTAATTTCAGGCAACGCTACATTTGCTGATTCCTGCTACGAAGCGAGGTCGGTGAGAAAGTATTTGTCCGTCGGTCCGTCTGTCCGTCTGTCGTTTGTCCGTTTTGCCAGCTGTCCGACCATCCCTTGGTCGTCGTGTGCGGCTGTCCCCTGTCCTGTCTGTGTGTGAGCCCACACGCCTTTCTCGCGGTCTCACGAGGTCCCAGTTTGACTCCAGCGACAGATGGTGGTTCTCCAGTTGTCCTGCAGTACGAGTCTTTGCGTCCTGTCAGTCAGCCGGGCCGTCATATGCCTGATAGCTGTCACAGCTGATCCTTGGTGTCTTGGGTGTCCACTGTGGTGAGTGTCCACTGGTAGACACTCCTGTGGTGAATGTCTACCAGTGGTTCATCATCCCTCTCTCACGAGTGATCCCTGTTGTTTGGGTTCCCAATGGTGATCGTCCGCCAGTGCTTCTGTCGTCTCTCTGTCACGACTGAACCCTGGTGTTCGGGCGCTGAGTGGTGACCCTCGGCCAGTGGTTCTGTCATCCCTCTGTCACGACTGATCCCTGGTGACCGTCGTCCAGTGGTTCTGTCATCCCTCTGTCACGGCTGATCCCTGGTGACCGTCGGCCAGTGGTCCTGTCATCCCTCTGTCACGGCTGATCCCTGGTGACCGTCTGCCAGTGGCCCTGTCATCCCTCTGTCACGACTGATCCCTGGTGACCGTCGGCCAGTGGTCCTGTCATCCCTCTGTCACGACTGGTCCCTGGTGACCGTCGGCCAGTGGTCCTGTCATCCCTCTGTCACGGCTGATCGCTGGTGTCGGGGCGCCCGGCGGCGGGGGTCCGCCGTCTGTCATCCGTCAGTCTGTCGGCTCGCGGTCCCGTCTGTCGCCTGCCGCCCGATGAGACGTCGCTCTGTCGCCAGCTGCACCTGCCCAGCGTGCCGACCATCCTGACGGTGACGGGGCTCTTCGACGTGGAGTACCGCATGCTGATCGCCTGTCGCAATGGTGCGTCACCACGCGGCGGCAGAAGGAGTGGGGGGGGGGAAGGGAGTGACTTGTCGCCGACACCTGCTCAGGCGATGCAGCCCGACTGCGTGACGTGTCAATGGGAACGAGGAGTGACTTCGTGTTTGGTGGGATGTGCAAGATGTTGCGGGCCAAACGGAAATGAAAATGTCAAGAAAATGAGCTTTTACGCGTGCCGTGCGTTTGAGTTGAGATGTGCAAAACGCATTGCCACAGGCATTGATGCTGTTTTGTATGGCTCTCCGAACAGTGTACTGGTCTTGGATAGAATTACCTAGGTGTTTTACCGGAAACGTGGCTCGAACGGGTCAGTTCTTCACTCATCGCTTAACGCGCCACGAACGGCAGCATTTCTGCTTTCTCGTTTGGCTTGGACGATATTTCCGCGTATTTCGAGCCTGCCGGTCCCGACCTCCGGCGCGGCGAGCGGGCCCGAGCGCCCTGGCCTGTGCCTGCAGGGAAGATCTACACGGCCAAGCGGGGCATGGAGGACGGGCGGCTGACTGCGGAGCTCTCCTCGCAGCCGGTCGGCCTGGAGCGGCGAGACAAGTCGTTCCTGGTCGGCTGCATGGACGACCACATCTACTCCTTCTCCAACCACGTCAGTGCAGAGATGGACGTGTTTACTCACAGCATCGTCAGCTCACAGATGACTGCGTGTGTTCCTTCTCCAGCCACGTCAGTGCATTGGTGACCGCATCTACTCCTGCTATAGCCACGTCATTGCATAGACGACCATATCTGCTCCTCCAACCATGTCAATGCATTGCCAGGCCGCGTCTACTGCAGTCACGTCGGCGGCCGCGGAGCGGTCTTGCGAGCTGTCCTGCGTCGCGCCGGCGTATCGAAATGTGCGACGTATCATTTTGCCCCGTTCATGCGATGCGTTTAGGTGGTAAACTCGGCGCCTGCCGTGACGTGCATGACCTCGCAGTAGGTAAGGACTGGCGGTGGTGCCGTGTCAACGTCACGACCTTGCCGGTCGTCTTCACGGTGCTGCTGTGTCCGCCGGGGTAACTGCTGAGTAGGACCTCCCCGCTGTGTCAGCCAGTGTGTACGACCTCCCTCTGCGTCTGCCAGGATGAGCCGCCGTGAATGTGCCCTCCAGGTTAATCTGCCGTGCATGGCCACCCCGCTGTGCCCGCTAGGGTAAGCTGCTGTGTATGACCTCCCAGCTTTGTCCGCCAGGGCAAGCTGCTGTGGCGGCTGCGGCTGGGTTCCGGCCTGCTGTGCATGACCACCATGGACCTGGTCAGCCACGGCCAGAAGCTGCTGCTGGTTTCGCTGGCCAGCGGCGAAGTGCGCACCTACCAGGATCGCCAGCTGGTCGACTCGCTCCACTTGGAACAGCCGGCCAACGCCCTCAAGTTCGGCAAGTTTGGCCGCGAGGAGAACGTGCTGCTCATCGTCAACCAGGGTGAGAGGTTCTGTCCCGGCCCGGCGGAGCTTCTGCGTGTGATTGGTGGTGGCGGGTCGCTCCGTGGCTGACTGGTTTGCGAGGGGTTGAGGCAGGTCTGGGTGCATGTCACTGGCGTGCTGCTTTGTTTAAAGTGGTGGTACTAAATCGCCTGAACTGACAGCCTCTGACAGGGAAGACTGTATGGTTACTCAGATTGTTCTGGAAATAGCAGTTGCCCACAAAGCTGTATTACCTTGATCCCGCGTCTGGGATGACTACGTGATTGTGCAGCCACCCTTACCCCGATGTTGCACTGGTAGCTGTGGATTACTTTTTCGCTATCCCGGCCGCCGCTCGCGCTGACGGCGACGGTGGCGCCCCTGGCGGCAGGCGGCGGACTCCAGGTGAAGATCCTGCGCCGCCGCGCCAAGTTCGAGACGCTGGAGGCAGCCGGCGCGCAGGCCGCCTCCCGTGAGCTCAAGCTCAACATCCCGAAGAAGACCAAGCTGTTCGTGGACCAGACGATGCGCGAGCGGGAGAACTCCCAGTGTGAGTGTGACGGGGCCGGACGGAGAACGCTGGCGGCCGGGGAACGGCGCCAGGGCTAGAAAAGGCGTTGTTTTTGGTGTTGGAGGACAGGAAAAATCTACGTTCCAGAAAAGGTTGCATGCTCGAGAAGTTTGGTTTTGTGCCTCCATCAAAAAGCTACGTTATAACCACGACCAGACAAATGTCTAAACCCGCAAGCAAATGACTCCGCCTCCATTCATTAAGAAGCAGGTATGATGCTATAACTGAATTATACCAAGAACGCCACTTGAAACCAGTATTGCTATATGCAAAAATGTGAACTTCGAAACAAAAATGATACTCCGGCACCAAGAATAAAAACGAAATTCTCGATCCCTGGACGGGGTTGCTGCTTTCGTTCGGTGAGAGATCCCACTGGAAATCATTTCCCGATGCAGACGTGTGTAACCAGAAATGTGGCGCATTCCGCTGCATTTGGGCGCAGTTTGCTTCGCACAGGTGTACTCGTGGCTGGGACATGGGACTTGAACTGGCCGGGTTTTGCCGGGTTTTCCCCGACGCCATGACCCAGGTGTTCTTTTATGACGGTTTGGCAGCATTGTCTTTCTCCGATGCGTCGCTGATCGTGCAGTGGAGCGGTGCGGCGTTCGCTGACAGTTTGTGCGTGGCGCGGGCAGCCATGCACCGTATTTTCCAGTACAACCTGTACCTGCTGCGTCTGGACGCCGCTCGCCAGTACGTCCAGTCGCTGGAGATGAGCCTGGCGCCGGTCACCACCGAGGACCAGCCCATACGGCTGGCGGCGCAGGTGAGCCGGTGATGGGTCCACGGTCACCAGGTCTCGTCAGGCGCAGTATGGCACAGGCCTGTGAGGTGTGAACAGTGACTCCCGGAGGGGGGCGTTAGACTTGGCGATCCGTCACGTTCCCACGTCATGGCTCACACGAAGAATTTGGTGTTGATTGGTTTGTTAAATAGCCAACTTCCACCGTAATGCGATGTGGTCAGGATGGCCGAGCGGTCCAAGGCGCTGCGTTCAGGTCGCAGTCCGGTTCTCCGGGCGTGGGTTCGAATCCCACTTCTGACAACGCTTTTCGCAATACGTGTTCGGTTTTTCCATCGCAAGGCAATTCCCGTAAGTACTGCCGTTATTCTTTCGCCACGACTTTGCCTGCTTCAGGCCGTTTTACTGTATGGCTTATTGTCTGTATTTGTATGTTGCGCGTGTTTCAATATCACCACTGATCTGATGCAGCCGTGTGTGTAGCTGATATCTGACGGCTAGGGCGGTGGTCCCTGCAACTTGCCGCCTGCCCCGTCAACTTTGGATAACTTCTAACACTTTGTCTATGCTATTGTATAGAATGAAAGTGCCGAAAATTGGACCAGGCCATATTAAGGAAAAAATTTACACAGAACTGACTGGCGTAGCACCGTCTATACCACACGCATGATCATAAGCGGTGGAGAATCGTGGTGCGCTTCGTGCGATCCCCATCCAGCATTCAAGCAGGCTCAGCCGCTCCTGGCCTTCCATGGGTGTGCATTCCCTTATGGAATTACTAAAAGCCGTCTGTCAGAAGTGGGATTCGAACCCACGCCCGGAGAACCGGACTGCGACCTGAACGCAGCGCCTTGGACCGCTCGGCCATCCTGACCACTGTGAGAACGAGCTTACGTCGATCTGCGCAACACTGAATGTACTTCGGTACAGCATGCCTTCAATGCCGAGTTCAGGAATGTACGGAACGTATGACAACTAGGACGTTCACAGGGGTACGAGTTATTTGGCGGCATTCGGTGGTCGGACTGCACTGTTTCTCATTGCCCTCTGTAGCAAGGTCTGAAGTGGTACAGTCTGTAGCCTTGGGGGGGGGGGGGTGAAGCTCATGTGTTTCAGACTTTTTCTGGCTGTGAATGTTATGGTAGCTGGGTTTTCGGTACTGTTCGGAAAAATTGCCTGCGGCAATCACACTGCATGGTCGCTTCCATGCTGAGCTGATTGGCTACTGTCCTGTCACGTGTTCTTTTCTGGCAGAAGCACCTTTGATTCGTTTGGATAAAATTTCATTGATACGGAAGATATGAGAAACTATTATCTTTACCTACAGTTTTAAGATTATATACATTAACTCAAGGACACCGAAGTGGCGGGCACCCAAAATCAAGCCAACAATATTCGAACGCGGCACTTATTGTTCTGGGCGATCTTCACGTAACGCTTCGACGTGGGAGCTCATGCATGAAACTTAATGCCGATTGGGTTTTGTAATAGTCAACTCTCACCCTGTTATAATATAGTCAGGATGGCCGAGCGGTCCAAGGCGCTGCGTTCAGGTCGCAGTCCGGTTCTCCGGGCGTGGGTTCGAATCCCACTTCTGACAAATGTTTCCCACAGGACGCGTTTCGTGTTTTCATCGACAGATGGTGTGTCGGGACTACCTTGACGTAATTGTCAAGAACATCCCTCTTCGGGGCGGGTTTCGCACGAAGCCCCTCACTGTTGGTTCTGTTACGATGCACGCACGTTTGGCCGTTGCTGTAGCACTGTCTACAGAACATATCACAACAGATGACACAAGGACTGTGCTGTGGCGCATGAAATCGTTATCCACCCGCCAGTTCAGTGGGTCGCGGTGCTCCTGGCATCGAAGACGTGTGCTTGTATGCATGGAATCATTAAAAACCTCTTGTCAGAAGTGGGATTCGAACCCACGCCCGGAGAACCGGACTGCGACCTGAACGCAGCGCCTTGGACCGCTCGGCCATCCTGACGCGACGAAAGGATGAAGTGTCTCCGTCTTGCTATACAACACTGGGTCTCAGGGGCACGGCCAGGATTTTTTTAATGGGGGGAGGCTTGGAGCTTAGTGTGAACTGAAATCATACAAAAACCGTCTGCTGGGAAGACGATGTGCAATGGTTTTTACAAAAATACGGGCCTTAACCCTATTCCCGGCGGGGGGGGGGGGCTGAATCCGCCCGCCTTAGGTTTTTTGCTTGCCAATTCCAGGCTTTTTAACGCAGCTTCACAGAACCTGGTCACTTTTCCTAGCCGTTCTTTCTACGAACCGTGACAAAATTTCAAAATTCTTCTTTGCTCAGGAGCAGAGCCAGGCAACGTTTTTGGGAGGCACCTCAAGTAATTTTTGGCCATGTTGAGGGTGAAAGAAAAATGTCTGCCAAAAATAGAGTTTTTAAGATAGAACTTAAAACTTTATATGGCTGTATAGCTAAACAGCTGGGCAATGTGCAGATGTAATTTTGTTTATCTGAGGTCACTTTACAAGGTGAGGTCAAGGTCAAAAGTAAATTTTTCTGCAATAATTTCGTCGCCGTTTTTTCAAATGCCAAACCCGGGATGTATACGATGTAGAAGGGTGCCCTCTACTTGTGTAGCAAGTTTCAGCTTGATATCAGGTCAGGTCACGGAGCTATGACCTGAAATGTCAGTGCGCGCACCCTATATCGCAATAGCCATAAAATGAAATTTTTGAAATAGAGTCAATTCAAATGATTGAAAACGTTCACAAATAATATTAAATGCACACGAGATCATTCCAAGTGACTCCAAGGTCACTGGAGGTCATTTAAGGTCAAAGGTCACAAGTTGATCTGGAGAACGTGCGACCATGACAGTTCCCCCTTTTTCATGTCCCTGGCACCGCCTATGGTAACATTATACAAACATTGTGGTGTGATTTGTATTTCTTTAGCATAGGATGACTAGCAGAAGCCAAAAAAGTATTTTTGCCTTTCTTGTGCATTCACTTGTTGGAAAATCAATCCTCCTATTTTTGAAACGCTGTGAACGCCCATGAATTTTCTCAAAATTTCAGATTTGTGGACCCATGGTAAAAGCCTTATCCATAATCTCTCGATTCATGCCAGTTTCATTGAAATCGGTCCATAAACAACGGAGATATAAGAAGTCCAAAAGTACCCCCATTTTGACATTTTTGCCCCCCTGTATCCACACATTTCAAAATTTTGAAAATTTCCTTTTATAAAAATGTAGTTCACGTCACGGCAAATCGATTGCCGTTTGTTGCGATGAAATCGGACAAGTAGTTTTCGAGATCTCGGGGGGGGGCCGAATCCGCCCCCCTGCCGGGAATCGACCATACCGTGTAGCCCTCCGGGAATAGGGTTAAGGGGAGAGGGATGGCCTCCCCCTTTGACTACCCATCCATGTTATGGGTCTTTCCATGTTAAAGGACGTAGTCATTGCTCTGCTGATGAATGCACGGAACTGAACGAATCGTTCACGCGTTTACTGGATTACGTAGACTGGATTCAGAAATAGGACTGCACTCTGTCTTGTCATATAGGTATTAATCCCAGGGACATCTTCGATGATGCTGTCTCTGCCATTATGAGCTCAAACACGCAAAAAATGGGTCAGCTGGCAGATATCGAGATATCCTTGCAAAATGTATGTGTCACTTTTCTATTGCTGTCAAATGTCAAGGGCAAAGGTCGGTTTTAAATGTTCGGTACTCCCTCATTTGTAGGAAACTCATACGGAGCAATGATTCTTGACCACTGCGTTGAATATCATGGCGGATGGCTTCATGATATTGATCGCAAAGTTTGTCTCGTTAAATGGCACGGGAAATTGTGGTTTTTGTCATCAGCTCATTAGCTGTTGTTCGCGTCCTTATTCCTTTCCCGTAAGGCCACTTTCGTTCCATGGTATGACAACTGTGTTTTGTGCATCATACTCGATTGTACGAATGATATGAGGCCAGCGACGTGAAGGATGCCTTGCGATTCCAGCCGGCGCCTGTGGTCCCCTGTCGTCGAGTGGCATGATAAACAGAACCAGACACAGGTGGTTCTCCAGAACCGTTCAGGCTCGCCGATCATAACTTGTCCCGTCAGGATGGCCGAGCGGTCCAAGGCGCTGCGTTCAGGTCGCAGTCCGGTTCTCCGGGCGTGGGTTCGAATCCCACTTCTGACAAACGAATTTTAATACTTGGTGCCACTCATAAACGCAGGCCTATTCAGCACCCACCACGCAGAGGATAAGGAGCTTAAACGTCCCCATCCACTGCTCGTTCCTTAGATATCTGTGAAACAAATAAACGCAGCGTCCTGGAACTTTCCAAATCGTTTCTAATATCAATTGGGTACATACGGACAAAAATTTGGAAGCGAGGTCACCTTAGGTCTTATCCTAATAACGCCAGAAAGATAAGCATGTTTTGCGATTCGACGTGCAGTTTTATTTCGCCACATTGTGGGTGTTTTTACAAAGTATAGTGGTTGTGGCTTCTTACATTATATATCAGCATGACGTAAGTTCAATATGGAGCATGCCTGACCTCATGCTAGGTCATCCTACGTCAAATATGTATTTTGCACTTTTTGGATCCAGTGAGAGTATATTTTAGAAAAGGAACTGAATGGGCCGATTTTTTGTACCGCTAGACAGATTACTTTATCTTTTTGCAAGGTATTACACGTAAAACTTACACAGCAAATTGTTGCAATGACGCAGCATTTTTTTGAAGCTTGACGTTTGGCTGTTTTATGCAGATTTCAGCTCTGCGAGTAAACTGGTGGCGCCCGCTTGACGTTCTAGGTGACCGTGTGGAGATATCAGCCTTTGCAGCGTTGTGCAGCATTTCGTGAAAATGTGCAACATGGGACAAATCTATAAGTAGGTTCAGCCCGAAGTGCCAGATGGAGTTCACTAGTGAGCTCGTGCTACTCCGCGTTTGAAACTACAGAATGTGGCAATATTGGATGTGGACGGTAATTGAGGCCATTTCAAGGCTTTTGTTTTGCCCAGCGCTCCTTTTAAGTGCCTTGGTGTCAGACGGGCCAGAAAACGTGCATTGGATCACCCGTTATCACAGACGTCAAATCCGACTCAGTCTGTGGCCTTGTCCTCTGATGACCTTGGGCCAGATGCCGCTCGGAATATGAGACCAAACTTCTAGAGACATATTCTTATACAAAGTTCAGTCCCGGTCTGCTTTCCATTGCGATTAGGAAAATCTGGAGAAAAGGGTCACCTTAACGTATGTGACCTGATCTGTGACGTCATCAGTGGCCCAAAAATACGTAAAAAAATACCAGTGTCACAGGAGCGCGCGCTCCGCCACTATCGATTGCCGCTTCATTCAGCCAACTGATTCTCGAGACAGACAGGGGCGTTAAACGCCCCCCCCCCCCCCCCCTCCAACGTCAGTTGAAGGTGCGAAATACCCCAATCAGTGCCGGGTTAAAGTCAAGCGTGTCACCGCCCGGCGGACTGATATCTGAAGTTCGTCTGCAGCACACTGCAGTCCTTCAAAATATTTTTATGCTGTGCTTTAGATCGTGGTACAGCCATCAGTGCAGGAGGGTTTCCAAAGTTTACAGGGCCTGAGTCATTTTTTCCGCGGTTTCATTCCATAAAATACCATGGGGCTGACCTTCAAAATTTCGTACGGTCACTGTCAAGTTTGTGCGTAGTCGTCGCTCTTCGGCCGCTGCGCACATGGCTACATCAGAGGCGATATTCTACATGTGTCGATACTGGATACACTCGCGCAACGCATTGGAACCAACAATCGACCATGTAACAAACCCATTTCGAGCAGGCAAGGTCTTAGCGAACACGTCAGGGTAGCCTTGACGCATGCTGCCTTGCGACTAAACAAACGAGCATGTGGTGTGGAAAGGACTTGTCAGAAGTGGGATTCGAACCGTCGCCCGGAGAAGCGGAGAAACCGCAGCAACCGCGACCTGAACGCAGTGCCTTGGACCTCTCGGCCATCCTGACGTGACTAGGGAAAGTCTCTCCGTCCTGTTGGCGAACACCGGGTCTCCATTGTTATATTATGCATTCCTTGTTATGCTGATGAATGTGCGGAACCGATGAAGCGTTTACACGTTTACGATAGACTGGATTCAGGAGTCGGGCTGCACTTTGCCTTATCATGTGGGTATAGTCGATCGATGCGAAGTACAAGGAGCCCCAGCTACGTGTAAGATGCCCAGCAATTGAAGTCGGTGCCGGTGTGAGCGGATCATTTATTCGTCGTCCCTGAGAGACATTTTACACCAAGTAAGACAGAAGAGGTCTTTACGCCCATGCAGGTAGCTGCTAGCCCTGTCAGGATGGCCGAGTGGTTCGGGGCGCTACGTTTAGGTTGCAGCCCGGTTTCCCGGGCGTGAGCTCGAATGTCACGTCTGAGTATTTGTTTTTAAATTATGCATTGCTCGTAGCCAAATCCCTTTTCTTGCGACCTGTGCGCTAATTGCTTTGTCGTGTATTGGGCGGTGTTCGTTACACCTAGACCAAGGTGGCCGCATTTAACGGATGACAAATTCCAGAGGTCGTTTTTACATTGGTTAATTTCGTAGCACACATCATACATATCACTGATGCAACGTCGTGTAACTAAGAAGATGCTCTGAATAGCGCTTTATCATGTCGTTTAATGGTTCCTTTTCAATCCACTCCCTTTCCATCCACTCCTAAAGCATGATGATGCGGTTTGGTATTGTTGGCTGTGGCCGTTACATGCAGTGTATTGCGGCCGTCGAATGTCATGCACGTGAGATCACATCCCTCTGTGTAAAACTCGACTCGGACACATATGTAGGGCGTCGTTATTGCCGACCACCTCACTGGGTTGCCACGGGTCCCACAGGTTAGCGCTATCTAAGTTATCCATGGGAGTGAAACACTGCTACAACGAGCTGGATGTGAACGCGTCCTCGGGTCGCGTTGCCCACGTAGTTATGATTCCTTTCTTTATGTTTTGATTACGATCTGTAGATAAAGTATGCACCAAAATTAGCACAGTGCTCTCCTCAACGACGCAGGCAGTAGTTGCTCGCACGTAAGGATGGCTGAGAGGTCCAAGATGCTGCGTTCAGGTCGCAGGCCGGTTCTCGGGCGTGGGTTCGAATCACACTTCTGACAAACAACGTTTAATGGTCATTTCCATGGTAAACTGAGGCCTATTTAAGATCAGGTCTGTCAAGGCCCACTGGATTAACCTGCGCACGACCGTCGGTCCGTTTCGAACATGGGCGACTGGGGAGGGGGGCAGTTGACTGCCCCCTCTAACTCACGAACGGTTGGTCGCACGATAAAAATAAGCACACCGTTGGAAAGCCTGTGACGAGTAGAGCTCGAAATTGGTTTCATTTTTAGTTTGAGATAATATGTAAGCCAATTTACGCCCTATATATGTTTTCTCATAGCCCACTGCATGAGACCGAGAAACGGCCTGAATCTCAAGGGCTGTGACTAATAACGCATAGATAAAGGCACCAGCGCACAAGTAAAGGTCCGCGGATGCCTATACATGTCTAATTTCCCAAATTTGTTCAATATATACGCCGAAACGTTCAGTTAAAGACACGCCAATTCTCGCGCTAGCTGTCGGCGTGCGCTGCTGCCGTATGCGGTACCAAATTGACGGAACTAATTTTAGCGTTCCTTTATTTTCGCGAAAAAAGACGATCTATATAAATTTGATTGATCTTTGTGGTTCTTGTGATGGTTTCTCATTCTTAAATTTTGGAAAAATTCATTAGTTATCAATCTACATAATTGGCGGAGCTTTATTCGTGAGAGCCTGTTTATTTCCAAAACATGCTACTTTTTCAAACGTTTTGAGATTCCTGGTATTACTTACGCCTGTGCAAGCTAATTCTGCCATTTTCTACCCATTCTGAGTAATTCATGGTCGATTTTGACTGTGGTCCATTTTGGCTCACCATAGTTATAGGTAGGATCAATGGCTGGAAGTCATTGATACTTTGCCCAATGACGATTACTAGATGTCTGCTTGACGCCACACTAGAAATGTTACGAAATATTCCGTCAGTTTGCGAAAAAAACGACGACGTTGGTTGGTTATTGGGGCTTAGGGGGGCACCGACTGCAGGGTCATTCGGCGCCCAAAAAAACGACGACGTGTTAAAAATGGGCTTGACCTTAGGTCAATGACCCGGAAAATTCCGAAAAATCTGAGATAGCAGATTTTTCGCATCTATCACGATCACTAACCCCTGAAAGTATTATTGAGACATCTTGTTTTGTGAAAAAGCTACAGGGCGCTAAACTTTTTTGGACATAGGTCCGTTTGACCTGACTTAGGTCAGGCATCTTACGTGACCTGAGGCCAAAATTTTGACACGAGATGTAAAATTAATGAAGCAAAAGGCACAGAACGTTTCGTGACTCTGTGTTTGCTCGTTCTCTCGCAATCCCAGAAAACCTCAGGAGGGGCGGTCAACTGCCTCCCCCCCAGTCGAGGACAGGTTAATGCATGAAGATGGCCTGCAGGGCACCGCAGTTCTGCTACATAGTGTCATGCATGTGCTGTAGATCGTGGCACACCGAATAGTGGAAGATTTTGGAGGGTTGAGGGTCCAAATGTTAACAGGGCCTGGCCTATTTTTCAGCTGCATGCATAAGCATACAGCTAATGTCAAAAATTACCAAAACTTGAGTATCACAAACGGTCATGCGACAAAAAGTCTTGAGCAGGCAAGGTCCTGGTAAACACGTCAAGGTAGCGTTGACGCATGTTGCCTTGCGATTAAAAAACGGACACGTGCAGCAAAAGCAACGTTTGTCAGAAGTGGGATTCGAACCCACGCCCGGAGAACCGGACTGCGACCTGAACGCAGCGCCTTGGACCGCTCGGCCATCCTGAAGGGACGAGTTATGGTCGGCGAGGCTGTACGGTTCTGTAGAATTTTTGTGTCTCGTTTTGTGTATCATGCATTTCGAGGACGATGGATAAATGACCCGCTCACACTGGCGCTGATTTGAATTGCTGGGTATCTTACGTGTCGCTGATTCCACATGCTGCGCATCAGTCGAGTCTGATGCAGCTAATAGAGCTGCCATGCCATATAGTTAAGGTGGCGGTACCGGAAATGAATATGGACCCTGAAGACAGTTATCGAGATCACGACGAAGCGACCATTTCTCCGTGTCATTTCATGAAGCGAATCTACCAGTCCACATGGTGAAGCCTCTTGCGATGACACTGAAGACAATGGTCCAACATGGTTGTTCCGCATATCTTTTTGTCTTATTTTTTGGAGGGAGCGGGAAATGGGAGAACACCAAGTTTTCAAAACTGACGTCTGCCCTTGACGCTTGGCCACCGGACAAAAGTGGATCATATATATTTTTCTCAGAAACTTTGCGATATATCAGCTGATCAAATGAGATTACAAAACGCACATAATGTAGCAGAATGCACTCCGACTACTGAATCCAGTCTACGTGTGAACGCTTTTACTGAATCGCGATTAATGTTGTTGGAATCTTATTGATTAATTTTAGTATGATTATTGAAATTTTATTTATTATTAATTAATTTTATTCATTTTACTGTAATCTGATTAATGAGTCATACGTTTACTGAATCCAGTAAACGTGTGAACGCTTCGTCGGCTTCCGACATTCATCACCACACAAATGAGTGCATAGTATAACAATGGAGACTCAGTGTATTGCAGCATGACGTAGAAGCCTCACCTCGTCACGTCAGGATGGTCGAGCGGTCCAAGGCGCTGCGTTCAGATCGCAGTCCGGTTCTCCGGGCGTGGGTTCGAATCCCACTTCCGACAAAGGACTTTTAATGTTAATTCCACGCGTAAACAGAGGCCTATTTAAGGTTACGCGTGTCAAGGCCCATTCGATCAATGCGTGAAGATGGCTTGCAGCGCACCGCGATTGTACCACATAGTGTCATGCATGTGCTGTAGATCGTAGCACACTGAACAGTGGTGGAGGGTTGATGGTTTCATTGTTAATAGGGCCCGACAGATTTTTTAGCAATTTCATTACATCAAGTAGCATACAGTTTATGTTGAAAATTACGGAAAGTTGAGCATCACAAACGGCCATGCGACAAACAGTCTCGAGCAGGCAAGGTCCTGGTAAGCACGTCAAGGTAGTGTTGATGCATGCTGCCTTGCAATTAAAAAAAGGACACGTGCAGCAAAAAACGACATTTGTCAGAAGTGGGATTCGAACCCACGCCCGGAGAACCGTACTGCGGCTTAAACGCAGCGCCCTGGACCGCTCGACCATCCTGACGTACGAGGAAACATTGCATGCCTCGTTGAGGAGATCACTGCGTTGATTTTGGTGCATACGTTATCTACAACTACATGGGCAAGGCGATCCAAGAGCGCTTCCACGCCCAGCCCGTGGTAACAATTTCTTCACTCCCATGTTTAATGTAGATGGCGCTAATCTTCCTGGCAACCCTTCCGTCATCCGTGGCTACCCAAGAGCCACAGATATTGAAAATCGATATGATTCCATGCCATAGACCATGATGTAACTCCTGCCGACGACGGTACGAATACCACAAAATCCGGGTCCAGTGACAGTCCTGTGAGGTGGTCGGCAGTAATGATGTCCTTTTTATGTGTCCGAGTAGAGCCTCACACTGAAGAATGTGATCCCACGGGCATGGTATTCGATGACCGCAATACAACCCATGTCACGACCACAATCAACAATGCCCGCATCACTGTGTTTTAAGCTGGATGGAAAAGGAAGCATTAAACGGCATTTCAAAAAGCTAATCAGCCTATGTACCTCCTTACGTGGCGTTGCATCAGTGATATGTATGATGAATGTCACGAAATTAATCAATGTAAAACGACCTCTGGAATTTATCTTCCGTTGTGCCTGGCCACCTTGGTCTTGGTGCAACGAATACCGTCCAATACACGGCAAAGCAGTCAGTAAACCGTTTGTACGAAGCCGGATTTGACTGGCAAATGTTGAATTTAAAAACAGCTTGTCAGAAGTGGGATACGAACCGACGCCCGGAGAACAGGACTGCGACTTAAACGCAGCGCCTTGGACCGTTCGGCCATACTGACGGGACTAGCCATGATTTGCATATGCCTAAAGACCTTCTGTGTCCCGCTTGTTACACAATGTCTCAAGGACGACGGATAAATGATCCGATCACACCGGCGTCGACTTCAATTGCTGGATATCTTATACGCAGCTCGTGTCCCATATACCGCGCATCGATCGAGTGTGATAAAATAAAGGTGAACTCAAACGGCAGCTAACGAGCTCGCGGCAGAAGCGACTGTGTCCTCGAGTCATTTCAAAATGCAAATCTTCTAATCAGTATCGTGTGTCCCTTGCCAGGGCGTTGAAAACAACAGTGAAAAAAGGTTGTTGTGCACGATTTTTTTCGGGGGGGGGGAGGACGAGACAGAACCAAGCATTGTTGTACAGCAGGGCAGGGAAATTGTCCCTCGTTGTGTCAGGATGGCCGAGCAGTACCTCGCCTTCTTCAGGCTGATTTGTCGCATGGCTTGTTGTTCATACTGTAACGTTACGCGTATTTGAGTGTCACCGCTGACCGGATGTAGTGCCCTGATGTAGTCATATGTGCAGCTGACATAAGACGGTTAAGGCAGTGGTCCCTCCAATTTGACGGCGGCCCCGTCAACTTTGGATAACGTCGTTGGCTTCAGTTTTGGGTACCCTTTACGTCACCGTCCCAGAGTTAATCTGCATTACCTTAGAACTGCAGGCGAAGATAATAATTTTCCATATCTCGCCTGTCAATCAAATTTCATCCAAACGAAACGAAGGTGCTCCTGCCAGAAAAGAACATGCCGCAGGACAGCAGCAACGCAGCTCATGACGGAACCGAACTATGCAGTGTTATTGTCAGAGGCAAACTTTCTGGGCAATGTCGAAAACCCAGCGACCAGAATATTCGCAGCCAGAAAAAGACGTCTGAAATACCTGTGCTTCATTCCAAGGCTATAGACTGTACCACTACAGACTTTGCTATAGAAGGCGACGAGAAACATCGCAGTCCGACAAACGAATGCTGCCAAATAACTCGCACCTCTGTGAGCGTGCTAGCTGTCATACGTTCCGCACATTCTCGGACTCGGTAATGGAGGCATACTGTACTGAAATACATTCTGTGTTGCGCAGAACGATGTAAGCTCGCCCTGCCGGTGGTCAGGATGGCCGAGCGGTCCAAGGCGCTGCGTTCAGGTCGCAGTCCGGTTCTCCGGGCGTGGGTTCGAATCCCACTTCTGACAAATATTGCTTTTTTGCAGCACGTGTCCGTTTTTTAATCGCAAGGTACCGCCAGTTAACATTACCTCCATGTGTTCTCCTGGACCTTGCCTGTGCGAGGCTGTTTGTCGCATGGACGTCTGTGTTACTCAGCTTTCGTAATTTTTTAACGCAAACTGTGATATTTCGTGCAACGACACTGCTCAAAAATGGGTCCGGCCGTGTTAACATTTATATCCTCCTACACTCATCGGTGTGCCACCTTCGATAGTGCTCACGTGAGAATATGAAAATATGTGATGAAATCGCGGTTCGTTGCAGACCATCTTCATGCATTAATCCGGCACTCACACCCCTGACCTTAGATAGGCCTACGTTTAGGCGTGGAATGAAGTATTAAAAACCACGTGTCAGAAGTGGGATTCGAACCCACGCCCGGAGAACCGGACTGCGACCTGAACGCAGCGCCTTGGACCGCTCGGCCATCCTGACGTGACAACGACAAGATACTCCGTCCTGCTGTACAACACTGGTTCTCCATTGTTACGCACTCATTGCTATGCCGATGAATATGCGGAACCGACGAATCGTTCACTCGTTTACGGAGGTGTTTACGTAGACAAGATTCAGTAGTCGCACCGCACTCTGTCTTTTGTGCGCGTGGTACCTAATCCCAGTGAAATCTGCGATGACGCTGCTCCCACCAGTATGAGCTCAAGCAAGTCCGAGCACACCGTAAATAATCAGCTGACAAATTTCATGATTTCGTAACAAGATATATATGGTCAACTTTTGTGTTGTGACGGAAGGTCAAGGGCAAATGTGGGTTTTAAACATCTGTTGCTGCCCCATTTTCCCAAAAATCTCGTGCGCAACAATCATTCTTGATTGTGGTCTTGAACGCCCTGGCAATAGGCCATACCGTATTGATGAAAAGATTTTCCTCATGAAATAGCGCAGGAAACGGTTTCTTTCGTCATGAGCTCATTAGCTCCGTACCAGTCTATATTTATTCCCAGTGACGTCACCATGGCTCCTTGGCATGACAGCTGTGCTAGCTGCATCAGACTCGATCGATGCGCGGCATATGAAACCAGCGACGTTTAAGAAACCCAGAAATTCATCCCGGTGCCGGTATGATCGGATCATTTATCTGACGCCCCTGAGAGACGTGGTACACCAAACGAGACGCAAGAGGCCTTTAGGTCGTCTTTAGGTACGGTCGTCACTGGTCCCGTCAGGGTGGCCGAGCGGTCCAAGGCGCTGCGTTAAGGTCGCAGTCCGGTTCTCCGGGCGTGGGTTCGAATCCCACTTCTGGCAGGTGGGTTTTAAATTCATCATGTAATATCGCCGAATCCCGCTTGGTACAGACGGTTTGCTAATTGCTTTGTCGTGTGTTCTACAGTGTTCGTTGCACGAAGACCATGCTGGCCGCGCATAACGGGTGCTAATTTCGAGAGTCCGTTTTTCATTGGGTAGTTCCATGGCACACATCATGTATATCATTGATGTAACATCATCTTAGTAGGTAGATGCGCTGAATAGTGTTTTATCATATCATTTAATCCTTCCTGTCTGACGTAATCTTAAAGCGTAACGGTGCGGTGTGTTTTTAGTGGTTGTGGCCATGACATGAAATGTATTGCGGTCGTCAAACGTTAAATGCACGTGAGATCACGTTATTCTGCGTGAAACTCGACTGGGACACATAAATGACACTGTTACTGCCGACAGCCTCACTGGGTTGCCACTGGCCCGAACTGTGTGATATTCGTACCATCGTCAATCATTCAATCTTGTCACGGTTCACTGTATGGAATCGTATTACTTTTCAGTATTTGTGGCTCCTGGGCCATCAGGGATGACGGAAGGGTTGGGACGAAGGCTAACGTCATCTACATTAAATATTGGAGTGAAGAAATTGTTACTGTGGCCGGGTGTGGACGCCTGGTTCGGTCACCTTGCCCACGTAGTTGTAGATAAAACATGCGTCAAAATTAACGCAATGCTCTTCTCAGCGAGGCAGTCAGTAGTCGCTCACACGTCAGGATGGCCGAGCGGTCCAAGGCGCTGCGTTCAGGTCGCAGTCCGGTTCTCCGGGCGTGGGTTCGAATCCCACTTCTGACAAGTGTTTTTCCTGGTACGTGTCCGTTTTTTAATAGCAAGGAAGCGTGCGTCAACATTACCTCTGTGTGTTCGTCACGACCTTGCCTGCCCGAGGCTATTTGTCGCATGGCCGTTTGTGGTACTCAGGCTTGGTAACTTTTAATGTAAGCTCCATGATATTTCATGCATCAAAACTGCTCAAAGATGGGTCCAGCCCTACTAACACTTAGATTCTCCTACACTGATCGGCGTTTCACCTGCGATAGTACATGCGTTAAAATGTGTGGTAAGATCGCGGTGCGCTGCAGGCCATCTTCATGCAGTTATCCGGCATTGACACATATAACCTTAGATGGGCCTACACTTTCGTGTAAAGTTAACTGTTAAAATACGTTTGTCAGAAGTGGGATTCGAACCCACGCCCGGAGAACCGACTGCGACCTGAACTCAGCGCCTTGGACCGCTCGGCCATCCTGACACAACAGCGCATTTCTGGCAAGCCCTTTGCTCCCTATACCGCGTATCAGTCAAGAACGAATACCGACGCAAACGACACTTAACGAGCTCACGACAAAAGCAATCGTTTCAACATGTCATTTCATGGCGCGAATCTTCCAACCAATACCGTGTAGCCGCTTGCTTGGGCGCTCATGACAGTAATCAAGAATAATTCTTACTCTCGTTTGCTTTTTTCTTTTTTTTGGAAGCGACATAATGTCAAACGTTTAAAACCGAACCTTCCCCTGGCCTTTGGGAAACCATGAGACCTATGAGCTGATCAACTGTTGAGTGTTTGAGCTCACCTCGGTAGAGCCAGTCATCGCTGATGTTATTGGGATTACTGACGGATGATACAGGTAAGACAGAGTGCTGTCCGATTACTGAATCCAATCTACGTACTCCCGTAAACGTGTGAACGTTTCGTCGGATCCGCACATTCATCAGCATAGTGATGAGTTCTTAACATGACAATGGAGACTCGGTATTGTAGAACAGAACGGGAATATTTTTCCCTCGTCACGTCAGGATGGCCGAGCGGTCCAAGGCGCTGCGTTCAGGTCGCAGTCCGGTTCTCCGGGCGTGGGTTCGAATCCCACTTCTGACATATGCCGTTTTTCGCAGCACGTGTCCTTTTTAATCCCAAGGTAGCGTGCCTCAACATTACCTCGATGTGTTCGCCATGACCTTGCCTGCTTCAGGCTGTTTGTCGCAGGGACGTCTGTGGTACTCAGCTTTCGTAATTTTTTAACGTAAGCTCATGATATTTCATGTAGCGAAACTGCTCAAAAATAGGTCCGGCCCCATTAACATTTAAATTCTCCTACACTGCTCGGTGTGCTACCTTCGATGGTGTTTGCATGAAAATATGTGATACAATGGCGGCACGCTGCAGGCCATCTTCATGTAGTAATCCGACATGGACATACCTGATCTAAGATAGGCCTCCATTTACGTGTGGGGTTTTCGGGCAGAAGTTCCTCGGACTAAAGCTCGTAGGACAATAGTTCGTCGGGCAATAGTTCGTGAGGACAAAAATTCGTCGGCCAAAAGTTCGTTAAGGGTAAAAGTTCGTCTCGCGAAAGTTCGTATGGACAAAGTTGGTCCAGGACATAGTCCGTCTATGACAAAAGTTCGTCTCGCTTGAGTTCGTATAGGACAAAAGCTTGTCCATGACAAAAGTTCGTCCACCAAAAGTCCTTGTGGGACAGAGTTCGTCCAGGACAAAAGTTCTTCTCGCAGAAATTTGTTTAGGACAAAAGTTCGTGTGGGCCAAAAGTTCGTCTAGGGCAAAAGTTCGTCGAGGAAAAAAGACTGCGTGTCACATGGGTCTCACACGAAAATCATTCAGGGCTTACGTTCGTCCTTATGTCTAGTCAAGAAAAACTGCCAACTGTCAGACGACAGTTCATGGAATCATGCCGATGAATGAGGCTCTGCCCATGGCCGGATCAGGAACTGATCCCATTCAGACTCGTGCACATCCAACTTTGGCCACCGTGCACCGTAATGACCTGCCGGAGTAATAGGCGAGTGGGTAACCAGACCAAACTTCGTAACTCAAGGGTTCGCATGGAAAAAGGTTCGTAGCGAAAGGCTCGTATGCACGAGTTTCGTATGGTAAAAGGCTCGTATGGTAAAAGGCTTCTATCGGAAAAGTTCGTGACGCAAAAAAAATCAACTGCAAAAGTCTCGTATGGAAAAGGCTTGTGGGGAGAAAAGTTGGCAAGAGAAAGGAAGGAAGGAAAAATGTTCGTAGCCAAAGGTACGTAAACAAAGGTTCGTATCGGAAAGGAGTCGCTCCGGGTTTGCGAAGAAGGCGTGGTATAGGACACTAGAGGCCGCAGGCTGATGGAGGGTGCAATCGGACTTGGTTCTGTCTAACAGAAAGGTTAGGTTAGGTTAGGTTAGGTTACTGTTTTAGGTCCGCTGCGTCCCCGATACGAACCTTAAGTTTGCTAGCCTTTAGTTTCGAACCTTTTTCCTTACGATTTTTTCCTTTACGATTTTTGTCCTGGGAATCTTTGCTATACGAACCTTTTGCAGTACGAACATTTTCCATTAGCGAGACGAACCTGTTCTAGGCGAACTTTTTCCCTTGACGAACACTTGTTTTAGACAAACTTCTGTGATGGTGGTGATTCAAAATGACGGACTTTTGTGCTAGACAAACTTTTGCCCCATACTAGTTTTTGCTTTATACGAACTTTTGTCCCAGACGAACTTCTGCGAAAATATCTTTTGTCCCAGACGAACTTTTGCCCTAGGCGAACTTCTGTAAGACGAACTTTTGTCCTCGACGAACTTTTATCCTCTACGAATTTCTGCCCTAAACGAACTTTTGCGCGACGAACTTCTGTCCTTAAGCCACTTGTGGAGTTAACTGTTGAGAGTCGTTTGTCAGAAATGGGATTCGAACCCACGCCCGGAGAACCGGACTGCGACCTGAACGCAGCGCCTAGGACCGCTCGGCCATCCTGACGTGACGAGGGAAAGTTTCTCCGTCCTGCAGTTTTGTACGGTGGGCAAAGGTCATGTGCAAAGACCGGTTTTGAAATCTTGGTGTTCTCTCATTTCCTCCCCCTCTCCGTTAAAAAGCAAAAAAAAAATTATGTTTAGCAACCATTCTCGACAGTCGTATTCAGTATCATCGCAAGCGGCTTCGCGATGTTGATTGGAAGATTCGCTTCATGAAATGCCACACGAAACGGTGGCTTTCGTCATGACCTCATCAGCTGCTGTTCGGGCCAATATTCATTTCCGCTAACGCCAGCCACTCTATGGCATGACAGCTGTATTCGCCCTATCAGACTCGATTAATGCGCAGTACACGGAGCCAACGATGTGTAGGATACCCAACCAGCAATTCAAGTCAGTATGGGTGTGAGCGGGCCATGTATGCGTCGTTTTTGGGACGCATGACACATAAAATGACAAGAGTTCTCCAGAACCGTTCAGACTCCCCGATCGCATATTACCACGTCAGGATGGCCGAGCGGTCCAAGGCGCTGCGTTCAGGTCGCAGTCCGGTTCTCCGGGC
Organism: Capitulum mitella; assembly: GCA_030062745.1. Classification (NCBI taxonomy): domain Eukaryota; kingdom Metazoa; phylum Arthropoda; class Thecostraca; order Pollicipedomorpha; family Pollicipedidae; genus Capitulum; species Capitulum mitella. Next base: position 1,995,686 of record CP099849.1, on the reverse strand, counting down.
GTGGGTTCGAATCCCACTTCTGACATTGGGTTTTTAATGATTCCATGCATACTAGAACACGTATTCGATGCCAGGAACGTATTGACCCACTGAACTGGCGGGTGGATAACGATTGCATGCGCCGCAACACGGTCCTTGCACCTTTTATTATGATAGGTATCAAAGGCTTATCTATTGAATAGGATATCACAGATGTATGTATTGAACAGGAATGCAGGAGATAGTGCTACGGCGACGGCCAAACATGCATGCACCCTAATAGAACTGACAGTGAAGGGCTCCGTGAGAAACTCGCCTCGAAGAGGGCTGGTCTTTACAAAAAGTCCAGGTAGTCCTGACACACCGCCTGCGGATGAATTCTCTAAACACGGTCTGTGGGGAAACGTTTGTCAAAAGTGGGATTCGAACCCACGCCCGGAAAACCGGACATTGACCTGAACGCAGCGCCTTGCACCGCCCGGCCATCCTGACCCGCTCAACAGCGCGTGGGTACCTGCATGCATGAGGAACGCCAGGCATTTGCGTAATTCCATCGGAATCGGAATCGACTCTGGACCTGACTCCGTTTCGGCCAGAGCCAGAATCGGTGCAAGCATATAACATTTTTGGAAACAGTCTTGGTGGAATCGATTCCGAAATGGACGTTTTCATTTTGTGTTGGAATCGAAATCGATTTAGCTTTGGAAAAAACCGCGAAGAGGCGGATAGGATTTGACTCAACAAACCATAAGTCAGATTCGGAATTGATTTCCCCCAAGGTGGAATCAAGCATAAGTCTCCAGATCACCTGTGTGTAGTTGATAAGCTTTGTGTAGAAATCTAAAGTATCGGGTGCGCAAAATTAACTCCGTATCGAAGTTGCGGAGTTTTTTAATTAACAAAATTAACTCCGAAGAAGTAGCGTTGTTAGCTTGGATTTAAGGTCCACTTCATGTCACTGTCTCAGAGCTAATGCCCATCTCTGTATAGTTGCCCGTGATATCACAGTTTTCCATGTTCCATATTTCGTGTGCCAATCAGATTCCATCCAAGTGAAGCGAAGGTGCTTCTGCCAAAGAAGAATATATGACTGGACAGCAGCCAGTGATCTCATAACGATAGCAACCTATCCCATGCTATTGTCCGGGGCGAGCTTTCCAGCAATACCAGAAATCCAGCTACCAGAGCATTCGCAGCAAAACGGAAAATGTCTGGAACACCTGAGCTTCCCTCGAAGGCTTTACACCGTACATCGCACCACTACAGACCCTGCTACAGAAGGCGCTAAGAAACAGTGCAATTCAGCCACCGAATGGCGCCAACTAGCTCGTGCCCTGGGAACGTACTAGCTATCATCCGGTCCGCACATTCGTGGGCTCAGTAACGAAGGCATGCTTTACCCAGGTATAGCATGGGTAACTACACCTACATTGTATGGCATTGTTATACAGATCGACGAAGGCTTAACCCTATTCCCGGCAGGGGGGCGGAATCCGCCCCCCCCTCGGTTTTTTTGCTTGCCAATTCCAGGCTTTTTAACGCAGCTGCACGAAACACGAGATTTTTCCTAGCTATTCCTTCTACGCGCCGTGAAAAAATTTCGAAATTCTGTTTTGCTCAGGGGCGGAGTCAGGCAACGTTTTTGGGAGGCACCTCATGCCGTTTTTGGCCATGTTGAGGGTAAAAGGAAAATGTCTGCCAAAAACAGAGTTTTTAAGATGGAACTTAAAACTTTAAATGAATGTATAGCTAAAAAGTTGGGCAATGTACATATGTAATTTTGTTTATCTGAGGTCACTTTACAAGGTCAGGTCAAGGTCAAAAGTCAAAATTTGTTTTTTCGCAATAATTTCGGCGCCGTTTTTTTCAAATGCCAAACCCGGAATATATGTGACGTAGAAAGATGCCCTCTACTTGTGTACCAAGTTTCAGCTTGATATCAGGTCGGGTCACGGAGCTATGACCTAAAATGTCAGTGCGCGTACCCTATATCGCAAAAGCCAAAAAAATGATTTTTTTTGGAATAAAGTGAATTCAATCGATTAAAAACGTTTACAGATAATATTGAATGCACACGACATCATTCCAGGTGACCCCAAGGTCACTGGAGGTCATTTAAGGTCAAAGGTCACAAGTTGATCTGAAGAACGTGTGACCATGACAGTTCCCCCTTTTTCATGTCCCTGGCACCGCCTATGCTAACATTTTACAAACATTGCAATGCGATTTGTACTTCTTTAGCATAACATGATTAGCAGAAGCTAAAAAAGTGTTTTGGCCTCTTTTGTTCATTCAGTTATTAGAAAACTAATCCCCCTATTTTTAAAACCCTGTGAACGCCAATGAATTTTCTGAAAATCCCAAATTTGCAAACCCATGGTAAAAGCCCTATTCATAATCTCTCGATTGATGCCAGTTTCATCGAAATCGGTCCATAAACAACTGAGTTATAAGAAGTCCAAAAATACCCCCCATTTTGACTTTTTTGCCCCCCTGTATCCAGAAATTTCAAAATTTTGAAAATTTCTTTTTATAAAAATGTAGTTCACGTCACGGCAAATCGATTGCCGTTTGTTGCGATGAAATCGGATAAGTAGTTCTCAAGATCTCAGGGGGGGCCGAATCCGCCCCCCCCCTGCCGGGAATCGACCATACCGTTTAGCCCTCCGGGAATAGGGTTAAGAGCGGAATGGTCAGGATGGCCGAGCGGTCCAAGGCGCTACGTTCAGGTCGCAGTCCGGTTTTCGCGGCATGGGTTTGCATCTTACTTTTGACAAGGGTTTTTGACAGCGCTCATTCAGTTCCTTAATTGCAAGGCAGCTTGCGTCAAAGTGCCTTCATACCTTCATGCCTTCCGCTAGACCTTGGCTGCTCGAGGCCGACTCGGCGCTTGACTTATTATTGATACTATTAGGTTATGTGTAGTTGAGCATCACCAATGTTCTGACGTAGCCATTCGTGTAGTTGACATATGGCGGCGAGGGCGATGGTCCCTCCAACTTGACAGCGGCCCCGTCAACTTTGGATAACCTTTAACACTAGGTCTGTGGTAGCTATGAAGTTGCTGAAATGTGGGTTGCTGAGTAGAATGAAATTGTTTAAAATGGGTCGAGCCCTAACAACCCTGTAAACCCTCTGATACTGTGCGACAGCCGTTATACTGATAGGTGTAAAGCCATCTATAGCACAAGCATGCAATACATGGTGGAAGTGCGGTGCCCTGCAGGTGATCTTTATCCATCCATCCGGTAAGCCTTAGCCTGAAATGGAACCACGTTTATGCGTGGAATAAACTATTAATAGCGTTTGTCAGAAGTGGGATTCGAACCCACGCCCGGAGAACCGGACTGCGACCTGAACGCAGCGCCTTGGACCGCTCGGCCATCCTGACGTGACGAAGGAAAAATATTCCCGTTCTGTTCTACAATACCGAGTCTCCATTGTCATGTTAAGAACTCATCACTATGCTGATGAATGTGCGGATCCGACGAAACGTTCACACGTTTACGGGAGTGCGTAGATTGGATTCAGTAATCGGACAGCACTCTGTCTTACCTGTATCACCCGTCAGTAATCCCAATAACATCAGCGATGACTGGCTCCACCGAGGTGAGCTCAAACACTCAACAGTTGATCAGCTCACAGGTCTCATGGTTTCCCAAAGGCCAAGGGCAAGGTTCGGTTTTGAATGTTTGACATTAGCTTACTTTCAAAAAAAGGAAAAAGGAAACGAGAATAAAAATTTGTTCTTGATCGTTGTCATGAGCGTCCAGGCAAACGGCTACACGATATTGATTGGAAGATTCACGTTATGAAATGACATAGAGAAACGTCTGCTTTGTGTCGTGAACTCGGTAGGTGTCGTTTGGGTCCGTATTTGTTTCCGGTAACGTTACCATGACTCCTTGGCATGACGGCTGTATCAGCTGCATCAGACTCGACTGATACGCGGTATATGGAGCAAACGACTCACGGGTAGGGTACTGTTGTGTCAGGATGGCCGAGCGGTCCAAGGCGCTGCGTTCAGGTCGCAGTCCGGTTCTCCGGGCGTGGGTTCGAATCCCACTTCTGACAACCCGTCCCAACTGGGAGTTTTTATTCAGCTTCCCTTTGCCATTTCTGCAGCTCCAGAACGACACTTAGCTGCAGCATGAGACGCAGGCTAACAGAGTTCTCTTCAATTTTGCGCGTTTCGAGACTCATCCTGGCTTTGGCTGATGTCGGTCACGAACATATGAGGTCATTTTCAAAGTCATGTTCTGCGATTTTGCTATTTTTCTGGTATCTTCACGAATTTTGCGTTGAAAGAAGCCCTAGCTTCTAGACAGAGCTAACCAGAAGTAATCTAAAATACATCATGGTCTCTTGTGACCTTCAAAGTCCAAGTCGAGCCATTGACCTAGCTTGATCTTTTTGGAGATATAAACAACTGAGGCATCATGGAGGCGGCACTGCAATAAAAACGGTATAAACATACCGTTTGCATAGTTTGTATTAACTACACACACGTATATTTGGTTCCAGGGTCACCAAGAGGTCACATAAGGTCAGGTCACATGAGTTCGAAACAAACTATGACGTTTCCTTGATGACTTGCTGGTGATCTAGCCATCACTCGTAGGTCGGCTCGAAACCTAACATAATATGCTCATTTAACCCTACTTAGGGCCATCATGGGCTTGTCATACCATCTTGTCTTGATACTGCTGATACAAATAGGACACGCGATGGATAGCGGACATTGCAATGTAACTTACACGGAAGGCACGCCATTTTACTGATCATGCTCCATGCCATTTAAACATTCACTGTAGTTTTGATCAACAGTTATTCCGGCGAAGAGAAATTGTTTGGATACGGAAAAGGTAGTCGAAAAAGGCAGAAAAGATGAAACAAAAGCTAAGGTTTTATTTTCTGTAAAAGCAGTCTGGAAATCTGCATACTTTCTCCCCTTCCCCAGTTTTCAGCCTCTTTTATGCATTCCTTCCTCATGGAGGTAAAACTATCAATCCAGGCCTGTATCCGATTGGGACCTTGGAGGGGGGACGCTTGTCCCGTCGGCGTGTGTCGTCCCCTGATCGTTAAAAAGATAGATGCCCAATCTTATTTCAGCCATGATGTTACTGAGGACGGCGTTTAAGAGTACGCTGGCCCTTGTTTGGGCCATTTATTTCATAACTGGATACTAAAGACATTCTGATCAACGGCCTAAATGGAGCGACCGGCTCCGTGGCGCCCGTGCCCGCTGCCTGTGCCTCGTGTCTCCTCTTCCCTGACCCGCCTGGCCACCGTGACCCGGCCGGCCTCCGTCTGTGAACAGGTACTCGGACTGGGACCCATGTTCAAGATCCGCGTGGAGCTGCAGAATACCTCGGCGCTGAAGATCGTCCAGGACCTGGGCATCCGCGTGCACGCCGACGAGAAGCTGTACCACGTGCAGAAGCGTTTCATGCATGTGAGGCTGCTTTCCACTTTGCGGAGAAGTTGGCCGTCTGTTTGAAATGTGTGCCCCGGGGACGTCGAATAGTTGTGTGATGCCTTTTCTCGGAAACTCCGACTAATTGTCTTTGCATTTGTCGTTTGATTGAGCCACTACGCTTGGTTACCGACGGCCGTAGTTCAGCAAACTAGTCTGGCATATTAACGACAAGTCATAATTCTGGTGTCTAGGTCCTCGATCGTTGGGACCTGTGTACATGTGCTTCAGATGTCTAATGAAGTAGGTTTCCTCAGGATTTATTCATTTATCTCCATAACAGGTGGTTTTGGCACAGTTTGCTTGTCTGTGTGGAGCCCTCTCTACATTCAGCCAGGATTCTTGTTTGACCTGTCTACCAGTTGATCTGTTGACTGATTGCCACAAGATAGTTCTCACCTGTCGTTCTGACATGCTGTCTGCTCTCTTTCTGCCCTGATGCACGGGGCTCCTTCCGCCGTCTCATGATTTCCGGAAGCTGCACCACAAAGTCACAACGGGCCCTGGCGCGTAACTTCCGAATATCACTGTTGCTTGCGAGGAGAGCACTCCCATGATTTCGGTGCGATATGTTGAGGGCCGCCTTGCGGCGATTCCGACACCAGAACCATATTCATGTAATGATGTGTGTTCAGGTGCTGGGTGTTATCCGGGGTGTCTCGGTGACGCCAATATGACCTGTGTTCACGCCCCCCAGGTGCCGATTCTGATCCCGGGTGTGACGTATGTGTACGACACGCTGGTGGAGTTTGTCTCCGACCTGGGCATCTCGGACCAGGTGCGCGTGTTCGTCACGCGCGGCCAGATGACGCGCCCCGTCCTCTCGGCCGTCATCAACATGCCCGTGGCCGAAGTGGCCGTGGCCGTGTAGGCTGACATCTGGCGGCAAAAATGTCGTCACCGATTGGCCTGCCACCTAGCGGCAAGAATCGCCCTTCCACTCGATGGTGTGTGACTTATTGGTAACGCCGAATCTGTTCTGGCGCATATGATATCACAATGCGAATGAGACACCAGTTCCGTCCTTTTAGGGGTGGCCTTAAGCAAAGGTCGCTGTTCGTGAGAAAGACGTGCTGATTCCGTCCGTAACCCGCCCAAAGCGTGAAATACGCCGCCGCAACCCACCGTCTTGATGTGCATTCATGATGACAGTCAGGGATAGCCAAATGTCGATTGGGAGGACGTGTGACACGACGTCAGAGTGATGCCGGCCGATGTCAGAGTGATGCCAGATCTCGGAAGTGTGTCACGTAACAAGGAAATTAAAAAAGGGCAATGCCTATAACTTATTTGGCTCGTTGTTCACATCGTTCGCGTTGCGTCAGTCCACAAAGCCACAATAGATCTCTTGTTTTTGCATGTGGTTGTCGTTTCTGTGCCGTTTGTCTCCACGTGCATGTAGTCTTAAAGAGTGTAGTCAGTTTGTTTCAGCTTCAAGCATTTTGAAAAGACAAGTGAGTTGTATGTGAAAATGTTTACATCATCAGTTTGTTTTTACTGGTCTCTCACACTGCTTTCTGTTGAAAATAAGCGAACTGTTGAAACTAAAGCAGTGTACTTCTTAACCCGCGCACGACCGTCGGTCCGTTTCGAACACGGGCGACTGGGGGTGGGGGGTAGTTGGCTGCCCCTCCTCTAACTCACGAACGGTTGGTCGCACGATAAAAATAAACACACCATTGGAAAGCTTGTGACGAGTAGAGCTCGAAAATGGTCTCATTTTTAGTTTTAGATAATATGTAAGCCAATTTACGCCCTATATATGTTTTCTGAGCCGAATGCATGAGACCGAGAAACGGCCTGAATCTCAAGGGTTGTGACTAATAATGTATAGGTAAAGGCACCAGCGCACAAGTAAAGGTCCGCGGATGCCGATACACGTCTAATTTCCCCAGATTTATTCAATATATACGCCGAAACGTTGAGTTAAAGACACGGCAATTCTCCCACCAGCTGTCGCGGTGCACCGCTGCCTTATGCGGTACCAAATTGCCGGAGCTAATTTTAGCGCTCCTTTATTTTTGCGAAAAAGACAATCTATGTAAATTTGATTGATCTTTGTGGTTCTTGTCATAGTTTCTCATGCTTAAATTTTGGAAAAAATGATAAGTCATCGATCTACAAAGTTGGCGGAGCTTTATTCGCGAGAGCCTGTTTATTTCCAAAATATGCTACTTTTTCAAGCTTGAGGTTCCTGGTATTACTTACGTCTGTACAAGCTAGTTCTGCCATTTTCTAGCCATTCTGAGTAATTCATGGTCGATTTTGACGGTGGTACATTTTGGCTCCACTACAGTTATTGGTGACCTGACCTCAGGTGAATGGCTGGAAGCCATTGATACTTTGCCCAATGACGGTAACTAGATGTCTGCTTCACCCCACACTAAAAATGTTATCAAATATTCCGTCAATTTCCAAAAAAAAACGGCGACGTCTTAAAAATGGGCTTGACCTTAGGTCAATGACTGGGAAAATTCCGAAAAATCTGAGATAGCAGATCTGTTGCATCTATCACGTTCACTAATCCCTTGAAAGTATTATTAAGATATCTTGTTTTGCGAAAAAGTTGGAGGGCGCTAAACTTTTCTGGATATAGGTCCGTTTGGCCTGACTTAGGTCAGGCACTGGACCTGATCTGAGGTCAAAATTTCGACACGAGAAATAAAATTGATGGAGCAAAAGGTACACAAAGTTTGGGAACTCTATGTTTGTTGGTTCTCTCGCAGTCCCAGAAAAACCTCAGGGGGGGGCAGTCAACTGCCACCCCAGTCGGGGACGGGCTAATGTGAGAAGATGTGTACAACATATTTTTTCATGACACGTTTCGATGTCATCTGGTGAATGACGCACAGCAGTCACATCTTGAACATTCTGCAAATTTACGTGAGAGGAATCAACACGGACTATGATATTTGTGCACCAAACGTTTTTGGGTCCTTTGAAGTAAACGGCAATAAAATTAGCTGTGAACATTCTGCGTTTTTCTGCTCGTTTTGTCCGGCTATCCCTGGCAGGGTCACGCGCATGCGTTATGCAAATGCAGCTTGAGTCGAACAGTGGAGCGTCAGTGAGGCCTGCCAGCGCATTGTCAGCTGACTAATGGGATAAAAAGACTTCGATGCGGATGCGAGCATTGGTAGAAACAGACACCAACAGATAAAGGGGCGTGATTTCGGCGGTTCGTGATGAATGGGAGTGATTGGTATGTGGCAGGTGGGCCACTCGGACTCCGCGATGATCGTTAGAATTTAGGGAACAGACGGAAAAGTTGAAAAATTGTGTAGAGTGTTCGAGTATATACCTAAAATACGCGCCCTGGCGATGCTGGTGATATGATGCCATTACGGGTTGATTATCTTCGTGAGACGCTTCTTTTACTTCGGACCGCTATAGAGGCCAAAGATTTCAAGAAATCTGACCTCCAAACAATGACGGAAAAGACTGCTACGTCCAAACTCATTTATATTTTCGCTAGAAACATCATACAACAGCTAGTCTTAACATATAGCGTGCGTCACCTCTGTGACCTTTACCTTTCATGGGGTAGAAGCAGAGTGAACCCTGTTGCTGCCAAGCTTACTGATCGTCGTCACCTTCGACATAACCATTTGATAGCCCAGCTCATTATCTGATGTCAGTCACTGTGACTTGACCCGCGGCCTGTGATTTGAGGACCAACTTTGGGATCATAAGACAGGGGACGCCGCTGCAGCCCAACTTGCTGCTGGTGGTCACGCGAAATGGTTCTGTGTGATAGATAGCCTATATCAATCTGTAGCACGCGTATCGATTTGTATTCTTTTGAGAGGGCCCTGGCCCACCCAATGTTGACTTGCCTCCCCGCCAGTGATGGTTTGCTCCCCTCCCCAACATTTTCTACCGATCTTAAAGGGAAATGAATAATAATAACCAAAGAACGTCTGTGATCGGTAAGACAGGGGTGGAAAGTAAAGAATAAAGTGTAAAACGATGTGTCTAATTATATCTCTGTATTCAGTGTATATATATATATATGTGTGTTTATATATATATATATATATATATATATGTATATGTTTATATATATATGCACCCATATACATGAGATAAACGCAAATTTTGTGCGATAAATATTTACAAAAAGGCTTACAAGTTTCCGTTGGTCAAAATGAAGTGGGCTAATTCCGTTGAAGAACCCACGTTTAGGGGGAGCTTAGGTTATCGGGCCCTCGGCTCAGCCTCCCCCCAATCATTTACAGAAACCGACAGCCCAGATTTATAGTGCCTTTTTGGTTACATGGCTCATGAACTTTGATTTGAATATGAGATTTCAGTTACGGGTCAAAACAGTGAAGACATGGCCGCATTTCTTTCGGTAGCCGTCGCCCAAAATGGTACCATAGGTAGCTGTCTCAAAACCAGACGTCAGCCAGGAGCGGCGGAACATGTTCCGGCAGGGTGGGGCGGCACTGGGTATTTTTCGAGCCATTTCTTCCTATGGAACGCTTTATGGTCAATGCCACATTTCGTCAGCCGAGAAAGGGTAGGATGCCCAGTACCTCTACCTTCCCTACCCCCGTTCCGCCGCCTATGATGTCCGCCATGGAGACCTGACCCGTAACCTCAGACCTTACAGTCTTATGTGTAACTGAGGCACTGATCGATCTCCCCGCATGCTTACGCAAATTCAGTAATTTTGTAGAACGGGTTAGGTTTCTGGCAAGCTCCACAAGAATTAGCAATGCAGTTTAGCCACAGAAATTTCGTTTAAAGATAGGGACGCAACGTAACAATGATTCCAGAGGACCTTTCATTTTCACAAGAATCGTTTACATTGATTCTTTCTCAAAGATAGTTTTCTGATCACCGCTTGCCAAAACACCTGACTTAGAACACCGTGGACAACGGAGATAAACGGGCAACGCCATCTATCGTGCTTTCTTGAAGGAGTCTAGTCACGTGACTTGACGTATTTCGCGGATGCAAGACGCCATTTTTAATGGGCCGTGTGTCGGTGTTGTTTACGTCCAAAGGATTCGGAGCAGCGTGGGAAGAGTGTCGGGTCGTGATGTGCTAACACAAAAGAGTGATGGAGAGTTCGAAAGAAACTAAAATCATCTATCATATAGATGATGAGGAGACGCCGTATCTCGTGAAGATCAATAAGTCGCCAGATGCGGTTACGTTAGGTGATTTCAAAAATGTGTTAAATAGGCCTAATTTCAAGTTTTTCTTCAAGTCTATGGATGATGATTTCGGGTGAGTGCTGCTTTCGTGAATCTGCGTTCCAGAAGTCTCCATATTTACAGGAGGAAGCTGGTGTTGCCTGCATCACATGTTGAGAAGCTGTTTGGGTTGGGTTTGATAATGACAGTGAAAATAATGTTAATGATAGATATTTCCTCCTATTCACTGATATCCCCTTATGTAGCCTAGGTTTTGTAAGTTCTAGGTTTGTCCAGAAGCAGCCTGCCTTATGTCCAGTGCATAACCTGCTTGAAACAACCAGTTTGTTTTGTGATTGTACATAATGTACAGCTTGTCTGGAACATGGTAGACTGTTTTTTTTTGTTTTTTTTTATGTTGAAATAAGGTAGGTCAATGAGATGTTGAGAGCAGCTCTGGTCCTGCCACAGTAGGGCAGCTGGTATCTCTGCTTGGGGTAGGGGCAGACCCGATGATGGAAGAGGAATGGTCTGACTGACATTTTCCTGCCAAACCAATTTTTCATTGCCTAGCAAACCAGCCTGTTTTGTGGCATGGTGTTAAAAGGTGTGTAAAATAAAGTAAAAAAATCCTCCATTCAACACACCTGACCTATGAAAACACTGGTGCTCTGATTAAAGCTACAGATGAGAAATGAGTGGAAAGTCAGCATATGTAGATAATGGAAAACTTCTGGGAACTGTAGCACATAGTTTGTTAAAACCCCCACATGAAGCTAATACTGAATTAAAAACTTAGAAGTTGGAAACAAATGTCATGCTGCCATCTTTTTGGGCAGCCTTTTGCCATCATTTGATGTTTTGTCTCACCACTTGTGTGACTTGTGCATCACAGCAGGATTTTCCACAAAATCACTGGTGTGTCTCAGAGTTGTGTTAGCTGCATCAACTTGAAAATTTTCAGCCCATGAGTGCATGGGCATAGTTTCTGCAGGTGCCCACAAGGGACATGTCCTTGACAGCTTTCTAGAACTGTTGATTTGTCACCCCTAGTTTGTAAGGTATCAGATAGGTGTTCCCATTGTTGGCACAATTTCTTAAATTTTCAAAGCTCACAAACAAGTCAACCTTAGTTTGCCATGGAATGCTCCAAAAAGGTGATTTTTACCCATGCCCTACCTCTTCCTGCAGTCAGTGGATTGCAATCAGCTTGGCCTCCCCCCCCCTAATTTCTGGCCATGACTATACCCAGTATAAGTGGAAAATCTGTCCCAAGATAAAATAAATCCTCTCCAAGCTCAGGTCACTGCCATGGGTCTTTTTGGATAAGATCTTATTCAAACTAGTCATGTTCTGCAAACTGGACATACAGGAATCATGTGCAGCTTTTGCAGTTCCAGTTGTGTGTGATGGACAGAAAGTTGCTCATTAGATTGGTTTATAATCATCACACTAGCTAGTCAGTTGTTGCCACTAAATTGTTAAGATTGGATGGGGATACTTGCATCAGTACAGTTATGGGAATGCTGCACATGTGGCCAGCTTTTTATTGATCAGTTTGATTTGTCTGAAGATGCTGCTGATTATGTGTTCAGTGGTTTGTTTGATGAAATTTCATGAAGCTCAAAAATGTAATTAGTGAAATGATTTTGTCTGCTCATTGATTTTGCAACACACATCTTTGTTTATGTTCTTTGAAGCCATAAATAGTTTTGTAAAAAGCTGTAAAAAGTCTTGAAAATTGATTGGGATAGGGAATCAATTTCCAAGACCACAGGTCATGGGTGGAAGGGTATTATAAGCAGGGATCCATGGGCATGCCCATAAATAGCCATTAACACCTAGACATAAAAATTGGATGACAATTAGTATGGTTGTCTTCAAAGTTTGATGGTGATGAGATCCCACTTCCCCACTTAGATGCAGAGAAGTCAGAGTTTAGTGAATAATTTCTGCCCTGCACCTTGGCATGACAGCATATCAGGGTTTACATAACACTGTGCCACATGCAGAATGATGTGTAGCTGCTCTGTCTATAGGACACTAGGCAGGAAGAAGTTAATTGAAAAATAAAAGTTATGTCTGGTCATGCCTTGAAGGAATAGACTTAAAGACTGCATTTGCATCCTTGCAAACTTTGCCATAGTTCTTCCCATGCTGCAAGCTACAACTTGGTTGCCTATGTTAGTTAAGAACATTTGTTAAAAATGGGATTTTCCTTTTTGGTTGGTGTAAGTGTTCAACATACTACCATTTTAATTCATTTTAGCCTCTTGAGTTGACCATTTGGCAAAGCATTGGTTATTCTATCATTGCTAGTGCTTATGTGAGAAATTTAACTTGGGACTTAGGCTCTGGGCTGCCCCTTTGAAAATCTGGACAACAACCTTTAATTTGGATGGTCATCTATCTTGATATATTGCATCTATCTTAAGTTCAAACTTGCCTATAAGTTGCTCTTTGTGGTGTGGACTTGTGTGACACCATGAGTGGTTGCCTTGAGTGGCTGAATTAGGATAGATTTCATTTGCAGAAATTTGTTAATGGGCATTCACTGAATAGCAGATTTATTCATGAAAGCAAGAAATGTGTCGTTTTTCCATTTCTTGCCAGAAGCACTCATCCAAGTTTCACCTGGTATCAGTGATATCCATAGTTTTTTTGGCTTAGCTTCTGAAAACCTTTTCACTTGTCACTGATGTGTGCCATTCACTTTTCTGTGATGTCCAGTGAGTAATGATGCTACTGATTTGGGTGATCAAGGATTTTTTTAGTGCTGTCTGGTTCATTGGCTGTGGCAGAACAACTCCACATTTGGGAATCACTGTAGGGTAAGGTTGTGTGCAGCAAGCTCTAGTTGCCATGGGCTGTGATCCCAGTGTGTTAACTACTTCATTTTGACTAGAATATGTCTGCTTTATAAAACTGCTTCATTTTGACTGGAATAGGTCTACTTCATAAGGATCAAACTTCTGAAACATAGACTGGAGCTGTGTGGCCACTTTCATGATGGGTGGCCATTTTAAAGAAAGGTGGTTTGGTAGAAATGCAATAGAATTTTCATGTACAACAGAATATGTGGCATTACTTCTCTCATGCTTAGATATGCATGTTTGGGAAATTGCCATTTTTAAGGTCAAATGAAAAATGGCATTTGAACTTGTCAGTTCATTTAAATTTATCACAGAGTCATTCCAATAGTCATTTAGTTTCAACAGCTGCATGGTACTTGCAGGAAACTGATATTTGTGTGATTTGAGTATTTGGATGATGTTAGCAGGGTGCACTTAGTGCAGAAAAAGGAGGGATCAGAATGCTCCAGTGCAGAAAATCAGCTGTTGAAGTCAGCTGCTTGTAGTTTCAGTGGGTCGGGCATGATCTCATCTCACTGTGGGCGTTAAAGTGAGGCAGTCGGCCATTTTCAGTGGACAAAGGGACTGATCATATCATGGAGAACAGATCTTGCACCAGCTCTTTGGAAACCTGACATGATTGATCAGCAGAAAAAAATGAGCATGTAGCCTGGTCTTTTGACTACACATTGCTAAGGTTTCACTGTATCTGAGTTACCCAGTGTCCTTACAGGCGACCCCAAAGGAAGTCATGTCTTTGGATTGTGGCTTTCATCAGATTATGTGTAGCCTGTAGGCACTTTAAAGGAAACCAAAATTACGTATGATAAATGACGAATGATGTTGTATGTTTTGTGCAGATGCTATGCAAATCAGCGTTTGTGATTATGTCATGACCCCTCCATGGTCAACAAGGGTCAAAAAGGTCATTGACATCATTTCATGTTTTTGGCCTAAGATGGCCTTGGTCTAAGCAAGGAATAAGGAATGAAGGTCACTGGCTGGTTGCGTGACATCCGTGCATAAGGCTTAGTAAGACTGAGTACGCTAAAACGTACGGTAAAACACTCAGAACGTTTGTTATCCAATGACGGTCGCCTTATTGCAGTTTCTCCGTGATGTGCCCGTGAGAGATGATCAGTCATTGGCCTGTGTAGGTATTGACCTCATATGTTCAGTTCAGTAGGGCTGGTATGCAAACAGGCTCAAAACTCAACTGTGCAAAATTTCAGGGCGATCGAAGCTGTCACTGTGGGACAGTTTGCGAAAAAACTGGATTATACCAATTCCATTGTACTGGCGAGGGTAAAACTGGGGCAATTCATATACTTCGTCAAATAAAGGTGCAGTTTGTTCATGAATTTACGGCATCACCGCGCATTTTTGCTGTCTCGTGTATATGTGCTTTTAAATTATTCATACGTCCCTTAGAATCACTGGATATTCAGATGCTAAGTGCAGTAAATATTGAAATTTCTTGCATTTCTAATTGATGCATGGCACTGACATGTTGTGCTCCTCAGACAGCTGTTGAATATTGTCTTACGATGGCTGGTGGTGTAAGCCTTTACGCTTTTGAGAGCAAGCAAATTTTAAGGAAAGGCAGAATAACCCCAGCCCATGTTTTATGTGTTGGCATGTTGTCATGTATAGATTCACATTGAACGAGTTCGTGGCTTCTTTATGACATCATTATTTTACGCCGTACAGTGAAACCTAAATATTTTTTTCCGCATAGTTCATGAGGCTGCTACACTGTCATGTGTTGCCCTTACTGAAAGAATTACATGCATCTGTTCACATTGATTCGTGTACGTTAAAGGAACGTGGTCAAGAGCTTGTGCAAGCTTACGTGTAGCGGATGGAAATGCCAAACTCTGAAAGAATCTACGAATCCCATAAAAACTGAATGATTCACTGTCAAGTGGTTTTAAAGTTACGTTAAGTTACTCCAAAAATCGTTACGCGCGGACGATATGAAACTGCCCAGTTTTTTCTGCTTGTTTTAAGGAGAACTAACTCGGCTTATGGCCTCATTCGTCATAAAATGGCGCGTGAATGCAGATAAAATCCGAGCAGAAAAAATGCGGGGTATGCGTAAAAGTGATTCTTTGTGCCTGTCAAACAGTTTCTGGACACATTTTGCCGTTTGTAGCAACATAGGCAGTTATTGCCGGCTCGTAACCTTCGTGTTACTGTTTTCCTCCAGAGTAGCGTGAAAGGTAGCTTTGGTAGTACTTCTTTTAATGATTTAATGGTGCTATGTGGGGAGATGTCATTTGCTAAATGAGTGGGAAATAGAGGCAGCAACATAAATGAAATATCAGCCTGTCCTTGATAAGAGGATCGACTT
Organism: Capitulum mitella; assembly: GCA_030062745.1. Lineage (NCBI taxonomy): Eukaryota > Metazoa > Arthropoda > Thecostraca > Pollicipedomorpha > Pollicipedidae > Capitulum > Capitulum mitella. Next base: position 1,979,882 of record CP099849.1, on the reverse strand, counting down.
GATATACTTTTCATGCATTTATTTTGAAGTGAAGGCGACTGATGGCTTCGTTTTTAGGTAATTTAGAACTTTCAAGGCGTGCACAATGCTAGAATTTTGTTTTTGTGATCTGAAGTTGATGAGATCAAAATGAAAAAAAGACGAGACGAGAACTGAAGTAGAGTGTGTCTTGTGTATGACCAGGGTGTCAAGTGTGCACGAAGCGTTAAGAACGATGTTTACGGGAAGCACATTCATATTAATTTGTGCAATTACAACCTGAACCGGGGGAAGCGCCGCCTAGATATTCTGGAAGGGGCGATAGCTTGATAATCCTGATGGTGATGAAAAATGAGTGCCATTAATAAACATTATTTGAATCAGGCGGCTGGATGAGTGTAGAGGACAGGACGCCTTTTGTTTAGCTGAAAACAAAAGAACTGATTTCATTCACTCCAGACGTTTCGAAAACAGAAAGTATCAATGTCTGAAAACTTTGGAAAGTACCCCAACCTCTGCCATTGGGCGTGGACATGAAGGCGGAATGCCCATTATGGGCGCGAGGAAAGAATGATAGCTTGAATATTTAAACATTTCCGTCCCATTTTGTAATGCAGATTTGGAAGTCTTGTGCGCATGAAAACTGAAACAGTTGCAGTTCTAATAATTGGTGATCGGGGAGTCGAGTTTGCTAGGTTGGGTTGAGAGTTTTATCCGTTTGTCATTGAAAACTCCCTTTTTTGGGTATGACGGTAAGTGTAGGCAGTGTAATTTTTTATAATTGGTGGGCCCGGAACTGGTGTGAGGAAATTTATTTCCTTCTAAGACCATAGAACTCGCCTTGGTCCAGTCATTTCCATTAATATTACGGAGCATCTCTGTTCTTGATCCGTCGGCGACGCAATAAAGGCGTATCGGCCCGGCGGCGGGATAAAGGCTGGTCCTCTCGGGCCGTGCCGGACCACGGCGGCCGGTCCGGCCGAGCCCTGTCGCATCGCTGTGCCGACCGGCGGGCCGGCGACGCTGACCAGGGGCTGGTCGGCGTCGTCTCAGACGGCGGACGAGCCCGGCACGGCCGGCGCCGCTCGGACGGCGCTCGGACCGCGTCGCCCCCGGACGGACTGGCGGCGCCGGCGGCGGCGGCTTTCTCGGCGCGTTCGTAGGCGCCGCCGCCGGGCTGCGAGCGGCGCGCTGCACGGGTTGGTCTGGCCCGCCGGACAGGCCGCCGTTCGGTGGCCGCGGTGAAACTGGACCGCCGGCCGGCGCGTGGCGTCCCATCGCCACCGCATCGGTCATCGTGTCGTCTCTAATTGTTATAGATTGGGAGGGGTGCCGACGCCGGACCAGATGCGGAATCGGCGAGTTTCTCCGCGGCGCGCCGGCAGCCGTGGGAAGCGCGGAAAACCGCCGCCGGTTTTCCGGAATCGGCGGACGCTTGGCCAATCGTTTCCCATGACCGCCCGACGTAATTGCTGGGTGCGAGACGGCGAGCCACGATTCGGTGCGCCGCTGCCGGGATGTGTGCCCCGTTTGTCGTGCGTTCGGGCAGTTTTGCGGCGGTTTCGGCGAGGTTTCGTTCTGATACGCTGCGCTTCCGCGGCCGTCGTTCAGCGCCTTGGTCTGGGAGCCGTGTATCGGCGCCGCTCCGGTGGAATGCCGCGGGCGTCAGATCTGTTGAGATATGTCACGGATAAATAAATACCATCACGAGCCGGTCCCGAGCCGCCCGCGCCCCGGCGCCGCGGCCCCCGGGGTGCCGCGTTGGGCGGCCGAGAACGATTCCCACACTGGGCGCGCCGAGCGGCCGGGACAGTCGGCCCTGCAGCGCCGCTCGACGTAAAACCGGCGACAGTGGACGGCTTGGGGCGCCGCGGCGTGCGAACCGCAGCCGGGCGCCGCAAAGCGAGAACGTTTAGCGCCGGCGAATGTCGGCTAGGCACGATTCCTTTGTGCGGCTGCGCTGGTTTCCGGCCGGGGGTATCGGGCGCACTGTGCCCGCCGCCGGGTGGTGTCAGCGGTGGCCCGGTCTGGCGAGTCGGAGGCCGCCCTCCCCCCGTGACGAGCTGCTGACGGGCTGGGAGGGGTGGTGCATCGTGTCGCGTGCCGACTGGGACCGCGGGCGTTGGAGACGGCAAGGAGAATGTTTTGATGCAGCTGGGAGTGATGGAAGGGTGGTGGTAGGCTGGCCGACGTATGTGCAGGCCGGCAGGATTTGGGTTTGTCAATTGGTTGCGCCATTTCGGGACCTTTATTATTCACTTTCCTGCCTTTCTGCTTATGTTGTTACTTGGTGTGACTTGGTCGACACTGGAAACATGATTGATCTTCGCAATAAATTGGAGGGTTGTTGAGATGCGCTGCACGCGTTATTGGCTGTGGATAATGACAGAAACGCTGGTTCGTCGACGGAGGAGCCTTTGTTTGTTGGTCGCGGCCTGCAGGCCCAGGACCATGGCGTGCCGACCGTTCGGCGCCGCCCCCGCTCCGTCCGCCGCCTGTCCGCACCTCTCAGCGGCCGACAGGCGCTCCGCCGGAGCCCGGGCCGCCCGGCCGCGGCGTGAATCCCGGCCCGGACCGGGGCGGGCCGGCGCCGCAGACGGACAGGCTAATCTCCGACTTCCGCCGCCCGACGCGCCGACGGCCGGGCGAGACGCGGGGCGCGGCCGGCGGCCGGAGGCTGAGTCAGCCGGGCCGGCAGCGCCGTCCGGCCGGCCGTCGATTGCCGTCGTGTCGGCGCCGCGGCCGTCGGCCGGAGCGGCAGCGCCGTCAAACACGGCGCCCGGCGGCCGCAGCCGCGCCGTCCGTCCGGCCTGATGGCTGCCGGCGCCCTGCCAGACCCACTCAGCGGCGGCCGGCCGGCGCCGCTCGGCCGCCGCTCTGACACCTCGTCCGCCCCCTCCCCCTGTCCGGTCCGGCTCCGCGCTGCAGCGCCCCGCCCCGCCCTGGTCTCATCCGCCGCCGCTTCTGTTGCAGCATCGTCAAGGAGGAGATCATCGATGACGAGGCGCACCTGCCCTGCATCAACGGCCGCGTGGTGTCCTGGGTGAGTGCCGCGGCCGGCCGCTGCCCCTGGTGACCGCGCCTCAGTTCGGAGAAGACCCGGCGCCGCCCGCCGCCGTTGTTGGCCGCCGTTCGTGGGCGGCGAGGTGATTTGCATTCGCCGAAGCCGACGCGCGGCCGTCGGTGCCGCCTCATCGGCTGTTATCGAATCGAACCCGACGCGCGATTAGAGTGGCTCGCCGGCCGCCGGCGACGAGAGCCGCCTGCTGACCGGCCGGCGCCGCCTGTTTGCAGCTGGTGTCGGCAGATGGCAGCACGATCGACGGCTCGCAGTGCGGCGACCCGGTGGGCGCCATCTCGGAGCTGGCCCGGCCGCCGGGAGACGCCACCGAGACGGAGTCGACCGTGAGCGGCGTGCGAGGTACGCCGGTCGGCCCGACCGACGCACCGTCTGCCGCACCTGGCGGCGGCCCGGACGGCGGCTGGGAATGTGCCCCTCCCCCGCTTCAGGATAAAACCATGAGCTGTCTGCAGTGCGCGTCTCGGGGCGGCGAAGTAACGAAGTCGTCTCGGGGTGAAGAGTGTTTTGCTCGTCGTTGATACGACGAAAAAAAGGGTATTCCGTGCTCGAAAACGTCGCGATAAAAACAAACTGGTCACCGCCGGCCTGGCGTTCCCTGTCCTACTGTCATACACTTCGTATTTGGAGCAGGCAATAAGCGCAGGCTGTAGCAGGCTCCACAATCGGATGATTCTAGAAGTTTCAAGGCCCCTAGGTCCTAAGCGAAGACGGAAGGGCTTTTAAACGAAAAACTTTGTTTTGGTTTGCGTCCTCCTTTTCCCCCGATCTGTTATGTATGTGATATGCCTAAATAGGTGTTGATGTGTGTCATTGTGTATTTACGTGTCCTGATAGCAAGCTCAGTATGTAGATGCCTGCATATGTGTGTCATATCGGTGCAGGAATCTTGCACGAATTATGTCGTAGAAAGGTCTTCTTTGAACTGTATCTTTCGTGCTCAAGTCTGTACGCTGCTCCTTATTTCGTGGTGTATTTTGTGCTTTTTCCTACCAGAATTGCATGTCCAGTTTCCTCCAGCTCTTGGGGAAGAGACCGCCTCCATTTTCACTCAGTACGTAGTGTCATTCACATTACCATTACATTTCACTCCACAGTTAGAGCTTTACGTTCTTCTGGCCGAGTATGACAAAAGAGGGTTGATTGCTGTTTTCTAATCCGTTTTGCGGCGACATGCCCAGCAATGTCTACGTTCTTTACGTTCACATGATACACTGACGCCGAAATTCTTTGTTGAGGCTTGAAAAACACGGAAACTCCGTTCGCACTCCGTCGGGCCCACCCCCTCCCCCGCGCGATTGAGCCCACGGCTCTGCTCTGGCTGTCTGCCCTGTGCCCGGCCGGGGCGCAGCGTCCCTGATCCGTCTCAGTGGGTGCCCTCGCTCGCCTGCAGGGCACGGACACCGTATGGGCCCGCCCCTGCGGCCGCCCCAGGCCGGCCGCTACCACCCAGGTGAGCCGACGCCACGCCGCTCGACAGGCCGCCCCGGCCGCCGGGACGTGTCCCGGGTGCCGCTCTAACGCGTGCTCACGGCGCGTCGCTGGCGCCCCTCTAACGCTTGGTCAGCGCGTCCGGGACGCCCGTCTAACACTGACGCACGTGGCGCCCCGGCGTCAGTAGGAACGCAAGAGGGCTTCGCTCACGCTGCTCACGTGGCGTCCTGGCTGCCCGAGCTGGCCCAGGCAGCTGAGACTCGCGCAGCGCTCACTAACACCGCGCCCCATAACAGAGGGTCTGTGTAGGAATGCTCACATCACAGTCTGCATGAGTCGTAACCAGCGGGTTGGTTATCACGGAAGAAGGTGACCCCGCTGACAGGCGGTGGTGCCAGCGGAAGGCGCGTGGCTGGGCGCTTCCCAGTGAGTCCGCCCCAAAATGGGGTGGGTGGCGTGCTGTTGCGAATCGTGAGCTCCCTGTGAGCTGGCCCGTCGTCTGGTCAGCCTTGTGGAGCGAGCTGGGTTGACGGACAGCCGGCCGGCCAGCTAGCGGGGAGGAGCTTCCCCGGCTGGCGGGGAGCCTCCGTCCGGGCGCTGCCGACCGGCGCCATCCCGCCTCCGGCCTGCCGGCGATCAGGCCTGCGTACGGGAGCCGGATCCCGCCGCGTGTCGGCTTGTTTTGGCTTACGTGGCGGGGCTAAAAACGCCCGGCCGGCCACGGGCGCCCGTCCCTCATTCCCGGCGGTCCGCGGCCATCTGCCGGCTCCCCTGCGGCGCGAGGTCCGGGGCGGTCGGTTAGCGCCGCGGCCACCCTGCGCTCGTCGCAGTCACGCTTAATGCTCGCCTGTCATAACTGTCCGGCAGCGGCGGCTCGGGCCGCGCCGGACGGCTGCCCTGCACGTGAGGGGGCCGGCTGCATGCGGCGCCCTGTGCTCGCCTCCCGCGCCCTGGACGCGGTAGTGGCCGCAGTGGTGGTGGTACCGCGCAGGGCGCTGTGCGGTATCCCCCGGGTGTGCGTCAGTTCGGCTGTGTGTGTTTGCGGTGGCCGTGGGAAGGGAGCTTTCTGAGTGACGCGACGAGGAACGGGCCGTGTCACTTTGACTGACGCCGACGTCCATAGTTATAGTGGGCATGTGATTCTCTGGCAGCTTAACGTGCCGAAGATGCATGTGGGAAGTCGGTCGTGGCTGGGATTATATTAATGCGACAGAATTGTTCAGTCTCTCTTAAGGTGGTATAAGTAGCTGGTGTGAAATCGGATCTGCCGTTGAGGGCCAGAGGCCGAGGTATATGCGGCATCACCGACCCACGCGCGCCCCGCAGCTGGCCAGAAGCTGAACGGCCACGCGCGCCACCGGGACCGGCTGTACGACAACAGCTCCATGCTCAGCTCGGACCTGGAGTCGACCAGCTTCTTCGACTCTGAGGACGACGGCTCCAGCCGGATCACGTCCACCACAGGTGAGGCGCCGGGCAGAGAGGCCACGCCGGTGGGGCGGCACCGGCGGCAGGCTGTTTGGCAACAAGTCCCGGAAATGGTGGCGCGATCTGGTCTTTGTCATGACCGCCCGGGGCCCGAGCATTGCGTACGGGCATTTGGTTTTCAGACTGGCTTCAGGCGCTTATCGATTGCAGTGTAAGCGGGAGAGTTCGTTTGGCGGGCGTGAATTTTGCAGCGTTATCGATCCCATGCGCTTCGCTCCATAGCTACAGACTTAAATGTAGCTTCGGAAAATCAGATAGCTGAACAGCCCCGTCACAGCCACAGAACGCCCGCGTTTGTAAGAAATGTCATTCGTATCCGAGCGTCTGTTCAACAGTCGTACTGGTACTCGTCCTCAGAAGTGAGATGTTGGTAAATGCCCTTCCATTTGCGTTTTTGGTGAACTTTTCGTAGTTTGTTTCAACAACCCCCGAGTATTCTGCTCCAAAAATTATGGTTACTCTCAACTCGGTGCCGCGCCGCCCCGCACCGGCTTTCCTGCCGTACACCCGTGCCTTTTCTGGTCCTTCACATGTGGTCCGGAAAAGAAGAGTGTTCCCCCGTGCCTGTGACGCACAGAACTTGGCGTTAGTGTTATGGTTGTCCAACGTTCGGTCAGTTGATCTCGCCACGCTGGCCGAGGGGTCCTCCGCACTGCCGGGCACCCCGTGTTTGTCCCGGTGCCGTTCACTCACTTCGCCCGATCCTGTTACTCCTGTTTGTCGGGGGTAAGCGCGTGCCGTCCGCCTGAGCCGCCCTGTCCGGCCCGCCAGGGAGCACGTCAGTGTCCCGCGTGCACCGCCGTCACCGGCGCCGCAAGCCGCGGCCGCAGCGGCCGCCGGGCATGTCGCGCACCTCCTCCTTCTCGTCCATCACCGACTCGACCATGACGCTGAACATCATCACCGTCACGCTGAACATGGACACGGTCAACTTCCTCGGCATCAGCATCGTCGGACAGAGCAACAAGGGCGGCGACGGCGGCATCTACGTGGGCAGCATCATGAAGGGGTGAGCGGCCGGCGACAGGAGGAACGCACGAACATCTGCCACACGGACAGATATAGAACTGTTCCTCAGCGCTTTGATGATTGACCACTTCTGCGTGGCACTGTGACTCTGTTGCATTTAGATAGTCGTGAACCATTTCAGATTTGGGAGGAGACAGTAAGCCTGCTTATTGCGAATCCTGTATGTAGTTTGTCTTTGTATGCGTCAGTTTTTGTGCTGAAATATGCAATGGATTATAAGTGTTTGTTATGACCTGGAGATTGATATGACGTGACTCGTCGAGCTACTGACAAGGCTCGGCCATCGCAAACGTTCTCGGCCGGCTGTTGCTCTGCTGCAAAACGAGACATCGGACGGTCCGCGGTCTGCCGCGAGCCAGACCACTCTCGATCGCCCGCCGTGAGCGCGTGCCGCCGCCGACCCGTCACCTGACCGCTGACCTCGTGACCGGCAGGGGCGCCGTGGCGCTGGACGGCCGGATAGAGCCGGGCGACATGATCCTGCAGGTGAACGACATCAACTTCGAGAACATGTCCAACGACGACGCGGTGCGCGTGCTGCGCGAGGTGGTCCAGAAGCCGGGCCCCGTCAAGCTGGTGGTGGCCAAGTGCTGGGACCCGCACCCCAAGGGCTACTTCACGATCCCGCGCACGGAGCCGGTGCGCCCGATCGACCCGGGCGCCTGGGTGGCGCACACGGCTGCTTGTCGAGGTCAGTGGCCGGCGCCCGGCCGCCGGAAACGCGCCGGGGGTGGCTTGCGGCGTAGGCGGTCGTTTTCCAGATGGTTGGGAGATTCATTTGAAGTGGGCCTGGGTGGGAGTCCGGATTGGCTGGACTCGGAGTCAGGCTCAGACTCGCAAAGTTGCGGAACGCTGCACTCGAACTCAGACTCGATTAAAACAGTGTTGACTCAGGCGGAAAGTCAAACTCGGACATGTTCGCCGTAATATGCACTGCGAAATCACTGGTGCCAACCTCTGGATAAGGTGACTAATAAGGGCCGGATTAATTCTCGAGCTGAAATTTGTATGGCATGACGCTATAGCAGGGAAAGAATATGAATGGGCTGGGACATCCGTTACCCATGTCTTTAAGGCATCATTCGGAGTCGAACTCAGGCCTCGTCGTAGACTCGACGTTTTGATGTGGCACCGGCGTGCCTTGATTGTGTATTCGGAATGCTGGACCGCGTAAACCTGTGATATCCGTGAAGTGTTTCGAAATTCCTGCCGGCCGGTTCAGTTAGGCTGGCCGTCCACTTGCACTATTCGGCGCGTAACCGAATGACCGAATGGCGGAAATTACGCACCGAATTCTGGGACGCCGTCCACTGGTGCTTTTGACTCGCCGAAAGAATTTCCCATGCCTTTCATAATGCAAAACAGCAAAACAAACACTTCTTTTCTTTTGATGGATTAGTAATGCATTAATAACAATTACAATGAAAATTAATTCTGCCACATTCATATGCATATCTGGACTGTTCTCATAGCACAGTTCAGTAACTCCAACGATCATACTTGTGACAAAAAGTTGTCCAGTTGACTACAGCATCCTTTAATTTAGTACTGCCACAACAAGTTCTAATATATCCTTCAATGTCACGACAATTTGGACGGAAGTACTTACTTCATTGTCCGCTGTGAGTCGACTTCCATCAAACACGCTTGCGTCTCAACAGCTGTTTGCCGCCGAACGGCCGAAAAGTTGAGCTTTTTCTACTTTTCGGTTCGGCGCCGAAAAGTTGAACGCGCCGACTGGCGTATTCGGGCGTTCGGCGTCAGCTGACGAACATTTCCTCTTGGCCCAATGTTAAATTCCGCCATTCGGTCATTCGGTTACGCGCGGAATGGTGCAAGTGGACGGCCAGCCTTACGGCTGTTAAGTATGCCGTTGTGGTTGGCTGCGATTCCGGCTCTGACACGTGCGTTTGTGTTTCACCCACTCCCGCAGGGGAGTATTCTGTGGGCGCCCCGTCCACCTTCACTCCCAGCCACCACAAAGGTACGCTGCCTGGGTGTAGGCTAGCACTGATTCGGTTGATCGGAGTTCGAGGTTGGTGAGAGGGGCGCCTGTAAGTGTGTTCGCACTGGCTGTTTAACTCTCGCATATGCCGCTTGCTGTCTGGTGACGACCATTAGTGGTGGACGTAGACAGAAGACGGCAGAATTGCTTTCGTCAAACCACGTGCGGTCAACGGTATTCAGGAACGACATTGCATTTGGCGAGTCTGTTCTCGTGGTCCGTCCCACGTCTGTCGTCGCGCGCTGACGTCCCGTTGTGACGGGCGGTGGCACCCCCCGTGTCGGCCCTGCCGCCCCGCCCCGCCCCGCCCCGCCTGTGCGGTGCAGGCCGCCCGGTGTCGACCGCCGCGGTGTGGCGCTGTCCCCTTGTCTGACGCCCGGTGCGTCGCGTCGCGTCGGCAGGCCAGTTCAGCGGCGCCCGGCAGCCGTCGCTGTCGACGCTGACCTCTACCAGCTCGTCGCTGGCCAGCAGCATGCCCGAGTCGGAGAGTGAGTACCGCGCCGGCTGCCGCCGCTGGCCGCGAACTCGGCCGACGTGTAGGCGCCCTGCTGAGGTGTAGCGGTGGTCGAGGTCCGTCGCCAGGTGCAGATCGGCTCGCTGACTTCCAGCGTTGTCAGAAGTTGAGCAAGGCTGATTTTGACTCTAAAGTTTGCAGTAGGCTTATTGAAAGTTATCGTGTGTTTTATAGTACACGTTGACGGAACACAGGCTGTTGTGTTTGACGAGTTTTGTGATTATCTTTCATGGTGTGGCTACTTGACTGTGGATTTTCTTGCGAGTTCCGCAAGTGTTTTCACGTCGCTGATGTCTCAGTACGTGCCTAACGTAGGCGCGCTGCACTGGCCCGTTGCATGGTGTAGGTGGCGCTGCGGCTGCTATAGGGGATGCTTCCGCTGTGCACATAAGCCTCCGCCTCGCGCTGTGTCGTCCGCCCGCACCTGCGCCGTGTCCGCCGGCCTGGCGAACCTCCTACTCCCGGCTGCTCACCGTGCCCGCCCTCCTGCCGTGCGGTCCGTCTGCGCTCCTGGGGTCCGTCTGCCTCCTGCGGCCCGGCCCAGGCGACCGCCGGCCACGGTTCGGTGATCGATGGCGCCGCCTGGGCGCGTCCGCCGCTCGGAGGTGGCGCCGCCGATTGCTGAACACTGGTATGTGGTAATCAGCTGTCGGGCGAGGTCGCACGCCGTCCTTCCACTGCCATGATGTCCGACGGCCCGGTATCCTTCCTTCTCCGGCTTTGTCTTGGCCTGGCTGTGACCACCTCAGCCGTCAGACCTCGCCGCCACCGTTGGCCACGTCAGCTGGCGCACTCTCCTTATCCCGTGACGCCCTTGTTACGCCGGACTGGACCGTCCCTCGCCCTCTTCGTGTCCCCTGACGTCCCGTGGCAGCCGACCGTTTCACCCCACATCGTCTTCCCTCCTCCTGGCGTCCCCTGGCGGCTGGCCGGGTCACCCCGCTTCCTCAGCCCGTCCCCTGATGTTGCCTGGCGGCTGGCAAGGTCGGCCATCGTCCTGTGCCCGCCTGCGCGGCCGCTTCTCGCTGTGTCCGGGTGTCCCCACGGTGTCGCGGCCGCGCCGCGTCTGACGCCGCCTGTGCCCGCCTGTCCGCCGCTTCTGCCGCCGCCGCCGCCGCCGCCGCCGCCGCCGCTTCCGCCGCCGCCGCTTCCGCCGCCGCCGCCGCCGCCGCCGCCTCTGCCGCCGCCGCCGGTGCAGTGCCGCTCCTGTCGTCAGGACCGCCGGCCGAGCCGCTGACCGTCGACTCGGGCATGCTGGCCGTGACGCGCGCCATGGCCGCGCCCGACAGCGGGCTCGAGGTGCGCGACAGGATGTGGCTCAAGATCACAATACCGAACGCCTTCATTGGTGAGTGGGCCGTCGCGGCGGGTGGGGAGAGCTGCCCTGGGGGTCAGCCGAGGACTCGCTGAGGAGATTAGGTGTTATAAGCGGTAGTGAGTTGCTGGGGAGGATTGAATGGTGAAAGTTGAGAAAGATGTGGTATTGGTTTTGCGCTTGAGGTGAGACTGTGGAGGTGGCGGTTGTGACGTTTTTGTGTACAAGCCGTTTTGTGCTTTGGGTTCCGCTTTTGGATCCAAAGTCGGACCGAGGACTTGGCCTGTAAATCCTAATAAATCGTGAAGCCGTTTCGCCGCGCGACTGACATGGCATCCGTTGATGCTGAATGGTCCGAGGCACACGGGATACCGCGTTATCCCCGGACGGCGTGAGGGCTAGTCGTCCGAGGGCTCCGGCCTGTACGCTGTCCGGCTGGGCCGTCTCCAATCGTCGCCAGACTGCCCCCCCTGGCCCGGTCGTGACGCGGCCGGCCGCGCCGCCAGGGTCGGACGTGGTCGACTGGCTGCACAACTACGTGTCCGGGTTTGCCGATCGGCGGGACGCGCGCAAGTACGCGGCGCACATGCTGCGCGCCGGCTTCATCCGGCACACGGTCAACAAGAACACCTTCTCCGAACAGTGCTACTACGTGTTCGGCGATCTCTGCAACAGTGAGTGGGACGCGCGGTCGGGTCGTGACGGGTTCGGCCGGCCCGGTGTTGTCGCCGGCCGTGGATGTGTGGCGGTGATGTACCTAGTCAGGCTCGTCGGTTGAGAGTGGTGGATGTTGGACGCTCTCGGAAGGCCCTGCAGGTTGTGAGCGGCGGGCTGTCTCGTTGCTTTCGTCCTGGGGCCGGCCGACTGGCTCCTGCCGTGTGCGCGATCGCCTGTCGGGTTCCGCGGCTGCACCTCGCTCGGTGACGCCGCGCCGTCGCCAGGTTTCTCCTCGATGAAGCTGGGTGACGAGGACGGCCTGAGCGAGGCCGACCGGGACACGCTGGGCCCGCTGCCGCCGCCCAGCTCGGCGCCCTCGCCCTGGGCCGGCGCCCACATGCCGTACAGCGGCACGTACGTGCCGCCGGCGCAGGGCTACGCGCCCATGCCGTTCAGCTACACCAACGAGGCGGGCAGCTTCAGTCAGCGCGAGGGAGGTGAGATGGCGGCGGCGCGGGCAGAAGGGACGGTGGGAAGGCGGAGCTGTGTTAGAGGGGTTGTGTGGGGCTGGGTGGCTTCGGTTGGCGTGTATTATGTTGTGGCCCGGCTGAGCTGCCGGGCAGTTTGTGGGGGACGTCGCCGACCTGCCGTTCTGGCGTTGTTGAAGTCTGATGAGGGGAATCGCCTCTGATGCGGTGGTTGCCGACTGTACCGATCACTGGTGTAGCTGGAGGGCGGGCGGAGGTCGTCCGTTGCCCTGACCGGGTCGTGGTTAGGTATCCCTCGTGGGGCCTCTGACCTTCGCATCGAGCGGTGCGGCCTCAACCTGTCGTATCGTACCCTCTGCACTGGAGCTCGGTGCTGGTCGCCGGCCGTGGGTTGGCCGTGAGCTCGCCCTGCGGTGTCTGACGCCAGTGCTGCCCGTCCGGCAGGCAGCGGCAGCGGCGGCTCGTCGGCCGGCTCGCAGCGGCGCCGCCTGGAGCCGGCCGGCCCGGGCGTGGGCCCGGCCGCGGCGGCCGCCGGCGGCGGCAGCAGCAGCGACGGCACCGAGTCGGTGGCCACCACCGTCACCAGCCAGCGCTCGGCCGTCGGTCCCGGCGCCGCCGCCGCCGCAGCGGCCGCCGCCGCCTCGGCCGGCGACGGCCGCCAGCCCGACTACTTCGTGGACGTGATGTGACTCGAGTGAGCGGTAAGGCGGCGGCCGGGCCGGCGGGCTCCGCCGGCGCCGGCTGCGGAGGACGGAGTTCGTGCGGGGCTTCCCGCCGGGCGTTGGCCGGGCGGGTGTTTACGTTGGTTTTGGCCCGCTGGTTTGTTACGGCAGTCAGCTTCAGGAAGTGGGGCCGTCCATGGGTTGTGCAATTTTTACTAGTGTATCTCTTCCTCGTGTAACGATTTTCAGGCGCGGTGCCCGTCACTTTTCCATTGGTTTAATGCCGGCCAAGGCGCCCCGTCCCCGTCCCCGCACGTTACGTAATTTTTGGAACACCCCAGAGGTGTGGGCCATGAAATTTGTGGCTTTCGATGGGTTTTACGAGACTGGAATGTGCCGGAATGAACTGTATTTTGGCGTGTTATTTACTTTGTTGCGACGTTTGGCTCGTGAACCTGTTTCAGACTCACTTCTTATACTGGTTATGGAAACTTACGGAATTGGTAGCTGGCATTTCCAACTAGTATGGAAAACACATGCAGCTTGATGGGCGTCTGGTCCTGTGTACCGGTGGCAAATGGCTCTGTGGTAACGGGACTATCTAATTGCAGATATCCGTAGTAAGGAATGTATTTGATCAAAGCAGTAGGTCATTCCATATTTGACCATTTTGTCAACGGGTCCGTTTTTTTCTGAAAAGCCATAGCTCTTCGTCACTAGGACATTCATTATGCCACTGATATTTGTAGTGTAAGGTTTTAAGCAGACGAAGGGATGCAAGTTGTGTATGTTAAATGAAAAATATGTTTAATGAAGAAAGTATTAATTAAAGGTATATATTAATTAAAAGTATTAATTAAAGAAGTGATTAAGATGGTTGTAACTGTCGGGTGTCTGTATGTGCCTGGGGCTAACGCCCTGCTATCCCCGTTAGCTGGCGTCGGTCTGCCTGTCATCCGTTCTGTCGGCGCCCGGTCCGGTGTCCCGGACGTTGACCGGCTGCCCCTTTCCAGATCGCCCCGAGTTTGTTCTAGTCTGCCCGCCGTACGTCCATGTGAGGAGCGGCCGCCGCCGGCCGACGCGGCGCGGTCGCCGCCGGCCGGCCGGCCCAGTTATCGATAAGCTCGCGGCGCGAGGCAGCCGCGCCCGACGCTCCCCGCTTCCCGGCCCGCGGCCGGGCTCTGTTACGTAGACGCCGCCCCGCCCTTCTTTCCGCCGCCGCCGCCGCCGCCGCCTCCGCGTTGAAGCTTCTGCCCGCTCTCCGCCGCCGCGCGGGACCTACTGGTTGATTGTATAGACTTTGATACATTTATGCTTTTGTAAGTGAGCCGCAGGTTTCCGTGACGGTGTCGATTTGGTGCGTTGATTTTGTGTACTTGTATTGGGTGAACGCTCCCCTTTGCCGATTGTGTAATACATATTTGCAGGATGCGGTGCGTTTTTTCCGGTCCGCGCGGCGGACTCGTCAGTCGTGACGCCGGAATTATTCGCGGACGGGACCGTGTCGGCGCTCCGGAGTTTCCTGCATTCTACGACTCGGCGTCGTGGTCGTGGGCGCTTGGCCGTGCCGGCGCTCCGGCCGCTTTGAGGGGGCCGAACTTACCGGGAATATCCGGGGAATCCCTCGGCGTCCGCCGCAGGGAGCGCGGTCGGCGGCCGCTGCCGTCTTCGCCTTCCGAGCAGCCGTCAGACGGCCGCGCCGTCGCCCGGGACGCGTCTGTGTACGGCGGCTGCCATGACTGCGCGGGCGGCCCCTCGCGTGACGTGGATCGGTTTCCAGTGGCGGCGCGTGGCGGCGGAGCCGGAGCCCGCCGGCCGCGGTTTGTGGCGCAATTAACGCCGCGCAGGAATGGCGCGGCGTCTTCGTCGAGACGCCTGCGGCGGTTTTGCTCGGGCCGCGAGCTGGGGCGGTGGAGTACGCTAATTTACGGGGGCGAGGGACGATTGGGTGGTTTTGCACGCTCTGCGGAAGGGCACAGCAGTGGCCTCCGCCGAGGAACAGCATCAACCGGGGGCGAACTGTTAATCGGAACCAGGGCTCGGACGATCACGGGAAGACTGGGCGCCGGCGGCTCCGCCCGTGACGTCACCGGTGACGTGTCGGGCCGGCCCATGTAAACACTGCCATCGGCGGAACAAACACTTTTCAGAGCACTCGGAAATGGAGGCGCCGCGGCGATTTCAGCTCGAGTTCCGGCCCGTGGCTTTCTCGGGCTATCAGTCTTGGCGCCGACGGCTGGGATGGTGAAAAGAGAGCCTGGGTATCATAGCGAGCCCGGCTGCAGCAACGTTGCTTGCCTGGAGGCATGTTAGCTGGTGGCTTGTTTTACGTCCATGTGACGTTGTTACTTGGCGGTGGTGTTTGCTGACAACGCGAAAGTAGCATTCCATTCGGCATAGTAGTCTTGTATACCATGGTTATCACGGAATCACCGAGGCTTCCGCTGGGGATTGCCGCATTAACCCAGCTGTGGTTATGCCATTCCGTAATGAATGAACGCTGCGATTCAGTTGTCAGCCAGTTGTGGTTGCCATTTCAACCCTAAAATATTCGTGTTAACTTGCAAAGGGCTAAACATCGGAAGTTGTTGCAGCGTTGTGAGTGGAAACTGTCATTTATGATCACCGCCCATCCTTTGCCACAAACGATGGTTCGCATCCTAACATTCCGTCTGACGTCAGGTTGTGATTGATTCCGCACTGATTCGAGGATTTCACATTGCCGTTACTTGGAATCAGAACCGTTTCACAATTAAAACACACTGAATCAGAATCGAATCGCCGGCTTGTCACCAGTCACTTGAAACGCCACTGCGGATCAAAATCGGAATCCGATCTGGGCCCAGTGGATCAGGCGATGAATCGTTTCACGTGGAGGTTAATCAGTCACAAGCCTGCTGAACTGTCAATATCGGTACCTCAGTTGGGACCGATTGCTCTGCATATCAAGACCGATTCGAGTTTTGCACTCAATATCTGGCCCGCGAATCAGGTGGCAACTGGCCAGTGGAGGGGTGTGCGTTCGCCTGACGGTCGGGTCGTATCTTACCCGCACCTCCCTGTCACAAAATCAGTCATTACCTGAAACTGCACGATTAGGTGCCAAGCCTATTTCACAAGCTCTGCTTGGCACGAACTCTGATTTCCTAGACTACACGCAAACCACTGGGACCAAATAGGAGCGTCAATTTCTGTAAATGATTGGGGGGGCCGAGCCAAGGGCAAGACAACGTAACTCCTCCCCCAGATGTGGGTTTCTCAACGGATTTAGCCCACTTTACTTTGCTCAACGGAAATTTACGAGTTTTTGCCATTATTTTGAAAATGGAAATTGTAATCATCCCATGTATATAGCTACTGATATATATATATATATATATATATATATATATATATATATATATGACATAGATACATGGCTTCAGGCCTTATTCTTTACTTTCTGCGTATTTCTTACCTATTGCGGTCATTTTTTCGCTATTATCACTGATTTCCCTTTGAAACCGGCAAAAAATATTGAGTGGGCCCAAACCAACATTTCGTGGGCCAGGGCCCTCTCAAAAGAAAATAAATCGATACCCGTAGGACTAGACTAAACTATCTCAAAACCAGGGCCACGCAAAAGTGCCAGAGGATGCCGCACCGAATAACTAATGGTCGGGCAGAACAGATGACCATTTAGGGGATGGTTACTCTTCGATCTATTTGTTGCGCTTGTGGATTCACGTAGAAAACTAGCTAGCCCATGTGCGGAAAATGAAAGGGTATCGTGCGGGGGTGGAACTCATAATACGACGGCGGTTGTACGGAGTTTGTGCATGAGGACAGAGTGTGGGGAAGGGACCCGTCAACAGGTGCCGAGTCAAGGACTGCTCGCCACATGGCTTTGCACCCAGGCTTTAGAGAGACGCCTGCTTAGTATGAAGCTGCATAAAAAGTCTGCATCCAGGTGATGCGAAAAATAACCTTCACTCAGTCACTACCGCTGTTCTGTCGATGCACGCAAGACAGGACAGTTTGAGTTACTCAGTATGAGGAAGAGGGAGACAGAGGATCCTAAACAGTAACTCCAGATGCTAATAACACGACTGGGTATGCATAACTAAAGCTGGCTCAGGGTAAATGCCGAGCTGTGTTTTTGTGCTTGAGCAGTGCCTTCCTAAACTCAGCCACCATATAACGTTGGTGCCTGTTTATAGCTCCGACGCAAGGTTGCCCTCCATATCGACAAGTATCGCCATCTAGGCCTTCTTACTTCAGTTATTGAATTTTGCGAACGTGTCGCGTTTTTGGACAGCGTTATGTCGCGGGAGTCATTTGCTATTTAGATGTTCGATGACTGAATCAATGATTGAGTCAGTCACAAACATGATCATGTTATTCATTTGAACATTCACCAGTAGACCCACAGCACTGATCGAATTAGTACCACGGTAATTAGACCGTCAAGTTATTCAAGAAGTCATTCACGCAGTGCACCCATCGACACCTGTCATCTCATTAACAATACGTGCAGCAATTCACTGGCGCCTGTCATTGCGTCATTTATTGCAGCTATCATCAGGCCATTCACAGCAATAGCACCGATCTCTACGTCACTCACGACAGGCACCTGCGTGTCATCTACAGCACCCATGATGGATGGATGGATGGATGGATACACAGCACCCATCACAGGGTCAACACCCATGACTGCGTTTATAACTCCCATCATCGCGAAACTTCGGCTGCCACCGGCTCACACACCAACGTCCATCATTACGCCAACACCCATCAGTGCATTCACAGCTGTCATCATCGCTAAACTTACTTTCTACCGGGTCACTCACAACATCCATCACCGCGTCAACACCACATCCCCACGTTGCCATCATCGCGGAACTTGCATCTGCCCCGGCTCATTATCACACCATCATCAGGCGGGGCCTCGGCTGGCTGGGACCAGTTTGATCTTTTTTTTTTTTGATCAGTTTGATCCCCCGCTGCCTTCCTCACGGCCGCTGCACCTCTCCACAGCGGTCGTCAGGTGCATGTTCCAGTCGGCCCATCAGCCGGCGGATCGACACACTCTCCCCGCGCCAGGCACTGCCGGACTGCAGGCTTCGATCAGTCGAGCTCCGGCCCGAACTGGTCCCGGCCGGCAGGTACCGGTGCTCGCCCCTGCCGACGGCCGAATGCAGATTCGCCGCGCCGGTGTAGTCCGGTTTGACGCGGTACGTCGCGGGTGTCGACGGTTGCCAGCTGCTGTTTGGGGATTGTTGTTGATGTCACTGTTTCACGCCGAGCGATGGAAGAGACGGATGGACGGGAAATTTGCGGGGTTCATGGTTTGTTAGATGGGAAACGGCACATTTAGTGCAGAAAGGGTTGTGAAATGGAGGTTCAGCGAAAAGTCGCACAATGCCAGCCACAGGGACGGATGACGCGGAGTGACCGCTGCAGTGAGTCCAGGAAATTAAACCTTGGGCGATGCGCGAAGAGCGATTTCTGGGTGACCTGATCCCGTTTCGGACGGATTGGATGAACAGAGCGGATGAACGCAGCCACGCAATCGATAAAAACCAAACTTCTCAAGCTGCATTTGATTGCTTACTTGAATGTAATTCGCACATAAGTCCTGAATTATGCCCCACGCCTTTCTTTGTTTTTTTGTTTTGTTTTATTTTTATTGCAATATTTGTGCCCAGGAAAATGTCTTCAAGCTAATTAGTGCTGAGGCTAGGTTTAAACAGTAACATTTAACATTCAGTCCAAAACAATGCATTCATGTTGCAATTCCCACACGCGAAACAATTCTTAACATGGCACCCGGAAAGGACACTGGGAGCTTGATGCAGCTGGTCTAGCTTCATGCTAGTGAGCCGATGTTTTAACGTCCGGTCGATTTTGTGCGGCGGCCTGTCGTCGAGCGGTTTGGTTGGCAGGGACCTACTGACTGTTGTTAAAAAAATGCGGTTAATACAAAGTGAGTTGTATTTCAAAACCTGTACCAGTTATAGGAAGTTCACTGATTCGACCAGGGCGGCCAGTCATAGATCATACAACACTCGACAACTTCCGATGTGCGCTTCTTGCCATGCATGCCCGAACTAACCTGGACGTATTCTTCCGCAACCGCACAGCACCGCGACGAAATAGACACATTCGGCTCCCAGACTGGCATGATGCCATCGTTTCAGAAGAAATATGGAATCGTCATTTCGCTGGCAGCCACTCATGAATAGACATTGGTATTTTTCCAGCTAGCTCGGTAAGCTTAAGTGCATGACGTTTAAACAGATGTAAAACTGGTCAGCAACTTCCCTTCGTTGATAGGACCGCCACGAGAGTAACACTGCTCAGGGCTGGAATGCCAGAACATCCGCTGAAAGGCCGTGGCATAGATGTAGATCTTTCTCCTAAGGCACAGTGGAGCCGTCATATAAATACATTGGTAATGCTTTGAGACATGGACTAATCTGCGAGAAAGAAGCAGGTGAGCAAGAAGAAGAAGCAGCAGCTTCCCGTGACGTTTGGCTGATATCACAAGCGACAGTTGACCACCGATGGCTCATGACGGAATGTTCATTCATTCGCCAAAGGAAACTCACGCGAATTATTGTGCTGGGCCATTGCACCCGTGCCGCAACTGCGTTTTTACTTCAGCGGAAAGGTACCAAGATAGATCTGGCGATCTATCGGATGCCACGGTTTTCGAAACTAGCCAAAGTCGACATTTTTCTCAGCTCTGCACTGCGTGCGCACTTTTCTCGTTAGGCGCGTCTACTGGGACGTATGGCGTTTCCAGTAATCTCTCCAATCCCATGAGTCTTGCACATTGGCCTTGGAACATGCCGTCAGTTTGTGCTGATGACATAAATGCACGCCCACTGCTGAGGCTCCCCGGCAATAAGCTTGGTCATGGCAAAGTCACACGCCTGTGCATCCATCGAACTCCACCGCGTGCAAACAAGGCGGGCCTGCAATGTGCTTTTACTGAGAAAGCCCAGCTAAAATTGTTCCGACGTGCATGTATGTGCCTGTCAGCATTTTGTCCAGTTTTTTTTTAACTATCTGACATGTCCTGCACGTTTTCGAAGCACTTTGTGGTACCAGGATGTTACGAGCAGTGTTACCGTTACCGGCTGACTGCAGCGAAAAATGCCACTACCATTGAGAATTCAATGACTTTCTGGTGATTTCCTGAAGGGCCAGCGCGCCTGCTGCAGGCGTCAGTTTGAACGCCGTGATCCGGGCTATAAGCTGGGTACTGCTGCTATACTATCCGGGTGTTCAGTGTTGTTTTTCTCAGAACGGTAAGCGTCTCGTGCGGAGCGACCTGCGCGACCATCAGAGCCCTGGAGAGTGACGCTGACTGCACCCTTATTGCCGGCATGACCGGAACGGCCTCAGGAGACGACCCAGAACGACCAAACGCCACCCATGCGCAGACCCGAACCGAACCGAACCGAACTGAACTGAACGAGCCGAACTGAACCGCCCAGAGGTGGCCTCTCTATCTCTCGACGGGACACGGTGGTCCGTCAGTTCCACAGTCTCTGCAGCTGGCGTGAACAGCTGGCGGAGCGGGGCCTGCGCTCAGCACAACGGTACAGCCGGATTGTCGTAGTTGTCCGACTGCCGTACTCGGACACTTTTCTCCGCCAGATTTTCCGCCTGTGATGTTCCGGACCGCCAACAGATGTTCAGATGGTCAGATGGTCCCGTTGAAGGTCCCTGGTGGATGATGATTCTGACGCCTGAGACTTGCCTTTCCCACGGCCGAAGGACCGTGGGACAGGTATGTCTATATATGCGCACCCCACACCTTGTGTCTGGGAATGATTGAAGCATTCTCACGCGTATTCAAGTTGTTTTTGCGTTCTGATTACTTGCTGTGTTTGCCCTGATACACGAGGAGTAACCACAGGAGCCAAGAGTGCCGGTCGGGCTTAAATGCCGTGAAGTAATCCGCTCTGACTCTACTGACGTAAACGGTGGCCGATGCAATCAACCGCTTTCACTGGCACTACACGTCATGTCCGCGTGCAATAAGAACGAGAGTATTAATTTGCCGCGCACACACACGCCTCGAGCGCGGCTGCGCTGACGACCAGCTGCGTTGCCATGACGCGGTATGCTGCGCACTTATCTGACTTCGCAACCGGATGATCTAAGGAACCAATCAAGAAGTGCAATACTTCTCGTAATAACGTCCATCTGATCTGACGAATCTTTCTCCGACTGTACGGCTGACACCAGGTGCCCAACGAGGCCGACCGACGCCCACAAACGCCCTCCGAGCCCTGAAGCCAAGATGGACTTCGATATGAAGCTCCGACCACAGGGAGCTCTCTCTTTGCAGCGCGGCGAACACCGCCAATGTGTCTGGAATTTCCAATGCGGTGTCGGGCGGCCGGTCTGGTCGGACCAGGTCCAGGTTCAGAAAGACTTGAGCGAGGTTTAAAATGCCCGGCACAAGAAAAGAGCAAACAACTTCTGCACTGCGCCTTCCGCGCGTTTGTCACCAGTATGGGGATGCTGCGAAAGGACGGGTAAATTGCAGGCTCCCGATGTGTACCCACTCGGACCTTCAGGATTTCCGCAGTGCCCGCTGGTCCGGAAGTCAAGGGTGGCTGGCCAGGTCGGGACTTGCATTGAGACTAACAGGCCAAGGCTCCGAGGTTCGAAATTCGTGGAGCCCTGGCACGTGTCGCGAGCTCGGGTCACGGTCTTGCTTGTCCTGGAAGTTGGAGCGTCCTTAAACCGCACATTAGCAGCAAGGTTGTGTTCGCTGGTATTCGTGCAAGACTAGGTCCAACGAGATAATACGCCGTAGCAAATGTATTTTGCACGTCGACAGTGCCATCGCTTCTCGCGACCTCGATCAATTCAAAACAGCCGTGGTAGTGGCAGCAAATTTCAGGCACCCGAATGCTAGCCCAGAGATGACGAACCTGACGCGCGACGAGCCAGCCACGAAAGCAGATTCCGCTCGTGCCGTCGGCTGATTTTATTCGGAAGTCAGCATTGCTGGATCTACCCTGTGGGACGTGAGCACAATGAGCCACGCGCCTTACCGGCTGCCTCACAGAATGGCCCGTCCATGCTCTGGGTGGGATCGGACGTCCGAAACTCGCGAACCCGGGTTCCTTGTCACCTGACTAATGGCCCTGTTGATGGAGGGAAAAACGTCGATGTAGAGAATAACTTGACACAATAATGGCACTCAAGACCAGAGTCTGGTAAACGGCGCTTTGCTCACCGTGCTGTGACAAACCTTAACCATTTCCCTCACGGTAGACTGACCTTTCACCTAAACGTTTTAACACTACTCTGAAGTGTCTCTTAATGGAAGGGAACGGCTTTCATTTATTATCTCGTGACTGGTGCTCGTCATCGACGTTTAATTTTTTCTGTGATACTGTTTGTGTTTCTCATACTGTTCTTTCCTGTCAATTGATTTTGTGTGTGCGCGTGTGACTGCGTTGCCTAGTACATCATCCGACTTTTTTATAATTTTGACCCGCGAATGTAATAGCCGTGCGTTTTCTTTTACAAGAGTGGAAATCCCGATGCCTTACAACGCAACACAGTACGAAGCAATACAATACAAATGGAACGTAAAGATCGACTCTGACGTCGAGTTCGAGGCTGACCCATGGCAACTCACCAGCGTTTGCAAGTTGCGCTATGCGTAATGCCGCCTTCGTACAGACATCTGCTCATCCAACTGCGTAACCAGAAGTTTTCCGTAACCGAATGTTAGTGGTTGCCAGACACACGTAATCGATGGACAGTGGGCTGAGACGGACACAGGACGGCATGGCGCAGTGTTTATACTTAGGTGCAGTAGAGGAAAACATATTTCGTCTCGGCTTTAAGCAGGCATCGTGTCAAGATCGAAAGAGCGGGGGCGAAGACAGGAGCACAGTGCTACAACACCGGCTTTCCGTCGCAGCTCAACAAGATCACGCTTCGAGCGAACGTCGGACAAAGACTGCGTTCGACGGCTGCCGAAGAGCTGTTCCAAACGGGTTTGTCGAGGAAAAATCTTCGTGGGACAGAGCGAGCCCGTTGACCTCACGCACGTCGGAGCACGTTCATGCCGGCGGAGGCTTTGACAGGCATGGAGCCTTTGCTCCGTGGACCAGGCATATTTAGGCGGATCAGAAAATCTGATGTGGTTGCTCGTGACGACCCAAGGCTTGTGCGTTTTCCCCGCAGGAGAATCCGAACCGATGGATGGAAACTGGGAGTGGAGTGCAGAAAAGTGTCGTTTTCGGATTGTTGTCCATCAGCTCTTCTGGAATTTAAGCAGATATCAACACTGTCTGACATTTCCGCTTTACAGGGGATGGAAAAAATTATGACACTTCAAGTACGAGAATGGAACAGATATCAGCATAAAAATGGATAGCCGTACTATCAAATGCGCCACCAGAACGAAAGTAAACGCGTCTTTGTTTTTGTTACGCCAAACGACAGCTGCTAAAATCCACGCCATTCAACTTTCCATCTGACCCAGATTACTTCACACTCCGCCGAGCCCGCTGTAACCCTTGGAGCACGACCTCGCGTCTGTGCCGCCGTGCGGGCCTTATCCGGCCAGATTACGCGGCGGCCGGGCTGCAGGGCCCTTTGTTCGGCAGGTGTCGGCCGGACTGCGACAGGGCCAGCACAAAGACGGCGGCCGCCGCCGCTGACGGTATCGCGGCCGCCCGTTCCGGCCCTTCCTCGTCGGGCGGCCGCCACCCGCGCCGCGGCCGGCAGGAAAACGGGGCGGCCGGCGGGCCACGCCCGACCGGCGCCGGCCGCCGCGGCCGTGAGGGACTGGAGCTGGCAGCGGGTAACGGGGCTGGCAGTGAGGTAACAGGGCTGGCCGTGAGGGACTGGCGCTGGCCGTCAGGTAACGGCGTTGACCACGGGGTACTGGAGCTGGATGTGCGGGACCGGCGCTGGCCGCAGGGGACCGCTGCTGGCTCCGCAAAGGCCGCCCGGGCAGAGGTCCGTGGGTGAAGAGTTGCCGGTCACTGGAATGTTTTGCCGCCACCGTGACGCCCGTCCGACCTCGCGGCTCGAGATTTAGGCAGGGACTGTGGCCCTGCAGTCCGAAGCTGGGAAAAAGTATTGCAGACAACAGGCGTGACTCGGAAAAGCCATGCAAATCGGCGTAACTTCAATCTCCTGACTTCTGTTCCCATTTTGCGTGATTGCGCTGCCCTCGGAAAAACCAGCGCATCGATGGCTGATGGCCAGCAAGGCCCCAGTCCACGGCCGACTGGGGTAGTCTTGGTACCGCTGTCGCAGCTGTTCAGCCTCAGAGGTCCGCACATCTGCGCCTGCGGGCCGTCGTCGGGCCTCGCCATGTTAGGCGTTGCGTGACGACCGTCGGACGAGCCCTGGTCGTTTGTTTTCGTGTCCGCTTCAGATTGCAATCTGGACGGGCATGTTACAGAATGCATGCATCCGGTTTCCCAACAGGGCTTGCAGTCATTCAGCGGCCTTTTTCTGTACGTAGCACAATCGACCCAGTCTCAACATTTTTATTCTCTTCGAAATGACATTAGGGTGTTATCATGTGTTAACCTTCATGAAAATAAATAAATATATATATATATATATATATATATATATATATATATATATATATGATGTATTTGGCAAAGTACAACAGACGAGGGCAACCTTTGCTATTTTTTCGTTCTGGTAAAATGCATTTCTGCAGACATGCAAGGAAGCGTCTTCTTTCTTCGACGCGATGAGAGTAAAAATGGAACGCTGCTGTTTGACTACATTTTCAACTCTGCCACGATGGTGCCGGTTAAGCGCCGTTAATTCGTCAGTTGACGGAGGAACAATATTAAGTCACGTGCAGGGACTGGAAAACAAACCGGTTTGATTTGGCCTGCCGGAAATTGTCGGAACACTGAAAGTACGAGGGCAACTAACGCCACCCTAACTGAATCTTATTTTCTGAGCAAGGCCGCTCGTTTTCCGATCAGTCAAACTTGTTACTTTGTAAACGCAGATTTGTATCTGAAACCGGCCATATGGTTCCTTGGTTTCTTCTGCATATTAAACTCCCTAGACATACGGGCATTAACCCTCTAACCCCAAGCTCGCCCACGCACGCGAAGCCACGCAGCTGTCACCAAGCTCCCGCGCCGCAGCACCCGCCGTCAGTGCTCGCGGCTCCGTGCACGTGGCGGCCCTCCAGCCGGCGGCCCCTCAGCTCCAGCGGCCGGCGGCGGCGCGGCGAACCGGTCCAGGTGACCGGTGCGGACCGGACCGGAGCCGAGCCGAGCCGGACGGCAGCCGGCGCGACCTCTCCCGCCGCCGCCGGCGCCGGCGGTCCGGCGTCGGCGCCGGCGCGGCGCCAAGAGGGGAGCACGAGACTGAGACTGGGGACTGAGACGCGAGACTGAGGCGTGAGAGCACTGGCGATTACGAGCGGCCTGCGACCTTGGGCGGTGTGTGAGAAAGAGGAGTTCTAGGCTGCTGTGTCGTGCGTAAAAATGCCGTGGCTCGGTGGTCATTCCATTGCTTGGACAGGCGCATTCCGGACTTCGACCAGGACGCTCCGACCCAGCTCGAAGGTATTCGGTCGGAATAATAAAACACAGCTCCGGACGGAATTTAACCCTGACCAGATGAGGGTGTGGTTGTTAACCCCTTCCCCATGTGGTTTTTCTTAGACTGTCGATGAATGGCCCGCATCAAGTGCCTGGAATCTGTCTTTCCTTCGAAAGTTAACTTTACGAAAGTTAACTTTACATTCTTCAATTTGGGCACTAGCAGCGTGATAAAAGACGGCGATGATATTTGACTGTTTACCGACCTGACCTTCAGAGAAAAGCAATCACCCACTTGTACGATTGATCAGTTCTAAAGTCAGGCCAATACAAAAGCACAGCTTGCAGGCTGGAATAGTACAAAATTACGTTGATGGTGGAGACGGCAAGTGATCTGATACGATGCGATGCTCTCTTTCGTTGTGATCTGAGGGATCACCAGTTGACCTGAACGGGTCAAACTACAAACGATTCGAAACATAATAAATTGTGCAGTATGCCAGTTTTCTCTTCGCTCTGTCTTGATTAGAAGCGAAATGGGAAGGAAGGTAACAACGCTATGAAGGTGACACATGGATTCCCCGTCCCTTCAGGGAGAGCGTGCATCCACTCCTTCGTTCGGGGCGTAGATGAAAATTCTTAAGCATACGGTGCGAGTTAAGTGACCATTCTAATGACTGTCAACTGGGACTGTAACGGGCTGGGCCCATCCTTAGGTTTAACGTGAGTGAGCCGCGCCCTTGTACATGGGGAGGAGTCAAGACATCACTCATCCCCGCGTCATCATTCACTGGAGGCGGAACAACTGGGAGGCTAGAACCCTGCGCCATACTAGTGGAAGACTAAAATTCAGCATTAGCCCTATGGCGTTGACTATAAAGGGATGACTTAAAAATGCATCTCTCCCCACTTAAATACTGACATTCCGCCGGAGATCAGCAATGCGTATCTCCTGACATTCCGCCGGAGATTAGCAATGCGTATCTCCTGACATTCCGCCGGAGATCAGCAATGCGTATCTCCTGACATTCCGCCGGAGATCAGCAATACGTATCTTCTCACACACTCAAAGCGGTTTTGCGTTCTGACCATTTGCTGCGTTGGTGTACCAGGAATAACCACTCAAAGCCAAGAAAACCAGTCAAACCGGCTTAAAAGAGCTCGCTCAGACGTAAACGTTGTGATCGAGGACATTAACTTTTTGACTATCACTTGCACCACACGTCTTATAAGTATGTAATGTTAGCGGGAGATTATGAATTTACGGCGCATCTTAGAGCGCCTACGTCGACGGTCGACAGTTGCGCTGCTGTGACATAGGATGCTGCGTACTAATTTAGCTCACAACAGAGTGGCCAAAGGAGCCTACCAGGAAGCGGGATATTACTACAACACATTTTCGAAGTTTTCTTCATTCCCTTGCGCAAACATGAGTTACATTTTTTTCCAATCGCAACATGACAGCAGGTGAAAAAGGCCAGGAAAACTACAAGGGAATCTTGCCGTGGAAAAGTGAATGTATCGATTGTCGAGACAGTAAGTCGTATGGCCGTCTCAGGCTTGAACGGCCTGTGGTTCTACCGTCGTTAGTTCGCTGCGGATCATCAAAAGCCGGCGGGGGGGGGGGCGGTCCCGATTAATTTCGGTTAAATGCCCTTCGACCATTTCTGGTCATTGTAGACCCATAAGATAAAGGATAGGCGTTCAAAGAGCACGTTATTGATGTCGGAAAAAGAGCAGGACGCACAAGAATGTGGAGGCGTGGCTTACGGGTACGAGAGGGCAGGTTATATGTGGCGTACGTGGCTACGTCCATAACAGGAACATGACAGGGCGCCGCCGCGGACTTCTTAACTGGGAATACATGCTTGCAGATTCTGACCAAACCACTACCCTGAAATCCTTATTTCGCGTCGGACTGCGGCCGATTTATCTTATAATTGCAGAGGAAATGACTGGACAAATGCATGGCTGGAGATTTGCGAAAATTGTTGGGGAGTCCACGTAGGATTTCAGTCCGTTTCTTTCCAGTCATTGCCATAGGCCTAATGTTAAAATCCCTAAGTACTGGGGGGTCCAGACCCCCAACCCCTCCACGATCTCCAGTCATGGATAAATGTATTACGTCTAGTCTCTAGACAGCCGAACGCACAGGAGTCAGAGTAAGTTCGGGATACGAAAGATACGTTGTGCCCCTTGTTCCGAAGACCGTCGGTACATTGACCCCCTGTACCCCCGACTGTCGGTACATATACCCCCTGTACCCCCTGGTCGTGGCGCCCGTGTCAGCTGGTCGAGCAGTCCAGTGCGTCGCCCAATAACCGACCACAATAACCACGACGTGCATACTCAATGAATTATATCATCCTCGCCGACCTCATCCGACTTTCTGGAAATTATCTGGCAGCCGCGGTGACTGGTGCAGGGAGTCCCAGTACTCACCACCGTGCCGGCTCCTGCTGACAGCGCCGGCTCCACTGGGCCGCCGGGGTCCCGGCGGCCGGCCGAGAGGCCTGCAGCCTCGCGGCCGCCAGGGGCAGGCGGCGGCGGCAGGCAGGGCCCCGTATAAGCCGGGCCATCGCGCCGCGCCGCCAGTAGACCCGTGCCGGCTGCGGAGGTCGCGTCAGCCCCGCCGCGCGCAGCATGCAGACCGAGGTGGACTTCGCGCTCGACAGCGTGGCGCGCTGCCAGTCGCGGCACCCGGAGGACAGGATCGGCTTCGTGCAGTGCCTGTGCGAGAACGTGCAGGGCCTGTGCCGCTCGGCGGCCGCCAGCACGGCGCGGCCGCCGCCGCCGTCGACGCTCGCGCCGCCGGCGTCGACAGCGTCGCCGTTCGACTACGACTGGTCGCGGAGCTACAGCGTGTCGGCCGGCCTGTGCGCGCTCTTCCTCGTCATGTGCGTGGTCATCATCGTGCTGCGCGTGCTCCGGCGGCGTGACGAGCCCCAGGGCCGAGCCAGGTCAGTAGCCGGTGTCCTCCGGCTTCAGCCGCGCTCGATCCACGGCCCTTGATCCCTGAGCCTCAGCCCGCGGGCCCGGGGCTTGCCGTCGACATCAGTGGGGAAATGCCGCCAGGAGCCGCTCTTTGTCTCACCAGCGCTGGCGCTGAGACGAACTCGAGGTCGGATGGCCATCCGCTTACAGCTAGTAACCTGTCTGCATTGCAACCCATTGCTGAAAATTAAAGGCTCGGTCTTCATTGCACAGATTTTGTACGTTTCTTGGTTGGTTTGCTGCAACCATTTTGTTGCCCTCTCAGTCGCAACTGCAAAGACGAAGCTGAAAACCCTTTTACTAGGAGAGTAGATGGATGTGAAGAGCTGCAATGTGCAGGTCATTTCAGGTTATGAAGTAATCTCTGTTCTATTTAATTCTCTTGCAATGACCCAGAATCATTTTCAGGACGTTTGATTTTTTTGCATTGATGTAAAGTACACCTCCAAAGACAGGTTCATGGGTTTCCAACAAAAAATAGTGAGTATGAAAAATTAAACATTTGAAGGGAGTGCCAGAAAAAGCAAATACCTGAGAGACATCCAGGTTTGGCATCATCCAGCGCCCCACCTGCTCTGGCAGAGCCACCCTGTACGGAGCCATTGGCACAATGCTCGCAGAGAGCCGAAATGTCGTGCGTTCAGTATCTGAGGAAAAGACACAAATTACTAGCAGAGAAAAAGCGGCGTTTTACCTTCTTTTACCCTCGTGCAGTTTGAGCTGCCTTGATTTCGTTTGAAACGAGTTCTTTTTCCGGCCACATTTTTCCGCGGTGGGAATATTACCACCTGTGAATATCGTCTGAATGGAAGGAAAATTAGAAACGATACGAAGATAAAGCGCTCAGTACCGCACGATAATCTCGCACAAACTCCCGATAATAACAAATGGAGGAATTTTCCCGTGCTAGTCACTTGTTGATGCTCGCTGAACAAACAGGGGCAGACCCGCTTGCCTTGGCAGGACCACCCAGTACAGAGCCATTGGCACAGTCCGGCGACGTCCACTGAACCCGGCCGGCCCTTCAAACGCCGCGCGCATGACCGCCGATGGCGTGTGGCCAGTGCACGTCCGCTCGCGGCGGCGTCGTCGTTTGAGGTTGGCCGCAGACGGCGCGCAGGTATTTGCGTAGAGCTGCAGGAGCGTTCAAATGGCCGGCGTGGTCCACGAACTGAACTTGGGCCGGTGCCGCAGCAGGCGGCTCTTTGACCGACACAGAGAGGATATGAAGTAGGGCGCTCTTGTCACCGGTTCAAAGACATTTGGAAGGATCACAAACGTCCTGTGTCAGAACTATTTTCATTATTATTATTTCTTCGGAATTATGACGGCCTAGCTGTGCTTTTACTTTCACGGCAAATTTAGGCGTGCACGGTAAATTCAACAAGTGGTAAATGTTTTGACGCTTGACGCTTTCGAAACTGATACATTGCGCATGAATCGTAGACTTGCGCATATCTGGTTTTGAAGTGTAGTCAACCTTGCTTCCATGCTAGGCTTTTCTCTCTCCCGCGGTTCATGATCCTTTCCATGGGATACCATTTACGGTATTGGCAGCTTCGGATTCCCCACAAACAAATGGCGGCTGAGGAGACGAAGTTCCCCCTGTTGTTTCATCATCGGCTTGAGAGGTATTCGCGTCAGTTCAAGGCGAGCTGGTCTGCGCATTCGACTTCAGCTCCGCTCGTCTCAAGAAATCCTTTAACACTGGTTCCACACGAGCTCCATGGACTTAATGTACGAGCTCCACACGGGCTTTTGGGGACTCCCCGTGAATTCTAGATGAGCCCATCCGGGCTCCACACGGGCTCCGGACGGGCTCCAGCGGGCCCGTCACGAGCGCGGCACGCTCCGTTACGGCGGCAGACGGCGCCGAGGTCAGCCCACGGTTGGCCGCGGCGGCAGATGGCAGCGCGTCGCGGTCCAGCTGGGCCCTGCGTTCCGGTCGGCCGCTGACCTCCACGGCTGACGGGCCGGCTGAGGTCAGGCAAGGTCAGCCGCAGGAGGTGGAGGTCAGACTGGAGGTCGGCTGTGAGCGTCAGATGTCACGCTGGAGGTCGGCGGTAAAAGCCTGATGTCATGCTGGGGGCTGGGCGTGAAAGCTAGAGGTCAGTCTCAGAGTGGCGAGGAGCGCCAAAGGTCAGAAAGGGGTTAGGCATGAGAGCTTACGATTGGGTGCAGGATCGGGCAAAGCTGTCATGCGCTTCAGAAAGGCGTGGGAGTCAGCGGAGGTCATACCGAGTGAATATTAATGGACGAGGTTTGTCGACTTTCCCAAAGAACCACGGCTTAAAGAACAATGGCCAAAAACATAAATCAAACCAAGAGGCTCCTGGGCCTCAGCCGCTCCAGCAAGCCCTCTCTTCGACGTCACCGACACACCACAGTCCCGCGCCCGCTGGCGTCGCCGACCGCAGCGGAGCCTCCGCGTCATCCCGACACGGGCCCGAGTAGCGGAGACGGCGGCGCCAGCCGGAACCGTGACGCTTCCGGCGCCGCCGAGCGGTCCGGCCAGCGGTCCGTCACGGGCGGCGACCGCACGTGACGCCGCCCCCGCCGGCCAGTGCCGCGCGCCGCGCCGGATCCTGACCCAGTTGGCTCGGAGGCTGGACCGGGTCACGTCCGGGTGTGCCCGGAAGAGGCAGCCTTCCGCCCTTCGGCGGCTTTGCCGTACGCATGGTTGCGCTTGTGGCAGGAAAGGGTTTGAGTTAAAGTGTCCCGTCGTTTTGAAGGTTCCCTCGACCAACAGCTCAGAGCTACGTCCGTAACGTTGTTCCTTGCACGAAGGTGGAGCTTTTTGATAGTAATTCGTGTTGTCGGAATCTTTTTGAAGTCCATTCTTTCCACGCATCACCACGGGCCTAATGCCAAATTTCGGAATTATGGGTGTTGCATTGGCAACACTAATATCACAGGAAGTTTCACCTATGCGACCTGTAAAACTTCAGAAGCCGTTGCCCAGGCCAATTTTCGTTTCAGAATTGCAAGTTCTCCGCAAGTTTGCAGGCAAAGAGCTGTCCCTCCATCAGAGTGGTCAGCATGGGATTTTTCCTTTTGTTGCAGCACCCCGTGCATTGTGACCTGTTTCAGGATCCAAGAAAAACCGACTGGGTGGTTTCTCCGAATACATTTTTTTGCATTAACGTCAGCCAGTGGTGGGGCGAGGATATCAGCCAGTTTGGCTCATTTGTAAGGTCCGCAATATGCAAGGCGGAGTATTTGAAAAAGTGCTGCGATGGTACAACGGGGTTGTAACAGGGGTTGCCGCCACCTGTTCATTTGGTGTGGAAAATGCAGCACTAGTAATCCTGAAAATTGACGCTTGGGCTATGGCAAGGGATAGAAAGAATGGGCCTGAAAATTGCTCCTGGCAACACTGATAATTTGTCATGGTCCCACTCCTGGATCGTAACTAAGGTCTGTAGAGTTTATGCCAAGTACATACTCATAATATTAACACCAATTCGCCATGACTCCGGAGATCATAAGAGAGCCTTTCACAGAACACTCGAAACCATGCCCATGTCACGCGGTCTGTATCGCTAACAGCATCCGCGCCACTTCACGTCCGGTCACCGGACATCACAATCGCCTCGCGACCCGCTCGCTCTACCGTCCGAAGGATTTTCTCGGCCATGTCGTGCCCGTGACGTCAGCGCCGTGACGTCACGCGGCCGGCGGGATGACCGAACGGTCTTCGCCGGGACGATGAGTCGGCTCGTCACGCGCGGTGTTACGCAACCCGGCGGCGAGCTCACCTCTTTAAGAACTCACCAGGTCCGGCCGGAAACGCCACGGCGCGTCTCAACAACTGTGACCACGTGCGGAATCACGGCCGGCCGGTGGCGAGAATTCCTCGACTCCGCCGCTCGTCCCCTCGTGCATCACGTGCGGTCCCCGTCCCCGCTGAGACAGGTGGGCGACTGTTCGTTACCTGGAGATCGGGTTTCGTGTTCAGAGCAGCCTTCATGCAGCGTGCGGACCACCTCGCCCGCGATACGTGGCTGACGCCGACGGCTGCACAGTCCCTGCGACCGGCAG
This sequence comes from Capitulum mitella, assembly GCA_030062745.1. Taxonomy (NCBI): domain Eukaryota; kingdom Metazoa; phylum Arthropoda; class Thecostraca; order Pollicipedomorpha; family Pollicipedidae; genus Capitulum; species Capitulum mitella. Next base: position 1,947,643 of record CP099849.1, on the reverse strand, counting down.
CACGGCCAAGGCCGAACGGTCCAGCGCCGTCTGCTGAGTCACGAGGAGCCTCGGCGCCCGGCCGGGCCGTGCAAGGCGACGGCTTGGTCTTCTGTGATGCACGGGGCGTCCTGGGGCCGGCGGCTTAGGGAAGTCCCGTGCGGACCAGCTCTCGACGGGGACGTAGAAGGGACCTTGTGGCAATGATGCTGCTGTTTCGCTGATGGCATTCGGCTTTCGTGAAGGTCGGGAGAGTGAGACAAAGAGGCTTGCGATGTGCTCCACAGGGCTAAGGCAGCACCTCTCCTTCTTGTAGACCCATGCTCCTTCCCCACACGATGATGGCTACCTTATGCCCAGGTGTTTGAAAAATGTGAAACGGCTCTGCGCGGGTAAATTGTATTCTAGTGTAACCGAATGCCAGTTTTTTCGTTTCCTGCACATCATCTTCACTTAGCAAACAGGCATTTGCTGCGCCCACAATTGTGTTTGCAGTCTGCCTGAAGAGACGCTGCAGATGCATATATGGATGTCAACAGACCGGCAATTCAGGTGATCGGCGAAAACCCTGCGCAGGCTGCCTCTGACCTTGCCGCCTCCCCCGGCGCCGCCCCGGCCGAGCGGCGCGCTGACCAGCGTCTCTCTTCCCCCGCAGCGGTCCCGCGGCTGAGCGGGCGAGCTCCGAGCCGCCGCCGTACGAGGTGGTGGTGCAGCAGCCGCCCTCCTACCTGTCGCTGCAGCCGCCGCCCTACTGCGAGCTCGACGTCGTCAAGTGCCCCTCGCTGGTGGTCGTGCGTCGGCCGCAGCTGCTGGACGTCGGCGCCCTGCAGGCCGTCGACGCGCCGGAGGTCACCGTGGTCACCGACTCCGAGGTCAGCTCGGTCATCGACACCGAGGTCACCTCCGTCAGCAGCGGGGAGGTCGGCGGCGCCGAGCCAGGAGGCGGCGGCCCCGCGACGAGCGGCAGTGACTCGTCGCGGGGCACCGAGGCTGAGGGCGCCGCGAAACCGGAGGCGTGCAAGCCGCAGGCTGTGATTGGCGACTCCGAGGACAGCGGGGTTAGCACCGCTGGCGTTGCCGCGGCGGCGGCGGCGAGCAGTGACGCGTCTGAGGCGTGACGACGCGGAGGAGGCCGCCGCTGCACGAAGAGGATTTCCGAGGACTGGCGCTGCCACTCGGTGTTACCAGACCCCTGAGAGACGCGCCGTCTGGTCGTCTCGGGATCGTCGGTGACGCCAGCACGTGAGGCTTCACCTCCTCCTGTGCAGCCCATGTGCGCGAGTCTCTCTGTACAAGAGGTCAAGGGTCCGGTGACGACTGCCCTTATCTTCACTGAATTCGTGTCTCTTTGCTGGAACTGTTCGTGCTTGGTTGCGTTCGTGATATTACAGCGTGATGTCGTGAACACGGTGGTAGCGAGGAAAATGCTGACTTGCTGACGTCTCGTTGAAGAGGTGGGAGACGTTGTTGTTTTGTTGCGGGTGATATTCGCTGCGATTATGCGAGGGTTGCAAACTCTGTTTAGTTGTATTGCGTAGCGCACAGACCACCGACGCTGAAACGAGCTTAATGGTCGTTGAAAGCCCTGCAGACTGCACCGATGTCCGTGTGTCGTCGGCTTCCGGCGAGGCCTTGCCAGCTGATTGACCCGTCAAGGCCCCACGAAATGTTCGGCAACAAGCTGTAAAGCACAGTATGTTTGCGCGAGAAGTGAAATACGTCGCAGATCTGTTTGGCCTTGGCTTTGGAGGGTCAGGACCTCGCAGGTTGTAAGCACTGATGGAATGGTGTTCCGTCCATGGTCGACCGTTGTGTCTTATGCTGCGTGTGCCTTATGTGACATATCCGTCTATTTATGGGCATGGGAATGTATTTGCGAGAAATACAAGACGTGGTTTTAAATCTTTTGCTGTTTTGCGATGGAAATAATCTCCAGGATTACGAGCCAAAACTGACGACAGCAGTCCAAAACGTATTTATTAACGGAGGGCCATTTTGCGTTACCAAGCGCAGATCCACCTGAGCCCAAGGCATGACTTTCAATTTTAGCCGACAGTGCATCCGGCGGGATTTCCTCCCTCGCAGCAGCGGCGTCACCGGCTGCTGACGCGGCGCCAAACGTGTGGCTGCCGGGAGCGGAACACCGTTACAAGCGAATAGAATCCTCCGCCGTTACCAAGGCATGCTTATACATCCGGGAGTTGATGCGTGAGGCTCACGGGTTTGATTTGCGCGGTTCTCATTCCTGGCGAGGGTTCATTGAACCTATAGCGCACCGGATGAAAAAAAACATTGAACAAGTTTAGAGGGTCTATTGAGAACAAACCCAGGCCAGACATGTTTAAACTGCTTATCGAGGAGTGGAGTCAGCGGGGTGGTTAACATGGCGTGCGACTGGAGATTTGTTTCTGCCAAAGCATCAATCTGCAACTGAAAAAGGTCAAGGCGAGACGACCAGCAAACTGGTTGGCATCTAACGACAGATTTCCAACAGATACTCTGAAAAGAGAGACACTATTAATTCTGCTAAAACAGACCTGAAATGCCGCGCTGTTGGATGTCAAGATCGCGTCTCCTTTGCGCATGTCTGACAAGAACGATGATACTGTGCCCTGCATAGTTCCTAATGTTTACTTCCATTTTTGAATGGTGGAATCTGATGCAAACCACTCGTTCCTCACGGCGATGTCAAATGTATGCATTGCATAAAGCGTTTAGAACGAAAAGAGATTTCATGATCTGCTCTTTCTGGATTCCAGCATTCATAAGTGCATCAGCAAATTCTGTTTAAGATGTGAGTTGGCGGCATCAGGCACATCCCACTAATATAGGTATTTCTGGGTGGAAATCAACTAGTCGTAGTTCCACGCCAAAAGCTTGGCATAAAGTTCAACAATCGAGGAGCAAATTTTTTCTTATACCAAACTGTGGTGTAATAAATGCGTCATGCAGGTGAAATGATCATGTTTACGTAGGATGCCTGTGTATTGTACCTATAGCATAGTTTGTTTTCGCATTGCATGTTTTGCAAATGTTTGTCACATTGCAATCATGCCTCGCGGTGTATAATCGGGAATTTTTGGTAGTTCAAAAGAGAGGGGGCTGGCGTCGCCCAAAATCCGCAGCACGCACAGCTGGGACGTCCACAAGCCGCCTCGGACTGCATCAAGCCGAAAATCATATGCGGAGACGACGTAAACGAGATTCAGCCTGCATTTCACATGCAGACTCACGGCCGGCTGGTGCCTAGCGCAGGACTTGCAGATCAGAGTCTGCGAGCAGCCTTGCACAATGACCATCTGCTTCGGCATGCGATGGAGCAGGCACAATTCCGCCAGGCGCCGCTCGAAAAGCCATAGCTGGCGTTTTCGGTTAGCGGGAACAGCCGGCGCCAGTCGCGGAGGCGTCTCCTTAGACGGCGGACAGCACGGGATGATCTTACGACCCGGATTCATCCCCCTGCGCCTCTCTCTCGCAAGTTCAGTGCAGTTGGGGTTGTGCAACGCCTGGACAACGCAGTGGCGTTCTGACTTCCGTGTTGACAGCGCCGCAGCTGTAACCCGACAACCTTCGACGAGTTGGCAAACAGGTAGCAAAAACACCACAAAAACAAGAGTCCGTATGTGGGGACTATGACAACCGGCAGGGTTGTAACATTGCCAGTGCATCAGATAAACCGATCACTTTGATTTCAAGTTCGCTGAGCCTGACTGTCGCGTCATGTCATGTGTCATGCAACGTTTGTCATGACATGACACCAGTCGCACAAACAACAGCTCGACACCACAGAGACATAAGAAAGACCACAAGTCGATGATATGCTGCCACGGCTCTCCTCTGTTTTCCAAGACCTTCCTCACATATGCTCCTCACTCAGCAACAGCGCCCTCTGGCTCCCGACGCTGACTCCATTCCTGCGGAGGCGTGCCCCGGCTTCAGCTGTGGCTTCAGTTTCAAACGTCACCCCAATCCCCGACGTCACCTCGAACTCTGACGTCCCTCCGGCCTCTGACGTGCCCGCCGGCGATGCCGCGGGGCCGTCCAGCTCCTGACACTGCCGTAGCTTCTCCAGCACGGCCGCGGCCACGTCGTCGCCCGGCCCGTACACGACCAGCGCCACATCCCGGCGCAGCTCCTCGTCGGTGTCGACGACCGCCGCCAGCATCGCCACGAACTGGTCGACCTCGGCGGAGCCGTCGCCTGGCGCCAGCGCCGCGTCGCTCAGCCGCCGCATCCGGTCGAGCGACGCCAGCACCGCGATCGGCTCCAGCGCCACGACCGCCGCCGCGCCGCCGGCCGCCACGCGGTACAGCCGGTGTGCGCCGAAACTCCGCCTGGCGCCGCCCACCGCGCGGCTGAAGTTCTCCAGCTGGCCGGCCGGCGGCGCCACCGGCGTCACGCCGGCGCCCAGCTCGTCCGGGCTCGGCGGGTAGCGGCCGTGACTCGGCACCAGCAGGAAGAGCCGCGCCGACGCCAGCGGCAGGCCGTGCTGCCGGCAGTGCCGCCGCAGCCGACTAGAGATGCGAAACTCGCCGCTCATCAGACGCAGGTAGCCGAACACGTAGCCCCAGGCGGCGCCGTTGGCGGTGACGGCCGCGCTGCCGGCGGCGGCCGAGAGCCGGCACGCCGGCGGCAGGCCCATCACCAGCGCCGCGGCAGCGCCGGCCGCCACCAGTAGCGGCGCGGCGTCCAGTCCCGGCAGGCAGCGCAGCCCGAATCTGGCGGCGGCGGCGGCGGCCAAGCCGGCGGAGAGCGCCAGCGGCCCCCAGAAGAGGGCGCCGCGCGGCAGGCAGTCGGACGGCGGCGGCCAGGCGCGCCGTCGCAGCCGCTCGCGCCAGAGCAGCAAGCCGCCGTGCGCCAGCCGCGTGGCGAGCGCAGTCAGCGCCTGCGTCAGCAGCAGGAGGACGAGCCAGCCGAGCCGGCCGGGCGGCTCCGGCTCCGGCTGCATCCCGGCACTGGACGAGGCCGTCGGTCCGGCGCCGCGGCTCTCCCGCGCCCCGGGATGTCGGTCTCCTGCGTCTCCTGCCGGTCTCCTGCGGACGGCTCGCGGCAGCAGAGGCCGGGACGGACGGCGCTGCTCCACTCTCACCGCGCAGCGGAACACCGCACCTCGCGACCACCGGCGTCTTCCCACGTGCGCCCGGACGCCTCTAAGCGCAGCGCACCCGTCTGCAGACCCTCTCACACGTGCGGCCGCCGCCGCGGACGGAAACACGGCACTATCGGCCACCGACTGCCGGCGCAACTCCTTCCAGCGCCGACGAAACGGCGAGCTACCGCCGCCGCTAGCGGGTGACGTCACGGGGCGTGGCCGCGACGGGGGCTCCCCGTCGAGTCCCGCGGCGGTGGGGCGAGCCCGTGATGAGTCACAGCTGAGCTCCACAGGCCGGTGAGCGGCGCCTGAAGACATGCTGGTCTTGGTCACGTGATGCGGAACCTCTCCTGATAAGGCGGTGCGCCCTGCCGTGTCCTGTGCGGTCGAGCTGCACAGATTAGTCTGTGCAATGAGAACTGACATTGCGCTTGAGTTTGGAATGTTTTTTTTTCGGGGCGTCCTAAAAACAGGCTTTAGCGTACGAGACAGGAACGTGGAATCGTATGAAGGGATTATGTCCTCTGATTCGTCAGCGAAATTTAGCATTGCATCTGATGGTGTTGTATCGGAAAGGCGTTAAATGCTTCGGCGTCTTCGTTTAACTTATGACTGAAATGACATCTCGTCACTGCAGTCATGCGGGTAGGAATGGAGTGGGGGGCCCACTTTTTATGGAACTTTTTATTAACATAAACCCTTTGGGGAAAAATGACTCTGGCCCCCATTTTTCTGGATGGTCCTACGCCACTGACCGCAGTTGCATCTAAGAGCCGTGGCGGTAAAGAAAGGTGATGAATGGCTGAATGACATGGCGGTTCCATGGCAGTTACCACTGTATTCTGTCGCGTCTGCAATCTTCTGACAGCTTCCGCATGAGCATTCTCAACTCAGTTTCGTCCAAGGGAGAGTGTTCCATTTCGATGTCACCTTGACGTCCTTCCTGAGACTGTCATCCAGGAACTTGTCTATATATTATCACTTGCGGAAAACGTTGGCCTTCGGCCAGTTTGTTTCCCCTAAATCTCGTTCGTTCCGCTCACCTAGCGTGACCTGCTACGCAATGCTATTCCCGTTAAAAACTTATCGTCCAGGAGCTAAAAAAGGCGGAAATCGTTTCCAGACAACATGACTCATTTTTAGTTTTTGCGCACACATCGTCCAAGAATTTAAAAAAGTTGCCTCAGCTTAAGGATACAGTTATGCTCAGAACGGTCCGTGAGTCTAAATGATTATAACGACACCTGCAATGTGTTTTCTGGCTGTTAAGATAGTGGGTGTAAACAAATATTTCACTGTCACCGCAAAACAAGACAGTGGGTATTAGAAGAGATCGTGCCACGGATGCAGTTCGAAAATGCTCTTCAAAAGAGCGGTGAATCTCTGCTCTAGAACAATAGCACGGTTTCAGGTGGATTTGCTTGTTTTCTGTTTCTTGCAAGATACGCACCGTGACGCATTAAGAGGTTCTTGGCTCAGCCCTGGAAGAACTTCTGGTCCGTAGTCATGTGTATTAAAACTGATGACAACAATTTGAAAGCGAAATTGCAGTGAGTGCTGGCAACAGAGTGGACTGAATTGCATGAGGAATTAGGTATGTGACCAAATATTCTACACGTTTCCTTGTTGCGGCGAATGGTCTTCATGACGTGTCCTGGAGCCATTACACAGAGTGTCATGAATTCGAAAGGAACATTTTTATGTCATGCTAAGGTACGAAAATCTTCTTCCAAACCACGCAAAACCAAACAGACCAAGTCATACACACAGATGATACTGAAACGGGTAGAATTGATTGCATTGCTAACCGGGCGTCAACAGGAATTGGGATGAGACGTGTCCCGCAATGATCTCCGTTTGTTGAGCTCCGTGGCTATTTTCTTTTTTTTAAGTGGGAAATATCGCAGATCAGATCACGCCGAGTGAACGAAGCGAGAGAGGCCTAGGACAATAAGCTTGCCATAGGCAGGCGTTGTCCACTGGTGCATCTGTGTGGTCAAGCTCAGACGTCTGCATTTCCCGTCAAACAAAGGTGATATGCTTTCTTTTTACTTTCTCTGAACTTTTGAGGTTTTCTTTTCACGTCAGTAGTCACGTGCATTAATCCCAACAAATCTGTTGGGGTAATTCCCAGTGGCGAACTCAGGAACGTGCTGCGGAACGAACAGTACATTTGGCGCTTCAAAAGTCGATAGAAGTCCATCTATGTAAAGGTGTCACAGTATGCGCACGCAGATTTTCCGGCCCCTGTGGTGTGCAGTTTTCGAGATTAACGCGAACATCGCCGGCCAGCAAGACCATTCCCAGGGTGACTTTACTAAATATTATCCTAAGTCTTCCATAATTTGCTTTCTTTGTCTGGCCGATCTTTAAAATTACTGCTTTGCCAACATCTCATTACAAACAGGGATATCGATTTCTGTGAATGATTGGAGGGGCCGAGCAGAGAACCCGACAAACTAACCTCCCTCAAATGTGGGTTTTTCAACGGATTTAGCCCATTTTATTTCCACTAACGGAAATTTGCAAATTTTTTGTTACTATTTATCAAATTAAAAGTCACATTTATCCCCATGTATACAGGTTGACATATAAATAGAAGAAAAAAGGCACAGAGATGTATCGATTTATACTTTACTCTTTACTTTTCGCCCATATCTTATTTGTTTCAGGCGTTCTTGACGTTATTAAAACTCATTTCCCTTTAGCATTGGCAGATAACATTGGGTGCGCCTAAACCAACATTGGGTGGGCCCAAATCAGCATTGGGTGGGCCAGGGCTCCCTCAAAAGAATACAAATCGACGTCCCTGATTAGAGATATGAGCTGAACACATGAGAGCAATAAAATGAATGTTAAACTGACAGTGACTAATTAAAATCCCGAGGCTTTCCACCACAACTTCATGTCTTACAAAGAAAACTTATATATCATGGACAAATATAGGCGAAATATTATAGGCAAATAATACAGGCAAATATTTAAAAGCATTGCATCGCAGACCATTCAAGAAAGAAAACACTTTAAGCGAAGGGGGATTTAATCTCATTTTGGTAGTGAACGACACAAAAGTTGCGACGACTAAAAAAGAGCATGCGAGACAACCATTCATTACACGCGGTAAAAGATAAGTGCGTCCTATAAACATCAAAAGCTGAATCTTTGAACAAGAGAATGGCTCATTACGCTTTTCAGTGTATACGTGAGTATAACGTGTTTGATGTAAAAATTCCAAATATTTCGGCGCATCTTGATACGCCTTCGTCGGGACTAATCCACTGCGTGACAGCGTAGGAGCAATTCCATTACCTTCGTCGGTGGGACTGATATCATTGACGAAGGCATATCAAGCTGTACCGAAATATCTGGGATTTTTATAACAAGAAAACCTCGGTTTCGGTCTACAGCCGCCGTCAGCCAGACGGGTGCTGTCTTATACACTGTTGGCCTTTTCCCCCTCCGAGCACGGCTTATTAAGCTCCTGCTGAAACGTAGACAAACGCCGCAAGAAGTGGGTATGACGTTCCGATTACTGCAATATTACCGCAGCTCTGCCGGCGGCTTGGCAGCAGGCAAAGCTGCGGTAACTCTCCGCACAGCTCGATCCTTGGCACGGTGCAATCTCACAAAACACAGCTCAGTCTCACTGGGAGACTGTCAGCGCCGAGCACCAATGAAGGCTCAGCTCTTCCCGGTTTTCACTTGCACGAAGGCACGTTAAACGGCACTAAAAGGACGTAGTCCATCACGGTTCCGAGGAGGTTCATTCACATTGATACCCCATCGATCCTCTTGATGTTTCCGCTAGAGTCCTCGCTTTGTTATCGTCCTTGTTCTCGCTTGTTCTTTTCTACGAGCCCACTCAGACCCTGTCAGACTACCCCGTTGTTATTTCTCTCATTCCCGTTCGCGTTTGCGTCCACTGTCCACTACTGTTCTCACTCGCGTTCCTGCTGTTACTCACATCATTGTTCCCGTTCGTGGTCGGGAAGTTGTGGTTTCGTGTTGTTCTTTTCTACGAACCCACTCATACCCTGTCAGACTACCCTGCTGTTATTTCTCTCATTCCCGTTCGCGTTTGCGTCCCCTGTCCACTACTGTTCTCACTCGCGTTCCTGCTGTTACTCACATCCTTGTTCCCGCTCGTGGTCGGGAAGTTGTTCTGGCCGCCGTTTCCGTTCGTATTCCTGGATCAGGTCTGCGCGCGGGACCGCTTCCACTTCTGCCACTCGATGCGGGCCGCCTGGACGGCGTTGAGCGCGCCGACCAGCGCCGCCAGCGCCGCCAAGCAGCCGACCATGAAGGTGAAGTTCCGCGCGTCGATGATGGCGCCACCGGTCACCGGGCCGAGCACATTGCCGACCGAGACGACCGTGCCGAACACGCTGCTGGCAAACGCCTGCGTGGCGACGTCGGCCGGCAGGCCACGGTCCACCGTCACGGCGATCATCCGGTTCAGCACGGGCACGTAGGCGCCGCCCTGGAACACCTCCTTGATGGTGAGGCCGAGCCCGAGCAGCCACCAGGAGGGCTTCAGGCCTAGGCCGGGCAACGGCGGGATCAGCGCCAGGCCGAGCGCGGTCATCAGCAGGCAGCCGGCGATCATGGCGTAGGTGTTTCGCAGCCAGTCGGCCAGCCGGCCCCAGGCCAGGCTGGAGACGGCGTACGCGCCGGTGGCCACCAGGAAGAAGAGCCCGATCTGGGCGGCCGTCGTGCCGAGCGCGTCGCTGGCGTAGCGCGCGATGCTCGAGTCGATGGTGGTCCAGACGGCGGCCGTCGTGAAGACGACGGCGCAGCAGAGCCAGTTCTCGCCGGCGGAGACGAAGACGCGCAGCATGGTGCAGTAGGGCAGGCCAGCGCGGCGGCGCGGCACGTGCACATCGGGCAGGTACAGCACGCTGAGCAGCACCAGAGCCAGGATGAAGCAGCCCTGCGCGAAGAACGGCAGCCCGAAGCCGCCCAGGCTGTAGAGGCCGGCGCCGATGGCGGCGCCCAGAGACAGGCCGATGGCGTTCATCGTCTCCATGACGGCCACGGCCGTCGACGTGTCCTGCGCGAACTGGTTGGCGGCCATCGTCAGCGCCGTGGTGACCACAGCCGCCGTGCCGGTCGCCTCGCACACCCGCACCGCGTAGCACGCCGCGATGAACGCGGTCGAGTCCTGCAGCCGGAACAGCGCGCCGAACGTGATGTTGGAGACGGCCGTCATCGCCATGCCGATGCAGTAGAGCCGGTTGATGCCGACCAGCGGCACCAGCCGACCCATCAGCGGGTACGTCACCAGCTGCGTGAAAGAGAACACGCTGAAGATGCCGCTCGTCAGCGTCTGCGAGATGCCGCGCCGCTGCGCCTCCAGCGGGAAGAACGGGATCATCATGGCCAGGCACGAGCCGGCCAGCAGGCTGCCCATCGAGAACACCAGCAGCAGCAGCTTCTGCCGCCACGAGTAGGACGGCCGCGCGCCGGCCGCCGCCGGCGCGTCGTCGCCGAACGTTCGGTACGTCGCGCCGCCGTCCGCGGCCGCCTTCCCGCCGCCATTTTCCCGGCTGTCGCCGCCGTCGCCGCCGTCGTCGTCCCAGACGTCACCGCTGCCGTCGGACGCCGGGGCGGCGAGCGGCGAGCGCTCGTCGTCCGCGCCCGTCCTGCCCATGGTCGCGTCGCGCGTCGTCACCGCGTCACGCGTCACGCGGCGCCCGACGGCGCGATTTCACGTCCCGGCCGCGGTCACGCCGCCACTGCGGCCCAGGTGGGGGCGCTGCCGTCTCGGCGGCCGCCATCGCTCGCCAAGGCCGGCACCAGGCGGCGGGCAGAGAGCGGCGCCCGCGGCACTACGTGCCTGTTATGTAAAACAGGTGTTTTGATCGCGCTTCAAGGTCCTACCCCCCGCCCCCTCCGTCTGATCTGCCTATAACTCGGGCGTGATATAACGGGGGTGATGACGACATTGGTGCAAACTTCGACAGTCCGGAAAAAAACTTTGTTTTGGGAGCAACAAACGGCTCTCATTGTGGGATTCATCTGGTTTTGAGTTCGGCCAAGGCCAGCGTGACAATGTCTTGGATCCAGTATCTTGTGTGTTCCGCTGCAAAATTTCTTGACAGTGCAGGAAGCAGGGAGAAAAAAACGAGCATCTGACGATGTTTGAGTCGTAGTAGAATAGACAATTTATCATTTCCTTGCCATTTATGCCATTTATTGCCATATCTGCCAACAGGTAGATATTTTCCACAGTCCCGTCCCCGAGCTCCTCAATTCCCGTCCCCGTTATTCCTAGCTGTTCTCTATCCCCGTCCGCTCCCCTCGGTCCTCCGTGAGACCTCCCTCGCGTCGCGCCTGGCGTCGCCCGGCCCGCCGGCGGTGTGGCGACGACCCGTCAGACCGCACACCGCCCGGCTGTCGCGGCGACGGGCGCCGGCACTTTCGCCAGAGCTCAAGAGGAAGCCGTGCGGTTCGAGGCGCGGCGGTGGCGCTCCGATCGCCGACTCGGGTGCACGACGTGGTGCATGGGTACAATGCACTGGAGGTTTATCGCTCGGAAACGTGACGCCACGAGACGTGACACTGCACTGTCCAGTTTGTCAACGGCTGCACTCTTACTCTGCGCGAGTGTGCAAGGCTGACCCATGAGACTGGTCGTGAAGAGACATGAACCCGGCGATTCGTTGACAAAATCCGTCGCCTCGCGTAGGGCAAGATATCGGAGCTGACGGCTGAAGAGGTACGAGACTGCGCGAGTCATGGGAAGGTTCGTTTCTTATTACCCCCGAACATTTGTCGACAGGGTGACACGGCGGGTTTTGTGGGGAGATATTTTTGACTGGCGAAAAGGCTCTCAAATTTTACGTCTTCCAGTGCTAACAAATAATTAAATGCAATATGGCTGTGACTAATGTTGCAGATAGGGTAATTTGTCTTTAGTGACTTCATCATGAATACCGCCTCCTAAAATTTAAAATTATTGCGAACACGCTGATACTGTCATGATTAAAGGAACGGTATATCAAACATTTAAATTCCCGGAAAATAATTATCAACAATCAACAAACTGTGTTTGTTCGCAGTCTGTCTGTGATATATTCGGAGACGTCAGTTTTCAGAACGAGAGGGGGCACGGATTTGTTGAATTTCGGCTCGTCCCAGACAACAAGTGTCAGAATAAAATAATGTTTTCCTTGGTTTGGTTGTCGTAATGTGACAATGAGTAAAAGAAAGATCTGGGTAGAGCAACGTTGCAGATAGAGGGAGCTCATATATCCGACGAGACAATTATATTAACGCTTCTAAACACGGAATCTCTTCGAGCTCACACCGAAATCGATAAAAGGAAGCTCTTGGGACACAGACCGGAACGGTCGGCGCCGGCTCGAATTGAAGCTATAATGGCAGGCCTTTGGGCAAACAGTGCCACACAGCTCATCAATGGAAATACGCTCGTCCCGTTTGGTCCCACTGAAATGTCATGACCAATGTTAAGGCACGGCATATTTGTAATGATTTTGATGGGACGGGCGTATCCATTGCAGGCGTACGACTCGACGGTGGCATTAGGTAACTACCTAATACACTAACAGAACAGTTTACGCACCTTGTGCGTTGAAAAACACCTGTGTAAGTCGAATCTGCTGGACTCTAAATATGACTATAAAATGACTCGCTAACCTCCGTTAACGTAGTCATTTTAGAGCTTTTCCAACGCAAAGTACTATCAGTTTGCAATGATGGGCATGGCCGCAAGAACTTGACAGCATAAGTCTCCGAACAAGGCTATTGTGACTTCATTTCCTACAGATTTGCAAGCAACATCACAGTAACATCAGCAGTTGTGGAATATCTGTGCCGGTCTCAGTCACTCAAAAGACGACAGCCACTGCCGCGAAGTGTGCAAAAGCGTCCATTGTTCGAGTGCAAAAAGCGCCAGAGCAGCTATGCCATATCAGACCTTGTCCCTTCAGACGGAAATGTGTGAAACTCGCGCTGTTCAGTTCGAATAGGACTAAAATTAAGAACAGTGGTGTAAAATATTTTTAACGTCTCCCGTTAGCAGAACACAAAACTACCAGACATTTTTATGGGATGATTGCGTTTATTCAGGTCCTCCCAAAGGTCCAAATCACATTGGCGTATGAGTTTATTTACAAAAATGTGAACAGATACCTGCCCAGATTCACGGACCGTGATGTACTCATGTGCAAAACATACACGATGAAGTGAAGGTAGCTTTGCGTGCGACAAAGTCTATTTCATCAGATAAGTTGAAAGTTTGCACTGAATCTTGCCGGCCCAGTTATTCAGGCTCAGCCCAACAAATGAGAATGCAAATGTTTCCTTTGCACTACAGGTCTAGCTCAGAAAATGCCCAGAGTTCGAGAGCAAGATGGTTTCCCGTGAAATGCAAAAAGTTGTCACTCCTTACATCACACTATCCAGTTCCAAGAGTCTTTGGGAGGATTGGCAAGATGATAGCAGAACCATCCCTGCTTTTCCTTGCCAAATCCACGTCGCACTTCAGCATCGTATTGAACACGTTGGGAATCCCGAGGCTTCACAGACAACTTTCCAGAAAAGTTCCCTGCAGTTCGTCAAAACTCACAACCATTGAAGGTGAACCTGTTGACGCAACACGATCGAAAAACAGCTTTTGTCGCATACTGTTGTACCACGCCGACCGCAGCCGTTCGCACGCGCTTAGTGTCCGTGCAAAGCTAAGCGTTACTGTTCGCGTGGTCCGTATCGTGATGAGAGCAACAGTTCGCTCAGCCCACACGATGCTGAGTGTTGCCGTTCGCGCAGTGGACATCACACAGAGTATTTTTATCTTCACAGTATACATCGCCCCAAATATCCCCATCAGCGCAGTTTGCACCTCGCAGAATCTCCGGCTGCGTAGCCCACGTCACGCCGAACATTTTCATCTGCGCGGTCCGCATCGTACAGCGTTCCCCGTTGCGCAGTCCACATCAAAGCGTTTCCAACCACGCATTCGACATGACGAGAAAGGCGACGTCACGAGTCACACCGATCGTTTCCGCCTGCGCAGTCCGCATCAGACCGAGTGTTTCCGCCTGCGCAGTCCGCATCAGACCGAGTGTTTCCGCCTGCGCACTACGCCGGCCGAGGTGGACGCCGTTCTGGCTGGCGGCGCCCCTCGCGGCCGTGATGCTGTCGAAGCGACTGAAGTCCATCCGCAGCGTGCCGGGCACCCCTGTCGCACGCAGGCACTCATCAGGAGACGGGACTGGCGAGCCGCGACTCGCGAGTCGCGAGTCGTCTGTCGTCGTGAGCCGAGTCGGGAATCCCGGTTTGCAAGGTACGAGTGGTGACTCGAGCCAGATGTCGTCACGTAATGCGTGCGGTCGCCGTACCACGTTTTACGAGTTTGCTATCATGATCCTCCACCCCCACGCTGCATGTAACGCCTGTTATAGCTACTAATAAATACGCGAGGAATGACGAGACAATGCAAACACCACTCCTTCACCACCAATGCCTCCCCGCAGTGCAATACGGTCTTGAAATGCAGGAGCTGAGCATTTCAAGAAATAGGCAATTCACTGCTAATATATATAAATATAAATATATAAATAATATATATAAATAAAAAACAGGCAATTCACTGCTAGCACAGGTATCCCTGCCCTTTTGACACTGCAGTGGATTAGCTGGCCTTTCTTTCGCCCTCCCATAGTTTGGTCGCAGGCCCGCTACCCCGAATTGTTGAGCTGCACGGAATCTCCAGCCCGTTGAGATCTGCTTTCAGTCGGGTCGTTTTCCAATGGCAGCGAAGCGAAGAGCACAGCACGTCAGGCGTACCAGCATTCTCACCACCAGTGCCTTACAGTGCTCATGAACTTCGACACTCGTTGCCTGTGATGTTAGTGAACCGACTTAAATAGGGATTTATGCCCCTAAAAAAAGGCTTCCGCGTCACTAGTGGAAGCATGCCATAGCGCGCATAGCACCATCCCAAAACTGTATGATATGGAAAGAAGTCGTCAGCTCCCAAGTGATACCTTTACGCATCGACGCCGACAAACGGTCAGCACTCAAGCTAACTTTGGTAATGTCGCCGGGTTGATAAGAAAGGAAAAAAAACTTTGAAATCCACCCCCATAATTCACCCTGATGGAATCTCTTTGCTCTAAATACGTTGGCAGTCCTACACCCCAAACATTGGGTAAATTAATTCCAAACTTTAAACACGCGTATGACACGGGACGGGATCTTTCCGAGATGACCCAATGACGAGCCAAAGTTAGCGAAGGGTTCGATACAAAACAGAGATAACCTCAGGTTATGCAGTGAATTCCATTGAAATCCACATGTCTGCTGAGAACATCTTCATTGCTGCTATGAC
The DNA here is from genome assembly GCA_030062745.1 of Capitulum mitella. Classification (NCBI taxonomy): domain Eukaryota; kingdom Metazoa; phylum Arthropoda; class Thecostraca; order Pollicipedomorpha; family Pollicipedidae; genus Capitulum; species Capitulum mitella. The sequence continues at coordinate 1,932,218 of CP099849.1, read as the reverse complement.
GTCTGTGTCTGAAGGGCAGTCCATCACTTCCACCCATCTCAGAAATAAACGCATTGATCCGCGCTCAGCAGCGGGCGCAGTCACCACGCACACGCGGACGAAAGCACACACGCATACCCCGGTCTGTATGACTGCATCACCCTATCCATATCGCCCCCTATCGACCCATTGAGCCAGCACCGGCACGGCTGTCTGCTCCAGGGTGACGAGCGACAGCGGCCAGCGGCGGCCGCGGCGCCCGGGGAGGACGCCCTCGGAGCTGTCATCGGCAGGCGGCCGTCGCGCGCCGGTGCCGCCGCTGGGGTCCTCACCTGCACGAGGCACGCCCAGGCCGTCCGACGCCGAGGAGCTGGAGGTGCGCTGGCGGCAGCAGAGCGGCGGCCCGCGCCGGCAGCAGCTGTACACGCCGGCTGCGGGGCCGAGGCGGGCCCGGTCAAAGCCGCGTACGGTGGACAGACTCGCGTACGATAAGGGTAGGGATTGGAGTCAGAGCCACGACTTCGAAAGCTGTCCGAGTGTCGCCAGGAATGGCGGTAGAGCACGTGCGTCAAAGGCTGTCGAAATTGTACAGCGAAGGGAGGCTGGGCAACGAAACACGCAGGTAAACACGCAAGAACTCTTGCCACGTAGGGTCCAAATGTCATCTTAATTCCGTTATGTTTTCCCTTCCTTCGTCGATAGCTAATTCCGTGACCGAGAATCGCAGTCAAAGGACAACATATTAAAGGTAATGACAAGAGGAGATGAGTCCCGACGTTTTCGGACAGTCCAAAACTTTATTATTAAAAACCTTAAAACGTGGTCTCTTAAACGCAGTGGCCCGAATATCCTCTCCCAGTTGTGCCATTTATCACGCTATCTGATAATTGCGTCCCGGATCATAAATTGCGCATCATCATCATCATACGGTCAAAATTGAAAACCCGCGAGCAGCGCGAGCTGGCGGGAACCACCATATCGGCGAGGTTTCGGAACGCAGTCCGCTGTTTGGTCCCGAGCCGCCGGACGGAGAAGGCCCTTCACACAGATCTGGCGACTACCAATCTCGTGCGGAGACAGTGACCGGGGGCGCTGACCGCCGGCCGAGCCTGACGCAGCCCGGCACAGCACCAGCGGGGGCGAAGAGAGCGAGCGGTTTCCGCCGCGCGCGAAATCGACGGAGGACTGGAGGTACAGTACAGGGTGGAACGAAGCTCCGCTGGTTCGAAAACCGGGATACTGGGAGGTTGTCCACCGCACTAGTTCGAAACCTTTGTGCTAATGTTTAATTCATTGCCTCATTGTTCGTAAATTATTTGCCAGTTTAAGCTTCGCGAAACTCAGCGCAGGCCACGTGACGTTTGGTAGGAATCAGAGCGGCTATTTTCATCCTTGTGTTAATCGACCGTTGATGAGCTGTTTCTCTTTCTCCGAAACCAAAAAAGATTCACAAAATTACGACATGAATTTGACTCTCGAAAACGCTATTCTGTTCTGACGTTTATCAACCGCTCCACACACGATGTCAAAATGCCAAACAGAATAGCAAAATGTGAGGAGCGAGGGTGCCCCGGTACCCAGACCCTTCTACACCCATTCCAAATTATACTCGGACAGGAAAAAAGGCGAGGGCGTGACAATGGTCGTCAACGAGAGGTTCTTCTCATCCACAGTCCGCCTTCCCTTTTCCTTGACCTATTGACAGTCATGCACTGAAGACGAAAGGCGACGATCGTCTGGACGTTTTGGCGAGACACGGGAGGCCGCAAGCCACACATAACCCAGTGATATCGGGAGTACCCCGCGGCGTTCTCCGCAGCTCGGGTTTCCATTTGACGGCCACGTCGTAACCCGAGCACCGGGGCCATGGTGGCTCGGAGCCGGCTCGAAGCTCAGTGTGGCTTCAGGGCGGCAAAACCTCCCCTGGCTCCGGATAATCGATGACTGCCAGCCGGGCCCAGGCTGATCCCCGGCTATGACGGGCCGTGGGTCGCGCCTGGAGCTGCGATAAGTCTATCTTAAAGCGACTCCTGCTGTAGGGGCGAAAGGAAATCAACTGAGCAGCTTTGAGCGTCAGCGCAAAATCAATCACCGGTTTCTGCCGTCGGTGAAAGCTATAAGTTTATGCAAAGAACCTCTGTCCTTGCACGAAATTCATTTTTGTGCGAGCAGTTGTCTGGGCGCCTTTGTTTGGCTCATGTTAAGGGCATTGTATAAAGGCAAAACACTACCGTGAAAATCGTAATGTCCGAGTCAATTCAACGTTCATCTCCTCTTCTCTTCACTACGACAAGTGAGGGTCTGCGAACTTACATCGAGCTGCGATTTTTGAAAGGAGCAGTATGCCTTTGACACGCATTCTGACTTTGAGTTGAGATAGCCAGACTGTGGCCCGTAGTCTTATACGTGCATTACTGACAAACACTCGAATTTCGAAGAGATTTCTCGCGGATGCTCGCCGTGTTGTATTTAACCATGTTCTACTGTGTTACATGACGTTACTAGCGGGCGTAGGCTAATGAACGTCAGCAGAAGGCCATACTGGCTTATGTCAGCTTACCACTTCAGTTTTTCATTAATTACATTTGCACACTAGATTCTTGCACATTAGATGTTTGCAAGAAAAACGAGTAATAAAACGGTGACCAACGGCATTTCATTGAACCAGCTGAGTCTAACTAAAAAATCTGAAAAGTCTGCCAACGACGTTAGTTCTGAAAAGTCGACTGAAGTGGAGCACTGAAGCGTTAGGTCCGACCGTTCCCGGACCACCGTTCCCAGCGGGCCGGCACCTACCCCTGCCGCTGCTGCCGTTGATGAACACCACGGGCGCCGAGTGGCACGTGGTGACGAACGTGGCCGAGCGGTGCGCCATCACGGCGTCCCGCGTGTTCTTCTCCGGCTTGTACAGCACCACGTACACCTTGGGGAAGAAGAGGCAGGCCAGCTGCACCAGGCCACTGGAAGGCAGCAGACGACGTTAGGCTCTTGGCTGGGCTATGCAAGATGACGGTCGCGTTTGGGAATGGCCAGCGCTGAGGCCGAGGTTGTCTGTTGGAGTTGGATCAGTTGGAGTTGGATCAGTTGGAGTGCAAAGGCTGCAAACTTCGTTGTGAAACACACAAGAGGTTACACCCACGAAATCCAGTTTCCTGAAACATGACAAAAATTACGTTTATTGGTCTTTCCGATGTTCAGTACATCCCTTGATTTCATGACGACTAAGCGGTCAAACTATCTCTAGATGCCAGGAAACTCGATCCTGAGGGCGAGCAGTTAATCTCCCGTTCTCAAATGGATCCACAATGTACTGCTTCAGTTCGGCACTGTGTGCGAAGTACGTCTGGTTCGACCAAACCTCAGCCTGAGCTGAACTGACCTCAAGCTGCTGAATTCAACCAAGCTGAACAAATCCAACCAGCGAGAAATATGACCAAATCATCAGCAACAGATCTGAGCTGACCACCAGTCGCAGACCTGACCACTAGCGACAGACCTGACCACCAGCCACAGACCTGACACCAGCGACAGACCTGACCGCCAGCCGCAGACCTGACCACCAGCCGCAGACCTAACCACCAGTGACAGATCTGACCACCAGCAACAGTCACGACCACCAGCCACGGACCTGACCATCGACCATAGACCTGACCACCGGCGACAGACCTGACCACCAGACACAGATCTGAGCGACAGAGACCGACCTAAGCGACAGCGACAGACCTGACCACCAGCGACAGACCTGAGCGACAGAGGCTGACCTGAGCGACAGCGACAGACCTGACCACCAGCGACAGACCTGATCACCAATCACAGACCTGGCCACCAGCGACAAATCTGAGCGACAGAGACTGACCTGAGCGACAGCGACAGACCTGACCACCAGCGACAGGTCTGAGCGGCAGAGACCGACCTGAGCGACAGCGACATGGCCAGGGTGACGGTGCGCAGGGCGTTGTCGGTGGCGGCGATGTAGAGCGGCACGAAGGCCAGCCACAGCACGCAGGTGGTGTAGTTGGTGAAGACGATGTATCGCGCTTCGTTGAAGCCGCCCGGACACTTGCGTGTCTTGACAGCGTACACCGTGCAGAACCCGATCAGGATCAGCGGGTAGATCAGTCCTGAGGCGGGCCGGAAAATGAAAAATTACGACTTTGAAGTCTGAACGGAGTATCGTACCACTGCATATTACTCACGAGGTGTTCATGTCATTTGCACGATATCACTAGGTTGAGGACACCACGGAGACGCATGCAATATGCCGCCGAAGAGAAAAATGCGCTGCTGTTTAGATTTTCGCCGGTCGTTTTACGTTCTTTGAATGATCTTCAAGTTCTTCAAGAACAAGCACCCGTCGTTTCCTGGCGCCATCTTGAAAGCTCGGTCTAAAACGTCGCTAGTCGCACTCGAGCAATCGTTCCGACCTTATCTAAGTGGTCGGAACTGATAAGGCTCAAACGTGTCTGGATATCCTCAACAATTGGATATGAACGTCGGTGCCCAAGTTTCCACCGATTCACCTTGACAAAAACCATCTCTCCGATCAGGTTGGTATGCGGCAGCCGATTTTCCCACCCCACGAGACAGTTTACCCAAGGGGTTAGTGCTTGCAGCAAGGGCTGGGGTCACATATGGCTCCGGTTATTGCGTTAACATGGCCGGGCTACATTGACCGACCGAGCGAGCACAGTCTTCACGTAACAACCCGTGAGAGATAACAAATTGCATTATGTATGTCCAATGTGTATGGCACTAAGAGAAAATATGCACCAGAGGACCACCGAAGTCGAATGCATCACCGTCACCCAGCAACAAACCCAATCGGCCACGCCCTCCGCGACGAGACACACCTCCCCACGTCCTCACCGATCAGGTACGAGCAGTCGTCGAGGCCGTCGCAGATGAGCACGCGCTGCTCGCGGGACGGCGACACCACCGACGTGGCCGGCGGCCAGTACAGCAGCCAGACGGCGTTGATGATCACCTCGACCGACGTCAGGATGGCCGTGATGACCAGCTGCGACTGCGGCGAGGTGTAGCGCGCCCGATGCTTCCGCGGCCGGCGCGTGAAGATGCGCGCGATCCGGTTGGTTTTGGTGACGATGGCCGCGTAGCAGACGGTGTAGCAGAGGCCGAGGAAGAAGCGCGTCAGGCCGCACGTGGCGTCGCTCGGCCGCGCCACGATCAGGAACGTCATGCCGAACGAGAGCAGGTTGCCGAGCAGCAGCAGGTAGCTCAGCTCGCGGCCCGACGCCTTGATCACGGGCGTGGTGGCGTGCGCGGCGAAGATGATGCCGCAGAACACGGTCAGCACCATGCCTGCGGGCGGCGGAAGCGGCCATTAGCGGACGTTGGGCGGCCGACAGGGGGATATGTGAAGTTTAGCCCCCGTTTGACGATGAGGGACAGGACTAGGATGGGATAGGCTCCTAAGTTGTCCATGGCTGACCGGGATGGGCTGAGACGGACATGAGGTTGTAGTCATCTAAACTCGGCTGTAGGTTCCACACTAGTATTCGCAATTAAGTTGCCGCATGTCTCAAAAGTGTGAGAAGATCACACACGGGTGCAATTTTTCTGTCCTTTTGTGGGTAAACCGGCACCCCCGGTACTGACTGGACACTCCTAAAGATTTGCGAATCTAACATCGGACAATGTGGGGTGGGTCACAAGATCTGAAGGTCACAAGAACAACAGATACCACGATTTTATTTTAAAAATTCACAAACCTGAGATCACGGCTCAGTTAAATAGACATTTATAATACACTCAGAACCGTTCCCCATCTTCCATAATTTTACGTCGTTCGCCAGAGCTGGCTCTGACGGATTTAATGGGTACTTGATTACCTGATCTCACAGCCAAACCGGATTTCATGATTACATCAAGAACCTGTTTGTTCGCGGCACGCAACTGACACTGAACCAACAGCACTGAACCAACAATTACGTAAGATACCACATGCCGGCGAAAGGATGCAAAATCACTAAATATTTTCCAAATGCCACATTGGATAGAATCATCCACTACACACAAGACCTTGCGTCTTTGAAGCGAGAGTTCTGACACGCATATTGCGCTGCACGTTTGTGACATGGCAAAGCCATGCCTTGGCACGTGACTTCTGCGCCAGCGAAGCCATCGACTGCTCTCGTCATCAAGCGCTACTCGAGCACCCACTCCAGCTGCACTCTGGCGGCAGCCGCCGAATTCTGAAGCCTCTGCCGTCGCGACGGCCTGCCCTTCAGCGCCGACTTCGTTCAACTTCGCAGCCCCGGAGCGGTTCGCTCCAGCGTGATCAGCCCGCCGCGGCGCCGCGGGGTGATGATTCAGCGTCGCCCCGGCCGGGCCGTTGCATTACCGCTGCCGCTCGAGTCCGGCTACCGCTGCCGCCGAGTCGGGTCAGAGCCAGCTGCGCCGCCGATGACGGTGTTGCTGCGCCGCCCCCCTGGCCTTCCCAGCCACCCCCCCCCCCCGGCGTCCTGTCTGTAACACCCGGATCTGATCCGACCTCGGCGCACGGCGCTCTCGGACTGGACGGGGTCGGTGTCGGTGTCGGGTCGTCAGGCGGAAGCGTAATTTTCGCTGCACTCCGTCTGCTGGGACTCCAGCCGGATGTTGTTGTTGCCGCCTGTGTCTCGGCTTCGTCCCGGTGTGCCCGCGGTATGACGTAGTGGAGACGGACGCCAGTGCACCAATGCTCCCGCCATATGCATTTCAGGAATCGTTTACCCCTTTTCCCGTACTCATAACGTCAGGGTTCATTCCCGTATGGGGCAGCTTATTCGGCCTCGCTGAACTATGAGAACTACCCGTCCAGTTTCATCGCAACAAATCGCAATTGATTCTCCATGACGTTGACGGTATTGCGATACAGGAAAGTTTTGAAAATCTTAAAATGGGCGGATGCAGGGGGCAAAAAACGGGAAGGGGCTACCTTTTACTTGTAACTCCGGTGTTTATGGATTGATTTTGATGCAAATGGCATGAATCGAAACCCAATCGATGGGACTTTTCCACTGGTCCATACATGTGGAATTTTGAGAGAATTCACAGGCGTTCACAGGGCTTAGAATATGGGGATATTTTTGGTAAAACTGAACTAACGTAAAAGTTAAAATATAATACTTGCTGTCACTAGTCATGTTATACTTCGGAAGCACAAATAGCATTACAATGTTTGAATAATGTTGGCACAGGCGGCGCCAAGAACATGAAAAAGGGCAACTGTCATGGCCGCATGTTCATCATGTCAGCTTACGACCTTTGACCTTAAATGACTTTAAATGATCTCAGAAGTACATGGAATTATTTTAGGCCCTATTCATATTTAGATTGACTGTATTTCCAAAAATCAAAAAGTCATAGCTCCGTGACCCGACCTGATATCAATCTGAAATCTAAAACGAAAGTAGAGGACATTTTGCTGGGCCATATGTGTTCCGTATTTGTATTTTGGAAACAAGTGTCAAAAATATTCATATAAAACCGAACTTTAAATTTTGGTGTCGACATGACGTTGTGAAGTTACTTCAGATTGGCACAAGCATTTCTGCATATTTGTCCAGTTATCTGTCTAAACGCTCATTTGAAATTTTTCAGTTCTACCTCAAAAACTCTGTTTTTGACAATTACTTCACTTGTGCCTTCAACAGTGCCAGCAATGGCCTGAGGTGCTTCCAAAAAACTTGATCTGACTCCGCCCCTTGGCAAAATAAATGTTTCAAAAGCTGACATGATTCATTGGAAACATAGGCAGGAAAAGTTATCAAGTTCCGAGAGATTGCCTCAAAAGCCTAGAAATGGCGAACATAAGAGCAGAGGAGAACTTCTGACACATTCCTTACGGGATTAGGGTTAGGAGAATTAAACGAGTTTTTAGCGGACTTCTGCTTGATTCCACGTCAGGGCAGTCGATTCAGAATCTTATTCGTGGCCTGCTGAAACGATTCTGATTGTGACGCAAAGCAGTTTTTCAAGACTGATTCGATTCCGGTTCCGACTCAAAAGGAAACAAATCGATTCCGTAATCGATTCCACTGGGATCCATTCGATTGCTGCTCCAATTCTGATTCCGTAAACAGCCGTATGAGTCAACCCATACTCTGACTGTGATCGGAGTCGATTCCGGAGTCCATAATGATCCCGGTGGAATTGAGTACAAGCAAGACCCAAAGAATGATCGCATCTGCTGCCAGATGTTTCCACACGTCAGCTTAAACCATGCCATTCGCCCTGACGCTACACCGCGCTGCACAAACGAGGGCCGCAGAACTTTCAGCCCCAGTTTCGAAGAGAATAATGCTGTTTTTAGGATTGCCACTCCTCTACATCAGAACATATACATATACATACATATATATATATATATATATATCATTGTATTCGAAACACGTCCAGGTTGTGATTATTAAGGCCAGACGCCACATTCAATAAACACGGGTACAAGGAATGTCACAACAGAAGTGTGCAGAAGTGCACAGCTATAAGAAAGCCTTCAACGGTGGCACACGCATACGAAGACAAAATGCACTTGCTATGATTCTCATACGATTTGAGACATGAAACGCCGTGATTCCAGAAAATGATGTAGAGTACGCACTGATTCTTACGAACCTTGCGTTTAAAGCACCCATGGTGGGTGTGGCGAAACTTTCCGGGGCAAACCCTTCCAGGTGAGCGCGGCTAGAGGCAGATTGCCCTGGTCGGAAGGAGCGTGTCGCGCCCAGAGATGGCAGTGCGGAGCGTAAGTGGAGCTCGAATCTCACGGGACGCACCACCTGTCATCGGCGTCTTGAATGCCTGAAAGGCGTCTCTTTCCTCCACCAGGGATTCGATCTCTGACCATCCGAGTGAGTAAGCGCATGTGTCACGCGACTGTATTTTTTAGTTCTGCTGACAAATCTGACTCCGAAACTGATGACTGAATTGTCCTGTAGTTGATCCTTGGCCGCCCCGTCCCACACGAAGAGGCAGTACGTGATACTTGGAAACATGTAAGCCTGAATGATGGTTTTAATCACGTCACTCGTGAAACACTGTTAGTCTGTACAGAGAGATCAAGATGCTGTTGCATTTTTGAACAACGCGAGAGACGGACATCCCATGGTAGGTCCAATTCTACCATGACGCCGAGAACTGAGTCTTTTACTGAGAAACGTAATTTTGCCGTTTCCCTTGAATTCTGCTTAGAGCAAATGAGCAAGAAATCGGTTTTCGCCCATTTTTAATGAGCTGGCGCCGAACCATGCTTGCAGCACGCATAGAATTAGCTCCAAGCGAGATTTGAGAGTATCCAATCCCGGTCCATCGAGATGTGCAGTCTGGGTGTACGGTGTCATCCGAGACATGACGCGGCCGTAGGCTACATATCCGGCAAGATCATCTGCGAAAATAACGAAGAGAACTGGAACCATGATCGAGCCGTGGGGGACGCACACGAGACCGAAGTGTGAGTCGACCTCCACGCACAAGCCGCGTCCGACGGCTCAAGTAACTCCTCAGCCGGTTGACATCTACGCCAAAGCACGCCAAATTGTTGAAAAAGACGCCGTGGTCGACGCTGTCGAACGTTTTGGACTAATCAGTCATAGTAACTGAAGGTATCCGCCAGTTGTCGGCGTTGGTGACAATGCGCTGCTCGGTCGTAAGTGGAGGGCTACGGTCTGCAAGCATATTTTAATGGGCTGAGCATGCTGTTAGTCTGCAGATAAGCACATAACTGATCACATGCTTCCTTTTCCAGAACTCGGAAAGCACACAGAGTAGAGATTGCACATAGACAGAGATCCTTGTTCCGCCTGTTATTAGGCGGAACAAGGAGGCCCCTGATTTCAAGACTGGTACCTCGCTCTCGGCCTTCCACTGCCCTGGAAACCCTGGTCACCAGTGAAAAATTGCTGAGTCGCAAAGTTGTGGTCCCATTACAGGGGAAGACTGTTGCACAGCCGTGAGCGGCACATCGTGAAAATCCATCTCGCGGGTGGAGTTCATGCGCCCCATGCAGGAAAACAGTCCACGGAGTGTCGCGGCCTGAAGACAAAGCTGGTGGTGCAAACGGTTGGTGGTCTGGTGAACCTCTGACCAGCGATGACGTCATCATAAAGCCTGGTGGCGATGCGGGATCCTACAGGGGTGAAGTGTCCCTTAAACTCGTCGGCGGCAGCTTCTGTCGCCGACAAGTTTCACCGACACTATCTATATGTATATATATTTTGTGATATGCATATTTGCGATATGATGATATATATGCAATATATATGATATTACACGCATATCACATAATACATATATCAAATACAGCCGTCTCCACCGGCTCATTGCCCCGGCCTCGGGCGTGACAGTCTGTCGGTTCCACCCTCACAGCGAGGTCTGCGGCTCGCCGAACGTCAGGCCCAGGGGCCCGCCAGACCGACATTTCCGGAAAATCCCAGCGAATGCCATAATTCATCCTACGGTGGGTGGAAGAGGTCCCTTTCAGGTACTCCACTCGCCGAACATTGCTCGTGAACTGAAATAAAAAAAAACGTCCGAACGCAGCTCCCGTCGTGCATGCCCTTCCCCATGCGTCCCGGTCATTCCGCGTCTGCATTTGCCCGGTTGTTTCGGGCAATCTTGTCGAACAGACGCCCCGTCGCACTCACCGAGCACAGCGAACGACATGGCGGCGACGGCCCACGGGCTGCGGTAGTCGACGTAGGTGACGGGCACGGGCATGCAGTGCCGCTTAGACGGCGACGGCAGGAAGCCGGGCTTGCACTCCTCGCAGTCGTAGTCGTCGCGTACTACCTGGTAGCTGCCGCACGTGCGGCACGTCCAGCAGCAGACGTCGTTCTCCTGAGGAGCGGGGGAGGGTCACGGCACGCAGGACGACGTAGGACGAGCGTGCTGTGCCCCTCGGCGTACAGGGTGTGTGCGAGTTGAGACGCCAGAATCGGTTTTCTCAATTTCCGTGCCGAACTGCTAATAAATTCGTAACTCGTGAACGATGTGTGGTTTGTGAAGCAGTGCCATCATTTCATGCGCACTGCGTATGTTGCACATTAACGCAAAATGAATTAGCCGGTGCCAACGGGACTCTGCACGTAACAAGCAGATAAGACGGTTTATCTGTCCCGGCAGCTAAGATGAACAACAACCTTCCGACACAAGCCCAGCAGTTTGCACAAAGTTAAAGGGCAGCGTGAAACGTAATTAACCACCGCTGAAAACAAAGCAAATGTTTCTGCTGTGCTGGGGAGAACCAGCAATGATTGAAGGCACGCTGGAAACCCGCCTCAAACGAGCTTCCGTGGTCGACGCCGTCCGGGCTTCTGCACAGAGCTGCCATTCGACCCGGCCTGTCCCGGTGCCCTCACCTTCTTCACTTTGACCTGGTGCGGCAGGCAGGGCGTGCCGCACTCCGACCGGGGAAACTGGCGCCGGCCGGCCTTGAACAGTATCTCGTCCCGGCGAAGCAGCAAGTCGGAGGACCCGCTCTCGGTCACTGCCCGGGGGACTGAGGTCAGATGTGACGTGACGCTTCGACAGGAACAACAGAGTAGCCGCTTTCTGTCGCGGTGAGGCAGAGACGACGTTTAATTATCGTGATATGTCAGCAGAACTCAGGCTGTCTGTCTGTCAATGTGAGATGTAGGTAAAGAGAGTTGTCGTGTTGGGTCTACGAAGTAGCGGACCAGACTTAGTCACAGTGAGGCGGAGGCGGAATTAGAGCTGGGTGTCGCATTACTTTTGCAGAGTAGCAGATGAGAGGAGCTGTTCCCAGTCACTGAAAAACACAGACGGTGGCGGAACTGGCATGCCACGTTGGTGGGATAACACATAGTAAGACATACTACCGCTTACTAGGGGATAGGGCAATATTTTCTTCACACGGTGCCAGGGTATGAATACATATGAGACATGCCGCCATCAAAAGCACTTTGCGTGTTTCTTTGCGGTCTGTTTTTCCTGTAACAGGCCACGAAAAACGTTGCTCGAGAATAGCCTTCGGCCTCCTCCCGCACAGGACGGCCACAAGATGACGCCGAGACGACATCAAGGAAGCGAAACCAACGTTTTCATTTAACAGGCATTCGCACTTGCGCTTGAGTTCTTCTGAACCCACGCCTCGTGCTCGCTGGCCTCGCATCGAGCAGTTCTCAGGACGCCCGCTGGCTGCTCAGAGCGGCTATCGGCCGAGCGGAGCCCCCTCGGCTCGGCGGCGCTGGGTTCTGGCCGGCGGCGCGGGTCGGGGCCGCGGGCCCGCTCGTTTCCCCGGGCGCTCAAGAACGTGACGGCCGGCGCCACGGCCGTCCACCGAGATTATGTCATAGTCTGGCGTTAATTAAGAGTCGAGCGGCGGAGACCTCGCGCGATGAGGAACGCCAGAGCGATTACTCCTAAAAACAAGGGCAAAGGGGAGGAAAATTGGAGATGGGCAAACAGGAAAGGAGCTTGGCCGGCTGATGAAGAAAACACAAGAGTAAAAAAAATTAAGTTGGGCATGCAAAGAGATAAGGGAGAGTGAAGTAGATAAATAAATAGGGGCATGACAGACAGACAGACAGGCAGAAATGTGGATAGATGACAGACAGAAAGACAGATACACGAATATGTAAATGGACGGATTTATAGACTAACACTACACAAAACAGAACATGAACAAAGCAGGAAGTATCGTACGTCTCTGAAGGCATGTTATCCCAGTTTTAGGAAAGCGTTCTGGCATGATAAGTTCCATCACTGTCACACACGCATGACAACATTTAGAAAATGTTCAGAAAGGCGCAGATCGTTTCCTTCGTGCATCTTTTTCAGGGAACATGTTTGCTTTAATTTGATGAGAATGTTCGAAGCGGCCGTCGCTGTGGCCGCGGTCCACATTGTCTCCCGCCTCTCACAGCGGCCCGCCCCCGGCACCGAGCCATTTATTGCTCAGGGACCGCCTCTGGTGCCGTCAAGCTTGCGAAACGGTCATTCGATGGCCGCCCTCTTCATTTCGAGTCGAACAGTGCTGTTCGTTCTGCAGATCGAGCCGCGGTAACTGCCAGGCCCACGCACCGGATGTGAGGCGGACATGTTCCCGCCGGCCTGTGGAACAGCGTTGCTGACACCGTGGGCCGGTAGGGCTATGGCCATCTTGTGGGAACACCAACCTACATGTCCACGAATGGAGCCCGTGATGGCGAGCATGGGGAACAACTTAATCCGGGCGTCAGCTTCACGTTATCGAACGGCCGTACTCACGGGAGTACTGGCCGACGTTCTTCCAGGAGTAGTCCCCGTTCCTGTCGCGCTGAAAGTTCAGGATCGAATAGCGGGGAGGGCCCTCCCCACTGCCGTTCAGAAATCGAAACGGCTGGTTGTTCTGATCTGAAATGAAAAATAACCGAAGACTTGGGCACGTGTTGCGTCAAAACGGTTTCCACGCCCTTTTTCGTTCAGAACCTCGGCAATAACAGCATCATAGATTCTAACCCAACGGAAAACATACTTACACTTCAACAGTTCTGGCCACATGTTATGGACCAATCCCATTACAACGTAACCTGCTTTAAATGCATCAGTTCCAGGGATAGTGAAGGAAACCGTCTGAAACCAAAAGACAGCTTGGTAGGCAGCACCAGTTCACATTATCCTCGGTCTGCTCCCTTGGTCTCAAATTCACAGATGCAATACAGTGTCTGTTTTTCTCCTCGATCCACCACACACTGAGCATATCTGGAATCCTCGGCGACGATCAATCACATACCAATCTCGTCTGAAAGTCGCGGCGATCCCCAAGTCTGTTCGGCTGACCTTTGAAGCTGACGTTGGACAGATACTGGCGCAGCGTGTGGCCCTCGATGTGCTGCATCTTGGAGCAGAGTCCCGGCCGACCGTCGCACAGGTTGCGGTGCATGTCGTGCAGGGCCGTACCAAACGCCCAGGTGGCGTCCCGCACGAAGTGGAGGTATCTCTGCTGCCTGCGGATGGGTGGACGATTCAGTCACGTGGTTATCCTATCACGATTTCCTGCTTTTGTTTTCAGCACGCTTCGGCCAGCTTCAGTGCTCTCGTGGCATTCAAGCCCAGGCCGTAGAGGAGCATGTCATTTTGTCTGACTCCTAGTCTGGTTACCCTTTCCATATCATATTTGAACAATCCCCCGACTCTAGGTACATCCACATCCGCATCCCACATTCTCCACAGATAAATTACTCTCGTTAATCCTCACGAGCAGCGACGCCTAGAAGCGCTCCCGTAATAAAGCGAATCAGCAAGGCGGGTCAGAGCAGCAGCCGGCCGAGGCAGAGACAGAGGGCCCCGGCCGGCCGCAGTACGGCGGCACCGACGCTTCGCTCAGAACAGGACACACATTTCCACCAACGACGCCCGTCACCCCTCAGCGGCCCGATCAGCGAGCAGCCCCTCCGGACAGACGAATTATCTGCTTTATATCGAGCGGCAAAATACTGCGGTTGCAAAGACCTGAGACGAAACCGGGCTCACCTTGATAACTGGGACCTTTCGTCCACGAAATATTTGTCCTTGAAGGCAGTCAGAGGCTGACACCAAATGGTGTGAGCCGTAACCGTATATTTTTACTCAATATGTGGCGATGAAGTTGTTTCGGAGTATATGCCAGTATACAAGCGGTTCTCTTATAAGATCTTATAAGATCTTAAAGTCACTGACCCCAGCGATGAAGGCAACTGAAGTCGTGCCGAAATATCCGAGCGGCTCATAAGGTCATGCCCTTCCGCTGACATATACTCCGAAACACTTTAATCACCAAATGGTGCCATCGGACTTAAAAAAAGAAGTGCAAGGAGTCTATCAAGTTATTTCTCGGGAGAAACGGAATAAGTCTTTTGTTCCCTGCCATTGCTTTCCTTTCAACCCTCGTACCTTCTCCTCTGTGGTGGCTTTGATAACGTGGCTTTCTCTTGCCCCGAATTTCGTCCTCAGTGCTGGAGAGGATAAAACATTGATATAGAGACTAGAAACTGTCAGCAGCCGCCTCCATATCCCGTTCCATCTCCAAAGCCAGATAAGACGGCCATTGTGTTCGTTGTCACGTCCATATAATCTGCTGCCAAATATTTCCACTGGTTGAGCACTGGCCGCCGTGATCAATGAGAACTGTCGTCAGCATCGAGTCTCCATTGTCGTCATCAATATCCCGTCTCATTGCCTCAGCGATACCGGGCCGAATGAGCGTCCTGAAAGAGATGAGGTCGTCATGTGCGGACGCTCTTTTTGTTTTCGCCATTTGTTGGCGTGGCTCGGGACCCGGGGGCACGGTGACTGCGCGCCGGGTGCTGTTTGTGCGCTGGTGGCGCCAGTTTTCTGCTGCTGTGCCGTCGACATTCGCCATCCATTCGGCGTCGCCACTCATTGTGACGGATCGAACAGGGTCATCACCTTGCCGTAATGTGCTTCACACCATGGCTGTGAAGAAGTCCACTGCAGATCTGAATGTCCAGTCCGAAATTCGGCACCCCTGAGGCAGACACTGTGGCTATTGGTCCTGCGACTGCGGTGCCCCTGAGATGACCCGGCGTCGGTCAGCCCGACGTCTGCTCGGCATCTCCGCGCGTCAGCCCGAGGACCCCGGGGACCCATCTTCCGGGACGCCATTAGATGCTCCTCCCGGCTTCGTTACCGGACACGTCCTCCTCGTTAGTCGGCAGAGCCCCGCTGTTTTGCGCCGCGGTGTCCGGAACGTCGGCGGCGCAGGTTTGAGAGACGCCAACTTTCAGCATGCTCACGGCTCGGGTGACCGCGTGGAGCGACAGCCGTGAGGTGATGCGTTGTTTCGGCCCTTCCGCCGGAGCAAAAGCTGCACCTGATCGCCAGTCTGCCGATAACGTCCAGTGCTCAACGAAATCGAAGCCACGACTCCTCTGCGGCGCAAATAATCCGGAGCCACCACTCCGATGAGGAATCGTCCTGCTGTTCCGTCGTCCACGTCCAGTCGGCCTTGCTGGAGCTACGCCATTTGCTGGAGACCCCGGGCAGCGGCCAGTAATAAAACTGTCCGCCCGGGCAATGGCCACCAGCCATCGGCAGCAAATGTGTGGCTTTGTCCCGTACATCATGAGTCTCTGACACTGCCTGGCGTGTGCCGGCACGTGGCGGATTTAGAGCCCATGAAAGCACTGTTCTGTTCCCAGTATGGCTCCATGACCCCATGGGAGCGAGAAAGATGAGATCAGGGTGTAAATTATTATCGCGAGTTTTAATTTCCGAAAGTCAGCGAGGGATGTAGGATGGATAATAGGGTTTGATTTAAGGTTATGCCGCCGTGAAATCTTTGACTAACTAGAGGCAGAGTAGGGGAATGAATAGAAGTTTTGGAGGGGGATTTGTATCAATCGAGATTCAACGGCGTTATTCAGCATTTGGATCACCTCAAAAACCATTCATCAAACAGCTGAGCTATCAGTAGCCTGTTCCTATCTCATACTCCTGTCAATGAAAAAAGACAGTTCCCTCTCGCCTGAAAACAGTCCTCACAAAAGTTGTTATTTCTGGCAGTTGATATGTAATTAATTATTAATGTGTTAAATATATACATAAATATACAAAAATACGGTTAAAAATGGCATCATTGGATTTTCCGGTCAGACAAACTTCTTGCAGGCACGAAGACGGCGGCACGGCGAAGTCGTCACTCCCTGGGACCTGGATCCCCGGGCGGTCAGCTCCACCTATAGCGCCAATCCACGGAGCAGTATCTCTCCCGGACGGCCGCCGGCGGCTGGGGACGACCGCCGGCCGCTGGCTGGGGACGACCGCCGAGGCGGACATCTCCGGCCATTCTCAGCTGCTCTACGTCACGGTCAGCTGGCGCGGAGCGATCCCGAACGATGTGTTTGGACTCTTGAGTGCAGCTGAGGGCCGGCTGGGAGGGGGTGGGGATGCCCTGCCTCAGTTTAACTGGGATCAGTCGTGACGGTTCAATTTAACAGAAGTTGCCTGACCTTTACACCAGCCGGGACTATCCCCACACAACCGCCCACCGCCTCTGCTGCCTCTAACTAAGGTAGGCGCGTACCTGTATTACCGTTCCTTGGTGGGAAACAAGCCGGGGCCGTACCTGCTTCCCCACTCCTCGGTCAGATACAGGCCGGGGACGTACTTGTATCCCCGCTCCTCGGTCAGAAACGGGCCGGGGTCGTACCTGTATCCCCTCTCCTTGGTCAGACACGGGCCGGGGCCGTACCTGTATCCCCTCTCCTCGGTCAGAAACAGGCCAGGGTCGTACCTGTATCCCCTCTCCTTGGTCAGACACGGGCCGGGGCCGTACCTGTATCCCCTCTCCTCGGTCAGAAACAGGCCAGGGCCGTGCCTGTATCCCCTCTCCTCGGTCAGAAATAGGCCAGGGCCGTGCCTGTATCCCCTCTCCTCGGTCAGAAACAGGCCGGGCCGTACCTGTATCCCCTCTCCTCGGTCAGAAACAGGCCGGGCCGTACCTGTATCCCCGCTCTTTGGTCAGGCGCAGTCGCGGGGTCGCAGGGAGGACGGGTGTCCTCGGCGGCGGTTCCTCCGGCGGCCGCAGGCAGCGCGCAGTCGAAGGTGTCCTCCCAGAACTCGGCCAGCCACGGGTTGCGGGCCAGCGGCAGGGTGCGCGGGTCAAGGCTGGCCATGTAGGCGTCGAACCCGTTCAGGTCCTCCACGAGAGGCTGCACCGAGATCGTTCCCTGAGGACGGCCGGGGTTTGCAGAGATCAATACCGGCTCCTGGCCGGCCAGGTTATGATGCATTATGGGAGTTAATATCCTCTGGCCCCGTCATGGTTCACGGGAATCAATGTCGTCTTGACTGGCCAGGTGACACGGAGAGCGGCATCGTGATGTAGCCTCCCTCTGGTGCGTCCCACACCCTACCGTCACAGACAAGGAATGTCTGAAAGCCGATGTCAGAGGTGGTGGACATCATATTGGCAAGCCATGTCTATTGGCGTCCTCCTCAGTATCCTGTTATTAATCAGGACTACGAGCGAGTATTCAGTCTTATTGAGTACGTCATGCGGAATGCCGTAGCTGGGCACCGAACAGGGTCTGATTTGGTTGTCGCGACACGAACTGGTCCCGTCTTAGAAACAGAATAGTCAGAACAATTCAAGGCAAAACTAGCTCGAGATCAGAACAGCCGGCATTAACAGAACACCGCACAGTGGATCCGGATCCGCGGCAGCTGCAGCACCGATACGGCATCTCGCGCCGGCCTTCCCGCTTGGAGCGCGCTAATTTGATGCCGAGAGCCACTCCCGGCGGCCAGCAGCGCTGTAGTGCTAACGTAGCCGTCAGGACGGCTGAAATTGCCTGAAGTCAAATTAGCCTGTCTAGTCAGTGCTGTGCACGGCGAGACCGAGGTGTTCGTCGGAGAGCTTCCAGTCGTAGCCCGTTTCCATCTGGTACCCGCCCGGCAGCCGGTTGAACGCGAGGCGAGGAGCTACAAAATCACTTCTGCCTGGGTCTGTTTGGAGCCGGCTGGCGCCACGTGATAGGGACGTCGCCCTGGCTTGGGCTACATAATAGACCACGGGAGGGTGACCTGCCTGCTGACGTCGCCTCGGGCGTCGGTAATACGCGGCGTCCGGCAGTCTGTGAAATTGAACGGGATTTTGCCGGGCGCTATCGTCCAGCCCACGCCCGGTTTCAGCACCTCAAAGCGCCGCGTTGTCGACAATGCCGACGGGGCCGTTTCGCCGCGACGCGCGATTGGCTGCATCCCGAGCAGCGTGACGCGGGGGCGCGGTACAGCCCACACGCGCCAACAGCGCGGGGCTTGGCGGGATTTCGCCCGGGCCGAAACCGCGTTTTCCAATCGTCCGACCGACGGTGGATAAACCGCCGTGAAAACACGCCGGCGGGGCCGCGTCGCCGACGCCGGCTCATTAGCGCAGAATAAACAAGACGACTTCTGGCGGAAGGTCCGCCGCCGGCCGGCCGGTGACGTCGCAGCCCGGCGGCGTCACGCGCCGGTGACGTCATACCTCGATGACGTCCTCGACGCCTTTGACGACCGTCTCGCGGGACGACCAGGCGTCCGAGCCGATCCAGACGAGGTCGTCGGTGATGTTGCGCGCCTTGGCGGCCTGCATCAGCTCACCGGTGGCCATCTTGTCCGCGAAGACGACCACCACTGCGGCGGAGAGTCACACATGTCGTTAACTTAGTATATTGCCGTCATTTCAAAACGCCAGTAACATTTCTCATGGAGCCCGTAGAGAGCGCGGCCCACTGCACTTCCTGCAAGTTTGAAATCAGGGACGTAGCCGAGGGGGCCATGGGGCCATGCCTCCCCTGAGCGAAGACGTCAACACTAGATACATGGCGATCTCGCATGAATGCGTAATAGTGATCATATAGATATTGCAAAAAACAAACATTATGTTTCTCCTGTGAATTATATATGGGATAAATTGACTAGAATTGCTGCTTTTTCTTGTAAATTTGTTAATATGCCTGTGGTACATGACAAAATTTCACATTTCTCCCCCCCCCCCGAGGAAAATCCTGGCAACGTGCTTGTTTGGAATCATATGTTGAAATACTGTGTACCATCTTATTCTTGCCTAATTACATCCCGAAATGTAAATGAGCATCTGTCGATCTACGGCCGAAGTCCGTTTTGAAGAAATTACCAGAAATAGCTGAAAAACAGCTGAGAAACCTCGTGCACGTAGAGCAAGCATGGGTAAAGCGGTCACCTCGGGTGAGCTGATCTCTGTTCAGCAAAATACAAATTGATTAGATATCACACGCGTAAAAACTCTTAACAGACATGAAGTGGTTAATCTATGAGAAAGGCCATCGAGCCGTGAGACGCGACAGGACGGAAATTAAAAGAGCGTCCAATGTACTTGAAGTTCCCAGAACGACCTTGATTCGAAGGCTTGAGATCATCGCCTCTGGGAACAAAAACGGAGCGACCAAGAAGGGCCTAGGGCGTCACAAGCCGTATTTATTGCACAGCAGGAGTAAGATGTTATGGATCGCCCACTCGAGCCGGAATCCGGCATGTTCGGTCTTTCACTAACAGAACTGGTGAAACTGGCATTCAACTTTGCAGAAAGAAATGGCATTTTATATCCGTTCAACAAAGAGGGAAGAATAGCCGATAAACCGTGGGTGAAAGGATTCTTGAAGAGAACCCGTCAGCTGAAAAAGAGGACGTCGGAGGCTGACCTGCTGTCAGCTGCGTCAGCTGAAAAAGAGGACCCAGCGGCTCGAGCGCTGCTCGAGCCGCTGGGTTTAACCGTGCGACAGACAGACAGACAACGACAACCAGTCGTTGACGTGTACAGATTTGGTCCCACAAGAATTTGCAATGTCGACGGGGCGGCCTTCTGCATTGCGGCGGCAAAGCAAGGACAGCTTCTTGTCATGACAGGGAAGAAGCAGGTGGGACAGTTGACTTCAGCAGAAAGGGGAACGTCCGTGACCGGCGTCATGTGCTTCAGTGTCGCTGAGCACTATGTTCCTCCAGACGCAAAATTCTTGCGGAAGAGACCGAACACGCAGCTTAAGAATGGTCCGTCTCCGTGATCCCTGGCTATGTCCGACTCTCCTGGGTGGACGCAAATGCAAAAGACAATATGCAAACAAAAAAGTCACTGAACAAACCGAACCGTTTGTTAAGTGGCTAAAACATTTTGTAGCATATTGTCATTCGTCCAAGGAGGATCCCGTCCTCATTCTAGATGGCCATGCTAGTCGCACGAAGAACATCGTAGCTGTTCCGCTTTGTCATGAGGCAGGGGCTGAAATGCTCACCATTCTTCCCGACACATCATACCATTTCGGCCGCTAGACCGCACTTTCATGCTTCCACTGAGCACATACTTTGGACAGCACCAGAAGACGTGGCTGAGGAGCAATCCTGGGAAAATCATCACGCAGTGCGAGGTGGGGGAGCTGGTCAGGGCTGCATACATACAGGCAGCAGCGACGTCGTCAGCCGTGAAGGGCTTCGCCGCCGCACGAGTCGACCTGACAAACTGCTGGTGTCTGGTGATAGCGACTTCATGACACCGGGGACTACCGAACTGCTTGCCCCTCGTCCCGCGGGAGGCGATGCTGCTGACTGCAGTGGCCTCAGGACGCGGGTTCCACAGTCACGAGTGACAGTGGTCAGCCTCCAGACAAGGTGGCTAACGTGACCTTACTCCGCGGCCCGGGTTCCACATCGAGTGAGTGGTCAGCCTCCAGACAAGGTGGCTAACGTGACCTTACTCCGCGGCCCGGGTTCCACAGTCACGAATGACAGTGGTCAGCCTCCAGACCAGGTGGCTAACGTGACCTTACTCCGCGGCCCGGGTTCCACAGTCACGAGTGACAGTGGTCAGCCTCCAGACCAGGTGGCTAACGTGACCTTACTCCGCGGCCCGGGTTCCACAGTCACGAGTGACAGTGGTCAGCCTCCAGACAAGGTGGCTAACGTGACCTTACTCCGCGGCCCGGGTTCCACAGTCACGAATGACAGTGGTCAGCCTCCAGACCAGGTGGCTAACGTGACCTTCTCGGCCGGGTTAGTCACGAATGACAGTGGTCAGCCTCCAGACCAGGTGGCTAACGTGACCTTACTCCGCGGCCCGGGTTCCACAGTCACGAATGACAGTGGTCAGCCTCCAGACCAGGTGGCTAACGTGACCTTCCTCCGCGGCGACGACGGATCTGGACCAAGCGGCGTCGAAGGCAGCATCACGGCCGGCTGCACGCAGGACTAGATGGCAGGAGACGACGAGACAATGGAAGACACCGCATCACCGTCATCGTACGTGTCATCGGCTGCCATAATTGGCACACCGCAGGTCGGCCAAAGAGGAAAGATTAAAAGACGGGAAAATAAGTGTGCTGGCCGGCTCCCAATTACAAAACGGAACTGGAAAAAGAAACCAGAAACAGATTGGAGGTGAACCAGCCAAAGACACGCAAGAAGCTGCAAAGGACAAGCCGCTGTCAGGAAAGGAGGGAACTTTGGCTGGTGAATCTGCATCATAGACCAGGTTGCACAATGCAGTTGTCGAAAAGGAACCGGAAAAGAAGAGGAAGGCTCCAAGGAGGCAGCCCCAGGAAGGCAGCTGCAGAGAAGGGAGGAGGACGATGTGATTGGCGCGCGTCACCTTTCTCGCAGTCTAAGCCCAATGACTCCTGGTCTCGATGCGTGGCACGTGACCGGCGGGCACATGACGCCTGCAGTGGCATCGAAGAAGATGACGCCGACGCGTTCATCTGTGATTTATGCACAGATGCCTAGCATTAGCATTTTTGAGACACATTAGGCCGAAAGACTCGTATACTCGGTCCATTTGTGCAAAACGTTTGTTTGTTCTTTAGTAACCAGCGAGAAACATTTTCATGGAAAAAATGAGCAGAAAATCAGTATTTTCATCCATTACGCATGAGAATGAATGAGACGAAGCTGAAAGACAGGAGATACAGAGCAAGGAAAAAAGAGAGGATAGAGGCAGAGCAAAAGAGGCAAAAGCAAAGTGGCCTCGCAAAACAAATAGGGTCCCTGGTATGGTTTAAATTTATCTGTACGAGTGATGTCATGAAAACTTAGTGATCTCATCAGAATTAACGAATGCACTATAATTTCAAAGATGGGGCGAAGTGGTCATCACAGTTCCACTTTGCCCCAGGCCAGTGTCCATTTTGGCCCAGAGTTGGGGTTAAGTGGACAAAAAACATACTTTTGCATTTTTGGTAACGTAACCGATATGTGACAATATTTTTTAAAACTAAATTTCGCTACAGCGGGACAATTCATTAAGCAACATATCTGCATAGCTCTGATTTCTGCGAGTTGATAAATAAGACGACGAATCTGAAAAGGGCACTCAGGTGTCTACTTTGCCCTGGTCTCACCCACATCACAACTAATGCTTGCTGTCAATCTCAGCGGCTCAAGACTTTCAATTAATATCAACTTGTAGAAGCGAGAAAATAAAAAAATAAAAAGACTGTAAATGTCCTGTTAATGTGGTGTCATTAGTTTTTTCTCCTCTAGACAGACATTCTCGTAAAGAAATAGGTCAAAGAAAACGTGAGACACGTATTTTCACCCTGAAAAAATAGTTACGAAAATCGGGAAAAAACACAGTGATGAAGTTTGATTGAAACCAAATTCCCAAAGCCACTGAAAATTTCCACTAGGCTTAGCAACTTACCTTTCCACATATTCCAGCCAAATTCAAAATGGGAAACTGTTGATGAAATCCACTACCATCGTGGCAGAGACAAAGGGGGACCGGTATGGCCGACAACGTTCTGCACCGCGGTGGAAATTGCGTCCAGTTTCTTACGATCAATAGATGAGCCCTTAATGGAATTGAAATTTTCACTTCACGTTTGCTGTGAAGTGGCCCACGCCAAGTAGCGGCGAATGTATTCATTAGAGCAAATGGCGGTCACTTAAAGTCGCCTAGTAAATTAAGAAATATTGCAACGTCGCCGGAGGCCTCAATAATTGTAAACATTTATTGTGTGAAGATGGCTGAGCGCTAATATTTACGGACAGTGAAGAACACATTTAGAATGACCATTAGCGATCGGAGTGTTTGATTTAACAGAGCTCGTTGTCTTCCCACAGCAGACGTGCCACCTACACGAACCGCAGCAACGTGACCAAAGTCGCACAGGCGGTGTCGCACCCGAGTCTAACTCTGCCATCTGAGTCAGCACGGCAACCCGCCCGGCTTCGCGAGGCTGCCGATCAGAGCGGCGGCTGACCGACTGCCGGCGGCGGTCCGCCGCCGCGCCTCACACAGCCGTGAGCAGCGCGGTCGGCGCCGCCCGGCAGCCGGCCGGCCGGGCGGTCTGCCGACCCGAGGCGCGGTGACGCGGCGCGGCCGCAACGGCTGAGCGTGGCGTGAACCCCGGGTCCCAAGCGGGTCATGCGGCTTGTGGTGAAGCGTGCTGAGGTCTGTCTATGCAGTACTGAGGTCTATCGTGCGTCTGCTGCTGTTGTGTGTTCTGCTCGTTGTTTCAACGCGCTTGGGATTCCCCGGAGCATTTTGGTCCACGAATGTCTATTATTTATATATATATTTATATATTATTATATATTATTATTTATATATATATATATATATATATAATATATATATATATATATATATATATAATATATATATATATAATATACACGGAGAGGTGAGAACTCGCGGTGATCTAGCTTATCAGAGCCAAGAGTGTCGAGAAGTTTGGCTCTCGCACGGGACTTCCAACGTGACGTCACATACCGTCAGTGGTGGTTCACCTCTGCAGAACTAAGTCATCGCTTCCACTGGAATTTGCCCGGCGGGATATTGAGGTTTCTAGCTCGCGTTAGCAATAGTTGACGTCTGAACTTTCTAAGTGTCTTCAGCCATTTCTTGAATAGCATAATATCCAGGTAGGTCGGTTCGACTTCGCGTTCACGTTCATTGAAAGTCGGTGTCCAGAGGAAGGCGATGTTGATGCGTACTTTTCGCACGCGTGTCAATTTTTTATCCTGACTCCGCCTGTTATTAAGCACTGCCTGTTGGCGGCCGTTTACCAATAGATAACAAACAATGAACAATGATAAGTTCTTTGAAGTACTGTATTGCTAGTTATCGCGCACGTTCGCGGAACGTTTTCGTGTCTAAATTGTTTCAGGTTTCATTTAATGATATTTGGCCGGAACCTGACACCCAAAGATTTGGCTACAGAAAGCCTCTGATCTGATGGCATTCAAATCACAATAAATGGGTCACTTTTTGCGAATTTCATCAAATTATATCGGATATTTCATTGTTTTTTTTTAAGTGAACGCATGTGTAACAGGATGACGAACCATTTGCACTTCCCAAATATTAATATTGCAATCACGCTTTTGCTCAATCATGTCCGGCTCCTAATGCCCTCATTATTACGCCCAAGAAATCGAGCAATCCACATGGTAGGCTGCTAAATGAAAACCGTAAATGACGCACCCCAACATTCATACCGGGGATTGCGTTTTCCAGTGAATTGCAAGTTCCGGGTTTTGCATGGCCCACTCCGTGTCACATCCAGCACCATAAAAGTCAACATTAAACGGGCAACAAACAAGGGTTCTCACGCCATGGACGTCATGCTGCGCGGAGTGCCTGCATTCGCCCGTCCGTCCATCGGCACGGTGACGATCAGACGGCGCCCCTGTCCGTACCCAGCCCGCTGACACAGTTGTCGCTTCCCAGCTGAGCCGGCCGTGTGGGAAGGACCAATATTCACCTCCTCCTGGGCTCTATTGTCCTCCGGACGGTGGCGCGCGCCAGCGAATGGCGCCCGAACACGCCGTCGCGCCGCCGACCCGCCGGCGGACAGTGTCGGCCGACCGGCACTCGACCGTCCGCACAGCGCGCTGGCCGCCGCGTGTTGATCTCGACATCGTCAGGAGGTTCCCCAGCGCCGCCAAACCTGGAGGCTAATGCGCGGCTTCGGCGCAGTTGGGCAGGCAAGATCCTGGACGCGAAGCTTTGCGTCAATAGGTTTCCATCCACCTTCGGCACAGGGCCTTTTCTAACTTGTTAATTGGGTGTCCAAATGGACACTCAGTCCACAGAGCATTGAACAGCCAACGACGTGGAAATGGATTCCCTCCTAACGGAATAGCTCCCAGTCAAAGAGCGTTGGTAGGCAGATATCAGCGGCTCACCAATCATTATCAAAAAAAATTAACACCAGCTTAGCATCTGGTTCATACAAACACCAGTTAAGTGACGGAATTCTGCAGTGTTCTGAAACAATGAATGAACGTGTCGATACATGACAGGGTATCCAAAAGTCTGGACAATTTTGTATTACCGTCTACAACGGCCATAACGTCAACTCAGACGAGACAGTTCAGGCGTTATGACGCGCTACCAAATATGATTATTTCGGATAAATGCAAGAATGTGTGCTTATCTGCGGCACAAGTGCACCATAACTACCCAACATAGAAGCAATGCATACATTGCTAATACATTACATGCTTGTAAAATGCCTGATGGCTGCAAGACATAATCTCTCGTTCCAGATGGAATAAATTGGGTGATCTCCAACTGTGTCTAGTGTTGTTCTCAAGCAGGGATGGCCCAATTCCGTGCCAATGGTTGCCTACCTCCATACTCTCCGTAACACGTTGCATTCCTAATTCGGGGCGGTTTAAAATCCCGGGCTCCCAGGCTTTCGTCCAAAACGTTGATCAGCTACCGAAACTAAATGGACCTTTCCGCTGCTATCCGAAAAATAGATATGCTGGTCACGTCGCGAAAAGACCTGCAATATTGTTGTACTGCAGTCATGATCTATCCAACACTTCGCGGTTGTTTGTTTCCATAACGTTTAAACATGGCAGAATTCTGCGAGGTAACGTAACAAAGGCTATCATCTAAGCCATACAAGAAAGGCTTACAACAAAGGCTATTTTGATTAATCTCTGCCATAAGCAAACTTTGGAGTAATTGTCTATTGGCAAAATGCACAGCTGGCCACGGAACTAATGGTTGGTACTATTTTGTGCTGCAGACTCGAGTGTAATTGTTCAACCGCAGACAGTGAGAGAACGTACTCATGATCGTGGAAAACATTTCTCACCATCTCACAAAGTATTGCCTCTAGAAACTACTCCAAACCTCCGACATTTACGAAACACGTCAGCGGCTCGTTGAACCTCTGTCAATACCACCCCTCCCTGCCAAGGGGAAGTTTCTGGGTCACTGATAAGAGGCTGTCTGGTGGACTGGACAGCTGATAAACTGGAAAGGCGCAGATATGGTGCGTCTGCGTGTGGTCTGAGGTTGTCACATATAACTGCTGATCTCGGACATGCCCCACACCAAGTTTCCGGGTCGCTGGTAAGAGGCTACCTGATAGCGGTGGACCGGACAGCTGATAAGCTGCAAGGGCATAGGTATGGTGTGTCTCCGTGTGGTGTACGGTTTCCACATATAACTGCTGGCCTCGGACAATTATATGTGACAGTTATATGTCCCACAACAACCACTAACAGAGCGGCCCAGGCAGGTGGCGATCTCCCGGACTGGAGGTGCAGTGGGCTGTATGACCTGGTCTCAGCGTGTATTTGTATGCTGGGATCCAGGGTCGGATCCAGCGGCTCCGTTGGGGGAGGGGGGCAAACCAAAGTTTCCTGGGTCTGGATGGTAGGTCAGCTGAGTCGTTGGCCGGGGGGAAGGGTGGAAAACGATGGCCGTGTGTTCGAAGGGAGTACTTAAGCTACTGGATACTGGTAGAATGGTAAGTCGACCGGGAAGGTAGGGTGGAAGACGCTGGCTACAGACTGAATTCAAATTTCCAGCAACTTCAACCTCTGGCTGAATAGAAATAATCCTGTCTTTTTTCGGGGGGGGAGGAAATGACCATTGGGCCCCCCTAATCGCGGTTGGTGGGGCATGGCCGAGATGTCTTTTTGGATCCACCAGTGCTGAGTTCTGATCTATTTAATACCACGTGCTCATTTTTCAATGATCACCAGTCATTTGCTTTAACACTCCGAATAACATGGCGATGTCGTGTCGATGATTATTTAATCATATAGGCATGGGTAAAATGGATGCCCAGGGGGCAATGATTCCCAGGCTAGTCAGAGCAATATAAGGGCAAGCCTACTACGGCAATGTGGTATCCATTAATTTCCGCAGCCCGAGAAATATCGTTCTGAAAACGACATGTCGCTGTCTTTGTTTTGTCGAAGCCGAACTAAGAACCACAGGTTGTTTTATCGACACCAAGTTCAGAAACAAAGACCAATAATAGTAATAAGTTCAGCCATCCAATGGCATTGGAGTGCCCTTCTCTGCACCAGATGCATATTTAAGCAACTGCCTGACTCACCAGGAAAATTTCTGATGCATAATTTAAGTAGCAATACCGCCTTCTAAATTTATTGTGTGATTTGTTATTCCACTTCGCACAAAGGTAAGCGACACACTCCTCGCGGCATCAACAATATTTATTGTTATTTAATACGTAGTTCAGTTCAACAAATGAAGAACCATTTGCTTAAAGGCATGAAAAGACACCAAGGCTTTGCGAAACATCAGTGTGAGCGTGAGCAGCGGCCTTTTGTATTTTCTTATGTCTCCAGCAGAGATCACAGCAGCCGAGTCATCTGTTATGCCGATGTTTGTTGGCGGTCCACCTTCTGGACTGTCCTTCTCGTTCCCAGACCCTGTGTGTCCACTGTCTTTTTTCGCCTGCTGATATTCACGTTTTAGGACAAAGACAGCTGTGGTGGCTGTGTAGCCATCAACCATAAGCTACACGGCATCCTCGCGTCCACCAGTTCCAAGACGGCGACATATGGTTTTCGGTCCAGTAGGCTGAGGGTTACTTGTGTCACATATTACAGCTATGCCCAAGGGCGGAGAGTGGCGTAACTTCCTAAAAAAGGGGAAAAAAGAGAAACAAAACAAGTAATACGTCTGGGAAATTCGGGCACCCCGTAAAAATTTCTTGAATTGGGTCCTGCTTTGGCACCATTAGCTGTGTCCACATGATCGAATCTGAGACCCGGTACACACCATGTCTGTCGTGCATTTCGTGTTTGTAATACGGTTGCAAAACGGGTTCGTTTCTATACGTGCGTTTCACCAGTAAGCTCTGACGCAAAAAAGTTTATTTCATTTTACTTGAATTTTGTTTTCCTCGGCTCGACTGGCTTGCTCTGGCTTTTCCGGTCATTAAAAGACTGCACAAACAGAAATGCTGTTTTTGGTTTGCTGTACGACGCCAGCAAAAGGCAGAATATATTGCTACCAAAAAATGCCACTGAAGTCTTAAACATACCTGCCTGAAGCTTTGTAGGTTTGATGAGCTTCCGGAAGCTAGAAAATCGGTAATCGAACCGCTTGCCCACAATGTATGAAATTGCATTGTTTATTGCAGGGCATATCCATTGAGGCCATAGAATGCATTAGGATCTTATCGATATCCATCTAGTGAATTACCCAGGTGCTTCAGCACTTACAATGACACATTCTTTTACGTTATGCGATGTGCTATCATGCAGTTAAAACAATAATAAATATTCATCATCCACAGATGTTATGAGCCCAATGTAAAAACTGATGCTTTAGTTCTCAATGTGTGTAAAAAACTACGTCGCGTAAATTAAAACAGCAGCTCCGATTTCCAAAAAGCGCCTATCAAACATGTTTGCATTTTCGCTTTTTTATGAAAACGCCTTATTACATTCAATAATTTTTTTCCACCCCAGAGTAAAATAGCATACAAAGGTCCTTTTCCTTTTCGTCCACAGTTCTCTGTCCATGAAACGTACTAAAACAAAGCAACTTTGGTCCGGAATATATTCCTTTCCAAGTGTATCCGCGTATCTTTTCTTGTGCTAAGGGGCACAACCCGTCAGGCCCAAACGTCTCTTTTCAAGTATAGCCTAGTCAGGTGCCAGTCGGTCAATTAAAAATTTTCCTCAAATCGATTATGACAGGCCGTCCCATCTTTGCCACATATGTATCCCTTGTACCCTTCAGAGAAGCCGTCGCGGGAATTTCGACTCTGGACCGTCCCCTGTTTTGCCGTTTTCGCACGCCCGTATCATGGTCGTAAAACGGGCGATGGAAGCCTTGTGTACCAGACTTTCATGCATCCTTTTGTGCTCTCGGACGAAATAAAAGCAAGAGCGTATGTTCGCGGCACGCACGTACCGCTTCCGGCTTCCGATCTCCTCACGCTCCCACTCGAAGGATATTCGCGTCGAATGCGCGCTGGAGAAAGAGCCCATCGACGTCGCCTGAGTGCCTCCAATAAGCCGACCATGAATCCAGGCCCGAGGTGAACGTCGCTGCCGATGACAGCGAGGGTGGGCCAAGCAGGTCGTCTTTAGGGAAATCCGCGCGGGAAATGCAGCGGAGTGTACCATGAATTTCAAAGTGGGAACTAGATTGGTTGCTTTGTAAAATGCGCGTTTTATATTCAGATATTATCACGCAGTCTTTTGAAACAATATGGAAACGCATGCCTTTAAGAAACGAAAAAGGAAAACGTGAGCACATTGAGAGGAAACTGTGCATTTGGCACCTGCATTCAGACGAGTGACTAAAAAGCGATTGAGTTCGCCCACCAGTACCAGTAAGTGCCTAAAAAGCGAATGAGTTCGCACATTGCTCAACTTCCTGCCATTTAGATACAGTTAGCGGGTGCATATTCTGGCCGACATCATTGCTGCTGTGTTCATTACGGTCGTTTTCTCGGCTAGTAAAGCTTCAAAAAACGACTGGAAATGATCGTCGGTCTGATGAACGCCCGCCTCAAAGCCACAGCCTCGTGTTTATAAACGACGGTTCACAACGTCCGGCAGAGTTCCGCGAGCTTTCAGCTCATCTTTCATCTCCAAGCGCCTAACAACGCCAGCAACAGACCCGAACGCCATCAGCTCCCGACTCGCCTTTGGCGTCCGTCTTGTTCTTGATGCTGTCGAGGACGGAGGCGTAGTTGTTGCGGTCGTCGTCCAGCCGCAGCGGGCTCGAGAAGCAGACGCCGTAGCTGGCCGCCAGCTCCTCCAGTTTCTCGTAGCCGCGGTTGCCGTAGTCCGAGTTGGAGTAGACAAGGGAGGCGTGCGTCCAGTTGAAAGCCCTGCCGGACGGCGGTCTGACGTCAGACGGGGGGGGGGCGACAGCACCCTTGGGAATGACCTCGTACCTCGCAGTCCATCCGCTGGTATCCCGAGACACCGTCCGGGTGGAGTTCTCCGTTCGCCACGTTTAACGGTATTTTCGGCAGCGATGGCCAAGCCATTGCGGTCCGTCCTGCCAGTTGTCGCGACGGAGATTGAACTGCATGGTCTTCCATGATCGAAGCCGGGTTCGTCGCGCTTAAGTTCGGCATGCTGCTATTTGGCTAAGCTGTATCCGGTTCGGACCGGGCCATTAATGTACCGCAATATTGGCAACAAAGCCTCTGGCGCCGATTAATGAATGTGAGGTGGGGTTTATGTGGAGGGTCCTTGAAACAGGGTTCCTGACCACCTGAGTGGCGTTTTCTTTTCCTAACCACTCGAGAGAAGTGCTTGTAAAATTGTCCAGGAGATGACAGGTTAAGGTGGCGAAGGAATACTGGAACATCAGCAAGGTTGGCTGAGCCAAGTAGGATTGATTACAAGCAGCCGAACAGTCAGCAAGATGGGACAATATGCTGTGATAACAAGTGAATCAGAACGTCCAGCATGAATCGAACATTTTGCCTTGATCTAGAGCGGGAGGTGGCTACCTTCAGCGTGAGGCAACAAGCCCAGGTCACCGGGATTGGCCCCTTCGAAGCCACGTGTACGAAGTGAACCAAGCGGCCGAGATCAGCACTCCAGTAAATGGGGTCGTGCAGAGCGGATCCTCAAGGAATAGACTCCGTCCCGCAATCGGAGAGTGGATGACGGTCTACTGTCTTCCATGGCTTTCCAGGGTATACAGGCGGCAAAAGATGTCGGGCGCTAGTTTCAACCCCTCAAAGAGGCGTAGCGTAACTGCAGTCGTTAGAGGCACCAACACCTTCAGCTCCTCACTGACGGTGCGGTGAAGTCCCGCCAGGGCATTTCGACTCTCAGATGAGCTGCCATCGCCGTGGCAACAGTCGCTGGAGGGAGGGACGAACCAGTTGGTGCGGCGACTTCACGAGTCGCTTCTTCCACGGATCGGACGGGCCCTCCAGCGGCGGGCCGCCCCCGTGCCTCCGGCGGCGGCGCGGCCGGCCGACGCTCCGCAGCGATGCGATCTAATCCTGCCCGTCCCGGGCCCCGAAACTGATGCCGAGCCGTAAATAGTCGCAGCTCGAACTGCGGCCGCCGGGCTGAGGCCGGGCGGCGGAACTCCGCCTCCGCTGGAGTTACGAGCTGCGCGCCGGAGTGGGCGGCGGCGCAGCCGGCCGGACATGGACTAACACACACACAGAGAGAGAGAGAGAGAGAGAGAGAGAGAGAGAGAGAGAGAGAGAGAGAGAGAGAGGGAGAGAGGAGAGAGAGAGAGAGAGGGGGGGGGGGAGAGAGTTGTTTGTTGTTTCCATTCGTGTTAGTGTACACACAAATAGAAACAACACGAAAACACCAAGATGCCTGCGTTTTTACACGCCGAAACACTATTTTGTTTCAAACCGGGCGTAAGGTCCTAGTCCCAATATCCAGGTATGGACAAGAATGCTATTCCACGATCTCTTTCAATAACCTGCATACACCTTTGCAGACTTCTATCGGGAGGTAGAGTGCCACTAAAATCGCATCTCCATCATTTTATTTGCATCCGGGAACGTGGCACAAATGGAATCTAAAAGCACAAACATGTCGGCATTAGTGCATTAAACTGCTCGAATGGAAGTGTGCAAAATCCTGAAGAGCGCTTATGATCAATAACTGAATGTTCGGATACGGGACGAGAAGTGCCTAAGTCCCTGATAACAGTGACGTTTAACATTTTAGTCTGACTAACCCTGTAATGGGGAAAGACACCACAACATTTTCAAGCGTAGACGCATCACTTTCTCATCTGCTTATCGCAAGTGCAAACATATCTCTTTAAGCCTGCATGGCTTTCGTAAGCTCCTGCGGCGAGTCACGAAGTCCTACTACGCTGCGCCAGCGAGCCGAACATTCATACGCTTGCGTGCCGCCGGCTGCTCACCGCAAGATCTCCAGGATGGCCGTCGCCTGGTTGACGTCCGACGGCACCGTCCTGAAGAAGTAGCTGTACTTGGGCCCGCTCAGCGTCGTGGAGGTCGACAGGTAGCTGATTTGCGGCACCTCGAAGTTGCGCAGTAGGTTGGCCACCTGCGACAAGTTGGCGCAGCTTGAAACGAGACGCCGCCGCCCCAGCCCGGAACGTCGTCCAGTTTGTCTTTCGTCGACAGCACTGCCACGAGTAACGTTGAGTCGTCGCGATGTCTCGTTATTCCAAACTAGGGCTTTTGGTCAGTCAATTTCAGACGACTTTTATTGCAAGAATGATTCACATTAGTGAATGATGTGGATGAAAGAATGATTCGCATTGGTGGTTAATTCTCCCCACTTCACGCATACACCAAATAAAGAACAAGCCAAGTTAATTTTTACTCCGCGCCAAACAATGCATCAATGGAGCTGCATGACATTAACTTGATTATCATAGTACGATTTTTCATGAGTTTGCAAGACATTCTCGTTTTTGGCTTTACGTAATCATTTGCCTTCATTTTCTGCCGGAAGTCACTCTACACTAAACATGAGCACACATAAAGGTACACCATGCCCTCAATTTCATCAGAAACAGCAACGTCTTCGGACGAAATCCAAGGGCACCGGGCTTCGACGGCGCCGGTCCGCATCACACAGCGCTTGGCGCCACGTGTGCTCCGCCGGCACGGAGCAATCAGACGACATCCGTCATCATCATGCCCATCGATCCAGTGACGTCATCCACTCCGGCGTCCTTCGGACCCACGTCTGACCGTGACCTCGTATTACCGGCGGCGGCTTGGTATCCGGTCCCGTTCAGCGGCGGCCATTCAGGCTGAGCAAACTCACATCACGGCGAGCCGAAGCCAACAGTTCATCGGTCACTTGTAGGTCATGATCTTGCTCCCAGTCGACGTTCCGGTGACCCGGTCTCCATCCACGGCTAACATTTGCCCGATACTCGCATCCCATTCCACAAACTGCCCCCGATACGCGCTGCCTCATGGCCATCGGCCGCGACCAGTCCGTGTAGAATTATTCATGGCCCGTTTTCACCGTCCAGTCGCCTGGTCCGCGGCTGTCTCGCCCGTCCTGGGGTCAGCAAACCGCCGGCCATCTAGATACCGTCTGGGCCAATTTCACGCGGTCAATGGCCGCCCTCTGTCTTCATTCGCCCGGTCATACGTCGTCCCAGTGCCGGTCGACAATGGGGCATCCACGGGTCGACGTCGACGGGTGGGCGGCGCCAATATCCGGCTGCAAATCGCTCTCGCGGCAACACCGACCGGTCATATCGCCGGGGGCAGTCGCCGGCGGTTTTTCCCGCCGGCGGCTGCGAGCGGGACGCAGAATGAACCTGTCACCTGCAGGACGGCGGGACATTGGGTCGGTGAGCGATCTCCCGGCGGGGCGGCCGGGGTGTCATTGACCCCGGGTCTGCAGAGGGGCAGGAGACGGGGAGAGGATGCGGTGACATGAAAGGCCTGGTTGACTGCACGGTGGCAATGCGTCATTTTCAAGTTTGAGGATTTGCTAATGTGCTTCCGAGGCTCGTTTAACCTATAACCCCACGGGAGATTGACGACTTATGACAAAAGAGCGTTTGCTAGCCAATACATTTATCAGACACTAATATTTGGCCGATATAAGTGTTCATTATTTGGCCAATAATCCGCCATATTTCAAGTTTGTTCATTACCAAATGAACTGTACAGTAACGCTTAACTGAAGTGACATTTGGCCCACTGGCCGAAGAAATCGATCAGGCTACGTTTTATGCACGAGGCCTTCCCAAGCCAATGTTAGTCTTTTTAGGACTGCCAACAGTCATTTCAATAAACTAATGAAGGAAGACGGCGTTATGTCGAGCATTTTCCATCCTCATGAGGATCGCGCAGGATCGTCACCATCTGTACGGACATGGCGCTGGATCATCCCTTCACTTGTGTGGCCGACATTACACCATCCATCCGTTTGGGAAGACTCCCGATCGTTCTTATCCGGGTGAATACGGCGCTTGGGAATTCCCGCCTGCACGGAGGAGATGAATGTCCATGTCTGAGATTTCTCCGAAGAATTCTCATCCGAGCATGACGGCGAAACTTAGTGCGTGTGGAGATACTACCAGACATTTCCCATCTGCATGGAGACGGCGCAGGGTAATTTTTACCTGTGTGGAGACGGGGCCGGAAAATTTCCTCCTGTACCGAGACGATGCTGGACAATGCTCATCTGTGTGAAGACATAGCTGGACAATTCTCGTCTGCACGGCATTCAGAAACGGCACTGGATGAAGACGTCTTGAAGACGGCGCTAGACAATTCCTACCTGTACAGAGACGGTGCTGGATAATTCCCACCTTCACGAAAACGGCGCTGGACGATTTTCACCTCGGTATAGGCGGCGCTGGACAATTCTCACCTGCATGGAGACGGCGCCGGACAATTCTCACCTCTACATAGGCGACGCAGGGCAACGTTCACCTGCGTGGAGACGGCGCTGGACAATGGACAATTCTCACCTGTATGGAGACGGCGCTGGACTGGCCGCCGACGACGCCGACGACGCGATCAAAGCTGCCGTCTCGGTACACGGGCGGTCCGCCGTCGCCGCACGTGAACTCGGCCCGGTGGTGGCGGTTGGCGCGGCTGAAGAACCCTGTCAGCCGGCGGCGGCGGCGACGTCAGCGCGTCTGCCATTGCCACGGTGGGCGGGGACGGGGAGACGGGACGACGATTCACTAAGTTTTCAAAATACTGTGTTATGCTTATGACCGTTGCGTGGAAAACTTATAAAGCTGAAGTCAGCCATATGTGGCGTCTCGGTTATTCCAGCTCCGAAAATTGAGCATGTCGCGTCAGGCAGGGGTGAAAGTGTGAAACTGACATTCAGTGCCCTGACAACTAAGAAACAAATTGGAATGTTATGAGTCTGCCGTGACGGCATACGATGGCGGCTGCTGTGAGTGGCGGGGGGTAGCCAGGTGTGACGGGCTTTTGAAGGCCACAGCTGCCAACACTGCGCAAAGTCCTGGGTAAAGCTCTTACTGTCTAGACATCCCGAATCGAGCTACCTGACCCGGAACACGACCCCTACGGCATCCGCCTGCCGCCCTGCTGCCGACGTCGCCTGCACGCGACTCTTCCCGGACTGCCTGCTGCTGCACGTCTCTCCGGATATCACCTCCCCTCCCCGCCGGACGCCGCCGGAGCGCGCAGCACTGGCCCCGCCGGCTCTGACCTTTCACGAATTCCATGGTCTTCTCGAGGGCGACGGCCGCCGAGTCGCACGAGTCGAACACGATGGCGCCGAGCCGCACGCCCGGCAGCAGGGTCGGGCTGCTGTTGATGGTGTCCAGCGTGTACAGCATCGCCTCCAGCGGCTGCATGCCGTCTTCGTTCTGCCGGCCGGGCAGGAGGCGTCAGACGCGTCACGGAGAGTCGTGGAGTCCAGAGTCGGAGTCATGGACGGTAGCGGGTCTCTGATGGGACAGCTTCGCCGGCACAGCCACAGGCGACGTCATGAAATACGTCACGGACGATGCGGTGTCTGTTACGGACAGTCGCGCGGGGCCGGCCACAGGTGACGTCACTGCACACGTCACGGAGGGCTGAAAGCTCTTAACTGAAAAGCCATCTGGTCACGTCCCCGGGGAGTACTGACGAGAACGTCATGGCCCCCATGACGTCATGGCCCCCGAGAACGTCATGGAACGCAGGCCTGTGACCTGCTGTTCACCACAGGAGACGCCGCTGGGGCGTGGAGTCGGCTGCTCTGGAACGTCCTCGTCACGTTGAACATTCTCGTCTCGAAGGATGCCGCGATGTCAGTTCGGAATGGCGTCACGGTTCAACCACGGCCCAGCTACGTCACGTCACGAGCGTAGTCGCGTTTTCTGTCGCGAGACGGTCCCGCGTTCGTCGCGGCCAAGACCACGAGCGCTGCTTTGGTCGTTGCGGAAGACGTTATCGACGATTTCGACGTTCGGACAAAGGAGCGCTGGCGGTACACAGATGGAACCCGTCCTATCATTGAGAAGTTGTAGAACAATGCTGTTCAACGTTGACTAAAAGTTTTATCAACGCCAACTGGTGCTATCTAGACGGTAGTTCATCACTATGGAATGGGAGAGATAAGAGAACACCAAGCAAACTTTGACTTTGACAAAACTTTTCCTCGCACTCACACGCTTGTTTCTTTTTTCTGATTCTGATACCTATTTCTGTATTTCCGAAAGTAAAGAACTATTCGTGCAAATCGCGATGAATTATCGAAACATGGCCCAGAAGACGGATTGGGAGTTAGAAAGGTGGAACCCGACGCAAAAAAATCTCACAAACCCTCGTTTCCATGGCTACACCGAGGCTGTGAGCCCTTGATGATGACATACGACTACATGACGAGCATGGTGGTGAGGCACGGCACAAATTACTACTGGCTGGTGATCCTTTTCATCCGCATTCTGCGTTGCAGTTACTGGCCGAAACGGTGTGCGTGCATTCTGCCACCGAGCTTGTCTAGCGCACAATGGAAGTACGCTGCCAAATAGGAGCGGTCGATCTACTGCTTGCCACCACCAAAACAAAGGGAGTCTGCGTTTCGGAGAAATAAGGCCTTTTACATCATCCCTCAGTGTCTAGGCTCACCGGTTTAACATAACCCATCCGAACCGCCCATCGTGATTTCAGCCACATTCACATAACCGCCCGCCGGGCCCAGCGCCTCACCTGTATCCGGCCGCAGAGTCCGTCGGCGCCCAGCGCCTCACCTGTATCCGGCCGCAGAGTCCGTCGGTGCCCAGCGCCTCACCTGTATCCGGCCGCAGAGTGCGTCGGCGCCCAGCGCCTCACCTGTATCCGGTCGCAGAGTCCGTCAGTGCCCAGCGTCTCACCTGTATCCGGTCGCAGAGTCCGTCAGTGCCCAGCGCCTCACCTGTATCCGGCCGCAGAGTCCGTCAGTGCCCAGCGCCTCACCTGTATCCGGCCGCAGAGTCCGTCAGTGCCCAGCGCCTCACCTGTATCCGGTCGCAGAGTCCGTCAGTGCCCAGCGCCTCACCTGTATCCGGCCGCAGAGTCCGTCAGTGCCCAGCTGGTGCACGGGGAAGAGGGCACCGAGCAGGACGTCGCCAGAGTAGTTGCCGTGCGTCGGCTCGCGGCGCCAGAACGGAGTCCGGCCGCCGGCGGAGTCCGGACTCGGCGTCGCCGGGCCGGTCGCCGCCAGCACGGCCGCCGCCAGGAGCCAGCGGCGCGGGAACGTCCTGAGGCCGGCGGCACGCCGTGGAAGGACAGCGGACGCCGTCTCCCCTGTTCACGGCATCAGGCGGTCCGGGGAGACCGTCCAGCGGTCTCCGCGGCCGCGGCACGGCGTTGATGCCCGACGCGTTCGCGGCGATTTTTTGGGCCGCTCGGGCTCTGCACCTCGCTTGCGCGTGCGTGTGTTCGAGGTCTGCGTGCTGATGTGCGTGTGTGCATGCGTGTACGTGCGTGATTTGTGTTCGTACGTTGTAGGGAGGAAAAGTGTCAGACTCCTTGCCTGATTAATTTTGCGTCTATTCGACGATGATGCTGCGCTGTGAAAAGTGGAGATCGAATGATACGCTTCCCACGCTTTTATTTTTGCAAGAATCTGTGGATGAAAGATGATAATGGGCGAAAATGAGTGATGATTTGAGGCACATGAATCACTGGATCTTGAGCCTTCTTTCATATGCATGGACCCCGAACGGGACTGCCTCAGTATGTTCCGATTTTCCGAAGGGCGCGCCATTCATCCTCCGCGCATCCAGTCGGGAATGATTTGAGAGATGTCTGGTTTCCATGATCGGTCAGGTAAACAAGCTATGACATAAGTAATCGCTTTTTTTCTTCCATTAAGCATAAAACTGGTTAAGTATTAAACCCACTGCAGATGTTTGTTAAAATGATTTCAGTTGGTTTAAGGTCTTCCTGGACCATATTTTAGGGTCTTCAGAACATTCTTAGCCATAAATAACGCGAAAAATGCGACAGATGTCGAGCAATAAATGATACAGTCATGGGCACATGCCTCAAATATCCGACAAAAACTTGACACGTCACATACAATCGCAGACACGCCATGGTCGCTCCTGTCCTGGAGTTTATGACGCTACGGTGACGTTCTGTTACCAAAGAGTCTCGGTTTTATTATCTCGACTGAGCACTGGATATCCGTACGAACCTAAAGGAGGAAACTCCCCTCGCTGACATGTACAAATGAGTGCAGCTGCGTGCTTGAACGGCTGAGGCCCTGGGGCGCTGCGTTCTCCTCGAATGCCAAAGTTCAACAGAACCCCATGACGTTTATTGTAAAGAAATGACCTGAAACTGATGTGCGCCTCCTCTTAAATCCGGATGTTCCGCCGCCAAAGCATTAAATTAACACCAGTTTCTTCACCGCCTTAGTAAAAACATTCCCCCACAAATGTGTAGTGTCAAGCAAAATATTGCTCTAATGCACGCCAAAAGCATTTATTGTGCCACAACTTATTGTAAGGAATTCGTTCATTTTCAAAAAGGAAAAATACAAACGAAGTATTCCAGAAAAGTCGTCCCTACAAATCTCTTCGCTAAAGGATAGACCGCTTTGGCAGCTCCAATGACAGACAACTTTTTCAGAATTAAATTGCCAATCGCACTGGATTTCCATGCATGATGAGGGCCGCTTACCATTTGCATTGCTCTACATATACGAGTAGCTCATAATGATACGATAAACCAATAGGCATTCATGAATTTACCGCTGAGATAGTCGGCCGTCAAGTTATCTCGGTGGGCGGGGCTATTTTTGGCCGGGCTATATCTGGCAGACATTATGTGTCTGGATTGCCGGGCTAAATCGCGGTTATGGCTACCATAGATAAGGGCGTGACAACGCGCGAAAACGTGGCACGTTAAGAACGGTTAACTGATCCAAGTTCTCATCAGCTAACAGCATACTGTTCCACGCCATGTCGGCGAGCAATGATCGCAAATCACATTCGCACCCGGTCGAGTTTCCCGGGACGAGCTGAACCAACTACTCGCCGTTCGGACGAGGAAATCGAGCCCTTGGCAGCTCTGCGGCGGCGTTCATTCTTCATCTGATGGGATCCCCAGACGCAGCGGACCAAATCTAGACGAATGCCCGACGCGAGATCTGGTTCCGATGTCGGCGCCGGGCGGCGGCGGCGGCGGCTGGCGGCGACGCTTGGGGCCGCCCAGTCTGCAGGCCGCCTGCAGCGACCTGCCAGACTGTTTCAACCCAGCAGTGGTGCTGGGGACCGGGACGGGGGCACTCTGAAGCCAGCCTCCGCCCGACGACAGGCAGCCGGGGAAGGTCACTCCGATGGCGGTGCCATCAGCTGTCGCAGCTCGACGCAGCCGCCGTCTTCCCCCCCCCCGCCCCCGCCCTCTCCTTCTCCGGCGGGGTGCTGCACCCGCCTCGCCCCCCTCCCTCTCCGGAGGAAGGAGTGCTCTCTGCAATCTCGGTAGCTCAGCTGTCGCGGACGGTCCGCAGCTGACAGCTGGAAACGGCTTGAGAACCGGCCGGCGACGGTCGCGGCCGCGTCAGCGCATATTAGTCCGGCTCGAAAATAGCCTGAATTATGTCGGGAAAGTCTGCAGCGAAGAGAATGTCGGGTTCAACAAACACTGGGCAGAAGGATTGTTTGTCACGCGTGGTGGAAACACGAGCTGTGAGGAAAACTCTGTCCCGGCCCTTTTTGTGAGAAAAGTGTTACTTGAAAAGGTCTACATCAGGTACGAGGATCACTCCACTATCATTCGTTGTACATGTTTTGCAAGAAAGCATCAGTCACGCAATAAATCCTCAATTCTAGATTCACAACGCGACGCTTCTTGTTCCTTGATTTGTAAGAACAGTGCGGTTTCGTCAAGTCATCATTTCCGCAAACATGCGTAGATCAAACACAAGAGAAAAACCGTCAGCGAAGAGATGTGAAATTAAATAGAACGCTGCAGAAATTCAGCGGAAGGTGTCTTTCACTTTAGCACGTGTCACTCCACCACTGCTTTTCTGCGAGAAACAAAAAGAGTCATTAGCAAGCGCTAACTGTAGGTTCACGGCCTGCAAAAAAATGGCACGCTGCGCACGGCGGTCCGCGTGTTTGCGTTTCCGTCAACACGCATCACGTGCCAGGCACTATCGGCACACGTGCACGGTGAGCGGGAGAGTGCGACCGGCGAGTCGGCGCGACCGTGGGCGGGACTGACGGTTGTTGACACGAGTCTGTGTCCACTGGCCCACTGTGTGCCCGGCGCCCGGTGCGCCGGTGCCCGCTGTTGACCTGGCGATTGATTGGGCGAGCGGCGCGGCGGACGGCTCTCGAGCGGGGCTCCAGTGGCACCGCCGTCCGACAGGCGGCCTACTGACTGACACGGAGGACGCGCTGACGTGTTGGCTGGCGGCCCGGAGACACGGCGCAGTGACAGAACTGGCTGTTAAAAATGGGATGTGGTGCTGGTGACGCGGAACAAGGGTCAAGGCACCATGGCAATCATGCAGTACTTGCAATGCAAGGTTTATTGAGACGTTTAACAAAAAGTCTTCAATGAGCTTTTGCACGCCAAACGGTGATTGCATGTGAGCTGCTTTATGCATTATACTTATCATGCTCCTTCGTTCACCAAGGATACCACTTATCATATGCTGCAGAGCATATGTAAGTAGAGTGGCGTAGGTTGATTAGTCAAGAGCACAGCAGCCAGTAGCTTTGTGATCAGTATGTGCCAGCGTTTACCCGGACATTTCCGGCGATTATTTATCGTCCATCCGTTTGGCAGGATTCTGTTGGCTGCCCGGACCAGATGCGGAACTTCGCCGTCGGTAACGGCCTCGGTTTAGCAAATTAACAGTCTTTTGTTCGCGGGAACATGGACGGCCTGGCCGCGCGGCCCCCGGCAATAGAGGCTTGACAAGCGTGTGGTCCATACGGGGTTTGTCTGTGTCTTTAGAAGGAAAGAGAAACGCGAGAACAAGCTGTTGAAACTATGGAGTCTAGATTCACGGGTGAAGCTGGAGGTGATGAAAGCTCAACGACAGTTTTTTTTTGGAAATTCCTTCGGTGCTTTGCGACGTATGCTACAGCCGATGGAGCTTTTAATCATTCTGTCGAGAAACAAAACGGTGTTCGCGACTACCGCTGCACCGTCAGTGTCTGACCTTTGATGACCGCCACCCACGAAACGTAGCATTTGTCTGACTGGGAATCAGGGACGGCGGATTGCATTTTCGGCTGGGGGGGCAATCGGATCGGATCTATCGGATCAACAGGCGACCTCATTTAGGTTACCTTCTTCCCCCATCCGGAAAAAATAACTGAATTCCGTTCTTTTGCTATGGTCCAGTTTTTTGTTATATAAACAATTTTCCCCAAAATTTTGACGCTAGTGTATACTTGAGTTCTCTAAAATGCGTGGATTTTTCTATTCAGGTCTGTACCCATTGCCATTTTTCAGAAATTTGCCCCTGGGCATCCCTCTACATAATGGGAAATGATGCAAATTTCTGCTTCTTAAGTTGTTTGCGTTTACATCACGAATTCAGCATTATTATAAAGTACATTTGTAAACGGCTGGAAGACAGTTTCCTCCCACAACATTAAATTACAACTCGACGCCCAGTAACAAAGCGCTTACAGACTGTCACACGAGAACGAAATCATTATCTCAAGCACTTGCCAAAGCAGCTTTGCCTGCCTCCACACACACATAATGTAATATTGCCAGCACCAAGCCTCTGACATAATGGGCCAGGGGCGTAGCCAGGATTCCGCCCAGGGGAGGGGGCAAATTGGATCAAGGGGGCCTTCGTAACCAATGGGAGCCTTCGCCAATGGCGGATCCAGGATTTCGCCAAGGCGGGGAGCGGGGGGGGTGGAGATAAATTTGAAAACTGAAAATTTTCAAAAAAAATTGAGGCGGGGTCCCCATTTTGCTGCCCTTCAGATATAAAAAATGATGTAATTTTGTTTTTTTACGATTTAAAATAGCCGAAAAAATTCAAACGCGTCGTCTCATTTCAGAAAATTCTGCGTTTTGTTTCCGAACAAAGTGGCCGAAATATGGCAAAAAAGGCGGTTCCGTCCTTCCCTTCATTTAAAATGTCTTGTCGGTATCTGGTTTGGCAGTCCGTCAGTTCCCCCCATCCCGTAGCTTGTGGATTTTTTTTTATAGTTTAGGTTAGTTTAGTTTAGTTTAGTTCAGTTTAGGTCAGCTTAGTTTAGGATTCCCTCTTGCAGTTACAGGGACACTTTTGGTGGTCTCGGGCCCTCTTTTGTGCCGTGCCAGGATCCTCTAATGGTCGCAGGTTCCTTTTACAGTTCCACGTGTCCCGCGGTGCGTCTCAGGCCCTTCTTTGGCAGTTCCAGGGCACTTCGGACAGTCTCAGGGACCAATCTGGAAATTTCAGGGACGCTTAAACCATCTCGGCTTCCCTCCTGTCGTCCCTGGAACGTTTTGCCATCTAAGGAGCCCCTCAGACACTAAAATGGGCTCGCTATATAAGTCTCTCTCTGCAGTGCAAGGGCGCCTCTCGTAATCGTCTAAGTCCTTTGACCGTTTCAGGAGCAGTCTGGACGTCTCAAGTTCTAGAAGTTTCAGGGGCCCCTCTGGTCGTCTCAGGGGCACTTATTGCTAGAGACTTCTAATTAGCAGTCTGAAAGGTCTCTCTCTAGCAGTCTCAGTGGACCCCCAGCGGTCCTGGGTACCTTTCTTATTGTCTCTGGGGAACATTTTTGTCATCTCGAGGGCCCTCTGGCAGTTACAAAAGACCTTTCGGTAATTTCAGGGCCCCTGTGTAGTGCCATAAACTCTGTGAACGTCTCCGGTGATCGCCATGGCTATATCAGGGGCCTTACTCTGTCATGTGAGGCATATCTGGCAGACTTTTAGGGCCCCTCTAACCGTAACAACTCTAGCCGTTTCGTTGGCGCTTCAGGGGCCTCACTAGCAGTCTCAGGGGGACCTTGCCCCTGCCCGTACCAGGAGCCTGCTTATTACACTCGGGGACCCTCCTCTGGCCGTCCAGCGCCCCCATAACAACAAAATACCGTCTCAGATGCCCTCTTATCGTCATTGTCTCGCAGAGGCCCTGCG
Source organism: Capitulum mitella (assembly GCA_030062745.1). Classification (NCBI taxonomy): domain Eukaryota; kingdom Metazoa; phylum Arthropoda; class Thecostraca; order Pollicipedomorpha; family Pollicipedidae; genus Capitulum; species Capitulum mitella. Next base: position 1,888,485 of record CP099849.1, on the reverse strand, counting down.
ACCTCTTTGGCGGCTTCAGGGGTCATCTGCGGTGTACAGGCCCATCTTGCAGTCTCAGAAGCCACCTGACCTTTCCGGGGGCCCCTGAAAGCATCAAGAACCCCCAAGGTTTCAAAAAGGCAAGTGTAGCCCATTTGTGGCTCCTTTCGAGGTTGAGGAGGTCACCGACGAATCCCCGTTCAGGGGGCCCCTCTGGCTGGCCAGGGTCTCCTTATGCTGGGCTAGGCACCCTCTAAAGTTCTTTCCCTCTCAGGTGCCTCTCTGGCAATGTTAGCTGTTTCCAGGGACCCTTTTGCCGTGTTGGGGCCTCTTGCGGTCCCATAGGCCCTCGGAGGATTTCAAGAACCCATCTTTCTATCTTAGGGACACTTTACCATGTCAAGGTCTCATTAACCCTCCTGGAAGCCCTATGACTACATCAAAAACCTTCAGCTCTTCACTCACAGCGGCCCCTGAGGGACTTAGTCCCCGTCCTTAGTCTCAGGGTCGCCATGAGTCATCTGGCGGTCTCGGGAATACTCTGCCGTGTTGGGACCCTGTTGCGGTCTCAGGGGTCCTTTGAGAGCTTCAGGGGCCCTCTATGCGTGTCAGAGGTCATCTAGCCCTCCAGGAGGCATCTCTGACTGCACCAAGAGACCGTTAGTTTCTTATAAAGACCCCGTCAAGCTCATACGGGGTCCTTTCGGGACTCCTTTTAAGTCTGACAGGGTCCCCTTCTCAGACCCCAAGGGGGAGGGGAGATCACCCGAATTGCTCCCCCTTTGGATCGACGCCTGACCGTCGTAATCATGAGGGCCCCATGAGGTCAAAATTACCGTCAGTTTGTAAAGATGCCTCGCTGAAGTGTAAACGGGGCCCATGCTCACTTGTAAAGACGTTCCTGCTGACCTGGCGGGTGCTTCTTACATGTCGGCAAGGGCATCTTTACTGGACAGCAGGGACTCTTGAATGATGGTTTAGAGGCCCCTGTTGGCCAGGGGGGTCACTGCCTGTCAGGGTGCCTGAGTAGAGGGCACCCTATCTGTTTGTCGACCTCTGGAGGCAGGGGCAGGAGCCTTCTTCCAGACCGAAAGGAGGTCCCTTCAGAGGCTGGCAGAGGCCCTTCATGGGTCGACAGGGGGCCCTCCCCAGACAAGCAGTAAACTCCCTTACAAGCTAGCAGGGGCCCCTAAACGCTCATTCAGACCACGGGCCTTTCTTCGTAACACAAAGCCTTCTTGTATATTCGGGGTACGTTTTCTTTCGGTTCGTAAGTCTTCTTTAATGCTTAAACTATTCTTATTTTGCTTTACTTGTCTGTTTCGGACAGTGTACGACGCCCAGCGTATGCCTCACGCTATCACCTCGCACTTCACGCCTCACACAAAGAACTGGGGCCTTCGGCCCCAGGAGGGCCCGCTCGGCCGTCAGGTGGCCCCGCTTGGCCTCCAGCGGGGAGGGGGAGGACAAGGCGCCTTTGCCCCCCTCTTGGCTACCCCACTGTAAGAGACGAAACCATCTTGCCAGAGTGCCCAAGGGATTGACAATCAGTTCCATGACCAACACTACTACGCATGGTATATGAAAAAGAATCTCAAGATACATGAAGCCGAGTGATGCTTAAATCACATAAGGGAAGCATATAAGAAACATGATATAATTTTCCCCATAAGGCTAATGTTAAATTTCCAAAAAATTGGGGGTCATGGCTCCGCCATCCGCCCTTCCCCTGTTCCTACGCACTTATACTAATGTTCACAAAAACGGTTATATTTCTCCCTATGGACGCCACGTTTGGTATACAAGGCTGCCACGCAGACTTGTGCTGATTACTCCTGAAATCATCGCCAGAATCGCCGCGTCTTGTAATGGGCGCCGAGCACAGATATAGAAGGGACATAGATAGATAAAAACAGTGTATCCCGTCTATATTTATAGGCGCCGAGAAACATCAAATTTAATGACCACCATGTCTGAAAAAACCTTCGGATTTGTACTAAATTTCGCAAAGATTGTTATCGTCTGTCTCCGATGCTCCCACAATGATTTTTTCCTTTTTCTTTAATAGCGTAAGGTCGATTTTTCCACGATTTCGCTTGCTGCAATGACCGAAATTTCTGGGGGGGCAAAAACATAGTTTCGCCCCCCCCCAGCCTGACGGCCGGGAGGGCGACCGCCCCTCCTGTCCCCCCTTTTCCGCCGTCGCTGCACTGGGAGTGCTGGAATATGTTACCTATGAGTTAGCTACAGTTCAATTTATCACCATTCATCCTGTCTCCCCAGCATTGAAGATATTCGATGTTTGTGTAAATGAATGTCATAAATGTGTTCTATGGACAGTTTTACAGGAATAAGCACTTTCCTCGGCACAAAATTCGAACCGAATGGCACACACCGTTGTTTTAAAAAGACGCTCATTAACAAAATATAAACTATTCCAGCTGGAACCGAGAGGAAAGAGATCACGAAGAAACAAAAGCCGTCTCACTTTGGTTGAAATCGGTAGGCCTATCTGTTTAAATCCTTCGGCGCCACGCGCTGTGTTTTGAATCGACGTCCCCCATGCAGTGAGATACGATTGGGAGTTTCCGCCGTCCGGCCACCGATGATAGCACCTCGCCCAGAAGCTCGAGCGGCGCCGGCGGCCGCAGGGCACCGTCTCGTCCCACCGCGACAACGGTAGCCGGACGCTCGCGGCGCGCCGTCACGCGGCAAGCGTCACGCCGTGTCGCGTCACGCGGCTGGACCGCTCGTTTCCGCCGATTATCCGCGTGATGTCGGCCGCGCCGCCTCTGCCGCTCCGCGCTTCTGCAAGACAAAATGATCAGCCCTGCGCCGCTGAATACTACCGCTTCACGTCGCATGCCTAGGTGTGTTGTTCGGGCGTACAGTGCGTACAGTAACACTGGCGCTGTTACCAGCGTGCTGGAGGTCTCGAAGGTGGCCACGGAATTGACTATGCAAATGCCCTTGGCTTTTTCTGGCTGTTTACGGTTGCAGTCAGCAATGCAGCACGTGGTGTAACGGCACGGTTCGTTCGTGGGAAAACACGAATAAATGGCTGCTTCCATCGTGACTTCTGTTTACCTGTCCGTGAACATTTGTGGTTTGCCAACGTGTCACATAGACAGTAACCACGCCGCATCGCCAGTGGTAAAATGCGGAGGTCAGTGCACCGGGAGAACGGCGGAATTCCAGCATCGAACAAAAGCCAAAACGTACGTGCAAAATCGACTAGCTCGGCACTTTGTTACTCGGCCACCACGTGCACTTGGAATTCGCCGCCGGCAGCAGATTAGCGTTTGCAGGTATTCAGAAGTTCAGTTCGAATGGAGAGCCGAAATATTGGATCTAAATAATGTGAGCTCTTCGATCGCACGAAGCGAACTTCATTTAGAATCATCTGCAGGGCGTGAATTCGGACATGATCATGCAATGCCGTGAATGATGCAATACTCGGGTGGCATTCTAACAGCTTACGGCCAATTTCTGAATCGCAAGATTTCGACGATGTCGGGAAGGCTCACCTGCTGTTCCGAGTAACTCTCATTTCCGCATCTATCATCGGATGTTATTTCGATTTGTTGCGCAGTTTCTCTCATTTTAAGACATTTTAACATCAGCAGAACGTTTAAAGAAGAGAATGAAACTGGGCTCGTGATTATTTTTGGTAGGGGATTGAGATCACCATTCTGGCCAGTGTCATGCACGGTTTACCGAAAAGATCAATATTTTGGCCCGCAAAAATCGCATTTTTTCATGTTTTTCAAATGCCATTTTTTTACATACGCCACAGAGTTGCATAACTGCTTGTTTTGCATAGGAAAGAAAAATGTTCTCTCACGTTTTCTAACTGATTCTGGGCAACTGCATTCATAACAGTATTCCTAACATTTGCACAATGTCATTGCTGTTGCATCTGCAATGATATTTTCCATAATATTCACGATCGTTCACTAGAAAAATCTTTCCTGCTCCGATGAGATGCTACGCGCGTCGGTTCTTTCATTAGGCCGATTCAAACCAGAAACGTAAATACGAACCTTAGGAGAGAATTTCCTTGCGTTCTTTTTTATTCTGCCTGGTAAACGTGGGTATACACATCGCATACCTATAAGCTGCCATGCCACATTCTCGGTGCATACCTCCAAACATTAGCTCAAGGTCAGGGTCACCTCTTCCGTCCAGATTTAGAAGACTGAGCGCCGGCATGAACGCTTAGCTCACCCGTATGGATTCGAATCAGGTAACAAATGATCAGTAGTGTTTATATCGGCGACCGGGCCAAGTCATCCACAAAGCCTTGTGCCTCAGTAGCGGGTGGGCTCGCCGAGTTCAGTGGTGGTACTGAGCCAGAACAGGCCAGAGGCGTTGCCGATCTTAACCATGGGACTTTAGTTTCTGAAGAACCATTCCGTGCCGGCCATCGCGTGTCATTTTTCAAGTCATGTTTTTCATCGAACAAGCAAAACAAACTTTAGTTTTCGTTGTAATTTTAGGATAATGCAGTTGCTCAGTCTCGGCCAAAAAAATGTGTTTTAAATTTGTCGCAGCCTTGAAGATTAAAATATGGGGTTTTCGAAAAGCAGCCATTGCAACCATTGCTGAGACCAAAGCTTTCGCCGGATAAGAGGATTTGCAATTATGAGTCCTCGGAAAATGATGTTAAATTCCACCCCAGGATACCTGATATCTGGAGATAGTCTCTGTGAGTTTATGGGGAAAATGGTAGTTTGTGCAAGTCGAGGTGTTTTCAACGTCTTGATAGAGATCCAAATTTTTTCCGGATTTGGAAACCTGTTCGCACTTTTATCATGTCATATTCTTACCACCTACGGAAAAGCTTGAAGGTTCCTAGATGTCCATGCATGGCTGAAGGTGGCAATGACTAGGACATATGTTTGCTATTTTGATCCATGCCGTACCTTGCATAGGTTGCAAAAGAAAACATTTGCATTGCCCGTCGGAGGGTTTCAAACCCTTCTTCGGAGATATCTTTATGGTGACTGTTCGAAGGCTATGCTCGTTTCATTCTTTGAACATTCTGGCGTGGTGTCCCATAGATATTTTGCTGACTGATACGTGTACCAAAGCTACATTCGTCACTTTCAAGAAACCATTTACGTGGGTTGCAGGGGCGAAGTATGCATAACGGGACTGACTTAGTTTGTGTCGAAAATTCGCAAACAGCTTTTTTCCTGCGTATATTTCCAAAGTGGTTTCATGGAGAGGTAGACTGAGGACGAAGATCTTACACAACCTGAAGGCAACGTTTCTTTTTATTATATGTGTATGTATTTATATATGTACACGTATAATATGTACATATATTTATATATGACATGGCTAGTTACAGTTTGTTTAACCGTTCCCGGATTAGAGTTGCCCGATTAAAAGCCTATGCATTTTCTTAGTGTTCCTCAATAGCAAAAGGCAAAAACTGACGAAAACCGTTACGGAGTAGAGCCGACTTAACCCTATTCCCGGACTGCTAGACGGTAGCCTTTTTGTCGATTCCCGGCAGGGGGGGAGGATTCGGCCCCCCCTGAGATCTCGAGAACTACACATTCGATTTCATCGCAACAAACGGCAATCGATTGGCCATGACGTGAACTACATTTTTATAAAGAGAAATTTCAAAGATTGTGAAATGTGTGGATACAGGGGGGCAAAAATGTCAAAATCAGAGGTATTTTTGGACTTCTTATAACTCCGTTGTTTATTGACCGATTTCAATGAAACTGGCATGAATCGAGAGATTATGGAATGTTTGGCGGGCCGCGGATGGCGCTGAGCGAGCGCGGCTTACCTCATCGTCGCCTCGCTGCGGCGTGCGTACCGCGCTGCCGTCGACACCGACGCGCCGGCCCGACTGGTGGCGGCGCCGCTGTTTATGCCCCGTGTCGACAGCGGCGCGCCGTCTCTGCCGGCGGCGCCGCGCCGCTGCCGACGGCGGCGGGCCCATGCGTCTGGTCCGCCGCCGCCGCCGCCGCAGGCCAGCCCACACGGCCTCCGCCAGCCGCCGCGGGCCCCGACCAGCCGCCACAGGCCCTAATCTTCTGTCAAAGAGCTCGTTCAGCCGCCACAGGGCCCTGACTGGCTCCAGCGGGCTTCCACCAGCAGCCACGGACGCCGGTCTGCCGGCGGAGCCTCAGTCGGCCTGGCTAGCGTTATTACACGGGCTCTATGCCCAGCCGCCACGGGCCCCGACCTGCCTAATTGGCCGCCACGGAGCCTGGATCAGCACCACAGGAGCCGATCGCCGTCCCCATGCAGCTGTGTCCTAATGGCGCTGGCCTTGCCCTGCCCGCATGTGTTTGTCCCGAAATGAAAAGTAAACGGACTGAACCAGCATGCAACCGTACTCCGCACATCGGGCGTTCTTGACATTTGCATAGTGAGTCGGGGCGTCGATTTCTGTAACTGATCACGGGGAAAGGGCGAGCTGAGGGCCGGACAATCTCCCGCGAAATGTTGGTTTCTCAACGAATTTAATCTACTTTATTTTGCCCAACGAAAATTTATAAGGTTATTGTTATTATTTACCGAATAAAAATTGCTCACATGCCACGTGTGTATAGGCACATATATATATATATATATATATATATATATATATATATATATATATGTGTGTGTGTGTGTGTGTGTATGTATGTATGTATGTATGTATGTATGTATATATATACATATATATAAATATAGAACATAGAAAGATAGATAGACAGGTATGTCACGTTATGCGTTTTGCCTATGCTTATGCTTTCGGCCCATCTCTGATCTATTGCGGCCATTTTTTTCGCTAATTTTGCCTTTTTCCCTTTAACCCTATTCCCGGCAGGGGGGGGGCGGAATCTGCCCCCCTCGGGTTTTTTGCTTGCCAATTCCAGGCTTTTTAACGCAGCTTCACGAAACTTGGTCACTTTTCCTAGCTATTCTTTCGACGCGCCGTGACAAAATTTCAAAATTCTACTGTTCAGGAGCGGAGCCAGGCAACGTTTTTGGGAGGCACCTCAGGTCATTTTTGGCCATGTTGAGGGTAAAAGAAAAATATCTGCCAAAAACAGAGTTTTTAAGATAGAAGTTAAAACTTTACATGGATGTATACCTAAATAATTGGGCAATGTGCACACAAAATTTTGTTTATCTGTGGTCACTTTACAAGGACAGGTCAAGGTCAAAAGTCAAAATTTGTTTTTTTTGCAAGTAATTTTGGCGCCGTTTTTTCAAATGCCAAACCCGGAATATATATGACGTAGAAAGGTGCCCTCTACTTGTGTATCAAGTTTCAGCTTGATATCAGGTTGGGTCACGGAGCTATGACCTGAAATGTCAGTGCGCGTACCCCATATCGCAATAGCCATAAAATGACATTTTTGAAATAAAGTGAATTCAAATGATTGAAAATGTTTACAGATAATATTAAATGCACACGAGATCATTCCAGGTGATCCCAATGTCACTGGAGGTCATTTAAGGTCAAAGGTCACAAGTTGATCTAAAGAACGTGTGACCTTAACGGTTCCCCCTTTTTCATGTCCCTGGCACCGCCTATGCTAACATTATACAAACATTGTAATGCGATTTTTACTTCTTTAGCATAGCATGACTAGCCGAAGCCAAAAAAGTGTTTCTACCTTTTTTGTTCATTCAGTTGTACGAAAACTAATCCTCCTATTTTTGAAGCCCTGTGAACGCCCATGAATTTTCTGAAAATTTCAGATTTGCGGACCCGTGGTAAAAGCCCTATCCATAATCTCTCGATTCATGCCAGTTTCATTGAAATCGGTCAATAAACAACGGAGTTATAAGAAGTCCAAAAGTACCCCCATTTTGACATTTTTGCCCCCTGCATCCACAAATTTCGAAATTTTGAAAATTTATTTTTATAAAATGCAGTTCACGTCACGGCAAATCGATTGCCGTTTGTTGCGATGAAATCGGACGAGTAGTTCTCGAGGTCTCAGGGGGGACCGAATCCGCCCCCCTGCCGGGAATCGACCATATCGTCTAGCCCTCCGGGAATAGGGTTAAAACCGGCAGAAAATATTGGGGTTGCCCAAACCAACGTTGGATGAGCCCATATCAACAATGAGAGGGCCAGGGCCCTCACAAAAGAATACAAATTGACGCCCCTGTATTGCGTTAATGTAGGCGAAACACACTAGCAATTACTTTTTCAGCAGGTGATTTTAGCGGTTTTTTTAATATACCTATTTCTTCCTACGAATTCATGGGACTTTATGAAGGATGTCATGCAGTAGGAGATTGACATTAAATACTTGATAAGCCCAGATAGAATCAGCGCTGTAAAGTCGGTTTCACTGTATACATTTTTAGTATGGAGTATGGACTGTGAAAAGGAGCATTTTCCCACATTACATTTTTGCAACTGATCCGAAAAGGTTGTTGCATTTAAAATTTCAGTGCTAACTTGACTTCGTTTAACGCTGAACATAAGACTGAGGATGCGACTTTGGTCATATGCGGAATGGCATTTTTAAATTCACTGCTGTAAAATCTGTCGGGAACAAATTAGGTTAAAAATGATCAAAAAACCTGTTGTCACTAGTTTGTCTGGTGCCGGGCTTAGCCACTAAAAGTGGATCCTGAGCACCTGTAGAGACACAACTCCGGCTTCTTTTTGCGGTGCTTACCGTCCAGAATGTCCGCACCTGGCAGCGTTGAAACAGGAAATACGGTTTACAGGCGCGAAAATCCTTCGCGCCATTTGGAGATCTGCGCAACGGAGGTTGGGTCGAATTCTGCATCCAAGTCTGCCACGCGCAGCTAAAACTGCTCAGCAACGGTGCCAATTTCACAAGCAATATGTCAACGGGCCGCTTGAGTGGAGAGCGGGAAGCTGAACTGTCGACCACATTGGAGCGTTTCTTGTGTTCTCGTCGTGTTCCTCGTTAACAAGAGATAGAAGCGTTTTTTGACAGCCATGGTGAATACCGGTGAGTACGAATTTTCGTATGTTTGAGTGGGGTCATGGCACGGGACGCCGGTGGTAAGGTTTGGTCTTGTTAAAGTTTCGCATGCTGCAGAGCTGCTCGCTGGTTTGCTTGACATTAGCAGCATAACATCACCGGAGGATATATCTGCATCAAGCGAACGCCTGCCCTTGTAAGGCAGGCACGTAGGATTCTCCTCGGGGGGGGGGATCGAGTCAAATGTCAAATTTTATTGTATGCCACTGACATCTGAAAAAGTTGATATGAAAAGGAGCAATTTTATGTAAGTGACCTCATATTACACGCACAGAAAAAACAATGTTTGCTTTTGCGTTATACATATGGTCATTATTCCACATTCCTGCGAGATCGTTAAATATCTAGTGCAGACCTCTTGGCTGGAGGGGGGATTAATCCTCGGCTGCGTGCCTGGTGTAAGGCGTCCGAACGAAGGTGGAGTCGGTAGAGAACAGTGGCGGGGTAGTGTTTGGCACAGTCATGAAACCGTCGGGAGAGGCCCACTATTTGAAGTTCGTGGCACTGACACATTTGCGGCGTCTCCCGTCCCGTCTTGTTGAGGGGAGAGCCTGAGCCCTTGGAGAAGGAAGTGGAGCAATGACTATGAGTGCCCTGGCGGTCACAAAGGGGCTGTTCCGGCCATGGCCCCTCCGAAGCGCTAAAAGGGGGGCGCCAGCATGCCTGTCCCCAGACGATCAAGCCTAAACAGCCTGTTTCATGACATTGAAGTGAAAGTAATGCTTCTGTTGATGTCATTAAGTTCACGATTTTTTGCGTTTTTCCGTGAAGAATTCACGATGTTTGTTAGTCATCGAGAAAAGCTTCGAATTCAGTGGGATTTTTGTGAAAACCTTAGTTATCATACCATTCCATCCCAACAGATGAAATCAAAAGGTAGGATTTTTGGCTGTCCCAAGCAATTGAAATGTAAGTACGATGCTTTTTAGTTACTGTGGCATATTCTGTGTTTTTGTTCCTCATACCCAAGGTGCATTTTTATTCTGGGAGTAAACCCTTCAAATCAATGTGGAATTTTTGATAGAAAAACATATCTGCCGCGACGAAATCAGGCGAGACAAAACCCGCAGCATGGCTTACACGCAGTCAGATGTTTTTCAAATAAATAAACTTCTTTCATACAGAACATTAAAGTTTTTTTACCAGCGAAAGTGCTTCGCATTAATTACAAATTTGGGCCTTGTCATGTGCGAAATTCGAAAGGTCGAGCCCAGGCAATTTGAAGCTTACAGCTATGCATGTTGTTTTAATTTTGATTTTGGAAAGTGGCCGGGTACTGAGGCTGAAAAAGGAAACCAGTAGACAGTTATGAGTGGAAAGATGTGGATTGCGTCCACTTGCGGAACCAGTGGATCTGCCCATCGATTAATCGTATTGCGGTGCCTATAGAACTAGTACGTATTCCGGCATGGAGTAGAGGCTTATTCGCCCCCCCCCCTCGGGATCTGGAGAACTACACGTCCGATTTGATGGCAGCGAATGGCAGTCGGTTTTCCATGACTATATAAATCGCAGTTTTGTAAAGAAAGTTTCGAAAATCTTGTAAAGAATGAATGCAACATGCAGAAAGCCGGGGCGTTTTTTTTACTTGTATCTTCGATATTTACTAACCGATTTTGATGAAGTTAGCATGAGTCGAGAGGTTATCTGTGGCATTAACATGAATTCTGAAGAAATTCATAGGCGTGTTTACTGGGACTGGAAAATGGGGGATTTTTTTAAAGAAACAAAACTGTAAGACATTTTTTAAGCTTTTGATAGTCATTTTATACTTAAAGGAATAAAATTCGGATTACAGTTCGCCTAATGTGAGCATAAGTGGCACCAGGGGCATGAAAAAGGGGAAAAAGGGGAAACTTTCATGCTCGCATGTTCAACAGGTCAACTTACACCTTTGATCTCAGATGACCTTAGATGACCTCAGAGCCACGTGGAATGGCCTTCGGTTGATTTCATAGTGTTTCAAAACATTTGCAGTCATTTGAATCCACTAAATTCCTACAAGTCGTGCTTACGACCATCTTGATACAGGGTGCGCGAGCGTACATTTTAGCGTAGCTCGTTGTCACACATTGTACTCGTTGTTACACATTGGACCCGACCTAATGGCAACGACAGCCATGGAAATTTCCAGTTTTCCGATGTCTTTTGCTGAGCACCCTTCCCTTTTCCCGCCTCATTGAGTGTCGTTCCGAATAAGGGAAAATGTGCAACATGGAAGATGGACAAATGGGCAAGGTGGGCAGCTCTCGGTCGCAGACACCGAACTACTGGCGGCTCGAGGAAGGAGCAGAAAAAAAGAAATTCTTGGGCTTTCTGAGGCCAAGGTGGAATCCTCCCTCGTCTGCATGTATCCTTCAGCAATTAATCTTAAAAATAATTCCGGCATCTTAATGATGCAACTTCAGAGAGATGAAACATATACGAATGACGCCAAATGGAGCGTTGACGTCGTCGGGTTCGAATGTTTTTGTGTCTCCCAAGTCAGTTTTGCATTCCAAATCAGCCAGCCCCCGTCTCGATCTGTGCAGAGTAAGGGCACGTTCGTGCAAAACTTGTGCGTTTTTGGCAGGACCGTGGCAAAGAGAAGCGGGCGAGGGGGCCATTGGCCCCCTTGCACCTTGCATGTAAAATCACCCCTTGCATGTAAAATTTAACGTTTTTACGCACTTAAAATGAAACTAAACAACAATTTCCGAGACTGGAAAATAATGTGACCGAAATCCAAGGAGTTTCGTTGTTTCGGGCAGTTGGGTTTGTCCTGACCCCCTCCTTGACGAAATCCTGATTGTGCCCCTGGTTCCTGAAGGTAGCTTTGTCGCATTATATGCGAAACATGTAAGCTTGCAAGATATAAGCATGATATAAACAAGCACCATTTGTGACTTACGGACCGCAGGAAGTGGAACACGGAATCTACCGAAGAGAGCACAGGTCGGAGGGTTACGTCAATTCGGTGGTCGAGGACCGCCTGCTTCGTTTCCTCTGTTGCTGTCTCCATATATTTTGTCTACTTTGATTTCATTTATCACGAGTCGGGGAACACCTCGACACACATAGGTCCCCTTCCCGTTGTTTACGTTGTAAATGCCTTTCTTCCGAGACATTTGTTTGTCCCATATTGCATGTTGTTGGTACAACCCAAGTCTCGGGTTTCGGCTGTTTGATTTTGCTTTTTAATGTACGTTATACGATTTAATTGGCGAAACAAAGGTGTTTGGTACCTTTATGTCATGACATTGTTTTATGAGGTCACTGTTCCCAAACTATTAGTCGTGCGAGCAACTCATCCAAGATTTAGAACTTGGAGTGTAGAAAAGGGATAGTCGTGAAAGGCAGTGAGTTTTCTGCGCCAATTCTGGTATGCCAATACATTACGTACATATGTAGACATACCGTTCATAAGTTTAAGATATTTTGATGAACTTCCTCTGCGTCATTGTCACTATGGCTTCGGCTGCAAGTCAAGTTTTGCATTTTCAGCTTTTAGCTTTTGGTTTTGCGTTTTTGGTTGTCGTTCTGATGAGTTTGGCTATGCTGCTGGTATCTGTTTGCCCATGCATCAATTTAGCTTCCTTAAACCGAACATTACGTAAGCCCTATATGCTCTCTTTCTTTATGTTCGTTTTTTTGCCGGCGGAATCAAACATTGTCGAGTGTGTTAAACAACTGTTAGCTTCTGGCATTGCGTTCAGTAATAACGTTTCATTTCTTCGAATGTAAGTTAGATATTTAAATATGCTAAATACCGCTGCACGGGACATAGATTCATCATGATGTGGCAGCAGGGTTGACGTTTGCCATAGTGTAAAATTCACTTGACGTAGACATGAAAGGAAAGGACGTGTGGCGCTCGTTCGGCAATCACCGCCTTAACCAACATGGCCCGCCAGATGCTGGGCGCGGACATTTTCTCAACCCGGTTTGAAAACGTATGAGCATATTTCTAAGTTTTAGTTAGCTGGCAACTACGGGGTTGCAAGGGTGTGTCCAGGATGTCGCCAGTTACAGGGCCAAGACAAAACTAGTCCTCCTCAGAGCATAAAGCCCCTCAGATTAGGACCACTTCCTTTCCGAGTTCCCAAATCTTTTCTTTATTTTTATTTTTGGTGCGTAAGAAACACTGAATTCTCAGTGCCAAAGAGGGTACATGTCCCCTGGCCCCTCCTTGGCTACGCCGTTGCCGGATCGCCAAGCGCAAAGCCAGAGAGGAGGTGACCTATTTGGATCAAAGACTTCTCAAATGCGCTATAAAATCCAGTTAAAGGAGACATAATATATGAACAGCAGTAGAGGAAACTAAGCAAGCGGACCCCGATTACCGAACGTAAGCATTGTCTCCGATCCGTGCTCCCCTCATTATATCCGGATCCAATCCCTGTGATCCATAAGCCGCAGACGAAAAGGTTAAACGTTTTGCATTATGACTTATTACGTCCTGCTTTACCCAAAAGCTATTTATTAACTTTTTAACGCAACGTAAACTTTCTTGTCCTGGGCGTCGTCGTTGTTCCGTGAGTAACTGCCACCGCCAATGAAGCAGACAGAGGAATCAGAAGTCTGTAGTTTCTTTACGAGCGCAGGCTCTTAATTACTTTCTTTAGTCATCACCAGTAGTGGAATCCAAGTGTTTTCGTGTTCTTTGTTTCAGTCCCTTACAAAATGCTATAATGGTTCGGTAAAATTACAGTTATCTCGTTTCATTTGGATTTTCATTTTTCGTATGTTTCTACGTTGTGTCTCGAAATACCGCCAGTCCGTCCTAAAAACATCGTGAAGTCCGTGTCGCCAGTTTAGAAACAGCTTGAAGCCGCGTCGTGCCTTTCCTGTTTTGCGAACCTGGCAAACGATTTTGCCCACTAACGCCACCACCTGGCTGCCGGCTGCCGGTAGTAATGCTTTCCGCCCTTCGGTATTAAGGCCTGTACTGATGTACAAAGCAGGCATGCTCTTCTCCATTTCACAGGGTAGCAACATGCGACCGAAGCGACCCTCTACTTACTGCACTGACATTTAAAGTCTTAAGATAACAGTTATCTCCAACATTAATGGACCTACTTCGCTTATCTAAGCTAAGGTAGTTAACCCAGCGCACCGCAGCTCCAGCAGGGACACAGTCTTTAACGCTGCAGGCTGGGATCTCTTAAATATTGTTGAGGAATTGCTGTGTTGACTCCTACTGCGGGCCCAGCCAATGAATACTGTGATATTCAACATGGAGTTCGGACTGCTTATGATTACCTACGCTTGACTGCACTCTTTGTGGACCCGGAAGGGCCTCCGCAATGGCTTGGTGCCCTCCCTGCCGGTCAGTGCCCTGTTAGACTCCCAGCCGTTTTTATGAGCCGACCCCCATTTCGTGGAGGCGAACAGTGCTGCCTCCGTCCAGATGAACTTGTTACATAAAAAACCCAAAAGTTTGCATTTTTGTATCACAGTTAAGTGTATCATTGTCACCATGAAGCCCGATCTCTATTGATCTCGTTAGTCCGTTTTCATGTTACGACTGTGTTATAATATGAAGTTGATCTAACAACTGTGTTGTGCAAATGTGTTGGTCTCGTCAGTCAGTCAATTTTCATCGTACTGACAGTGCTGGCCAGAAAAAAAGTTGTTGCTGTCTGTGGCCTGTGATAATTCAGGGAGCTGGAAGCCAGAGAAGGTCGTTGAACATCCTGAACATTCAGTGGCGATTTACTGAGCATTCAGTGGCGATTTACTGAACATTCAGTGGCGATTTACTGAGCATTCAGTGGCGATTTAAAGAAACCAGTAGCCAAATGGTGTTTGTTTCAGCCGTCGACGCCGACGTCTTGATCAAGGCTGTCGCAATGCATCGCTGCCTCTGGGACAAAACCTGCAGGGACTACACTTTCCTGGCCGAGAAGAATGAGGCCTGGTTAGCGGTTTCCAAAGTCTGCAACGCGACGGGTAAACTTCAGTGTTTCTAGAGTTCAGTTTTTAAAAGCGGGCGGTTGACTGTTCGAGCCGCGAACATGACAATCTCTGTTTTCCCCCCTCGTTCTGACGAATCATTCAGAACGATCCTAATGCGCACAGGTGATATAGATTTTTTTGGTTCCGCGCAATAGCCGTGTGGTAACATTTATCAAATCGCTTGGGTTGTAATGACCTGCAGGCTACTGGGTTTTGGCCCTGTTTCTTAGAGAAGCATGCATTAAGATGCGATGGTGTACTGAGTGTTATCTGGACTTCCCGACGTATATGTCACTATCACTGGTGGTGTGCTTATCATTGGTGCTGCGAGACTAGGTGGTTTTCCGCACAATATACATTTGTTCATTTTTTCATTCCTCGTATTCACGAAGAACGTGATTATGACGCCCTTTTGCGAGATTCCTATCGTCGCTCCTTGAAATCTATGATTGCTTTGTAAACATCGTTATTTTAAGATGAGGCGGGAATGCGCAAATTGCTACCAGCCATCCCGACATCTACTAATCACGATGTTCCAGTTGACGAGTGCAAAAAGAAGTGGAAGAAAATGAGAGATTATTACCAACGTCTGCGCAAAGTTCATGCGACAGTTCGGTCGAAAATGACGTGTAACCAGACTTTGGGACCGCATGGAGCAAAACTTTGTTTCCTGGACAGCGCATTGAACAGGTAGGTTTAATTTTGTTCTGGCCCTCGAAGACCAAACAACCAAAACTTCGAAGACCAAATAACCTCGAAGGCCAAAAACCGAAACCAAAAAGACCAAGACCAAAGACCAAAATCTTTTTTGGTCATTGTAAATAATACCACCGCGGAGTAAGCAGTCCATTTGCCAGTTTTTTGCAAACTGTGATCGCGCATTTTTTTAATTTAACGGCGTACTGACACACACTGACGCACACTACCAGCTACAACAAAGATTGGTGCCCAATCTTCATTTCGTTAATGCTGTTGGGAAAATTTTCACGTGCCATGAACATTAAGCCAACAGTTGTTTTTTATTCAGATTTTTTAACGATCTTAATGACCCGAATAGTGTTCCAGTGGATGGATGTGGCGTTTGAGAAAAATAAAGGGGAAAAAACCAAACACATAACATCTCATAATCGATTTCAATTGCCTTATGGGTGCTATCCCTGTATGAACTAGCTAGACCGTACCTCTTTTTCAGCACGCCTACTGGATCTCGTGTTTACATCCCGGCTGGAATATCTGAGTCGGGAAACCCAACGATCTGCAGGAAGAACAGTTCGTCCTTAGATACCCAATCTTGTTGTTCCGGTCAGCTTCCGTCGGCCACGGTCACCTCAGCCGACGCCAGCAGCGAGGCATGCCATACCAGTAATGGAGACCAGCCAACGATCAAGACAGAGCCGTACGTCTGTATCGATATGGTGGAGCCAGGCGAAGGTGAGAACGGTGCTCTGGCCGAACTGTCACAGCTACCTGAGGCGTCAGTCGGCTCTGCGGACGCCTGGAGACCTGCCGTTACAGCGGAGAGCTCGAAGCCGGCGGGAGCTGTCCGGAAGCGACCTCGCAAGGACCACAAGCCGCCACAGGACCCGTCGGTGGCCTTACTGCAGTACCTTGTGACCGACCCGGAAGAAAGCTTCGTGCGCTATGTGGCTTCCGAGATGAGGAAGATGAGCGATTCCAGGAAGTTACACTTCAAGCGCGTCATCATGGAGCTGATTCTTTGCCAGCCGACCGAGGAGAACGAGTGAGCAGACACCGGGACAGCCAGCATTGGCGCTGGCCCATTCTCCTCTTGATGGTACTTTTGCTGTGACATTCAGGACCTTTTGATGTTTTCGTATAAGGAAGCTGTCGCCTTGCCGTGTGAGATTTGGCTTGGAAGTTCAACAGACTGAAGAGCTGTTTGTGTATAATAACGTACGTGCTATCCTCGTACGTTCCGAAGGTCTGCGAATAAAAATTAGGAAAAGCAAAACACAACATACCACACCAACGTTGCCGCATATCGTACCATAGGATCGGGTGTGGCGGCGGCGTTACCTTTCCACGAATCGCGAAGGCTTGCTGGAGCATTTTTGTCGCGCTGTTCGAACATCACAAACGCGGTCCACATTTCACAAGGCGCCGAAGAGGTGCACGAACGTTCGAGCAATGTAATAAGAAAATGAAAAATCCGGCGTGAATGAAAGAACACCGTCGGGATACCCGGGGGCTAAAGGCCGGCCGTCACCCCATCCAGCCTCCATCACGTCACGAACGCGGTCCGCGAACTCAGCACACCCAGTCCCGGTTCCGTCCGGAGGTCTCACGCTCCGCGACAGGCGCCGCCGGCCGCCGGCCGCCCTTTTGTGTTGCATGATGACCTGCGCCGTGTCGGCGAGATACCACGACTGGGTGAGCTTCCGCACGCAGCATTCAAATGGGCAAGCGACTCTACGAAGGGTACTGAAGGATAAAAGGATAAGAAGCCATTTGAGACGATGGATGGAACGTCGGATTTATGCGGCGCCACATGTCATCGGTGACGGGGGGTCGGCTTGACCTGGTGTTCGAGAGCTTCAGGACATCGGCCGTCAGGTGCGGACCGTTCGCCGACGACGACGGCACGTCGCCACCAGCTGTGCTTGTGGCCATCGCAGTTGCCGCTGCCTTGCTCTCCGCACGTGAGCTCGAAGACGACAGGGGATCTGCTCGTAAGCCAGAGAAGTGATGTCCGAATCTCTTTCTCTCTCTCTCTCTCTCTCTCTCTCTCTCTCTCTCTCTCTCTCTCTCTCTCTCTCTCTCTCTCTCTCTCTCTCTCTCTCTCTCTCTCTCTCTCTCTCTCTCTCGTTTCTTGCTTTGCGCTCTCTGGGAATCTGCAGTGTGTGATCTATGGAAGTTTGGTAGCGTCCCTTGATTTATAACCGAATCTAGCACGTTTCGCTAATGTCCTAGGCAGAATCACTTCCTACGTTGCGTACGCGGAAGTACCTGAGGTGCCTCCCTTCCGACTGCCGTAGATGCGTATCACCGGTTGTCGCTGACCGCCTAGCATCCGTCTAAAGGCTGTCTGGTGTGGACTGTATGTTTTATGGACACTAGGGGTCCGCGACACTTAAATGGGCCACGCTTGGCTCAGGAGAAAAGTGAGGAGGAATAGGCGGGAAAATTCAGGGGAAGCGGGCGCAGAATGGTACAATTCAGCAGCATGAACGGAAAACCATCCAATTCAAGATGGTATACGGTCCTAACTGAGAATGCTACAGTTCAGCAGCATAAAAGGATAACCATCCAATTCAAGATGACATACGGGTCCTAACCGAGAATGCTAAAATTCAGCAGCATGAAAGGAAGAACCAGCAAATTCAAGCTGGTATAGGTGAGGCAGGAGCTCCAATTCAAGAGCACAAGGAACGCTCCAATTAAGGCGAGCTGGGATAGGAATGCACTAATCTCCAGAGTGGCAATTCAGCCAGCAAGGAGACCTCCAATTCAGGAGGCCAAGGAGAAGGCAAAAGGAAACTCCCGAGCCTCGCGGACTATTACTTTTCTGTTATATGTCACTTTACATCACTGCACTGCCGCACACCATCGCTGACAACGAATTTCGGTATTGAAGAGACGTCCGAACAGTTTGAGCGCCAGACAGGAAGATAGCAAGGACGTGTTTACGACAGGCTTATATAGCGCGAGCGAAAGAGGTCACGACATACTCGTAAAGGGGAGACATGTTTTGGGGAAAGAACAAACGGTAAAAGCAAATAGAGGTGGCCGGCCGGGTCCAGCGGGACGCGCGAAACCGCCGGCGCAGGGCGGCCGGCCGGCCGGCCGGGGCGTCGCGGCCCCACGCGGAACCAAGGCGGCGCAAACACAGATGGCCGGCCGGGTCTGGCGAGACATGCCGGACCGCCGGCGCAGGCCGGTCGGACCGGCCGGCCGGGGCTTCGCCGCCCCACGGACAGGCGCTGCACGACTGACGGCAACACCGGTGTTTGCAAAGCAGAGTGGCAGAACAGTCTCACTGGGACTGCATGTCTCATTTCTGCGTGTTGCGGATCGCGGAAGTAGTTAAAGTGTGCAAACATTGCTACTGGTAGTGCGGGCTATTGATGAGACTGCCTCTAGTGCGACGAAGCGAGTGGCCTGGGTATTGCGATTGGCACATCTTGCTTCGTTTGTCCTCGCGTATTTCTTGAGCACTGTGTTCTGCAGAGGTCGCAGATCGCACGGATGTACCGGCGCCGTCGGTGGCACATATCAGTCAGAAAGCAAGTCATTTGGTGAAATGGCTTGGCAATAGCCAGAAAACAACACCAATGTGGTTTGCGCTCATTTAATAGCTAAGGATTACCGGTAGGTAAAAGCGCCGTTAGGACTACTGGTAAGGACTACTAGTCTTTTCTTCTGGCTTCACTGGCTGATCCGGGGGGAGGGTGGGGGCCATGCCCCTATTTGTTGAAAAGTGGGCCAACATGCCTTGTCCATTCTCACTTACCCCCGTAACCCTCCTGACTGAAATGTGTTTACTTTTGCTTCCAAAACCTTTTTTTAGTTATATGTTAATTTTGAAAATGGCGACATAAAGTGACCGAAATCTTGGGAAAAATTAACATTTGGGAGCAGGTTAGGTCTCACTAATGGAGATCCTCCCCCCACCATATGTTCTGGATCCGTCCTTACCTGACTTGGTGGTTTCAGGTATTGGGGGTGGCCAAGGATGTCAAAATTTAGCATTCGCTTCGTCTGGCGAGGAAAGAAAGGTAACAGCTACGAGATTGATTGTCAGTGCTAGACTTGAAAGGAGTCGGTTAGGTTTCAAGGAAATCTTCCACAATGAACAAGGGTTTTGAACTAGAAAAGCCAAGTTGCAACGCATGCTTAATATAGAAGTTCATTTCTGATTTTAGTTGAGAATTCAGATAGTTTTTTTTTATTCAGATATTCGGATGAGTACAGGGGTGCCGTTTTCTGGATAAGATAAGGGGGTGGCGAACCAAGAGTCTGACAGGATAACCATCCCAAAATGTTGGTTTCTCAACGGACTTAGTCCACTTCATATTGTCCACCCGGAATTTAGAATTTTTCTTGCTACAGTTTACCAAGTAAAAAATGGTATATATGTCCAGGTGGATGCAGATATCTATTATACAAACATAGTAGTATTATACAAATACATAGTAATATATTATATTATATCATTATATGTGCCATTTGTTTTGATACTAATATATATATATACCAAATATAATATATGTATATATATGTATATATATGCTGAAGGAATGGGAGCTTCTTGGCGTATAACCTGGCGCATACCACACGAAATGCCAGCGCAACAATTTGTCTCGTTTTCTGCGTTCGTGAGGCCATGCGCCCTAACCCTCCTAAATCAAGAACAAGTTTTCCGCGCTATTTACCGTGCATTGTGCGGTCGGGTCTTGGTTAATTTGTCTTTTTGCCTTCACGTTTTTTGTTGTTGAGTTTTGCACATTGACGGTGTTACATTTGCTACGTGCGAGGAAGGAGTGAATTGAAATTACGTCACTATGCAACATTTATAGCATTAAAGAAAGCAATATGTTCGGAAATACCCATTGGTCAGTAGGGAAATAACACAGTCGTGGAGTCCGGGATTGGTCAGAGCAGGGAATAGCGGGAGGGACTGAACGAGTCGGGGGGAGTTGAGTCGTCCTAGGCCGGGGTCGAGGAGTGCGTGGCGAGCGCGAGTGTGGGAAGCCGCTAAGCGTAATCAGTTGATATTTTTATTCTCTCGCAAACACATTTTAAATGTTACTTTCAGTTTTTGAACACCAGCGTTCTGCTCCACGCCGACGAATGAACGTCGACAAGACTAGCGTTTTAACAATCATGCATTAGGTTGGACAACCGCCGCCGCCTTCGCCATCGCCGCCTCCGCCGCCGGCGCCGCTCGACCGGCCGCCGGCTGGCTGGCAATGTCATTGCCCATGCCAATCACAATGTCAGTGTCACTGTCACTGTCTCAGTGCCATAATTTTTAATTTGTTAGTGGTCATCGTTGTCGTGTATTCAGTCATCGCCGGGTCACGGTGTGATGTGCTGTGCCGCGGCCCGACGTCGAAGTGATTGATCAAAGGCACACTAGTCGGGTGATATTGTTTGAAGGTAGGTGGGTCACCAAGTAAGAACTCTGAATGTTTTTCAAAGTTTTGAAACCTTAAGGCATGTGTTCCCAAAACTTTTGGACAGGGTGAGAGCCATTCTTTTATTCTGACATGAATGAAATAGTCCTGCTCGGCACACTCATCCAACTCCCTCGTTAAAAAGTCCGTATTAATAGTTTTCGTGGTGTACCGCACATTTAGATTATCAGTCTGCCGTCCATTCAGGAAGAGTAAAGCGATGTTTCTGAAGTGTCAGTTCAGACTTCAACTCTACAAATAAATCTGGATCCGCATCCTGTAAATATTGTTCTTAATATTGCTCTTTGCACGTAACGCAAATGTAAACGCTACTTTGGTCTTCTCATTTTTTCTGTTCTCATCAACCTCAGGCCGCGAAAGTAAAATTCTAACCTTAGAATTCACCAGTGTGACAGTCACCCTCGCATCTTTATATTATGCTGCTACGTAACGCATATGATGTGCTGCGGATATACAGGATAATTGATTATGCCTTAAAGAATGCGAAACATGCTTTTATTTCTGCCCTTTCATTTTGGTCTCATCTGACACTGCAAACACATCTGAGCTGTACGTGTTTCATATGTTATCTGGAACTTGGCGTTGCCATTGTGAGACCCGACTTGTCGTCCGAAAGTGGGAGGCATCGGACATACGTTGTCATTTGCTCATGCGGCTGTTAAACCTGCGCTGTGCAATATTCAGGCATCAGTGATATTCACTTAGCATCGTTGGTCTAGGTAGTAAACGGGCGCCATATCATTTTTGCAGTTGCTGCGTCCCAAAGCCAAGTCAATCGCCGTGGTAGTGCGAGTGCCAGACAGTTACCGTTTTCCATGCAGGTGTTTCGAGGTCCGTGGAAAGGGACTTGACGCGACGAAAACCTCTGCGTAGATACAGTTTATATCAAAAAATATCAAGCACGGCCGAGGCCGCTGTCGCCATGCCGACGCCCGACTCGAACACTGCCGCCGCCGCCGCCGAGGTGGCCCGGAACACGGCCGAGCTGGAGACACAGTTGAGCGCGACAGAGGCCGCTGCCGCCGCGCCACCGACCGACATTGGTTGACTGCCGATTGAACAATGCCACGGCCGCGACTGCTGCCCGCCGTGGGCGGCCGCCGTGCCCTGCCTGCGATGTGCATTCCAATTGGCGCGGCGCTTGTCTGGTGTTGTTTGTCAGGTCTGCCATATCCGTGAGGAGTACGGGGTCATGTTAGCGATCACGCGCATTTTGTTTAAATCCACTACAGCGAAACATATTTGCTTTAGATAAAATTAAGTATTCTTTGAGTACGGAAAATATCTTTGTTTCCAAAATGACCATGATTATTCTCTCATGCTTTGGGAGAAACGCTTCGCCATATCCGGTAAAGCCCTATTTTGTTCGCTGTGTCCGCGGGCGGTATTATGTCCGCCCGCTGTGTCCGCGGGCGGACACAGCGAACGAAAACAAAAATAACGACCGCCCCTAGACTTCGCGGGCAGGCGAAGGTTTTAATGAACCCTTTTGACCACGTTGTCGCAGCCCACCGTATGCAAAGGAAACTGTGCAAAACCGAAAACTGGTGAACAGTGGAGTAGCGGAGGAAGGGACGCAACGAATACCATATCAAGCCGAAAAGTTGTTTTTTTCACTATCCGGTTGGATAGTTAGTAATAACCGGCCGGACAGACGGGATAACATTTGTTTTCCTATCAATCAGCCACGACCAGCGTCTGTTAGTATTGACACCACAACCAGGGGCGTAGTCAGGATTTTCTTAAGAGGGAGGGGGAGCGGAGTACAAAGTGAAGTGAAATCATACGAAAATCGCCTGCCGGTCAGACGCCACAAAAAATGCGGGCCTAAGGGGAGCGGACCCCGCCCCCTTCCCCCTCGGTTGCGCCTATGATCAAAATTACGTTTAACAAGGTTTAGATTAACTGTCCACTCAATGCAGCTTTACGCCTTGGAACCCACAGCCTAGTGCGCCTGTCACGAGCTAACCTTAACTCGAGGTTACATTAATTCAAGATACGCCTGCCACGAGCTAACCTTAATTCAAGGTTATCAAGATAAAGAAAACATTGGGTAACGAGGAGTGTCCGTTAACACTGGGGCAATAGGTAAGCAATGCCTCCTTCAAAATTTTTCAGTGGGACGCATTTAAATGGAAATATCCATTTGATATCAAATACCATTGTTTGGTGTCCCGTCAGCGTTATTCTTTGCATGACGTCGTTTCTTTATTCTCCATGTTTATTTTTATAGGAGCTATAGTAATTTATAACAGCTGCTGTTTTCGTAGAAACAACCATTTTGACGATGAGAAATGAAATCTCAGGTCTGAATGGACACAAGTTATATTCATCTAAAGGGAAGTGCAGCAAGCTAAAGGTTTAGTGGTAAACGACATATTTTAATTTAGTCGGCTTCATTCACTCTTCGTTTGAATCTTGAGCATCTCCGGAATGGAGGATCAGTCATCAGCTGACCTCGAATTGTTTTGATCCAGCTTAACTGCATTGCCTTAAGAGTATGTACAGTAGGTTAAGCGCTGATAGACAATAATAAACATTATTCGTGATTCAAGCTTGAGTAATTAAATAAAGGGCACTTTGACATAATGAGGATACATTTGAAATCAAGACAAGATAATTCAACAACAGGTGTACGTCATGTTTGTGTACACCATGTTCACCATGGAGGTGAATATCATGTATTGCCGAACAACTCCAAGGTGGCGCGGGAGTTGATCCACCGCTTCAATTTTGGTCGGTCACGTTGGATGAAGAGAGCTTCATATGTCATGAGTTTCCGACAATCTGCTGATGATTTTAAGATGGTTAAATGGGTTATTCCACGCCAAATTGCGCAAGAATTGGCCCGACTCCTTTCGATTTTGATAATATTTCGTATGTTTATAGCGCCTATCGGAATCTGGCCAACTACAAATTATTAGCCCAGGGTAACTTCCGAGGTCAGAATTACAGGTCATGAAACGCCACCGATTTTTACAGACATTTTATGATTCAAATACCCATAACTCGGTGACAGACTGTCACATAAAGGTACGATCAGCGCCAGCTGAAAGATAAATGTTCCAGCTTTTTTCAGTGAACTCAGAATGACCTTTGACTTGACTCAGGGATGTCGATTTCTGTAAATGATTGGAAGGGGCCGAACCGAGGGCCCGACAACCCAACCTCCCCCAAATGTGGGTTTTTTATTTATTTACTTTTTTATTTTGTTTTATTTAACCCACCTCATTTTGACCAACGGCAATTTATAATTTTTTTGGTATTATTTATCAAATAAAAATGCATTTATTCCCGTGTATAAAATATATATATATATATATATATATATATATATATATATATATATATATATATATATATATATAGGATACAAATGTTCTGTGTTTTGCATCGATATTTGAAGAGATACCACACACCAGGGTCGCAAATTATAAATTATGTATTAAAACTAACAGTGTCGAGCCTTATCGGTTTTACATGGACACTGCATCGAATCCGTTACACATGTTCACCGACCATGTTTTTTCTTATCGCACGCACATAGAACAATTCAGTAGGAGCCCTCGCCGCAGGATTTCGCTCTTATCATGCCTGATACTACTTTACTGAAGGAAAACTGACCCAGGTACATTTCACATTTTCTGCCGACTCCGCAATGCGCCGTTTGATGTAGTCATTAGAACTAAACACATTTTTTGCCTGGTCAAAATCTAGCGAATGATTAAAATCCCTAACATGAAAAAAAATGGCGCTTGTCGTCCCCAGTTCGTGTATCTCTCCGGTGTTCGTAACTCCTTTTTAATAAATCCCTCCTTGTCTCCCTCACATAGGCTCTCGTGGAGCGCTGTTTATATGGGATAGGATAAACACCAATGCTTTTGTCACCTTACGGTTGTTTTTTTTTATCAAGGTTTCCTTAATCATGTTCGGGGACGTAAACGTCACATCCATGCCTTCCTCGTGAGTCTTTTTTGCAAGGTTGAATGTTCACCCACAGTTCGTGAACAGTCCACGAACCGCTGCTCGTTTGTTTGTTTGTCTGCGTTCGTTTGCAACTTTGCCGCCAGCCGGCCAGTTGTTCGCGAACGCCAACAGCGACTGAACCGGTTACCATTTACACCGTCAGATGCGTTTTGTGGTGCTGAATTGGTTGGCTTAATCTCTGTAGTTTCAGAATGAAGCAAAAAGTGGTTATTTGGCAAAATTACCGACAAAATGGGCAAATTTTAGCTTCCTTGCGTAGAGCAGGCGCTCTCAAACGAGACTGATTCTGCCAAACGGGAATACAAAGGTTTCGGGGAATGAATGGCGAGATGGCCAAATCTTTATCATGTCTCAGTCAGGGAAAACTACCGACCAGGCAGCGCAAAATGGCGCAGGCTGGAAGGTGATTGAAGGTGACGGTCCGAACATGGCAGCAATCACGCAACACCGTGATGCCAAGGAACTACGTCGTATTGTGTTGCACTGCATTGTATCGTAAAACACCGGGAATCCCACTCTTGCAAAAGAAAACGTGTGGCTATTACATTTCTAAATCAAAAGTCATAAAAAGTCAGATGAGGTACTATGTAACCCAGTCACACGCACACGCACAGTCGGTCGATAAGAAGAAGCATTATGGGAAACACTAATAGTATTTACTAAGTGTTGTCATTTACTGCAAGGTTTCCTGTTCGCCAGCTGTTCGTGAGCAATTCGTGTTTGTTTGTGTTCGTTCTCGACTTTGCCCGCCGGCTGGTGAGCTGTTCGCGGACGGTCCGTTCGTGTTCGTTTATTAATTGAGATTGGCGAACACCGAGCCTTGCTTTTTTGAGGCTTTTTGGGTCTTCTTTATACGGCAGAACTAAGTATTTAGCATAGGGTAGAACAAGCGTCTTTTCTCCCCCTGTTTTTCCTCAGAAACACGTTTTTCTTGTCGATAAATGAGCTTCATAAATATACCATACCGCATACGTGCCATTTTTTTTCTTATAAAGGTGTCATTTTTGTCATGTTTCGAAAACTGTGCTCATTCCAAATGACTTTATTGAACGGTGCATTGTGGAGTCAGCATTGATCGGCACGACAGAAAATGTGGATATTTCACCGGACCAGTTTCCTCTTAAGAAAGCAGTAGCGGGCATGTTAAAGAGAAATACTGCAGTGGAAGTCCCAATCGAATTGTTCCATGTGCCTGCGATAAGAAAAATATGCCTGATGAATATGTGTAACGGATTCGGTGCCGCGTGCATGTAAAACTTTGATAAGGAGCCGAGACGGCTGGAAACTGGTAGTTTTAATACGTAATTTGTGACCCCGAAATGTGGTACCTCTTTAAATATCAATGGGAGACTGAGTGCATTTGTTTTATATATATGTGTGTGTGTGTGTCTGGGGATACATGCCATGTTTCATTTGGTAAATAATAACAAGAGAACGTTTAAATTTTCTGTTAACAACAGAAAGTGGGCTAAATCCGTTGAGGATCCCACACTTTGGGGACAGCACAAAACCACCAAGCCATTTAACAATGCTACGTATTTCGAAATGATGAAAATGAGAGTAAGAAATCAAATCAGTCGGATATGGGAGGACAGCGGTCTTGAAATCGGCAGAATTCTTCCCTCTTGCTCTTTGCCACTGCATGCGTGGCCAGTGTTAGGAGAAAGACTATTTTACGCTCGGTCTTGGGTTCGTTACCAGAGTAGCAAGTTATTTCCATGCTACTGACTGGCATTTAGACGGGCACGCCAGCTCTCCATGGCATGACCGCGTCGTTCATGTATCATTTACTAAACCACTTAACAACATCGTGCCGGTTATGTGGCACTGCATACTCTGCTGTCGAAATTAGACTCTGTACAAGTCTCTGTTCAAGTTGGGCTCTGATTCCGTGGCACCCTAGCAAAACGCTTGAATCAAATTGACCAAATAGAATATCCGCCCGAAATGGGTGCACTCACATTCACGAATGGATTAGTATTAATTATATATAGCAACCGAGCTGCTCTTCAAAATGCAGTTGCACTCCCTGAAACCAAGCTGTGTGTTAGTTCGTAGTTACAACTAGCGTCAAGATAGGAGCGCTACACCAATTTTAAGTAGTATCTTTCCTCCTTGACTGGAATACATTTACCCGCTACCACTATGCATTTCCTTCGTCTGTTCTTACGCAAAACGTTAGCGTGGGAATGGTTCGGTCAACATGAGTGCAAAAGCTCACTGCATGCGCATGCTAGATTAATACATTGAGAGGCTGACTATTTCTCTATATGCGTCTCCAGCAGTGGAAGCAAAGGCAGGAAAAAACAAACGGATAATTCCGGGAAGGTCCTGCATCATTTATTATTTAATTCCGACCCGGCTTTTCTGCCAGTCGTGGCCGGACAGGGACGAAACATCAGACTACTCATGGGCAGTCAGATTAAGCAGTGTGCCATGAAACTTGAGACTGGGATAAGGGCCACAGTGGGGAGGGACACAACATGTCTTGGTGTCACTGCCACGTACCGCAGTCAGCCATATTGACGGGCACAAACCACAGGACGCTAGCCAATGTTCCAATTAGTTTTTTCCCTGATGAGGTTCTGCGACGAAATGCAAAAAATTGAATGCTCGGTTGGCATTGGAATATTTGGATTTCAAAATGGTCATTTGAACATTCACCGTCTATTCGGACCTCGAAATCAAGATTCGAGCATACCCCGAAACCGTATGCTTCACCGGATATTCAGATCACCTATTTCTGATATGTGTCATTTGTCATTTCTCGTTACCACAGAACATGTTAGTGCAGACAATGATGTTGATCAAAGTGACATTCGGATGTACTTCAGCATCTTGTACTGGAGATAAACACATCGAATGCTTCTAGCTGAGTAAAAGAATAACCACGATTAGCTAATGTCGCGGAGGAACATATACAACAAGGAACATAAGGAACACTAACACAATCGGACACTTCCATGATGATGACATCCACGACAGATCATGACCATTATTCCATCATCCCACCACCCATGAGGGTCACGTTGTGTACGTGTGGAGATGTCGACACATGTGCATGTTCTTTGATACGCTTTCGAACTCCCACCCTTCAGTCTGAGAAGAAACATTTAGGGCGCTGTGCCTTTTTGTGTAAAGTAAATAGTTCGATAAATGCAGACGATTTTGATCAAAACAAAACGAACGAAAGCGCTTCGGCAGCAACCTCCTTCAAATGGGCAGAACTGTCTCATCCCAATAAGATACTCACACGAACGTGGTTGGAACTTACATTGAAGCTGGGGATGTAGCTGCAGTTCCACCGGGATAAAACAGCACCGCACTGCATGGTGCTACTTAGAAAAACTCACTCCCAAATGACAACTGAATTCCAACAAGCCTCAAAGCGGAAAAGAGGATGCATGAACTACCACAAACCAGTCACCCCACGTACATAACAAAGAGGCGTATTTTTCCATCAGCGTTCATAAACAACCCAACATCTAACCCCCCCCCCCCCCTCCTGAGCGTCACAAACGGAGGCGTCGCGGCCGGGCGGCCCCCAATCAGTCGGCACGCATCTGTTGTCGCGCCGCCGTGTTCGCGGCTGTTCTGGCGCGGCGCGGCGCGTTCGCGCCGCGTGCCGGCCGCCAGACGCCGCCTGCGAAGCCTCGCGACCGTGATTGCTCCGGCCTGCTGCCTCATCATTGTCCGCCGCCCGGGCAGGATGGGGCGCGCGGCCCGCGGGCGAGCTGGGGCCGCGGGCGAGCTGGGGCCGCGGGCGAGCTGGGGCCGCGGGCGCGGCGGGCCACGGGCGACACAGCCTGCTGCTGATGACGGCGGGTGGCAAGGGCGGGAGCTTTGGATAACTGCTAGTGTTGCCATCGTCAGTTTGAAGTCCATTCTTTCAATGCATCACAACGGACGAAATGCTAGGTTTTGGAGTTACTGATGTTACCTTGGCAACACCGATAGTACACGAGATTTCACCTTCGGTGGGTAGATATGCTTGGGTGCATCGTGCATTGCGTCTGCAGCCTTGTTAGGTTGGATCGTCAGGACGCTTTGCCTCTGGCGAGGCGCGCCTGTCTTCTATTTTTCAAGCTCATAACGCATAGGGACAAATGCTTTCCTAGGCGTGGACATCGTTTTCCGCTATGAGAGGGATTCAGATGTGTGGGGAGAATCTCGAGAGCTCATTATATTCTCAACCTCAACTCAACTGCTCTCTAACGAGAGCAACGAGCTCTCGAGAAGCGCGATATATTCATTTATGAGCGCCGCCAGCGAAGTTACAGGCAGTATGCTTACGGAGGAAAGCTTTTAAAGGGCGTGGAGATGGGGGAAGCCACTGTAAGTCCATTTATTCCATGCAAAGCCTTGAGGCCAATGCAAATTTCTGCAAACTGCGGCAGGGCAACTGGCCTGCACCCCCCCCCCCCTCTTTCTGTTTCCGTCTCCCCTGGGCACAGAGGTTACACGTACCTGCACTCTTCAGGAGGTGGTATCAAAAGGCGCATTGTATTTCTAAGTATTTCGGGGATTTCCTATCAGCACCTGTTTTAAGTCCTGACAAAATGTCAGTTTACAATATATGTCACGCAGCAAAATGTCGTTACACATCAACACTCATACCTCACTGAATGTCCGCATTTCGGTACGTTTGTACTCACACCCTCACGCCCACCCACACACTCACTCGAAAATCACTGTAGTAACCATATGTATATGAAATGAATAAATTCTAAGCAGAAATGGGAATAATCAAAACCAAAATGGACAAAGAAATTGCAGTTTTATCCGGTAATGAAAGCACCTTTGCTTCGCACAGAAACACGAACCTGATTTGTCAGTTTACGTAAGAGAACGGAGCCTTGACGACCATTCTTTTGTGTTCCGACCCAGCAACAGCGCTCCAACGGATCCGGTGCCGTCATCGGGGACGCTTCCTCTCCTGTCCGCTGGCCCAGTGGCATGTCCCTTAACAACATGGCGACTGTTCGGGCGCGCTATTCTGCTTGCCAGTGCGTTGGACGGGTGCCGCCGCCTGACGAGGACACGCCCGCAGAATTGAGCGGACCGCCAGTCTCTGCTGGTACAGTGCCGGCCGGGGGGCCCGTGTCCGGACGGACCAAAGCTTAGATCTGCTGCGACCAGGGGCGGCGCAGCAGGGCCGGGGGTCGGAGGAGGGCAGTTACCCCCTGCTGGTAGACAGCAGGTAATAATGTGCTTTTGCCCCTCCCCCCAAAAAAATAGAAGGCCCCTTTTTATACGTATGTTATCAAAATTCAAATCAAAGAGGCCCCCATGACTGAGCTAGATGGTCCTTAATCGTGTTGAAGAGGCCCTATTCTGCATCAAGACGCCCTTTTCTGGATCAGGAGGCCCTCTTCATGAATAAGGTGGACCCTTTTCTAAATCAGGAGGCCCTGTTTTGTGTTAAGGAGCCCCTTTCATGAATCAGAAAGCCCCCGTTCTGGATTAGGAGGCACTCTCTGTACATCAAGAGATCCGTATTCTGGAACAGAAGGTCCGTTTTACGTACCAGGAAGTCACGTTTTGAGATTAGGGGGCTCTCTGTTGGATTGGGAGGCCCCCTTTATAAATCAGGAGGCCTCTGTTCCGGAAAAGGAAACCCTATTTTGTGATGAGACCCTTGTAGCAATTGTACTGCACGATTTCGTCGCTGTGTCCGCAAGGAGATATTGATTTCGTCGCTGCGCCCGCGAGATGAGCCTGCGTGATTCTGTTGCTGCGACCGCATTTCCGACGCTGCTACCGCGTGACTTGACTACCGATGCAGAGCAATTAATCATACATGTTTGCCTCACCACTCCCAGGCCAGCCAACCCGTTTATCTTTTTGCAAGTTGACACAAGGCCCGCATAGAGACACGTGCCAGACGACCAACCACGCACCGGTCACGCGCTCACACCCCAGCCTCATCCCCAAAAGCTTCTAGAACCTTCCATTGGACGCAGCCAATCACAACCCGCCACCACACAACACGTCACTTACTTCTTCACCATCACGTCACACTTCTACGTCACACCCGGGCCAGGTATAAAACTCGTAACCCCCAGACCACGTCATGGATTCTGGACTTGCTAGCCGGCCCGCCATCGCCGACACCACTCTGCTCTGCTCTGCTCTCTTTCGACCGTGAGTTCCCGCCTCGGTTATCTTCCAAATTCACAACGCGGATCAAGGTCCTACCGCTAGATTACGCTGCACTACGCTGTTCTTCGCTGTTCTCCGCTGTTATCTGCTGTCCACTGCTCTGCAAGTCTCAATACAGCGTCGAATCCGAAAATCCGAATGTCTAGTGCCTCGCAGGCGGGAGGCAAGACGGTCATCACCATCAGGACGACGTCAGCTGACCGGACGGAGAGCGGGACGGGAACAACGCTACACCCTTTCCTGGACCGGGAAGCCTCCTGAATGAATCAGGAGGCCCCCTGCGAGGAGGCCCCCCGAAAAACTCTGCTCAGCGACCACAGGCACCGCCAAGGCCCACCCATCCTTAGGCCTGCATTTTTTCGTGGAAACCATTGCACATCGTCTTTCCGGCATGGGATTTTCGTGTGATTCCAGTTCACATTGAGCTCCGCCCCCCCCCCCTTAAGAAAATCCTGGCTGCGCCCCTGCTCCAACTCAAAATCCGTGGCCACGGCCCTGACTGCGACGGGAAAGCTCCTATGGAAAAGTTAAGCTTAAGACTCTGAACCCAAGGCCACGCACTTCAACACGTTCGAGCTAGATTTATTTTTAGAGAGGTGTAGATGAGGGGTACGATCTGCGTTCCCCTCGGGCGCCAGCGTCGACCCTTAAGCAGGGATGGCGTGTCCCGAAAACAGGTTGGGGTAGTCCTAATCTTGGGATCAGATGTCTTCATTCAACGCCAGTAGATCGCAGCGCGAGTGGCGGTCGAACGGAATAGGAGACGATCGGTAGTATGGGGCGTACCGCCTGCTCCGGAAAACAGATTGTGCCGAGGAGAAAGGTCCCTCGGGACATCGGCACGGAACAAGAACAAAAGAAGCCCGGACAGAACAAGGAAGGCTGCTTGGCCCCTTTACTGCCACAAGCATAGAGGAAAAACCCCGCAAAAGTCGGGGATGGTGCTCGCAGGTTTTACGGCAGTACTTTTTTTCTTTCCATAAAATGCCGCAGACGTAATGTTACGTCTACGTAGACGGGACCCATGACTCCCTGGTCTCTCACGGGTCAACTGCATCCCTGTGGCTATGACCATGGATGGTACTTCATTGTAGTAGTAGTAGTTCAAGTTAGGGCAAAGGCGTAAGCCCGGGATTCGGTCGTGCACGTCTCTAGGATACCACGGTACATCGCCTTCTTGCGTGAGTAGTTTTTCAGGGCCTTTCCTTCGCGAGGATGAGAAACCCGTAGAGCTCTGTCCCTGGAACTTAAAATAGCCTGACGATGCAAGCTCCGAGCCATCGTTGATGTGAACTCTGTCATCGTCTGATGTGTTTTGTCTGATTCTGAGTCCATCGTTTGATGTGCTCAAACTCACTGAAGAAGTTGCTTAGCATGATCTGGAGAACTTCCATGGTCATTTTCCTTGTGTTTGTGTGTCATTAAGCATCGTTTGTCCAAAGCACCCATTCCCTGTTACACAAAAAAGTTTGAAAACTGTCCCACGAACATTTATGTTCTTGTCAATGCTGCTTAAAGCTGTTCTTGCTCCTGACGGGGCAAGCCTCACTGGTAGCACCATTAACCTTAGCATGGCTTGCGATCCCGGGGAGTTGCCCCCCCCCCCCCCTCCAGCATTTAGAGATTTTAACATTAGGCCTCTGGCACCGACTGGAAAGGAACGGTCTGAAATCCTATGTGGACCCCTACCTCTACACCATAGTTTTCGGGAATGTTCAGCCATGAACCTTAGTAAAGTCTAAGTAACAGTAAAGACTGCCATCAGGTTAACAGGTTGAGGATGACAATGAGGGAGAGAAGTAAAAATGTCGGCGGAATTGCAGGATCGTTACCAAAATGAACGAAAAAATTCCGCACACGGTCAGCTATTATCTGAAGCCTCTGAACATGCGGTTATCGAGTAGCGTGCGCCAAGGTAGCCAGGTCCATGAAATACGCTTTGCCTAGTGCGTTGGGTGGCAGCAGCAGCACAGCGCTGGTTACAGAACAACAGGTCGCACATCGCCACTTGGTGAATGTGATGACTCACCGATTGGATTAGAGGGTAGCCTTAGCTGCGCTTTTCAGTCCAGCGCGTTCTCCACTGCTGGGCAGGCCGCGGCCAGCATCGCGGCAGGATTGGGCCGCTCCCAGCCAAGTGCAGAGCGGAGTCTGCTCCGTAGTGCGTCGGAGGAGGCTGAGCGCACGCTCAGCGCTGCAAGTCGCTGCCGGGGCCGTCAGGATGAGTCGCAGCTGGCTGGTGGCGGTAGACATGGCGTTCCACATGACTGAATGATTGCAAAAAAAAACAATAATAATTGCGTTGAAACCGCTCTTCCTGATCATATCCCTCTGTTCTAATTATCTTAATTTTTGTTTTGTTTCTTATTCCGAATTGAAGGGGCTAAAAGCGTGCTTAGGACACTTCCAGCGAGTGAGATTTCATACATGGTAGGCGCTCGAAAAAGGTTTAGATTGTATGCCAGTGTGTCCAAGCTTCCTCACGTCAAGCGCCCAAACGCACCAGCCGATCGCGACCCATGTGGCACCATCTGGTGCGCCGACTCGGCAGACACATTGTGATGCGGGTTTCGAAGTGATTCGTGGTGCGTGGCACGTACCACGTGGTACGTGCCGGACCCCTGTGCAGTTCAGCTAATCACGAATACAGGTCAAACAGCGGGTGCTCTTGACTCAAGACTCGGTGACGGCCTGGGATCCCCTCACCGGTACTCGCCTGTGTGGTTAGCATCTACGCGCGATCCACGTGGCGATCCGCAGCCACGTGTTTCGACTTGAACTTGGGGACCTCCCAGTGCCAGAAGCGTGACATAGGCGGCTGAAATTTGGGGGGCAGATAGACTGGCACCAAAGCTGTCCAACGGTATCCCTTATCATCGGCAGGGTGCAACGGACCACGTGCAGCATGCGCGCTTTACTTTTTTACATCTCTTTACACCCCTGTGGTTTTTATGGGCCAATTGCCAGGATGCACACGGCGCAGTTTGGTGCGATAATGCTTGGAAAGGCGGACGGGCAGTTAGGCGATCAATATGGATGGATTCAGACCGAAACAGGGGTGCAATTTGCACGTGAAGCACGAGATGTCTCTAAGCGATTAATAACCCTCCTTCATTGCCGCAAAACTATCACCGCTGGGATGATGAAATATGGCAAGCAAGAGCAAATTGTACTTAATAATCGATACATGTGGTTGTTTTGCATGTCAGTAGCTTCAGCGTGGTGTGAGCGGGATACACGTGCAGAGGTGTATCCTTTTTCCATTCAGGCCTGGCCATAGTGTCCCAGACGTCTAAATCTGGCAGGCTATGATGACTGGTTGGATAGAGCATGTGTCTGTGAATCCAACAGAACAGGCTCGAGGCCTGCCGGCCGCAAATGATTTTTGTAACTCATAATGCATCGTTGTTACGCAGATTTCTTTCACTTCACAGTTGTGCCGTTGAAAGAATGGTAATATAACTTGCAAGTATCTTTCTTATGAGAGGGGATATTGTTGGTAACAAGAGGATACACAGATCTGCGTGCGATACAAAGCTTTGATTTTGACACCAAGCCAACCGTGTTACCCGTTTGTTTGCCAGTAACGTATAACCGTCTGGTAAAATAACGCATCCTCATTTTTGTTATTTGGTAGCAAAGATTGATAAATATGGTAGCACCTGAGCAGACTATCACGGTGGTGGCTTGCGCCACTATCTACAACTTGTTTTATGTGGCGTGGAAGAGATCTCATGGCGGCTGCGAGTCGTGTGACTGCAGCGTGGGGTCCATTTGTGCAAGAGGTTCCTACCGCAGCTGTAAATTGCAGTTTTGTAAACAGTGTCTGAAAATACGCAAAGCGCACCTTTTTTAGCCTGTTTTCTTGCATCCAGCTTGTTTTCCTACATCAAATAGCCGAGATGGACGCAGATAAGGAGCTGCAAGCGGGCGTGTCTGAATTATCGGAAGCAGCAGGGCCGTCGGCCAGCACCAATGGCAAAGTTGGTGGCAGCAAGTGCGTATATACAAATCATTATTGCCTACTGATATGTAGTGTGTGCTTTGAAGTGTTTGTTAATGCTTAGGGCATATGCATCAGAGCATGTTGCCTCCTGATGTGGCCAGTAAGAAAAGTCACTGGTCATTTATGCTTCCACCTGTAGAAATAGGGATATTGCAGAATAAAAGATCAGTACTCTGTAGAACATGTATGCTACGGCTAAAGGTAAGTTTCTGCCCGACGAAATCGCAAACAATCCTTTGTATAATCCTACCAATGTAAAGACTGTATCATCCTGTTCCTAACCGTACTTTCCATTGCTTGGTTTTCTAAAAAATAACAACAAAATCGCAACAATAACGTACCACACAGTAATACCGTGCTGCAGTCGACTGGCGGAGAACAACATTATTCCGTGGCGGAAAATGTAGTGCCGCCAAGGTTAAGGTTATTGACATCAAGGATGTGTAGACCCTGCATGCATCTTCAAGCGATTAATGACGTCATATATATGAAAATTGTATTCTGTTGCCATATACTGAACTTGGAGGAACTGCTGAATTATTATGCCATTATATTGTTGTAGATAATTGTTGGGATATCTGATATCAGTATTATTACATTATGACATTTAATACTTGTTAGATTAGGTTGCTGAGTTGGGTTGTGCTGGGCTAGGTTAGGTTAGGTTAGGTTAGGTTAGGTTAGGTTACTATGTTAGGTTAGGGTAGATTTTTATTTATTGTTTTATTTCGCTTCCTAATATTTTCCAGTTTTGTTCCATGATTTCTTGTGCTGGGCTAGGATAGATAAGGTTAGTTTAGGTTAGGTTAGGTTAGGTTAGGTTAGGCCAAGCTAGGCTAGGTTAGGTTAGGTTAGGTTAGGTTAGGTTAGGTTTGGTTACTATGTTAGGTTAGGGTAAATTTTTATTTATTGTTTTATTTCACTTCCTAATATTTTCCAGTTTTGTTCCATGATGTCTTTTTCAGATATTTTATTTCTTTGCTTTTTATTTTTTTGCATTTTTCAAATTGCAACTACACTTTGCCATCTTTGTAATATTTTTACTTTTTTATTATTATTGTTTATTATTATTTTTATTATTATGACTATTATTATTATTTTTTACAATGATTAACTTTTTTATTTTAAAGATAATTTATACTGCATTAGTTATTTCCCCAAACTTTTTTATTACTCTTGATTGGACCTTTAGTCCAACTGACGACCAATCAGCGTCAAGATCTCACGTAAACAAACTATTTAACGCAGAAACGTCAAAAATCCCTATGCGAGCGTCTGGCGGTTAGCATACCAGTGACGACGCGTAATCTGTTTTGGGGGAAATAATGAGTGTTTCAGATTTTCCGGCTGAAATCGTAAGTAATACTTATCAGTATTGCATTTGAAACGCCATGCAACCACTACCACGATTATTTTCCCTCGTAAGTGCTCGGTCAAAATCTTACTGTTGACCTATGCTACTTTTTAAACAGTGTTGTTCTAGGTATCCAAGAACTAATTTTTATGCATAAGTACTTCTGTAATGCATTCTGTAATTCTTTAATCTTTAATCTTTACCATACTTCATGGTATAGTAGTATGACATGCTCTCAGGTGTCATACTGTACCTGTCATTTGAAAGTTGTGATTGGTCACCAGTTTTCATGGAGTGGTATCAGTATGCAGTAGGGAAACATTTTTAACAACTTGAAAATTATTCATGAATGAAAAATGACTGCAAAATAAACATATGGGCACATATGGCCATAGAGTTGGTGTGCCCTTAAACCCTAATCAACAAACAATAAAATAGACACAAAATAATGTGGAAAAATAAACATGTGAATTGGGAATGCTAGAGAAATAAACATTACATAACACAAAAAGATATACAAAAGTATTATGAAAGGTCAAGAAAAAATGGAATAAATGTAGCATGAAGGCAGTGAAGTTGAAAGGTAGAACAAAAGTATAAATTAAACATAAATGGTAATCCTACAAAAAAATCCCACACACATGTTGCCTCCATAATGCTAAACCAGTTCAAGTTTAGGTGTGACTCCCATTGGGCACATCTTGTGCTTGCCATTCCAGACCAGGAACTCAGGAACTGGACAGGAATGGGTCATACATGCCAAAAGCACCTCAAAATCTTGTAGTTAGTAACATAAGATAAGCTAAGAAATAAAGAAAATTAATTGCCAGTCAATAATGTGGACTCTGGAATCCTGCCTCTAAATCTTGTCATTGATGCTTACTTCACAAACCAGTTGTTGAATAGTATTGGTGTCTTTAGACTCTTCATGGTATGATAGCAAGAGTTGCTGTCAAATCAGTGCTAAAGCATAACATTTGCAAGAAAAACTGATCATCAGGACATAATGGTAATATATCACTTAGGACCTCTTTGTGGATTGTGAAGTAAAGTGTCATCTTCAACAAGAAAAGCATGACATTCCAACTATGCTTTCCAGAGAAAGTTGAATTTGATTGCACCATTAAGAAACACAGCCAGAATTTGTGATTCCACCTTGTTTATGCTGTTTGCTCCAAGGATATGTTGATTTATTGCAAAAAAGGTGAAGTCATCGGATAAAGAAATTAAACATGATAATAAACTGGGTTAGGTCAAACTGGACTGGACATGACTACTTTGGACTAGATTAGATTAGATTGTTTTAGGTTGCTTTCTCTGGAGTAGAAAACTCATTGGCATCATAAGCAGAGGAATTCCTTGTCCTGGAAATGTTCTAGTCAAGTCTTTTACCAGGGAATCTGGGCAGAATTCACTGAGATGACATGGCATTTAGCAGTGGATAGGGTAATGATTTTATTTTGTGATTTTTCTCATTCAGCATCATGGCAGTATATTCATCTTTGATAAATGGTAACTATTTAAAAATTGCTTTTCACCATTCTAACCATGTTTCACCAGAAAATGAGCATGTGATAGGAATGTGCTGTAGAGCATGAAGTGCATGTGTGTAATCATGCATAATGTCCAGTTTCATTTTTATCATGCCTCCTACCCACTGCATGTTTTGCAGTAAATCTTCTGAAATAACAGTCAAGTGTGATTGAAATATTGTTTATTCTAAGCAAATACAGTTTTGAGGAGTCAAATGAGTGTTTTTTAATTTACTGAGTTACCCAACATGGCGAGGCACTAAAAACAGTTTATAACATGGAATGATGAAATTTGCTGTGCACTGTACACCACTGTTGTCAGGAACTAGCAACCCTGTAATCCAGTCTGCCAGTCTGCAAACCATGTTATGTGAACCAACAAGGCACTTGAGATGGCACCATTTCTTCCCAAAGTGGGGCAAACAGGTGCCCTGCTTGGTATGGTCAGTGAACCTAACCCACCCTTAAAATGTGGGTTCTCACCAGATGTGGGCCAGTTTGTTTTACAAATGACAGAAAGTGGCCATCCATTACATTGCAACCAATTTCTTATTTTCTTGCAACAAACTGTAGAAATGATAGCAGAAAAAAATGTTGACATTGGATTTGTCACTACGTCCGCCGTCGACCGCCGCGCCACTGGCCACTTGGACCTCTGCTAGAATTCTCCGGTTACAGATTCAACAAAGACATTTCCAGAGTTGAGGCATTTTGCCATTGGATGTGAGCTGGTACCTAACATAGATCTTTCAGGCCCAAAAATGGGTCACATGAGGCATCATCAGGGACGCATCATTGAAGGCAATGGATTGTTGTTTGAATCAGTAGAATGGAACCATTGGTTGCAGAGCATTTGATGTCCTTGTCCCCCTAGCAAGTGCAGGTGGCAAAGTAGCAGGACATCTACCGAGTTCAGTCTGGATGTTCCATGGCAAATGATGGGAACATAGAATGGTTACCATGCCCATGAATTAAGACAGTTGTGTGTGGCGTGGACGTTTTCTGTGCGCCGTTACATTAATGGATAGAGATGCTTATCTTGATTAGCCCACATCCTACATCCTTATAGTAATGCAGCTTACCATGGGGTCCATGCAACCCCCAAACCCAGTTGAAAACTAATGGACAGAAGGCAGGGGAAGTCTCATGTGATAGTTTTTTTTTATCCCACAGTAACTGAGGGTATTTTGTGGAGCTGTAATCACTGGCCATGTACTTTGGACCAGGCTAAGCCCGCATGACAAAAATGGTCATTTGTCGGATAAATCGACTACGTTTAATTACCATTTATATCCGAATGCCGCTCAACGACTCTGTTGCGCGTCTAACATACCAACGCTCCGTAGGTCAGGTGAAATGGACATCTGGGCTTAGATTTTGAAGCAAGTTTATAGTGGTCGGCAGATAAGTCGCAAACCATCGAGGAAACGCACTGTTTCTTTTGGACTGATGTGACCTGACCTTATGCGACTTTTTCGTGACTGTCAAGACCGAACATGCGAACTTTACCGTTTGTATTACCTCGACCATGTTTAAAACGACCAAAATATCCGAAATGGTCGGACGAAATCTTTGATCTTGCTTGGCATTTAAAAGGTTGTCAGTGGTTATATGCCTTCGTGGACATCCGAGTTGGGCACGGGCTTTGACGTCTTGTTGGATAAGAATGTGTTATGTTGTACAAAAATAGGAAAGTGCGAAGTCACTCTACATGCTTTGGGAGATAATCTTACCACACCGTCAACTGAAGAAGGTCCAGAAATATGCGGAATTGGATGCAGGTCAGCTGCTGATAAGTGACGTGCAGCTGCTCCATACCATTACAGAGGTGTAGCGAAAAATGGCATGGAAAGTC
Source organism: Capitulum mitella (assembly GCA_030062745.1). Taxonomy (NCBI): domain Eukaryota; kingdom Metazoa; phylum Arthropoda; class Thecostraca; order Pollicipedomorpha; family Pollicipedidae; genus Capitulum; species Capitulum mitella. The sequence goes on along the minus strand of CP099849.1, from coordinate 1,848,522 downwards.
GAATCAGGTCTCCCTCTTAAGGCGACGTCTAGAAGCCTGTTGAGTGGTTGCTCATTCCCACCCTTCAAAAAAATGAAAAAAAAACAACTAAGAAATCGTGCGGGAGTCGTGGGCTTTAATGAAGGTGTTTTGTGTGGAATTCAGAGGGTCGTTCAAGCGTGCGTCCTGACGTTCCATGAGCATGTCCCCGCATAGTGCGCTGCTCTGTATGCACGTGTCCACTATGCGGACAGCTGCGCCTGGTTCGATTTATCGACGCCCGGCCACGGCTGGGACCGGCCAGCCAGGCGTGCACGGCACCGGTATTGGGCCGCTGTGGCGAGGACCGTTAAGCCAGAGAGATTGAGTGCGCCTGCCTGTTCTGGCCGAGGATGGCGGGAGCAGGGCTTGAAACAAGCCGACGCAGTGGAACGTTATTTGCCTGGTGCTGGATTTTACTCTAGCCGCTAGCTCCGTCCAGTCTTTGCTCTTGTCGTGATACTTCGACGTGTAATTGGACCTGTGTATGGCTGTTGGTGTTTCAACTGAAAAGAGAGAAAATGCAGCGGCGTTTCGTGGCATTGAAAATAGTAGTTTGGGGAGGAGTATAGGATAACCTGTCGCGTTCTTTTGCGTTGAGGGTGTGATAAGCTGTAGATTAATGTAAACCCTGTTTACCGTATGGCGGAGGAAATTTGGCAAAAAGTCGGGAGTAAGTTTTTCATGAACATGTTCGTAGATGTTTACCTTCATTTTCCCAACTTTTTACGGTTATCTGCCGTCACGTTTGAAGCAGCTGATGTTTACCTTTGGTACTTATCCAGCTGGCTGTTCCGATAGAACCAGCAAAATATGATGATGATGATTGGGTTTTAGATAACGCCTCTGCTGCTGCAGCCATTTCGCGCTGAACCAACAAAATACGCTGCCTTAGATAATGAAATGCTCTTTTGTGGAGGGGGAGCGCAGTGCAAGTATGCATAGTTATTTCTTCGAGTGTAATATCGCAAAAACGGTTTTAATACAAAGCTGCTCGTCTCCGATCTCCTGTGTGGTGTACTAGACATCCATGATTGGGTTGCAGTTGCAGCAGTCGAGTCGGTACATCATGTTCACATTCGGACCACGATATCAGAATGGAAGGTCCCCGAAATCACGCGACCGGTGCCTGTGCGGACAGGAAGTCGAAGAAGGGAAAGAACTCTGTGATCGACGAGAGGGGCGCGGACGCGGCGGCAGCGACGACGGCCGTGGTGGCCGCCGGGCAGCCGCGCGGAAATTCCATGAAGAGTCTGGCCGAGCTGCAGAAGGCCATGGAGATGTTCTCCACATCCCACCAGGGCCCGGCCAAGACGCAGGAGGAGGCCAGACGAAAAAAGTACCAGTTCTGGGAGACGCAGCCGGTGCTAAAGCTAGGTAACGGAGGGCTGGATATGGCCCTATGACGTCGCACTGTGCGGTGGGGTCGTTATATCGTAGATAGCGCGTGACGTTAAAAGATGGGGCTTTGTGCTCGGCTCGTTTCTTCATAGAAGGGGGTCAACGTTGTCAGCGGATTGCTCTGTGTGTCCTGTGTGACGATGCAGCAAGAGCTGCTGTTCACTGATAGCAAAAGAATGAAGAGAGTACTTCTGTTCACATCAAAGGCGCGTCAGGGCCGCTTATGAGGTGTCGGTGGTTCGTCCTTAGAATGAATCTGACCGTTGGTAAATATTTACAGTTTCTGTTGCTCACTACTTGAGTCGTCTGTGTAGATGTTCGTCATCATGACCAAATCGACTTAATGTATCATCGTCGTGTTATGACAACCCTGGACGTCCTTTGCTCCTTTTCCCGCGTAGTGTTGTTCTGCGTAGTTTATTTACATGCGGACGTCCTCCATACGTTAAGCGCCCGGCGCGGTATTCTGCCGCTGGTCCATGCGATCGTCCTCTCCGTTCTACCGCTGCCATCTCGTGATCCGCTCTGATGCAGTCATACATTCTCACTGCTTTGTGTTATCCATTTCCAACGCTGTTCTTTGTGCTGTTGTTCTGTCTTGCGACGCCCGCCTCCCTTCGTCGGTAGCCGGTGCGCGCAGCTGGTTGACCTCCTCTGGTCTCCGCAGACGAGAACGCCACGGGAAACGAGCCGCTGGAGGGGGACAAGCCAGTGTGTGAGGTGCGGGCCGAGCCGTACTCCCTGCCGGACGGCTTCCGCTGGGACACGCTCAACCTGGACGAGCCGGAGCAGGTGAGCGCGCAAACCCCGCCACAGCCACCGGCACAGTCTGACACCCTGCCTTATCCACCACACCGTCCGACACCCTGCCATATCCACCACACCGTCCGACACTCCGCCACATCCACCACACCGTCCGACACCCCGCCATAGCCGCCGGCACTGTCCGACACCCGGCCACATCCGCCACACCGTCCGACACCCTGCCATATCCACCACACCGTCCGACACCCTGCCATATCCACCACACCGTCCGACACCCTGCCATATCCACCACACCGTCCGACACCCTGCCATATCCACCACACCGTCCGACACCCCGCCATAGCCGCCGGCACCGTCCGACACCCGGCCACATCCGCTACACCGTCCGGCACCCTGCCATATCCACCACACCGTCCGACACCCTGCCACATCCGCCACACCGTCCGAAACTCCGCCACATGCGTCACACCGTCCGACACCTTGCCATATCCACCACACCGTCCGACACTCCGCCACATCCATCACACCGTATGACACCCTGCCATATCCACCACACCGTCCGACACTCCGCCACATCCACCACACCGTTCGACACCCTGCCATATCCACCACACCGTCCGACACCCCGCCACAGCCGCCGGCACCTTCCGACATCCGCCACATCGTCCGACACTCCGCCACACCGTCCGACACTCCGCCACATCCACCACACCGTCCGACACTCCGCCACATCCACCACACCGTCCGACACCCTGCCATATCCACCACACCGTCCGACACTCCGCCACATCCACCACACCGTCCGACACCCTGCCATATCCACCACACCGTCCGACACTCCGCCACATCCACCACACCGTCCGACACTCCGCCACATCCACCACACCGTCCGACACCCTGCCATATCCACCACACCGTCCGACACTCCGCCACATCCACCACACCGTCCGACACCCCGCCACAGCCGCCGGCACCGTCCGACACTCCGCCACATCCACCACACCGTCCGACACTCCGCCACATCCACCACACCGTCCGACACCCTGCCATATCCACCACACCGTCCGACACTCCGCCTCATCCACCACACCGTCCGACACCCCGCCACAGCCGCCGGCACCGTCCGACACCCCGCCACAGCCGCTGGTACTGTCCGACACTCCGTGACGACCGCCGACAACGTCCAACACCCCGCGACCACCGCCGGCGCCGTCCAACAGCCTGTCAAGGCCGCTGGCGCCGTCCGACACCCCTCGACGGCCGTCGGCGCCTTCCGACATTCCGCGACGGCTACCAGTACCGTCGACACCTTCTGACACCCTGTTATGTGCACAAGCAGAATGCGCGACTTATGTCGATGCGGAATGGCGGGATGGGATCAAGCATCTTCGGTTCCGCTGCGGTCGTTGTTCCATGTGCAAGTTCTGTGACGTTCGAAACTAGGGCTGAAGCTTTGCATTGGGTGCGGAATTTTGCAGGCTGTAGACAAAAACAACAACGGTAATTGGCAGTAAGAGCCATGAAAAAATACCTGGGCTGTAGTGGAATGGGTATGGCTTGCCCGTAATATTAAAGCTCATTATGTTCCAGTCCTCATAACGCCCGGGGAAAATGCCAGCTGTGGCGTAGAATACACCGGATTGTTCCCAGGCAGTGGCTGCCAGCGCCCTCCCCTGACCAAGTGCCTCGGAAGTTGTGAATAAGCGTCACTTGATTGACTTGCGGGTCAGGAGATCCCCGTCAGGTTGCTCAGCAAGCTGGCGGTGTGTGCGGTAATCAGGACTGCCGGCGTCCCCGCAGCTGAAGGAGCTGTACACGCTGCTGACCAACAACTATGTGGAGGACGACGACAACATGTTCCGTTTCGACTACTCGCCGACCTTTCTCAACTGGTGAGGCTCGACCTTGCGACGTCGTCAGTGTAATCCCAGTGACCGTAAGGCCGGGAGGATGAACACTGCTGACCGCGAGGCGAGATACAGCCTCTGGACACGAACCCGGCCATAACGGGGACAAGGTCTCTTTCGGATGGGCGTTGCGCTGCCAACATCGCGAGCTGGATTGGCGCTGGACTCGGGCGTGCGAGGTCACCGGCTGTCGGGGTCATTTCACTTGTCAGAGCTGGGTGTGGCCACGTGACTTTCTGCACCGTCAGGGCCGTGTCCCTCCTCCCCGTGTGGCGTTTCCCTGTTTGCACGAGCGAAATGTGTTGACGTATGGACGGTATCTGGTGGAAAACAAGATTATGGCAAAACAGCTTCCAGCCGTCACCGCATCATTCGGCTTTCGTTCAATCTAACGATATTGTCTCCCGCGATATTGGACTTCTGCAGACCCATTTACGATTTCGTGACGGCCTTCAAACATTGATTGAAACGGCGTCCTTCGTTTTTGTGGTCTGTTTTGCCAGTACCACGGCTACGGTTTTCTCCTGGTCGCGCGGTCTTCCTCGTCATATCTGTGTTATCTCTGTCGTCTACTTATCGCGTCTCTGTGTCGTATCTTCGCCCCCACAGATATTTCGTCCGCTCTCTTTTCTGTATGCTTGTATGTGTGTATGGATGTCATGTGCGCGTCTCTATGTTTGTCATCTATATATCATATGTATGTTACCTGTATGTCATGTATGTGTCATCTGTGTGCCTCTATCCCTTTCCTGTATGCATGTATGTCATCTATCGTCCATTTCTCCATGCCATTCCTTTGCGTCCTCTTCTTGTCGCTCCAAAGCGATCCCGCTAACTTCATCCGACTGCGACGCTCTGCAGCGCTATCACGACTCTCCGTTTTGTTTGCCTGCGTCCCGTATCGCCGCCAGACCGCAGCGGCCGCTCTTGTCTCTCTGTGCCGCCTTCCTGTTGTCTATGTGGCGCTTATCGCTGTCGCCTGTCTGTGTCGCCTGTTTTCCCTCTGTGTGACGTCTGCGGTGTCTCGGTACAGTCCACCCGCCGTCTGTGTATGCTGAGCCCCGTGACACTACCGGGGGCGTCGGCCGTCTCTCTCTCTCTCTCTCTCTCTCTCTCTCTCTCTCTCTCTCTCTCTCTCTCTTCTCTCTCTCTCTCTCTCTCTCTCTCTCTCTCTCTCTCTCTCTCTCTCTCTCTCTTCTCTCTCTCTCTCTCTCTCTCTCTTCTCTCTCTTCTCTCTCTCTCTCTCTCTCTCTCTCTCTCTCTCTCTCTCTCTCTCTCTCTCTCTCTCTCTCTCTCTCTCTCTCTCTCTCTCTCTCTCTCTCTCTCTCTCTCTCTCTCTCTCTCTCTCTCTCTCTCTCTCTCTCTCTCTCTCTCTCTCTCTCTCTCTCTCTCTCTCTCTCTCTCTCTCTCTCTCTCTCTCTCTCTCTCTCTTCTCTCTCTCTCTCTCTCTCTCTCTCTCTTTTCTCTCTCTCTCTCTCTCTCTCTCTCTCTCTCTCTCTCTCTCTCTCTCTCTCTCTCTCTCTCTCTCTCTCTCTCTCTCTCTCTCTCTCCCCCCGTCACCTGAGTCCCGTGTCGCCGGCAGGGCGCTGCGGCCGCCTGGCTGGGTGGCCGACTGGCACTGCGGCGTCCGCGTCAGCAAGTCCAACAAACTGGTCGGCTTCATCTCAGCCATCCCGGCCACCATCAACATCTACAAACAGTGGGTGGCGCGCGCGTCGGCCGGCGGCGCTCCGCTCGACCGAAGGCGGGATGCAGAGTTGGTACTTCGGCGGCGGCGTAGTGCGAAGTTGGTACTTCGCTCGGGGTTGGGTAGCGTTAAAGATCAAATGTGCGTTTTCGATGGCTGCTCTCGAAAATCTAGTTTGAAGCGGACGTGTGCGCTGGAATCGTCGGCGGGATGAAATGCTGTTTGTTGGGACTTTCCTGCGATTTGTTCCGGTACGGCGGTGCAAACGAGAAGCCGAGTACGTGAGGAAGATTTGACGTTCAGGCTGTGCCAACAGGGGCCTAAATTGGCTCAGTGCCGTGCCTTGGCCTGATGCTTGAGCATGTTGACCTGTGCTAACTGAACGAGCGGGAAATGGATGTTTGTGATTCTGTTTTAGTGACGAGGAAGCTAATGATGGCCGTGCAATTTCCCCTTAGACCTTTCCCTTAGATCTTTTTACGATGGTAGGGTGGTACCTGGGAAACGCTCTTGAACGTTTCTTAGGTTCATGAAGTTGACGTTGATGAAAAATGTAGCTAACGTAATCCTCAACAGTGAGCAATGAATGTACCATGCATGAAGCGACGACGTTGGACTGGTATGCTGGCCCATTCATTTTACCTTGTTTCATACCGCTGTTGATTCGACTCCGGGTGGCAGTTTCCATAATTTTCTGGACGATGGCTCAGCCCCAGATTCGTAGTGGATTTGGTGAAGAGTCCTGCGTCTTTTCTACTTGTCCGTTGGTCCCTCAGGTGCCCCCCTCCTGCCATTTGTTCAGCGTCACCGTCTCCCCCAGATCGCAGCACATGGTCGAGGTGAACTTCCTCTGCGTGCACAAGAAGCTGCGCTCCAAGAGGGTGGCGCCCGTGCTGATCAAGGAGATCACGCGTCGGGTCAACTTGACCGGCATCTTCCAGGCCGTCTACACGGCCGGCGTCGTCCTGCCGAAGCCGGTCGGCACGTGCAGGTACGTCGATCTTGCGCCCGGGCTGGCGGCGGGCCGGATGATCGGCGTCCATTCGATCCTTGTCCGGCTCATCGGTGTCCAGCTGGTCATTGTCACGTTGGTCTTTGTTCGGACTATTCCTTCGATCGATTACCTGTAGATTTATGATTGTTTACCACGATCGCTTTTCAGTTGATCTGTGCCAAATGTCATGTTCACTTGGTATCGGCATTTCGGTTGAGTTTTGTCCATTCGTCTTGCTCAGTTGATACGGTTCATCGTATCGTTATTAAATTGACTGTTGCGCCGCTGGTTGTTTTTCAGTTCGTCACAGCGCAGATAATGGTTGCTAAGTCGGCCACCTTCCTGCGTCTTGTTGTGTTTTCGAGCATTGTGCTGATCGCTGTCCGGACGGCTGTCCTGCGGACCCGTGTGCAGCTAACGCGGCCGCCGCCAGGTACTGGCACCGCTCGCTGAACCCCAAGAAGCTGATCGAGGTGAAGTTCAGCCAGCTGTCGCGCAACATGACGATGCAGCGCACGCTGAAGCTGTATCGGCTGCCGGCCGAGACGGGCACCGACGGCTTCCGCAGGCTCGAGCCCGACGACGTGCCCGCGGCCATGAAGCTCGTCAACGACGTGAGCGCCGGGGCCGGTCCGGGGGGGACTGGATGGAGAGGTCGGCCGGTCCGGTCGGCGGAGGGCGGGGTTCCGTGCCGGCCCGGCTCTGTCCGGTGTTTGGGTCGGGTCGTGCTGTCGCGGGGTGGGGTCGGCCGGTCCGGTCGGCGGAGGGCGGGGTTCCGTGCCGGCCCGGCTCTGTCCGGTGTTTGGGTCGGGTCGTGCTGTCGCGGGGTGGGGTCGGCCGGTCCGGTCGGCGGAGGGCGGCGTTCCGTGCCGGCCCGGCTCTGTCCGGGTGTTTGGGTCGGGTCGTCCTGTCGCGGGGTGGGGTCGGCCGGTCCGCGCGCTGTTCGGACGCCGGCGGCGGGGAGGCAGGTCGGCTGGTAACTGGGCCGGTGTCGGCTGGCTGCAGGGTTCAGTCGGACCGGCGGAGAGGCGGCCGCCGCCCAGCGCTAACCGAACGTATTGGCGGGCGGACATTCCGGGTGATTCTGAGCGCGAATGCCTCTCGTCTCTGAAGGAAAACGCCCCCGTAGTTTGTTTGCTTGTTTGTTTGGAAGAGCAATTCAAGGCGCACACCCCTCTTGCACAGCGGAAGCTCGTTCTTTGCCCCCGTCTCCGTTGCCTTTGAGCCTCTCCCCTCCCCCACCGTGCTCCCTGTTCTGTTTTTGGTCGTCCTGCGGCCGTCCGCCCTGCGTCCGGCCCTGACCTGTGCTCTGGCCCCTCTGCGACCGACCGTCCGCCCTGTGGCCGGCAGTACCTGGGCAAGTTCGACCTGGCGCCGCACTTTGACGAGGCCGAGTTCCGACACTGGTTCCTGCCGCAGCCCACCATCGTCGACAGCTACGTGGTCAACAAGGGCGGGAAGATCACCGGTGGGTGAACGCTGCCGTCGTCTCACACGGACTGCCGGCGCTTCGCATGCAGAGGACGGATTTTCTGTTTGCATTCTTTCTTCGTCTGAGGAGGCTTTTACTGGGTGGTTCGCAATGCAACGATGGGCACGTTGCACTGCGTCAGTTTATAAACTGACACGGAAAGGTGTGTTGGGATGTTATTTTCGGGAAAGACTGTTGGCTTGTACTGATAGGATGCCGTAGAAGCAAATCTTGAACGGAGTATCTGTTGCCAGTGGAGTGCATCTGTCAGCTTCACATGGCTGTGTTTATGGGCTGCGAAGCCGTCGTCATTGAAGATCCGTCGGCAGCGGTTTATTCGGAGTCTGTCGTGAGAGTGTTCCTCAGTCGAATCACGACAACCAGTCGAATTGTTATCGAGCTGGCGTTTGATCTGGCAGGCGATGTCGTCAGAGGAGCTCGCGCGGACAGCACGCCCATTGACGGCGCGGCTGGAGAGCAGCGCTCTGTTTTCAGGCCCGTTTGGCCGTGTTTACCGCGATCTATGTGGGGTGGAGCGGGGTCGTCCCTCGCGACACCGACCGAGTTGAAACGCCGCCTAACCCTGACCGTGCGACAGACTTCGTCAGCTTCTACAGCCTGCCGTCCACCATCATGCACCACCCGACGCACAAGCAGCTGATGGCCGCCTACTCGTTCTACAACGTGGCGCGCGAGACGCCGCTGCTGCAGCTAATGCGAGACGCGCTCATCACGGCCAAGAACGTGAGCGAGATGGCGGGGACGGTCCGGCGCGCCGCTGGACCTCGAGCGAGTCAGCTCGTTCCGCGTGTGTGACGTCGTTGCAGCACTGGTCGCCGGTTCGTCACGCTATCCGCGCGTTGCGGCGGCACGGCGCGTGCCAGGTACTGCCTCCCCCGGGGCCGGGACGGCTCTCCCGCGCGGAATCGCCGCGGCGCGGACGCGTTTCTGCGGTGCGATGGGCGCCGAATGACCTTGAAGTCGGTGCGCCCCTAAACCCCAATGTCGAACCTCTGCGGTACGCTGCGTGGCGTCTGGCCCGTTCGTCGTGATCACGTCCAGGATGACGCGGTCAAGGCGCGCTCGCCGCTCCTTCCCCGGAGTAGTCTCGGTCTGCCGTCGTTCGCCAGACCTCTGCCGCGGCGAGGTCGGTCGTCGGTCGGCCAGTGCCGTCGACTTGTTCCCAATGACCTCCCCGAGCGAAAATAGCGGGCTCCATGACGGAGACGCCGACGCGTGGCGCCTGGCGGCTGGGACGTCTGTCGCGCGCACACACACACACACACACACACACACACACACACACACACCCGGTGACGCCGCGACGATCGCCGTAAATTTCGCCGCCACGTGGTGCCCGCGATAGCCGCCGCGCCAAATTGGACGGGCGAGCCTCTGAACAATGGCGCCACCGAGATGAGTAGCAATGACCTTGAGCGTACAAATAGACCCGGCCAGGCGTGTCCTGGGGCGTCTCGGCGTCACCGAAGGCGCCGCAGCGGCGGCCGGCCCGAGTGGTCGATGGGGCAGCGGGGCGGGGTCGGGTGTGAGGCAGAGCGTTAGGTAGCGGCCTGTCGGGAGCGGTGGCACGTGGACGCCAGCTGCGGCGACGCTGATAGCACTGGTGTCATCTGTGCTTAGCGGCCGCTGGTCCTGAAAGACGTCTTGTGTGTCACTCAACCGATTAATGTTGTGCAGAGTTAGTTGCACTTTGCATTCATCGCACATTGGTGTCATAATTAGGTGTTTGATGTGATAAGTAATTCCGAAAACTTGGAAAACGTGCTCTTCAAAGCGCTGTGATGAAATAATTCATTCACGTGCTCAGATCTTTCGGGTGGCACGTTTTTCAAAACGTCCTGCTGTTGTTCTTCAGGAGGGCTTCGACGTGTTTAACGCGCTGGATTTGATGGAGAACGAGACGTTCCTAGAGCCGCTGAAGTTCGGCATAGGCGACGGCAACCTGCAGTACTACCTCTACAACTGGAAGTGTCCCAGCATGAAACCCAAGCAGGTGAGTGGAGGCCTCCTGACGCGCCAGGTCGTCGGCCGGTTCGGGATGGTCTCGGGCAGTGGAGGTACGAGCGCAAAATCCGCAACGGTTTCGACCGTGCTTTTTGCTGCGAAGTGCGCAGATAATGTCGCAGGACACCTCGAAAACGGCGTGGAACAGCGGCCTGGACCAGTTGGATTGTGCTGCCAGATTGTGGTGGACACTGACTTCACGTAAGGACCTGATATATGGGGAACTAATGTTGCCTAGAATAACCTAACGAGGACAGAAAAACTGGAGCTTAAGACGAGATGCAGGCCTCTTCCAAAATAGCAGCAAAGGCATTTCGTGTCATCTGACGTGACAGACACTAGGAGCTACTGCGACCTATCTGCAGTGAGTGCGCCGCCCGTTGCTACCCTTAGGCACACGTACATGTATTAAATGGAGTCAGTTCGCGCCTGAACGTTGACTGGGCAAAAGGTTTGAAGCATTTTTGCAACTTGCTCCTTCTGTTGATGAGGCGGACCAAAACCGCCATGAACGGTGCCGATTTATATTTTGGTGGGAAAATGTTGCGTTTGGTAATTGGTAACAGGCTTGGCTATGACTGCAGTGTGTACGGGATGTATGATCACGTCGTGGTTATTTCCTCAAAGAAGATGTTTGCCAGAACATCATGTCTCGGCGTCGCATTGACCTTGCATGCAAGCGACCGTTGCACGAGTGGCTTAGTTGCACGAGTTAAACGTACCGTTCGCATCGTTTTCATGCGTGCTGCTCGACCTGCGGTACTGTTTTGGTTTGTAACGTCGTTGTACAAGATTTGTGACGAACCGCCCGTTTTCCGAATCTGAGCGTCCGTCCGTCGTCGCTGGCGATCGGCCACTGCGCAGTACGCCGGAGCGCCGACGAGTCGCCCTTGTTTCAGATCGGTCTAGTGCTGCAATAGCGTACCGACGGCCGCCCTGCTGCCGGCCGCGGCCGGCGGACGGCCCGCGCCGCGGCCGCGGCCAGTCACCGCGCTCCGGAGACCGGCGCGGCGGGCGGCGGCACGGCCTCGTCGCCGGCCGCCGGCGCCGGTCGGCGTGACGCGACATGGACCGGCACGAGCCGCCCGGGCCGGCCTGCGCTCGGCGGCCGCCCATTTACTCCTGCGGTTTTTGTGTTCATCTGTATGTAGGACACTACCGACAGGGGCAGTCACGTGACGGCGTATTGTTTTACCCGTCGGCGTGGCGCGCGCGGTTTCCGATTCGGCACGCTGCATGTCGGGTGCGCGGAGCGGCGCGCTGCCTCGTGCTGAGCTGCCCGAACAACTGCAGTGGTGATCTAGTCGTCCTCGCGCTTGGCACGCCCCCATCTGCACGAGACCCGCCAGCTTCGCCGTTTCGGCCACGAGCCGCGTCCCGGTGCCATTGGCCCGTTCGGCGTCCTGTCGCAGGACGAACCAAGCGGGCGAGAGGCTCGGAAAAGGACCCACAGTTGAACCGAGAGCGTGATAAGCATGAGCTAGACTATGCAGACTCATGTGAAACCACTGTACCTTGTCAAGAGCGCTGTCCGTTAGTTTTATCCAGCCTCAGTTTCTTGGTGGCGAAAAACGGACAACCCACGTGCTCCTTCACCCAGTCTCGAGAGCAAAGCCCCAGTCTCCGTCACGCCGAGCTCACCTCTGCCTCGCGAGCGGTGGTCGCAGACAGCTCCGTTGACGCTGTGATGATGGGGCGCGCCAGCCTGCGTTTTGTACGGGCGCAACCGAATGAATACATAAAGTGCACGGTAAACGCATCGTCTTCCGCGGCCTTCGCCGCCGCCCGACAGTAGTGACAGTTTGCAGTAAAAGCCTGGGCCGTCACAACCCGCCAGGGGAACGTAACAAAACTGACCGATCCGTGCGACGACGCGGTGGTGCCTGCCACTCCCTCGCCCACGCGCGGTTGCCAATCACAAGTCGGGACAGCAGACTCCGTCCGACCCCTGTCCAGCCGCTGTCCCGACCACAGAGCAGCCCGACACCTCGGGCCGACCGCTGTCCGGCCGCCTTCACGCCCCAGTCTGCTTCTGCCGGCTGCCGAGGGCGTCAGCCGCGCGCGGCCGTAGACCCCACCGCGCTGCGTCACAACCTGAGCGCGCCGTCCGCCGCCTTCAGCGCGGCGACGGCGGCGCGTGCGCGCCCCTCCAGTGTCTCCACAGCGCCGGCGTCGGCTAGCTTGTGCCGGTTGCGCAGCACGAAATGGTGTAGGAAGAGCACCAGGCTGTCGCGCAGCCGCTTCAGCTGCGGGCCGGCGGCGCGCTGGAACAGGTCGTGCACGGCGCCCTTCTCGGCCTGCAGCAGCAGCGACAGCAGCAGCTGGCGCAGGAAGCGCACCATCGGCTTCGACATCTCCGAGAACTCGACCACCTGCCGGCGGCGGCGGGCGTTGTGACGTCACAAGCCACCGGGAGAGGACGGGCGGCAAGGAGCGGACCAGCGTCAGCGTCACTCCGCTTAATGAATGACGTCAGACGCTACTGACGCCCAACGGCCCTTGGGACGACGGCGGACAAAGCAAAGGGACGCAAGACCACCGTCGCAAGGAGAAACCGCTGCTTCTCGCAGAACAGTGTCCCCAGTCGGGAAATGGACGTACAGCGACGGCAGGCGCCCGTAAATCCTCGGACAGCAACCGCCTCAACCCCCTGCAACCCCCGGACATCCACGCAAAGCGCACTCGGTGGCAAAGGCTCCAACTCGACGAGACACCCACAGGAACTCATGATCGACGGTCACGCAAAGCGTACGGGGTGAGGGGTCGACAAACCCGTCGTCTCGCCACAAACGGCCCAGGCACGGCCGCAGGGCCGCCGTGTTTCAGCGGCAACACAGCGGGACCTGCGGAGCGCCGCCGTACCTTCAGGACGGCGATAGTCAGCTGTCCCCCGGAGATGAGGTGGGCCAGAGTTTTGGCCAGATTGCTGGCCGGTCCCGAACCCAGACCGGTCAGCTGCTTCAGGTGCTCCCACACGGCGACCTTCACGCGCATCTGCCGGGTCACCAACGTCACAAGCACGGCCCCTTCAGAGCCCAACGCAGCAGGCGAGGGCCCCCGGACGCTTGTCCTTCACGTCTCAACAAATCGGGAATGCACCTGGTACGAGCCAACCACCGAACGCGAGACGACGCAAAGCGTTACCACGCAAACCTTCACGTCGCAGCACCCGGGGTAGCCACTGCGCGTGAACCTCTGCCGACGTAACAACCAAACCCCATCCTGGAGCGCGGCGTCTAATGAGACCGCGGCGGCGGGTCACGTGACCTCCGCGGAGAGTCACGAGTCGGGGCGGACTACGCGACCTCGGAGCTCGATCATGTGACTTCGGCGGCCGGATCGTCCCGCCAGGCTCACCTGGTACTTTCTGTCGACGCCGCAGAGCCGGTCCAGCAGGTGGCTGTAGTAGGGGTTGTAGGCGCGCTCCCGCAGGCAGCAGCCCAGCACCACGGTGACCATCTCCTGCTCCTGCTGCGCTCCCTTCAGGCCGAGCCGCATCAGCCGCTCGAACCCGTCCAGGTAGTCCTGCGGGCGCGTGGCGGCACGGTCAGGCCACTGTCTGAGGCGGGAGGGGAAGAGTCGGCACCACCGCCACCTTCGGCTCTCCCACCGGCGTCTTGGTACACCTCCGGCCTACCGACGTCGCCCGCTCCTACATCTGCCAGATTCATGTCCTCGATAACTACAAGTTAGTAGCGGTAGTAAGCGGGCTTGACAGCTGCGAAAGCTCTGAGGTCAAGTGGCGCCCATTCCCGGCACCGGTCCTCGGTCGGCCCCGCCACCCACCTCGGCGGTCATGAGCACGCAGAAGACGTTGCGTCGCAGGTCGGTGTTCATTCGCTGCCGCCTGGCCAGCTCCAGCAGCTCGGCCGAGTAGCGCTGCTGGGCAGGGGCGGGGGCGGGGGCGGCCGCCGCGCCCTCGCCGCCCTCCGCCGGTTGGCGCTCCTTCAGCGTGCCGCTCCAGGCCGAGCCCACCACCCACCATTTGCCGCGCTCCTCGGCTGCGGCACACGTGGCGCTGGTCAGTGCCGAGGGGGGGAGGGCAGAAGCTGGGACGGATCGTCTGGTGGCTGACAGCCAATCAACAAAGATACAAATACGAATTACTCGTAACAGTTCAGTTTTCTGTTGTTCTAAAAAACGTTGTTGCCGCACGAGAAGAGAGAACATAAATGGTGGCATAATGCACCACAAGACGTAGCGTCATTATCGTACAGTGAACTGCGAGGCAGACGTGCAGTTGACAAAGCAGCATCGAAATTTAATCGACCCCGGATCTCATGCATTGCATCCGTCACCTTTAAGCAGATCTTCCAGCGAGACACTGAGCTCGGCGATATCATGGTTCGGGTTGACCAGCGTCTTGAGCAACTTGGTCAGCTCCTGGCCTAGACTCGGATCGTATTGCGGGATCTTGTTCATGTTGTTATTCCGCAGGGCCATGACGATGTCCAGCAGGAACCGGATCCGACTGCTGAAAGGCAGCAGCCAGGCGACGTCGCTTAAGTTGGGTGACAAAAAACTGGCTGACAAAAAACAAACCGTGCATGACAAAAAATACTGACGCCGCACGCGAGAAAACATCAACGCCCATGAGACAAAATTGAGAATATGGTTTCTCAACGCACTAAGACCCTTTCTACTTTGTTTTCCTCAGGATTTCAGTACGCCCAGCACAACAGCACAATATAAGCAGTAAAACCCCGAATGCCGAGCCCAACTCACGCGCAACCTATCTGATCTCTGCAAATCCGCCGCCGGTCCCACAGGCGAGCCCGGCGGACGGCCTTACCCGTCCGTGGGGGCGTCGACCCCTGAAGAGGCCGCCGCCCTGGCCTGCAGCCGCATGATCAACTCCTTCAGGGCGGCAGGATCGTCCTTGCGCATGGTGAAGCCGACGCTACGCAGCGCCGTCAGGATCAGCTCCACGTCCTTGGCCGAGAACCGCTCCACCAGGATCTTCAGCACGTCGTAGATGACTCTGCTGTCGGTGACCTGATGGAGGCACCGGTCAGTACAGTTAGCAGGATTTGTCGGGTCGCGGCCGCGGACAGTGACGGGTAATGCACGCAGGTGCAACAGGACCGTAACTTGGCGAGACCTAATCACGGTTCGGGCGAGAGATTTCTCCGAAAGGAGCAGTCAAGAAAACATCAGTATAACCCACTGTGGATAACGGATGAGTTTTAGTCCATGTCAGCTTGAGACATTCCCTCTGGACCACGTTTCAAAAAGCCCAAAGTACTGTTCAAAATTCTTAACGACTTCAGCCACTGTTCTACACGAATTAAGACGTTCCACGCGCACATGATCAGAACTCTGAAGTAAAATAAGTTGTACTGCGTTGACGACAAAACCCACATGGACAGCACTCAACCAAAAGTTAACAGACATTATATGACTTGCTTACATATTTGTCCAGTCACATAAAACAAACACATCTAAGACCACGTCAACACCTGATAACCTTTCGTAAAACATATGCTAATAACCAGTGCACAAACGGCCAGACCAATCGGTCGTACCCTGAACGTGTACAGATGCGCCAGCAACATGACCAGGTTGTCTAGCTCCTTGCTGTCGTCGTCCCGAACCTCAGACATCAGCAGCTTGTGAAACCGCTGGGCGGTCTTCAGCAAAAAGTGGGCGCCTGGGAGAGAACAAAAGCCGGCTCATAATTACCTTCCTCCGAAAGATGCATGTGGAGAAGGCGGCAATGCACACATATGCCAAAGGACATCAGCAACGCAAAATCCACACCATCGGCCTGGATCCATCGTTGCATAACCCCTGCTCGAGACGTACGCAGTACAGCGACTGGCACGCTCGCGCCTGGCAGCATTTTTCGCCAACACCGATGCTTCATCTCCGTTGACCCTTAACGGGCGTGCACCTACATCTCACCCACCAAAGGCCTTTCCGTCCCCCAGCCACGTACCGACTTCGGTGCCGACATTGGCGTGCAGGGCGGCCACGAGCAGCACGTGCTCCATGAGCAGCCGGTCGGGCCGCACGGCCGCCGGCGCCACGCACACCTCGTGCACCAGCTGCGTCAGCGTCTGGCTGGTGTCGTGGCGGCTGTGGCCGGCGTATAGCTCCTCGACCAGCGCCAGCACGCCGCGCGCGCTGCGCGCCGACAGCCGGTTCAGCTGGCCCTGCAGCCGGCGGCGCAGCTGCGCCAGCTCGGCGTGTTTGTCGCCGCTCAGCGCCATCTGCTGGGCGCGCAGCGCCGGCGGCACGTAGCGGTCGGCAACGGCGGCAGCGGGCTGTGCGCCGTCCGTCGTCGAGCCCACCTGAGAGACAGCGGACCGTGACAGCGAAGGGAGAGGCAGGAGGCGGAGTGGCGTTGTTCGCGTCACCTCGCTTGGCTTGGGACAGTCGTCATTCTCCGCATGGGTGGTGGGGACGTTGGTCCGATGTCATGTCACGAGGCGTTAGGCATGGATTCGCAAAGCGATATGACAACGATTTTCGAAGAGTCACTGCGATGCGTTTCGTAATGCAAAATATGATAAATAAAACAAGGCTATGGAGCTGCGCACACAATGTACGGAAACATCGGCATTGCTAACGCTTATCACATCACGCGGTAAAGTCCATCGATCAGCTTAAACCAGACACAAAACTCACCCCAGTCAGAACTGAGCCGTCTCTGCCTCGCATTCTTCCATATATGTCCTCCCAAACTCCGTCCTCCGAAACGGCTTTGGCCCCCTTTTTCATTTTCTTCTTCTGTGATTTTAACTCAGATGAAGGAACACCTCCCTCAGGCTCTTCCGCCAGCTTTCGTTTCTGGGGCTGTTTTGACTCCTTGAGTGACGCTTCTGACTTCAATCCTTCAAAATCCTCCTCCGAAACACTGTCAGCATCCTTATTATCAGATTCGTCCTCGAAATCGTTAGATGCGTCGTCGGCGAAAATCTCCTCATTGTCTGATTCCTGATCGCCTTCGCTGGACGCATCCTCGACGGCACTCTCATCCTCAGAGTCAGCTTCATCTGAGCCAGAGACATCGCCACCAACGGCAGCCACCGCATCTTCGATGGCCTCTGACTCGTCGCCTTCCTCCGATTCACCTTCGCCACACAGAACCCCATCTCCCTGGGAGATATCATCGTCTCCACTGACTTCTCCTTCTTCTGCCAGATCATCGTCGTCTTCAGATTCGTTCTGACTTCCTTCTGTGCCAGAAGAGTCGCCTGCAGGGCTGTCATCCGCGCGAACAGTGTTCCGACCCAAGCCACCCTTCACCATTGCCAAGTCTTTCTCAAAATCTTCCTCGTCGTCCTCGAAAGAAGGCTCTTCATACTTCATGTCCTTGAGCTTGTCAGGGTCGGTTACGTCCAGAAGATCTGACGTAGGTCAGGAGATTAACGGCCTAAAACGTGAGTGAGTCGTAAAGGCCATAGCATTGTTTAACTTTACGGAACAGAGCAAATGTTCAGTCACGTTCGTCAGAAACGTCACTAACGTCCCATTGGCAGACAGTAATGACATTCATGTTCTGTCAATGGGAAAACCTAAATATCGTGACAAAAATGTGTAAAGTAACGACAGGAACGAAACAAGAGTTAGAAAAATACTTCTCGCATTTCAGTCACAAAACAATGGAAAAGAAATTAGACCCTTCATCGTTTGCTTCTCGTCACCCCAAATGGGTGAAGCCGGATAAATAAAAAGACAAGGTCCAAAACCACAGGATAATACCCGAAAAGGATACAATCGAGTCCATCAGATGTGAACACCTTCGGAAGCGCAGGAGTCTTTCCCTTTTTCCGTCTCTTGTTCATCTTCATGAGAGTTGCTAAATGTTTTATTTGTTTATCTTCCGCTTTGTTGGCCTCTCTTAACTGGGCAATGCGTGATCGTTTTTCCGATACCTTCCTTTTCTCTGCCAAGACTTTACTCTTCTCAGAAGCCTCGCGAATTTTCTCAACCAAAGATTTCTCCTGGGGACGAGGTTTTATAACCACCTCATCCTCTGACATTGAATCAGAATGCTTCTGCTGAGGTTTCTCGGCAAGCTGTCCACCTGCTTCTTCCTTCCTTCCCCTTGGAAGAGAAGATGGGTGCTTTGGTGGTTCTTTTTTGAACCTTTTGAAATAATGTTCATTCTTTTTAGCTTTCTTTAGCATCCTTTCTTCCTTGCGCTTCTCTTTTCTAGACTTCTTCCGCGATTTGGTGGCCAACTGCTTTTTCTTGCCCATGGTCAGTCCTATTTGGGAAATGACACATTGAACTTTCTGGAAAGATACAATCATTACAAAAATAGCCTTTATAACTAATCCTATTACAGGCAACAGGGAAAAAATGTCAATACCTTCCTGATCTCTGCATGCCAGGATTGGAAAACTGAGATTTATTCTTCCCAGTGAAAGCAGGAAATTACATACTGCCAACTCTGCATGGAAATTTTTTCACTTTGTATTGAACACAGTTATAAGCATTTTCTTCAACTGGATCAATGATGTAATGATCAGGATGATCAATGTTAGTAATACTACAAGGATCTGCACTCTGAAGATGTTTTTTAAGGGATCATCAGGTACTCAAGATTGCATGTAACTGTCATGTGATCAATTGCAACTGCAATGCAGACAATGCATTGCTCTCAAAAGCAAGGAATGCAGTGTTGTATGCATTCCTTGATGCACTGTAATGAAACTTTGTACTCCTGTAGTTAATAATGGGACTGTTATCCTTACCATGTAACATGCTGCATGCTGAACCTTTCAATATTTCTTTTAACAACAGCACACAATAATAGTCCACATTAACTGGAGCACAATAATAGTACACAAAGAATCAATGCACTGAAGGACTGAGATGAAATGATTTACAAGTACATCTTGCAGGCATACTTGTCTGTTTTTATGTAAAATGACAAATATCTCATGGCAAATCCCATGAAAAAAAATCAGACAAACCAACACAACCACTAGTCAATTGTTCACAATGTGATTACTGTCACTGGATTGAGATCAACAAAGCAACAAAACCATTATGGCCTCATCCCTTGGTTTAACACATGGGCCTTGGAAGAAGCATTCAGATAAATGTTTCACAAAAAAATGTGGCATTGCATACTTAGGCCCAACTATATGAATGCATACAAAAAGGGCCATGGTATAAAATGCAGTTCTGTCATTGGCTGGTTACACTGTGTGCTACAACTTCACAGGGCAAATTACTTAAATGAAAGAAAATTATTAAAATTACACCAATTAAAACCACCAGTCCACCTTAATTATGGGTAACAAACACAGCTTTTTCAACCAAGGATACTCTGGTTAGCTTCAAACTGCCAGTGATTATGTTACAGTCAATGGCTTTGTATTGCTAATCCTGTTGGTTTGATGGATGATAACTGCATACTTATGAGAACTGCATATTACTGATAACTCATGACATGCAAACATATTGTTGACATCTCCTGTAACTCCACTGCCATAAGTGCAGGTGCGCTGCTGAAGATGTAGTTATGCTCCCTTTGGCATGACTACAATGCCTATATGAGGTAACATCATATGCTTATGACCATGCTGCTGTATATCTAACTGCATAATTGCAACAATAACAAAATTGCTGAAGGTGCAAAAATTACACAGAAGCCATCTCACCATAAGTATCAGATTTGAAACATACATAGGCACTATAAAATAAAACATAACCCTACAGGAAATGGATAAGAACTTAACCTACATTTAATGTGCACAATCAAAAATGAGGAAACTACTCAACTTAAACACCAGTCTGAAACTGCAGCTTTATTAAAATAAGATAAAATAATACAAAATAGAAGCATAAAAAAGCACCCTAAAATGAAATGTAATCCAACAAGAAATGATAAGAACTTAACATACATTTAATGTGCACAATGAAGAGGAAACTTATCAGCTTCAACATTAGTCTAGAACATTGTGATTTGTTAAAATCAGATTATTCCACTAAGTGTGAGAAGATGCCTAATGTTGCATGAGGTGTCTCACACCAGCAGCACAAACTGGTGAAAACCTAGAAATGACTCAGTATTGAGCAGGAAGGCCTTGGTTAATTCATTGGCTTGAGCTACATAGGTCAATGGCCTATTTCACACCTCACAGATACAATGTGACACTGCAAGAAAGAGAGAAATGTAATGCAAAACATATGTAATGCAGTGCAGCCAGGGGTGCCCAGGGAGGCTGGCCCCCTTTATGCCCACATTTTTTTTGGTAAAAACCATTGCACATCATCCTCCTGGCAGGCAGTTTTTATATGATTTCAGTCCATATTGAGCTCCAGGCCCCCCTTAAGAAAATCATGGCTGCACCCCTGATGCAGAATATCCAATATTGGGCCAGCAAGCTTCCCAATCCTGATAAATGTAGCTAGATATTACTTAGCCATAACCTCCTGATTATAAGACCAAATGTATTCAGTCAGCTAATGTTACATGCTAACTTTGTAGGATTGAAACCTGAGAAAACAAGACCCTGGGCCCTGGCTGCAGAGGACATTTGGTTTGGTTTGAGGCATGCAGGTGATACAGCTCAAGTGTCATGTGCCTCATCCACACAGGCACATAGCCACGATTTTCCTCAGGAGGGGGCCAAATGTCAAATTTTGTCATATGCCAATGGCACAGGATGGACTTTATAAGAAAAAGCAGCAATTTTATGTAATTTGCCTGATACTTCATGCACAGAATAACATGTAATGTTTGCTTTTGCAACATACATTTGGTCACTATTACATATTCCTGCACAGTTGCCATATATCTAGTGCAGACTGCTTGGCTCAGAGGGTGCCATGGCCCCCCTTGGTTACGTCCCTGCATCCACACCACATGCGCCACCGATCGAGATGGGCGTCGTCGAAATTCGAGCCCACAGCCGTGCGATTACCCTTGAGTTTCTACCCACTGAGTTAGCCTTAAGTAGATATATACCTATGCCTTCACTGAATATAGGAAAGATGTCCTGGACCTCAGTAAGCCTTTACGCAGCCCTGCAGTTAACGAAGGGCACGCAACCACCGGCTCAGGCTCGTTCTTGTTCTTGTGGAGACAGGGCTCGGCTCAGGCAGTCACAGCAATTCTCACATGTAGCTTTTTCCCTCCCAAAAATTTTAAAAAAATACCCCCTTTTTTGGGAAAACAAAAAAAAAAAAATAGGTAAACTTTCTTTTTTTTTTTTTAAAGGAAAGAAAAAAAAAAAAAAAAAAAACAAATACACCCCCCCTACACAAAACCCCCCCCCGTTTTTAATTAAATTTTTTTTTAAAAAAAAAAAATTTTTATATTATGACATGGTCATTTGAGTCGTTTAACCATTGGGCGGAGGCGGCAAACTCATAGGTGTAGGTACAGGGGGGGGAGGGGGAGGAGCATGGTCCCCCCATTCTTTGGGAAATTTAACACTAGTCGTGTGGGGAAAACGTCTTTGCCCCCTCCCCAATTTTCTGGATGTTCCTACGCTCCTAGGCAAACTACACCATGGATCCGAAAATGTTAACATTTTCCTCATCGCGATGTACGGGAAGAAAAGATTCAAAAAGGCTCCCGGTCCCTGCTACCCTTACCTGTTCCACGCGTCTGATTTCGTCGCGCCGTCATCCTAATGGGTTTCCACTAGGATGAAGATCCATTAGGTCCACCGGTTTCGTAACCTCAGCCTCCCTCTTCCCGGCGAAATCTTGAGGTGGGCCCTGGACACCCTGGCACTCGTAGGAACTCGCGCTGTCGTACTTATTTTACGGCTCACTTAGGTTCGTCCGCAGTGATCTTTCGAGGCTTTCAACGCGGCACCCTGAGAGGCACTCTGTCCTGCCTTCGACATGCGGGGCACGACATGGGCGTAGTAAAGGGGGCCTTGCCACCCCCCCATTTTTGGGAAGATTTAACATGAGCTCTACCGCAAAAAAAACTGTCTGCCTCCCCTCCCCTCTCCCTACACACACTTTTTCTTCATGTTTCTCGGACCACGGTGCACGGGACTGCAAATCATGACTACAATGCGAGAAACGCCCTCTGGGCTATCGGCAGCAATGAGGTAAGAACTGTTGCGGAAATAAGTACGCGTTGCCGGACAGGACCAGACGAGACTTTGCAACATGTTCGCTGACAATGACAATGGTTGTTTTCCTTCAGAAGCTGCACGTTGCACTTCGGCAATGCAACATGTTTGCATTCACAGCGCTGACCCGCATGGGAACGGACACACTATACCGGTAACGATTCAATGTTTATTCAAAACAAAACTTAAAATGTTATACTAAAAGCAGCGAGCAGCATTGATAACGAACATGCACAAGAACAATTATTTCACCGCGTGCCGAAGAGCAGGACCGCAACACAGCGCCTGCCATCTGCCGTCCACCGGCCGAACCGCAGTTTCGCGCTTCTGCCAATGGACCTCTCGTATCACAATGAGCGTCCGACAGCTTTCCTCGCGCTTACAAAAACCGACTGAGTATCTTGTACTGTATGATAGCTGCGCGAGATACCAGGCAAGGAAGAGACAAAGGGCAGGGGACTTCGTCCGTCGCCAGGCAAGACCAAACCGAAACGCGGGCTGCCGGCGGCGCGGCGCGGGGCGCGCGCCGCCGCCCAACACATTGTACACCACGGCTCGCGGCGAGGGCGCTGCGTCGTTGTGGGTTTGCACAGAGAGTTCCGCGGCGATCGGCAGCCGAGGGAGGGAGGGAGAGAGAGAGAGAGAGAGAGACGGCGGCCGGTGGCGGCCGGTCCCGTTCTCCGCCCCGCCTGGACACCGGTCGCGCGGCAGTCTGACGTCACAGTTGGCAGCTTTCGGCAGGCAGTGGCAGCACTCGATAGCAGAACGCCTCTACAATTAACAAGAAACCCAGCGACACGGTCCCATCAGGTACTAGCAGGTGGGCGCCGGCGGGCGGCGCGGGCTGCGCCGCCGCCGCGCCGCCGCGAGCTCACCGGTCGCGCCGAGACACCCGTCGAGCGCAGCACACTACAGTAATACAAGTGAATGAAATCGCATACCACTGGAGAGAAGATTTGACACGACACAACTGCGGGTGGAGCCGAGGCACCGGCGACCTGGAGGCCAGAAGCCGGACGCGAGCCGCCGGCGGACCGAGGTCGGGGTAGTCTGTTACGAAGGGCCGGGTGCAAGGCGGGCGGCGGCCGGGCGGCCGCGCGCCGCGCGCCCCGCAGAACAAGGTGCGGCGTCGCATTGAATGCGGCTGGAAGAAGCGGCGTACTTCTAAGACAGCGGAGAGTTACACTTACGCAAACTCGCGGCTACAGGACGTCCGGTAGCTTTGTTAATGAGGTAAAATTCAGGTAGTGTTACAGCGGGTTTCATCGGCTGACTCCCCATCACAAAAAGGTCGGGCACTCGCTCGCACACGGCAGAGTCCGCACCTCGGCGTCACGTGACGCGGCCCGCGCCGTCGTCGTGCGGTCACGTGTCGGCGGGCGGCGCCCGGCGGCGGCGGCCTCGCCGCGGACGCGGCGCAGTCCCCGCCCGCCGCCTCACAGAAGAGCCACAGCCCGGAGCGGGCGCCGGGCGGTGTCCGGGCCGGACGCAGTCAATGGTCAAACCACCACAAGTTCGTGTCCGGCGGCCGGCTCCGGCGTTCGGCCGCCGCGCGCGCCGGCTCCGCATCACGCGTCCCCGGTCGCAGCGTCCGCGGGCGCCGCCGGCGGCGCGGCCGTGGCGCCGCCTGGCCCGCGCCCGTGGCGCCTAGCAGCGGCGGAATGCGGCACTACTCGGCGCTGAGCGGCCGGCTGCCGGCGCCGGTCGCGCCGCCGCCGGCCGGGCTGGTCGGCGCCGAGCCGGCCGGCGACTGACGGCGGACCACGCAGTCGAGAGCCGTCGTCCTGCCGTCGCCGCCCTCCTGTTGGAGCGGGCAGCCAGGTCACTTCAGCGCTCCAGGCGTGACGCCCACAACGGTTCAGTACGGGTCAGAGCGATCTCGACCTGTACTGATCATTACAGAGCTATGAGATAAAGGACTCCTGGTTTGAGTGACACATTCATCACATCGAAAACCGCGATAATACCGTAACTACAAACTAAAAACATAACTATCAACTATAAACATAAATAAGGACCACAACTTAAAGTGTAAGGAAAGAAACAAAGGTGGTCATAATTATCTACATTTGCCCAATCATCTGCTGCCGATCAGGCACCTATAGTGGATTAGTTACGTTAGAGTTATGGACATTAACAGTTACAATTGCATGGCATCTGGGCAGAACAAAATCAGTCAATCAATCAATTAACCAACGTACGCGTGGATTAAAGTAAAGTAGGAAAACTGATTACAAATCGAGTATAAATATATTGTAATGCATAGTAAAGAAGAAAACTGTACATCGAATACAAATACACTGCAACGACGAAGGCATATTAAATTAAAAATATACTTAAGGAGTAAAAATAAGTAAATAAATTATATAATACATTTAAAAGGATATGGGTCGCTGGTGAAGCAATGTTAAACCGTTGTTCGTGGTACGACAAGTATTGCCGCGCGATCGGCTGCGCTGACGCACAAGCGGAGGCCGCCACACGGGTCCGGGCCGGCCCCGAATGCCGGACATACGGCGCGCCACGCCGACCGGCCGGGCCGGCCGCGCGCGTTTACGGCCCGGATGCCGGGCGCGTCGGTCCGACCCGGGCGCGATGGATCTGTCGGCGCGTGGCGGCGCTCACCTCGGGCTCGAGCAGCGCCTGGCGGGCCGCGTCCTTCTGCTGAGTCACCATCAGGTCCCGCAGGCGGGCCGTCCTCTCCTCCAGCAGCGTCTGCGGGCGGCGCGGCGGCCGGTCAAAGGCGGAACACTCGGGCCGCCGCGGCCCCCTGGACCATTGACACGTGACGGAGTGCTCGGTCTGCGCGCTCTGACGGGACGTGGGAACATGGCCGTGACACCGTCCACCCTTACTTCGAGCCTGTCTTTTTCAGACGAAGGAATACACGGCCTCGCAGCCACGTCATCATACATCGCTCTGGCCAAAAGCAAGGCACACCGGTCGTCGACGACCTTTGCTGCCATCAATGTCAAAAATGCTCCGAAAGGTCTTCGGCCGTTTGCACGGCAAGCAGCCCCCGCAAGTCACGAACACGACCGTCCACCGACCCAACCCCCTCCCTCCCGCATTGGACACCCCGCACAGCCCAACCGACACCAGCCATTGGGTTCCAGCCGCTCCGCCACACCACCCTGCCGCCACCACATCACACCATCGCCCCTGCGGGCGGTCAGCCGACCTCCCGCCGCGCGCCGCCGGCAGACCCACCGTTTTCAGCTTGTTCTCGGCGCGCAGCCGGGTGACGGCGTCGGCGAGGGCGCGCACCGTCTCGACGACCGAGTCTCGGCCGCCGGGCGAGAGCGGCGCCGCCAGCGAGGTCACGCGCGTCACGGCCGCCTCCACGTCGGCCAGCAGCTCGGCCTGGTCGCTGTCCGGTCCGCGACCCTGCCGCCCAGGTCACGGCAGGTCACACCAGAGCACGGTCACGGCCGGCCTCGCCAGGTCACGGCGGATCGCAAGGGGCGGAACACGACAGGAAGACGGAAGGGCTGGGGTAGCTGAGAGCATGCAAGGAGTCGTATCGAAATAAGACAATGATCAAGGCTGACGCAGTGTTATAACCGGATTATCAAAGCAAATCTGGCTTTGACAATCTGAACCACAATGGCAACGTCAAGAAGCTGGATACGGTGACACGAGGCAACAGCAGGTCCTAAACAGAACGACCAGTTACCGCAGGTCACGCAGACGATTACGGAAGGCCCGTCGCAAAACGCGACGAAAAAACGCCCAACATACCGTCAAATAACCGTACAGAACGCACTAGAGCTCAACAGAGCGAACTTAAGAGAACGCTCCACCTTTAACATGTGTTCTGAACTCAGGTAGCCAAGTTGAAGCCCGCCGTCCTGGAATGTGATTTATAATTAATATATATATATATAATAACACTACCAGAATCACTCAATCTTCTATTAAGGTCGACGTTTCGCCACACGTACGACATTATCAAGGTTAGAAATCACAAGTGATATGAAGACGACTTACTGAAATGGTATAACGGGGCCATTCAGAGATGTGTATATTATTGTGCTATATATATATATATATATATATATATATATATATATATATATATATATATATATATATATATATATATATATATATATAATCGCGTTTCGCAATTCTACAGCTGCGGTGTCTCAGTACGATTTCCCACGGTCTTCACGTGAACCCTACTCGGCCGTGTCCCATTTACCGCTGTTGTGTGACGTCAAGACCGTCTGCACGCCATCGGACGTTTGCGCTCACTGTACAGGCCCATATTGCACCAAATTACCGAGCGACTACAGAAAAATGCTTCATGTCGTTTTTAAAGTCTCTGAAGGACATCATAGTTATTTTTCACATTAAGGCTATTTATGAAACGTAGGCCACGATGGTGCACATTCCTTTTAACAAGAGACCAAATCGACCGCAGAACAACTGGACGCTCTCGCCTGATTCACTGGGTCCCCTGCGGCGCACTGCGCACCAAGCGCCAGCGGCTGTACGGCCGCGGTCGGCCTAAGCGGCACAGCACAACAAAACTGACCGCCGCCTCGGCACAACACCGGCCGCCGGGACAGGCGTGACAACTCCGCCAACAAATCCGCCAGCACCGTTAAAAAAGCAGGCGACTCGCGCCCGCAGCACCAGCCCCGCTTAGCCTGCAGAGTACTACACACGTCCCGGCCCCCCGACGCACCTTGGTGCTGCCCGCCTTGTGCGGTGCCAGCGCCACGTTCGGCTGGAAGTGTCGCTCGTGCTGTTTGGCGTCGTCGGTCTTGACGACCCGGTCGGGGTGCAGCAGCACGGGCGGGTCGTGAGAGAGGAACGACCGCCTGCCGGCACGGAACGACCGCAGCCGTCAGCGACAGACAAGCGGTGCAGACGGCAGGACGACGGCAGAAACACGGCAGCACTACGGCAGAAGGGCGACAGAAACTGGGCAGACGGCAGAATGACAGCAGGCGGATGACAGGACTGCAGAGTGACGACAGGCCGACGGCAAGCAGACGGTGCGAAGACGCAGACAGCCTCTTGACAGACTGCAGACTGATGGCAGATCGACGGCAAACAGGCGGTACGAAGACGCAGACAGCTCACTGACAGACAGCAGACAAACGGCAGGCCGGCGGAAGAACCGCGGCAGACGGGCGGCAGCAACACGTCGGACAGACGGCACAGCGACAGCCGACCCACGACATATGGACGGCACGCGGATGGACGGACGGCACCAAACGGCATAGGCAGCACAGACAGCAGATAGATGGCAGACTGATGGCAGACCCACGGCAGACCGTCAGTCGGCATGGCAACAACACCCAGTCATACACTGGACGCTCAACAAACGCACAGGGACAAGAATAGACGGACAGATGCAGACGAAAGCGACACGGGCGGACGACACGTGGCGACACGACACGTGGCGACACGACACGTCCAGCTCCCGGACGGCGTACGATGCGCTGATTGG
The DNA here is from genome assembly GCA_030062745.1 of Capitulum mitella. Taxonomy (NCBI): domain Eukaryota; kingdom Metazoa; phylum Arthropoda; class Thecostraca; order Pollicipedomorpha; family Pollicipedidae; genus Capitulum; species Capitulum mitella. Next base: position 1,820,734 of record CP099849.1, on the reverse strand, counting down.
TCCAAGAACGACAGACAGCCGAGCGACGGTCAGAGGACAGAAAGTGGGCACCCCACAAAGCGAAAACGTACAGGCGGCCGACGCCGGCGACGGGCGGCGTATGGCAGCTGTCAGTAAATTGGAGGGAAAACAGGAGCTTCGAAGCGAGGTACAAAACTCGATTTCGGCAGCCTTCAGTTTGTCTGGTGGGTCGAGGCGGAGGTCACGTCTCGCCCTCACCGACGCTGGCTCAAGCGACAGCCCAGCCTCTCTAGCCAGAACTGGCATCGGACTAATTAGACACCGTGCGTCTGTTTAAGCATCACGCGCCGTCAAACTGACTGACGCGGACGCAAAGTTTACCGGTTGGTCTTCTAATTAACGGCACTTAAAAACGACGCTCATGCCTCCAGCTAGGCACAGAAAACGCTTGCTGCCCGTCTCTGCCCGGCAGCAGCGGCCCGTCTCCTGTCCCGGCAGCCTCTGAGTCGCGCGCGCCTTCGCAACCGGCTCGAAGGCGACCTGACCTGACGTGTCCTGACCTGATCTGACCTGACCTGCCCTAACCTGACCTGACGCCCGCGGCGGTCGGCCGGGAGAGGAGCGGCGCGTCGGCCGCCGACCCGACCGGCGCCCGACTCGGCCCGCTTTCACCGTCCCGGGCGGGGACCGGCGACCGGCCCAGCCGGGAAATCGGTGGGCTCCGCAGCCACATCGTGCCGTCGGGCCGCAGAACAGCTTCGGCACGACGTGCGGCTCGCCGTCAGGATGACGACAGAGGCTCTCCAGTCGTGACGACGTCCAATCAGTCTCTCCGAACGACGCGCTCTTGAAAACGACCGCAAGTCGGTTTTGCCGTGCTCCTGACGGCAGTGATACCGTCTGAGACTATCCCAGCACTATTTCATTATAATGGTTTCCTCACGAAGTGGACGCATGAATGGGATAGTTCCAGCGCTGACTCGCCATCAACAAAGGTAAAGTTTTCCGGCCCCCAGCCTTTATGCTCGCGCCGGACGCATTGGACCACGATAGTTCCCATGGCGATGAGCTTCTTCCAATGGCCGCACAGCTCCTCAATAGCCGGGACAGCCGGGGAACGCAGCGCCATCTCTTCCCGTGGGCCCGGCGGCAGCTTTGTTCAAAACCATGAACGACGGCCGGCTGCGCCCGTTCCCAAACACCTGGGCTTCTTTCGGCCGCGGTCGGCTTCTTTCAGTGGCGAGCCACGCGGGCCTCTCAGCTGCAGGCAGCGCTCTCAATGGCGGCGCTGACGGCGGGGGGGGGGGGGTGAATCAGTTCCGAGAAGCGGGCGTCGCCGCTTATAGCGCTGCCTGGCGGCGTCGGCCGGGCGGGCGGCTCGCGCCGGCCGCGGCCGCAGCCCGGCACCACCAGGAGCTGCCCGGCGGCCGCCGCCGCCGTCTGAGCGCCGCTCAGGAACACAACGGTCTGCCGGCCGCCGCCTGGCCGCCGTCCGGCCGCCGAGCCGGCCGGCTGCGGCCGGCGGCGGGGCCGGCGACATACGGCGCCGCTGTCCGCACGCGAGTCGCCGGCCAAACACCGCAAGCCCAGCTCCCTCGTGGCCGCCGAAACCCCGTCCCCGCCGCAGCCGGGCTCGGGTCCAGAGCCGTGGGCGGCGGCCGCGCAGACGGCCCGGGGTTTCTCCGGCTTCGCCGGCGGCGGGCGGTTCCCATATAAAAGGCGCCGTCTGCGCGAACTCGTCTGCGGCTGCTTCGCGGAATGGCGGCGGCCGCCCGCGATGAATGGGCGGTGCCGGCTGGCCGGCCGAGCCCGCGGCGGCGGCGGCGGCGGCTGCGGCAGAGAGTGGCCGTGGCAAGGGCACGGAGACGTCAGGTGTGGTGTGGAGCGCTGTGGGCCAGCGATTGGGCGACAAGAAAATAACACACACTGCGATGTGCAACGATAGACGGAATCACAGATGGCGGAACGCAGACAAACAGCGCGGACGGGCGCACGGACACAAAGAAACACGCACAGACAGGAGACAGACACAGATCGACACCAACACCAGCCTGGCCCGCGCAGCCCGCCGCTGCGCGGCTCGGCGGGACACGGCGCGACTCAGACTCACGACTGCGAGTAGAGGCCGCCGGCGGCCGCCTCCTTGGTGGCCGTGTGCGCCGGAGCGGCCGTCACGGAGCTGACGGCCGGCGATGGCGGCAGCAGCCGCGGCAGCGCCGCCGCCGTCACGTACGGCCAGCGGGCGTAGCAGCGGTACAGCAACGCCGGGTCCAGGAAGCCGGGCGGGTAGAGCAGGGCGGCCGGTGGCACCGCCTCCTCCAGCCGGCAGCGCTTCTCCTCCGGCACCTCCTCGCACGCTGACTGAAAACGGAGACGGAGACGTCAGCGGCCGGGTGGCGTCAGAGCGTCGTCTGCATGTTTCACGAGCCCGGGCGCCAGACTCCGCACGCCTTTTACGACAGTTTGCGAACACATCAGCGTCATGCATACTTAAAGGCCCGGGAATCGCCGCAACCCCGGGAGGCAGAGGGTGGCCGCTAGTTGGCGGCGGCGGTGGGCGGCGCCGTCACCAGCCGCTGCCGGCGCGAGCGGCACAGGTGAGCGACAATCGATGCGAGGCGGGTCAGCGCCCCGATAATGTGCAGGCGCGCCGCACCGACTGTGACGCCATAACCACCGCTAAGCCCGCCGCAGATAACGTCAAATTAAGCCGACCTGCAAATGCGCGCCGGAAACTGCCACCCCCGGCGACCGTCGGTGCGTCAGACGAGCCGGCTCGGCTGGGATCAGCCCGGCGCGACCGCAGACGGCGGCGCTGGCTACCGCCCACGGAACTGCCGTCACTCCGTCCGCCGGGGCCCCGCGGCCGCCGACCCGAAACGGCGCCAAACGACGGCAAAAAGCGCGCGCCGCCGGCGGCGAGGCGGCGTCCGCGGTCGTCATGGCGACCGGCGCCGACGTCGCCGCCTCGGGCGGCCGTGACCGCGTCGGCGGCGGTTCACGGGCCGGCCGGACACGAGCCAACGGCGCGGTGGGGGAGGGGGCGCTGCTGCCCACCGACCCCGCGCCGATGGGCATGCCACGCTCGTGGCGTGCCAGCCGACTGTAATGGCAGCAATTATGCTCCGAGTTTGTAGGCTGTGGCAAATTTACGGGCGGCCAGCGGAGGCGCCGTGCGACGGCTGGCGGCCGGCCCCGCATACCGCCTCCGGCATACGACCTAGCTCAGGTACCGCCTCTAGCATGGCGACCACGCTACGCCGACCGACGTATCGCTCAGCAGCGGCTGCGAACAGCGAAGGGGCGGTCGGGCGTGGGGACGGGTTAGGCGGCGGGGCGACGTGGGCGTTGCCGCTGCCAGGGGCGTGGTTTCGAGCGTTGATGGCATGCGGCACCGCTGCCAATAAATAAAAAACGCCACCGGTGCTTCCTGTGGAAGCTAGTGGCCCGCTTCCAATTATCGGCAGTGAGTTACCTGGCATACAGACAGGTCGGCGGGCACTTCACCAGCCGTTGCCCAGGTAGCCGCAGTCGGGGTGTTCACCCGCGTCGAGAACGCTGCAGAGTTCGCCTCAGGCTTCGAACGCCCGTCGCACACGGCCGGCCTCCGCGTTGCGCAACTACCGCGCGTGTTGACAGGGCTTCACAGCGGCTCGGGCCGAGCGGAACAAATCCATGCGTGACAACAGCGCGCCGCGCCGTCCAGTTGCAAATCTGCACGCCAAACGACGCCCGTTACGACCGCGAGCGCCCCGCCGTCGCTCGGCGGCCCACAGTAGCTGCATAACTGATTGGGCAGACGGCCATCAGCGAGACACGACATCACTCAGTCGGCCGCCGCCGCCGCCGCCGAGCGGCGACCTCGTTCAAGGCAGCCGGCGGCCGTGGCGGCGGCGCGCCGCCGCAGTCGGCCGCGCGCTGCGCCAAATTACGGTACGCGTTTGCGGTGCGCTTTTCCGACGGCGGTTTTCTTTGTTCGGCGGCGAGCGGGCGCGGGCGACCGGCCGCGGCCGGCCGTCGCTCGTCGGCCAGTCACCACGGCGGCGGCCGACGCCGGGGTCGGCCAGCGGGGGAAGCCGCCAGGTGGGGGGGGAGCGGCCGGCGCCGAGCGTCGGCCGGCGCGCGGCACATCATAACGGCCGCGTCAGGCGGCCGGCGATGGACGGCCGACGCTCGGCCGATTTTATGCCGTGCTGGCCGTCCGCCCGCCGCGCCGGCCAAAGGTCAGACGGCGGCGCGGCGGCCGGCCGGCGGACGGGGCCGGCTGACGGCGCTCCTGCCACCCAGCCGGCCCGACGACGCTGCGGTTCCGCCCGGGGATCCGGTGCCAGCCGGCCCGCAGCCGCCGCAGGCGCCGCCGGCCCTGGCCAGAACCCGTTCGGTGCGCTGGCGACGGCGTGCCAAGATGTGTCGCAGCCAAAAGTAAAACAGCACGCCGGCCGGCCGGCCGCCAGCCCAGCCTCGGCGGGGCCAAGCCAGCCCGAGCGGCCGCCGCATCCGGCGGGCGCCGGCCCGTCTCTGACGTCAGCGGCCACACAGACAGCGCCACGCGGCCCTCGGCCGCCGGCCACAGCCAAATACGAGCCGGGCCGACTCTCTCCATCGCAACCAATCAGACGGGCGACGTCATCCAAAAAAGAACGGACGCGCAAAACAAGTTATCGGGACATCGGCGAACCCGTGGAACGTAGGCGGCTGACTGGCAAAACAAGAAAGAGTCCAATGAAAATATTACAGGATTTATGTACATGCACCTTTCACAAATCGATCAATGCCATTTCACCCTCCTCGTCGTGAATGAGAATATAATATATGCTTCAAAATGTGAGGCATTCGGCGCTTTTTCAAACGCCACTGACTGCTCCACAACTATTTAACTCACGCAACCACCATAACATTTCGAGGTAGGAGTATTTTCGAAGTCAAAGAGCATGGAGCCATTTTCAGGCAATTTCTTTCCATTACTAACAATGCGGCAAATGTCGAAATTATCGATCTCTGACAGGACCAGCGACAACATGGACAGGCCGACGCACTACCTGTCGTATGAGCTGCAACACACAGGCCATAATTGTTCATCAGCGACAACTTCGGCGCAGTACAGGACGCTCTCGACGCCCCCTCCGCGTCATACCCACCACCGCCGGAGTCCCGCGCCCACCGTACATCCGACAAACAAGAGCCATAACTCGTGTAAGCTCATCTTCTTTGCAAATAAGCAGTACCGGCGAATGGCCGCGATAACGACCAGTTTGACCTCTAGTCCCTGCAGGGCCTGCAGCCACCGCATTTATTTACCCAGCCCTGCAGCGCGGGCGGGCGTGGCCCACGCCCCGCGCCACTATGTCACCCGGCCCGCTTCAGAAGAGGGCGGTCACCTACGGCGTCCGCCAGGAGAGGCTCCTGGTCAGCCCGGCGGCGGCGGCGCGCCAGCTCCGCCTCCCCACTTCGGGCTCCGCCGCGAAGCGCGCCGTCCGCCGCACACCTGGAGGCGCGCCAGGCGGCCCGCCGCCCGTTGCAGGTGGCCTCGTAAACAATCGCGCCGGCCGGGGGCCCGCGCCGACGTAACAGGATCCGTCTGGCCGGATTAGCCGGCGCCCGGCCGCGGTCCGGAGGCCGGACGCCGCGCCTGCTGGCGGTCAACGGCCCGGTAACTGGAGCCGAGGCCGCGCTCCGGCCGGCCGAGGTCGCCGACGGGCCGCCGTCGACCTGAGTTGTCACGGGCGCTGGGTCCGCGCGAGCACGGCGGCTAATGACACGGCCGCCACGCCGCCGGTCGCGCCGCCGACCCCACCGACCTTCACCGCGTCAGGCCTGATGCTGGGCTCGCGCCGCATTGCCCCGCTGTGTCAGGCCCGCTG